>CM024682.1:15017224-15617224 GCA_014182735.1 Corymbia maculata
CTCCTTTGAGTTAACTCTTCCATTTCCGCGAACCATCATCGTGTAAAGAAAGGTTCGATTTTCAAAGTATCAGATTTTGCGATTCACGAGTTAGAAAGTGTTCGAAATCCATATATGCTGTCTTTTGATGAAATACGTTACTTGTTGGCAAAACCAAGATGCGGTTATGAGGTTTGCTTTTTGGGGAAGATCCAATGTTGACCTTGTAACCGGAACGGGCGGCGAAACGCAAGGATGCGCCATGACTTTGGATCTGTACAAAGATGGAATTGCGACCCTTGGGTCAACTTTCCAGTAAAATCTTTAAAAGTGGTCGATTCGATTCCGTAGCAGGAGGGATATTCTCCAAGGGTTGGAACGAGAGAGAGAACCCTCGTTTCTCGATATTGAGATGCCGCACGAGTCGAAGGTCTGAATGCTGAGTTTGGTCGGCCGTGTCGTCCAGCTGAAGATATCATTTCTTCTGCGAGATCGTCTGGTGCACACGGGAGAAGGGAAGATTGAGAAAACCCCGAAGAAAAGAAAGGGAGCAGGCTTGTTTGCCTGGCGGTCCGGTAGCAACCGATGATCACCGTGGCGACATGGTGGTTGTCGATGCCTGAGAACGGCGACTGCCATGACTATAGTGATTGAAAACCATCGCGACACTCGTGGTTGCGATAGCATGATCATAATGTTCTGCCTCTCCCTTTTTCAAACCCATCATGCTATTCCCTTTTCATTTTTTCTTTCCTTTAATTTGGATATCCTAATTGTTTCATGTGACTTTATTCCGTCATCAATTATTAGATCCGTATCTGGATTAAATCTCGGCGAATTCAATCGCGAGTTTGTTCGAACAACGAATAAGATTAGAGGGAAATTATTTTCTTTAGACAAAAGTAGAATAAGTTCAAAATCGATTGGCGAGGATTTTCTTTTTATAATATAAAAAGCAAGGAATTGGAGATTCCAGCCCCATTACGTTAGGTTTGCCACTCATAATCATTACTTGCTTTAGTGCCGAATGAACTAGGCAAGTCCGGTCGTTGTTGTGGATAAGCACTTGATTGATGTTATACATTGAATTATACAAATGGCCAAGGGAAGAGGTAGCTTTTCCACTATGAACTAGGGCTATCTAACTCTTTAGTTAGATTAGTCGCCTTAATCTAAATCATGGCAGACCGAAATTGGATGCCAACAGCCGGTTCAAACCACCGGACCAGAAAATAAAAGGAAAAAAAATCGAAAACGAGTAGTTTGGGACCCAAATCGAACTAATCTATGTCTATCTAATTATCGGAAAAGCTCGAACTAAACTGTCGACCAGATTGAACCGAATAGAATTTGTTTGGTTGGCGTGATTTTGGAGTAGGAAAATCTGTAATATTTTTTTTGTTTGGCGTAGTATGCATCCATATATATATTTTGGTCGGTAGTATACATCCATATTTGAAGAGTTGGGAGAGGAAAAGGTGGACGGCGGAACATATTCTATTGATGAGATCGGTCCCATTACGTTTGGAAATGACGTCCGACTTCCCAGTCGTCGGTAATAAGTTAGTGTGATCCAAGTGCGATTTGATCGAACAACTAGGGCAACCCGACATCAGCATCCATCTTCCCTCGTGCATTTTTTAATATTTGCGGATGGCTTCTAGATCGATTATATAAAATTCGACGATAGCAATAATATGATAATGGCACCCTATCGAAAGACAAGAACACAGTATCGAAAACTTTTGGCACTATGTTGTCCAGTTGGTTTGGATTTTTAATTATCTCTACGATTGGATGGAAAATTAAACAAAAAAGTGTTAAATCTATTGAAAAGACAACAACATCCCATCGAAAGCTTTTGCACAATATTGTTTGGTTGGTTTGGATTATTGATTATGTCTTCGATTGGATGGAAAAATTATTAGAATAGCTATGAATTTATTGCAATTGTATTAATTCAGTTTTAAATCCCATTTTCTTTTTGGGCCAACTGAGTTCTACACCTTTTGCACTTATATCAATTCAGTCTATTCGACCAAATTAGGTTAGTTAGCACTAACATGGATAATTTAAATAATAATTTAATTTTTTTTCCAAATTTTTTTTCTTCCTTTGGCCAGTCGTTGGATTGAGACAACTAGCCTAACCTAGCCAGCCATTGGCAAGGACGAGCCCTTGCCAAATCTGACGACTTGCCTCTGGATCGATTGGCCAAGAAGGGAGAGGAAAGATTAAAGAGAAAGAAAAGGAAAGAAAGGACAAAAGAAAAAAAAAATTTAAAAATTCAAAAAAAATTAAATTATTTTAAAAAAAATTGTCTATGTTAACACTGGCCATACCATGTCAACGTCGACCGGCCAATTTTAGCCAGTGAATTGAATCGTCACAAATAAAAAATATTTAAGATTCAGTTGGTAAATAAATAAGATTTTGAAATGAATCAACGTAATTATAATATGTTTATGATATTTTTTGTGATTTCACCGACGCCGGTCGGATTCCAAACCATCTTAAATCTCAACCTAGGTCAATAGGAGGTGGGAATCTCTTACGTCGCAATCCCCAAAAACCTAAACGACTCGATTGATTTCGAGTCGAGAAAAAAATATCTTGCAATCAGGCATTCCATAAATGCACTTGGGAGGAAGCAACGAAAGCTACGAACATTAACGTCGATGGTGTTTGACTTTGAGGTCCTCTCTTTCTTTTGGGGGGAGTGCAATCGTTCATGTCATCCACTTCCAACGAGTCCCGACGGTGGAAGCCCCTCTCGAATCCCCTCCTCCTCCTCCTCCTCCTCACATCTTATCCGAAAAAAAACCCTAAATGTCGTGTGACGTCATCTCTAAAGTGCAACACCCACTAACCAAAAAAACGTTCATCCGACGGTTCGTTTCTTCGATCCGAGCCGTCCATCTTTGACATGCCCGTGCCAATCGATTTCATACAAGATAAACTTCCGCGCTGTCGTAAGCATGGATGGGTCAGGTCAGGATTTTTTAAAAAAAAAATACTGTGCAGGGGTCCAGCCTACGTAAGCCCTACCATTCATCACGTCTGCTAGGAATCACCTTTGGATCCGATTTCTCGAGACCTCAATAATAGTAAGGAAAAATGACACGGATAATTCATAAAAAATTATTCATAAATTTTTAATTTATTCATTATGGTCGGCGAGCTTTATCTTAATATGTAATGCCATCTTTGAATTTTAATTTATTTTAATATGATCCTTGAACATTAGATATGTGCCTAATTTAGCCCATGGACTATATAATAAACATCATTGAATTAATGGAAGAATAATATTGGATATCTTCATATAATTTAAGAATTAAAAGTTTGAGAATCATATTGAATAAATTCAAAATTCAAAAATAATATTATATGTCGAGTTAAAAATTTATGGCTAAATTGAGTGGCTACGCGGCGGTCCCTCTTTATCCGCTCTTTTCAATGGCAAAGTCGTGTAAGTTGGGAGGCTGCTCCCGCCCCCACATGGGCGGGGATCCTAAAAGTCAATGCCCCAGGGGACCCGATGGTTTGGCCCATTACACTTGCATTGGACCCTTCCTTCTCCTAGGGCGAGACCATCAAATCATGTCATCCCGCGTCTCCCGCTTGTATTAGAGTGAGACGTTCACCTAAATTATCTTTTACGCGCTAAATGTTGTGGTGGGTCGGGTATGACTTGGGTATGAGTTGTATTGGACATGGATCGTTAAATTTGTACCTCGTGAAAATGAATCAAAACGGATTAAAATGAATCTACCTGAATTGGACTATTGTCGATCCGGCCCACTCATTTGACGGGTTTAATTAAAATACGACATTCACCTAAATTCTCTTTTATGCACTTGTTCAGTTGCCCAGACGCCCGATGAAAAGTTGTGTTTTGATTAACACTGTCTAGGAGACAATAACGAAAGTAGCAAGAGAGTTACTCGTTAAAGCATCGTTAAATTATCCGTTACTAAATTTCGGTGTGTTTGGCTCTTCATACACGTGATGTGTGTTCTGTTCATGTTTCGAGCATGCTTTCAGTCATCGAGGCATTATCTATGTCATATTCGATTCGTGATAAGATTTAAATACCCTCTCTAAGTTATGACCAAACCGAGCCATACTAGGTCTAGGGGATAAAAGAATTGAACATAAAAGACGAAATTTATAAATGATCTATGCGTTTCAAATGGGGCTAATACTTTGAATAAAATATATTCGAAAGTCTCCATGGAGTGATTTTGGTGGCAGAAAATGGGGCTTTGAACGTAACTGAAATTGAACCGGACTGAAATTTGACTGTTCGGCTTGGGCTTTCGGTTCTTTTTCCAAACTGAACCGGATGAAATTGTTTATCTACTTTTTTTTTTTAGTTTTAATTTTTGCTTCTCTAGTTTTTATCGAAATGACATCGCTTTCCAATTTTCCGCTGGCTCGAGACCTTGATCAATTCAGGTTCTAAATCATTATTTAGTTCGGTTCAGTCTTGTATTTCTTCTTCGATGTAGTTCGGTTTTCCATCCCCATCGCCTATCGGATCGAATTGGACCGTGCTTCTAACTAGTATTATTACAGCGAAATTCTCTACAAAATACAGAAACTGGGCTCATTGAAACTGGGCTCGGAGAATGGGCTTTATTAACGAAGCCCAAGTAGGCCATCATAGGAGCTCACAAGCCCCACCCATTTAGATGAAAGCAAATGAACGTTTTTATTTCGCAAAGAAATCAGCAATTTGCAAAATATCTTCATAAGAATAATCATCGTATGAATTACAAAAAGAGTCATTTTCATTGAGCATAGGTTTTTGTCCATAATTAAAATATTTTTCGTTGACTAACTATTCTAAATGATGAGGACAAATAGTTTTTAGAAAAAAATATTTTTCAAATTATTGATTTTTCATAAAGTAAGCATGCAATCAACAAAATAAATTCTCTCCCCTTTTTTTTCCTCAAAGGGTTGTGTTTTCCTCTATCTTTTCTTCAGTGAGTTCTAAATATGCATTGTTTAATGTGTTTAGTGCATTTGAGTGTTGTTTATAATCTATAATCAACCTAAGAGGGTGAGCCAAGTGGCCGCTTTTGATGTTGGTATGCCACACTAGCCGTGATCGATTTCAGGGTAGACAGTTACCACATTGGAATTGGGAACTATTTACTAAGGATTGGTTTCGAAAAATTGAAATCAAGAACTAGATTGTAGGTTCGGTCCGAAACCTAGGTGGGTCTATAGAATTGATCGAATTGTCTCCACTTCGGAAGAGATGTGAGACTTGAGAGCGAGCAACGAGGTTGGAGGCAATCGAAAGGAGAGTTAGAGAGGGATCGACAAGGCTGAATGCCATTGAAAACAAGAGCGAGAATGGGACGTGAGGCTGTGGGATGAGTAAGGTGAGCGATGGAGAGAGATGAAGAGGAAATTAGGATTTTGATCTTAAAAGTGCAAACATAAAAATTATAAAAAAAATTTTCTATATGTATTGGTCTAGTCTGATCTGGGTGAAGGAGTGGGCGGTTTCACACTTGAAATTAGAAACCAGGCTCGGTACTCATTGATTCAAATAAATTGCCATTGGGAACCGAATTGACCCTCCCCATGTGAATCGCCCATTTTGAGCTAGTCAGGTTCTGAGCGATTCCAGTTTCTTCTACACACCCCTACACCACCCGATCCACACCCACTTGTACGCAATGGTGAAATCATAATAATTTTACAATGGAACGAACCATCACCCTATTAAACAATGCAAGAACTCGAAGGACGACAATATCGAAGGGGAGGTACGTCCACGTAAATGTAATAGCGGAATTCTTTTTACTGAGGGAATGCCTCGATAATGGAAGGCAGGGCTTGGATCTTGATGATGTTGTAGCGAGGGAAGCCGCCCCGTTCCAGCAGCTCCTTCCACTCGGCCTCCGTCCTCTCCTTCCCTCCCGACACGTGAGCCATCATGAGCAAATCGAACGTCATGCCGACGTCCTCGAACAGGCTGCCGCCGTCGCCGCCGCCACCGCTGCCGTCCCAGTCGAGGAGGACTAGGTCGACGATTATGAGCTTCCCGTGTTCCTGATCCGATGACGCTATGGCCTTCCTGCAGTTCCTCAGTATCTTCACGCAGTCCTCGTCTCCCCAATCGTGTAGAATCCACTGTATTTGAGTGCATAGTTGCGAGAATTATATATATGCCTATAATCATGGTTGGCAATCTCTTGTTCAAAGGGATTATTGTCCATGAATTCTTAAATTTATTGTATAATAATTCTTAATTTTTCAGTTTTATCAATTTAATTCTCAATCCTTTAATAATTTTCCGATGTGGTTCTTCCAGCCATTAATTTTCCCCTTATTCAAATATGTGCAATGTGTAAGTGCATAGAGATAATTCTAGAGTTCATGTATCATTTAAATAAATAATTTGACATTCTTTTAGAGTAATGACACCATAATAACCTAAATTTTTCCTTGAAGTGCAATTTGCTTTATCTTACTCATTTATGTACACATAGGAATTTTGTCAGTTTGGAATATTCAAGATCTAGATCTTGATATGATTTTCTCGACTTTATGTTGCACATATGACTTCACATCACTTAAATCCGTTATCTTGTTATGCCTTTTACCTGCAATCTCCTTAAAGTAGCCTTAAGTTTTCGAAATAGAGATTCAAATATAGTATTAGATTACGGATCAACAGTTTGATATCGACATTTCAATTGACTCATACAAAATAAAAATCATACCAATTCTCATAATAGACGAGCTGAGTCAAAGCCTTATAAGGGATGGACTTACTTGTGAGGGGAGTGTTAGTATAATCCATAATGTTCACTTATTGGATTATACTAACAATTGTGGCATGAGGCAATTGTTCGACAAAAGCGCCCCCACCATTTCACTGCGGTTGCCATGGGCGGCCGACCACCGCCCATCGGGTTAACCATTGTGACAACGGTCTCGCTATGATCGGCCACCCACGATTCTCTCTCTCGATTTTTTTTAATAATAATTTTAAATTTTTTTCACGTGCTTAAGGAATCTTTCGAGTTATTTATTTATTTATGTAACTTTATGGGACATGCATGCAGCTTTACCTTGAGAAACACAGCATCAGCCTTGGGAATGGCCTCGAACATGCTCCCTCCCACGTGCTCCACCCCGTCATACGCCGGCGCCGTCGCCACGACGTGCGGCAGGTCGAAGTTGACCCCCCGGATGTGAGGGTACGCCCTGACGATCTCGGCGACCACGCCGCCGGTCCCGCCTCCCACGTCCACCACCGACCCCACGGCGCCGAACCCATCCCCGTACGCCTCCAGGACCGCCTTCATTACGATCTTGGCCGTGCACGCCATGGCGTCGTTGAACATCTTGTTGAACTTGGGGTTGTCCCCGGCGAGCTCCCACATCTCCACCCCGTGCGCCTTCTGGAACGCGATCCCGCCTTCCCTCACGCACCGGCCGAAGCAGTGCCACGGCGCGAGCTGGAGCGGGTGGTTCTGCATGATGACCATCGGGACGAGGCTCAGCTCGGAGTCCCGGATCAGCCAGCGGGATGAGTCGGTGAGGCCGTAGAGCGGGTCCCCACCGCTGGACGGGCGGTGGACGGAGAAGATGTTGCGGCGGACGAGGAGGCGCATGACGCGGGAGAGGTAGGGGAGGTTGGGGGAAGGGGAGCCGTCGATCGACCGGGCTATCTGGGCCAAGGTGAGTGGGCAGCCGCCGTGGGAGTGGATGATGTCGGCTATGCGGAGCTCGACGGCGCATTTGAGGGCCATCGAATCCGCGAAGCCGAGCATGTAACGCCATATCTCGGCTTGGCCTCTTAGCATTGCGGCTGCATCTCCTTCCTTCTCTCCTTCCATGGTGTCTCAGGATTTTGCCTCTTGGGAGAGAGGTGGAAGATGGGATGGAGTCGAGCATCGTGGCATCGCAGTACTTATATAGAGAGTCGAGTGGAGTTTTCACACATAGTAGGGAAAATTATATAAATAATTTATGAATTTTTACTCAATATACAATATGATATCTAAAGTTTAATTTATTCAATATAGTCTCTAACATTTTTGGTACATATTTGATATAATCCATAAATTATATGAAAATATTTAATGTTGTCTTTTCATGAATTTAAGTTCAAGAATGTCATTGAATATTTTTATGTAATTTAGAGACTATATTAAATATATATTAAAAGTCCAGAGATTACACTGAATAAATTAAAAATTTAGATATCATATTAAATAAATTAAAAGTCTAAAAACCACATTACACATTGAGTCAAAATTCGGTGACTATTTGTGCCATTATAGAGAGAGCTACCAAGAGTTTTTCATGTATTATCTTATTTTGGGCGATATTATCGGAGGTCCATATGGTGTCTTAAAAGATTCTATTAATGGTTTGTTGGAATAGTTGATTAGTATAAGTCATACAAATTAAGAACGTTACGACCGTAGTCACTAAATGAAGAAACAATCCAGGGTTAAATCGACATATAGGTCTATATGCCGCGACGACGATTGGCTCTCGGATTAGGTAAGGTAAGCGCATGACGGGGGCACGTTAATTAGGGAAATAAAAAGAAGAGAGCACGAACCCGTTCTACTGACCATTCGTCTGGAATCTGGATGGGGAGAAAGCCAAGTGGGCTTTGGGGAATGGGGAGTGTGTCTGGCTTTCTGCTCACGTTCAGGAGGTGATCCCACCAAATCAGATCTGGGATTTCATTAGCTAAATCCAGAGGCAGCAGGAAGGGAGCTGTTCTTAATTTGCAGTACTGTAGATGGAGTAGATGCTCTGGTAAGTTTATTTATTTTCTCCTGTAATTTTTTTTTATTTTGTTCTGTAATATATATATATATATATTTTTTTTTTTGGTGTGTAGTGGAAGAACTCGTGAATCGCATGGGATTTTTATATTACGGAATGCTTTCGGGAGATAGATTTGGGAGAGATCCGACTCTGACAGGTTGTACCAGGAAAGGGGTTTAGCGGAGAAGGCATTAACTATTTTCTCTTAATAGTTTCTTTTTCTTTATTTTTGAAATATCTTGTTAATACACTGCACTTTTACAGTTTGAAATTTTTTAAAATAGTTGATAATTATTTCATAAAA
Organism: Corymbia maculata; assembly: GCA_014182735.1. NCBI lineage: Eukaryota > Viridiplantae > Streptophyta > Magnoliopsida > Myrtales > Myrtaceae > Corymbia > Corymbia maculata. Next base: position 15,026,328 of record CM024682.1, read on the forward strand.
TTTTTATCGTATTTTTTTTAATTTAAATTTGCATCAGATTTTGATTGTGGTAAATATATGGACCTTATGGCAACTAGGAAGACAAAACCCCTGCCGGTTTCGATTACAGGAAAACGTTAAAACGTTAGTCTCTGGAGAGTGTCTACTCATGATCTCACAGGAGTCAAGATTCCGATTCAATTTCCCCCAGTTTTTCAAATGAAGTCCACCAAAAAGTTTACACCTTTCAGCTACATATATATAGCTGCAAATCCTCAAGAACAACAAGGACACAGCATGCGGTCAACCGGCGCAAAACCTGAACGCGGGACTTTTTCCTAATCTTGGATGCTCTACGTCCTGAAGCGAAGCAGTTAATGTCTCTACTGGTACAGCAGATTGTAGGCTGGCAGATCCCGGATTCGGTGGACGTCCTCCAGAGACAGTTCTCTCTCCAGCTGCGTCCTCGTTACCCGGAGAACCTCCTAACAAGGAAGTAAACAGTCTAGTGTCAGAGAAAATATGTCGTTTAGACTCCGTACAAATGCAAGTGAAAACCTTAATGCTTCCCATGCTGTGCTAACAACACCTCCATTCCATGGCCAGAGAGCAACACTAAAGAGTGGAAGAACTATACATTGATTAGAACCCACATGAAGTATTCTAAAAGTGAGTGATGCGTATAGCTGAAACAAGTAATCCCGATGAAAGTACACCTCGAAAGAAGGGGAAAGGGGCAGGTGCACGTGTGGGGAAAGAAGTTATATTAGTTGATCACGAAGTAGCGAGCGTATCTCTGAAAACTGGCATCTGGACGTCAAGCATCATCTGAGGCAAATCCTCATATTCTTTTCCTTTTCCAGATAAAGATTTCAAATGGGGATCTGATCCGGCACCTCTTATTTTTATTGAATGCCTATCTATGATTATGCTTGTTTACACAATTGTCATTTCTTTAAAATAAGTGTAATGTACCAGACTATCATGTTGTTGCTGATGATATGAGAGAGAGAGAGTACATTGAACTCCATGTAAGAAGCATGCATGGCGAGCCACTGTGCGTCCATCATTTCGAAAGCTATACAGTATAATACATCAAAGGCTTCTTCATCTTCTGCCAATCATGTTGTGATGACAGTCAGTAAAGGATAAATCTTATGCAGAAGGCAAAGTGCCTGAGTCTGAATGATTGAAGTTCACTGAAAATGAAAATGATCAAGAATTGGTACTAAATGGCAAAGTACCTCCTAATAACTTGACAAAATTGACTCCTGGAAGACATCTTGGTTTGACTGCAAAATAAACACAAGATTGGTAAACCTATAGAATCTTCATTCATAGCTACATGAAGATGCCAAGCTAATACATGGCTCTGCACAGGAAGCTTGAATGCATTGGCCTGTGTATCAATAAGAGTCTAGCAAATGAAGCCACTCCACAGTATTGTATAATCCACATCAGCATTGTTTTCCCCAATTTTAGTTCCATCTCTATTACAAATAGCCCAAAATTTATTCGACATTTTCTCAAACCACTACTGAAAGATTAAGTCACTTAAGGTTTGAGAGGAGTCGCACGAATCACTGTGGACTGTAGGGAGAATAGAAGAAATTCCTCAATTGGTTGGAAAATTGAATGAACGTCTCCAACAGGAATTGGCATCAAGTCTGACAATTTCAGAGCATCACTTTCAAGGTTTCAATTTTAAGGTTCTTTCTATTGAAAGACTCTGATCAGTAATGCTCAGAGCACCAACATGTGCATTGTCTGCAAGGTAAAGTGATTGTAGGCCTTATGACAGAAATACATGATAATGGACAGTCTGTACCCACCTGAGTATAAATCTAGCATCTGAATTAACATAAAAGTAACATTTATGCCAGCAACAGCGAATGGATACTCCCAGGTTGCTCGTTTCCCACCTTCCTTGAACAACAACCTATGAAAAGATTTCTTCATGTTGAATATTCCTATAATTAGTTAAAATGGAGACATCAAAGAAAGCAAGAACTTCATGGACAAAGATTATGCACTTCAACATATAAGAATGCGGAGAGTCAAGCTCAAACAATTGAGAGATAGAGAATACTTACTGGGTAAGTTCTGGCAAAAAACAGCAAATTCTCCAGGGAAACATAACCACAGCCCCTGAAAAGAATGGTTAATCATCAGTGCATAGATGAGAATCACTGAAATTCAAATCAGATTTTGACAAAAGAAGTTATAGTGTCATGGCATATACAGATCATGTGATGTCTAGCATCCTAATTGCTCATTACTTGCAGTTAAACCATGGTAGCATGGCGGGGCTATCTCTGTGGGTGAATTGCTTTATCACCACAAAGAAAGCACTTCCTCTATTTAACACAATATCTAGAATCATTGTAAGTAGCACTGCAATTTTTTTACAATAAGAACTGATGAAAGCACCCGATATAATTCGATTGCAAAACAAAATACATCTCCAAACCTGCACAGTACTTAAGTAAGGATATAATCCATCATATTCAGCATTTATTGCACATCTGACTGTTGATAAGGAAACAGGGGATTAAAAAGCACAAGTTTGATTTTCCTCCCTATGAGCTGCACCAAGAGAATAGCTTTCGCAACTGTAGTTTTCAAGATATATTCTATGAACCATCCAATATCTATCCACAAGAACTTAGATCAATTTGTACATATAGTATGGCATTACTAAAGACTGGTCAGAGCAAGAATACCTAAAGTCAGTAGATGGATTATGACCTTGCCAGCCCATGTCTTTCCATTGCTCCGATATTAAGGCAGTCAAAACAACATTAGGAAAGGCAGAATACCACAATGATCTAAGAGATTCCTGCCAACAAGAAATATCAATGAGTTTCCTTCACAGATGTAGATTCTATTTCAGAAAATGGTTATACAGAGAATTACTGCAGGGGCAATTTTAGAACCACAACAACTAATGCTGATGCATGTACACCTCCTCTTTGGAGGCCAAAAAATGTGGTCCGATCACTTAGAGCCAGAGGAAAAATGAGGTAGCATGAAGCAGTACCTGATGATCCGGGCGTGTCTCATCAAATGGTACTTGTAAACGTTCTTGAAGTCTTTGAAGCTGTTGCACCTGGTAAGAAAAGGTATTTTGAGAGTTAAAAGGACAGGGCACAACTAATTGGGCAAAAGGCACTAAAAAAAATACAATCTCTCTATAATCCCTAAAATCCCTAAAAGATATCTTTTTTTGCATGTGGTCCCAGAAGAAACAACATTGAATGGCTTTATAAGAGATTCTTAGATAAATAATAAGCACTTATCATATCGATACTTGACATAGCATGAGATTAGAAAAGTTAGACTAAGTAGTGAATGCATGAAGACCCCAACTAGCTGATCTAATCATTTACCTGAAGAGGATTGTAAGGGTAGTCAACATATTTATCATTACGTCGGTTGGCGGAGCGGTTGAAGAGTCCTCCAATCCATGATCGTGGTCCAACCATAGCATTAGCTACAACAGCCATGAATCTATAAATAAGTTGAAACTTGAGTGTTACTTCTAAAAGAACAATGTGTATTAGCAAAAGTAGCCTGCTCTTTGGAAATTGTAATACATGAGTATTAGAAGTTGGTTTGTAGACTCTGACTTAAGTATAGGACAAATGGTGAGGAATGAAATAAAATGTGCTCATATATCATTTAACCTGAGGCTTCCTCAAAGATAAACATGAACCTCCAAAAAGGACATGATAAGCGAAGAGATTATCTCAAAAAGAAATTGAGTTGAATGAAGTTTGGACACTACATGAGCTGGTTCAAATACTTCATCCCACAGACAAATGAAACCTACCATCCATCAAAATGCCTCCAATTTGTTAACCTCTTAAGTACTCTACTGTGTCATCACCTCAGAGAATGAAACAGCAACATGAGTTAAGGAACCGGAACCCTTCTAACAATAGATGTCTACTAATGAAAAATAAGGGCAAGAAAGGACTTGTGCTAAACTGAAAAGTACCTACTGTCAATACAAGGATCATCAAAACGGAGATATTAAGAGGAAAAATGGGCTAAAGTGGTCAATATTTTCTCAGATATATCAGAAGCAAGCAAAACTTACATATTCAAAGTATAGAGAGCAGTCAATGAGAAGAACGAAATCGATCCAGCTTCAGCCAATATGTAAATGTAATAGCACAGATGGGATGTTGCCAGGAAAGTTTACTCACTAAAACATTGAGCTAATTGTGATTTTGCGTAGTGTGACCATTCCAACTCTTCATTGTCCCCTTTCTGTCTCCAGTAAATTTCATCCTCATCAACCTACATTTATGTTTTGGAAGCAATTTTAGTGTCTAACTAATGCAGGACAAAAGAGACAAAGATAAATCCTTCACTGCATGAACACTTGTTAGTCCAACTGATGCAGCAGACATAGAAATACTTAAAAGTGAAGGAAAGAACATTTCCTATATTGGGAATAGAACGTGATCACAGTTTCTCAAGATTACCAATTAAAATGACTCCTGAACAATGGACATAAGTCTACTAACAGTTAGATGCAGAACAAGGACAGAACATAAAAAGAGAAATCAAAAAGCAGGATATACTCAGCACAGATGAAGCTCCACCACCAACTACTCAGAATCAAACAATTATAGCTGGTGCACATTTTGAGAGGCCAGTATCAGAACCAAAGGATTCGATATAAGTAACAAGACCATGCAAGATAGAAATGGGTAGGGGATTACTCGGCGGGGAGATGAGCAAGATGGAATGCATTGTCTATGCCTTCTTAATCTCATCAGTGGCCCAAATCAAACATGGGCATTCTTTTTTCTCCCCCCACTCTTTTTAAACCGAAAGCAAAAGGCAAATGAAGAACAAAGATGGTTATGAAGTCTTGGGTCACCAATGATTGCACCCCTGCCATGCTTTGCTTCCACAATTCGACTTCCCATCATCATCATGGTCGTCGTCGTCATCATCATATCTCTCTCTCTCTCTCTCTCTCAAAGGTCAACAGCTATAACTGTGGAACACACTAGGCATATTTCAATTAAAGAAGCACAATGCAAAAGAAGCTTTTTAGCAGAGGAATGCATCAACGAGCGCAATCAAAGGGTCTTTTTGCATACCTTTTGCGTAACAAATAATCCCCCTAATCTAATCGAAAACACAATATCTTTTGAGGCAGTACAGAAAGAGATGGGCGATACCCAAAAACTTTCGTACCCATGCAAGACAAGAACAATATCCCCAAGCCCCACACCACCGCTCCCACGAAAAAGCCAGAGAAATCCAAAAAGTACCTGCTATGGCGGGTAAGAGGCCATGACGAGAAGGAAACGGTGGGGCCAATGCAGGAAGAAGAAAGAAGACGAAGAAGAAGGAGAAGAAGGGTCAGGAGGAGAGGAAGAGAAGGACATGGCTTGTGGGTGCACAGGGGAGGAACAGAAGGGTATGAGAAAGTTTCGGGCTTTTTTCGTCTGTCAATTTGCATTTGCCTTCCAAAGCACCAGCTTGTTCTCCGCAAATCCCGTTCGCATTCTGCAATCATCATATCAGCATCGTCTTATTAACTCCCCACTCATGTTCTTACGTGCCAACTTATTGCGCATCACATTCATATCTTATATAGCATCTGAATTATGATCCTCCCGATAGGACACAGCTATATAGGGACATAGGCTTCAAGGATGACTCTATAAACAAGAGGCGTGTGAGATCCAAACCTCGAGATTAAATTGCATTTACATAGAAATAGAATGATTCGGTGGGGGACAAGATCTATATCAACGAGGATGGTGGCATATAAAAATCTCACCTTTGCATTTCAATGAAAACATCCAATATTAGTTACATGGCCGGGTGCACTTGGAAACTCTGTTGCAGCATAAACAAACCATAACTCGCCATCATCGCAAGATCCAAGGCTGCAAGAAGCAGGCGCCAGCGACAAACGCCAAAAGAGAGGAAAAAATTTCAAACCTGCCACTCCTCTTGTTGGCTTTCAGGTAGGCCCTGAACACCAGATTATCTTATTGACGAAATGGCGAAATTCAATGTGAATTCAATTTATGCGGACTATGGCAACGTGAATTAAGAACGACAGCCGCCTTACATGAGCAAGACAAAAATAAATTAGATGGGTACTGGGGAAAAACAAAATTCAGACATTAACGTGAATCTTTCCAAAGTGCAGACAAACCAAAACTATAAAAAAGACAGTAATAGATAAGTTTCGAAATGGAAACACGTTCGCATTTCATTAATTTCACACATGACTTTCCTCATGGTTTCTTGAATGCAACATTTGATGTCATCTCGTCCGCCCACCGAAGTAGAAAGTAAGAACGAGAGAGACGGTCAACGAGTGACTACTGAACTAAAATATACGCGCACTCAGAAAATTCTTCTTGTGATAAAAGAAGCACGTCCCAAGAATCGCAATCCCATCATCTTCATCTCAAATTCAGTTCCCAATATCTGGACCGCCATGAACACTCTTGCTAGGAACTCCACCTCGAGGTGGAGGAACTTGTCGAGGCGCAGGAGAGAGTCCCACGGCGGCCTGAGGCCTTCCTTCAGTTATAGGCGCGAGCGGGCCAGGCAGCGGCAGGTATTCCTCAAGACCTACAAGTTAGGATCTGCGGACAGGTTGGCGGCCGATGAGTCGAACTCCCGCGGTCTTTGCAACAAGAAGGCGGTGGTGAAGGCAAAGGCGATGGTCATTTCGGTCCTATCTTTCATGTGCATCGGTTCTCTGAGGTCTTGCAATTGCCAATCGGCCATCAGGGCATCGGCGCCACAGCCGCTGAAGAGCCATTGCTTATGATTTCAAGAAGCAATAGCATCGATAAGATGATCAGTCAAAATAACTTTAGTTGGGTCATGGTGATATGGCATCCAAGTATTGACATATTATTCATTTTCAAGCCTGCAAAAGGATGAGCAGAGGATGATGCATCTCGGCAATGGTCGTCGTTTCAGCATATGTTGTGGCAACTTACTGAGGTCGCCGCCCAATAATTTCATTCACATTATGGTTCATTAGACTAGAAGTTGTCATTGGACTATTGAACATGGTTTAACGAGGTATTTAGCTCGGCAGTTATTGATTGGCTCGGTGACTAAACGAGTTCCTCCAAGTATTTTTGTATGCACTTGTGAATCAAATAACATAACTTTTTCTCTAAGAAATGAATTTCTGTGCACGTGTTTAAGCACACGAGATTGCGGGTCTTTCTTCGTTCGAAATGCAATAAGTAAAGAGAGGAAGTGCGCTAAATTGATCTGAGTTTGGTCCGCTCGGGTAGTAATGGCACAGATATGGGCAAGAGTAAATCCTTATAATTAGCCTGGTATCTTGTTCCCGATCTTTCTCTAACTTTGGTGCAACGATCTAAACAAAGTCGATGGGAGAGAATGAATGAATTCGACATCAATTTTGGAATCCATAACAGACTCGCAGACAAGTGGAGGCATTGCAGTCCAACAGTTCCTAAAATGAAGGAGAGAAGCTTCTCCCCTTTCAACAGGCTCAACTATGAACGGATATGGAGATTGCAGCAAGACGACGGGTGCGCCTGCATAGTTTTGTCCCTTCTCAAGGAGGCAGACGGTTGCTGACATTGTCTCTCTCCTCCCCAATCACAGCCTTCTACTCGCTCTCTCTCTGTCTTCATTTTCTTCTTACTGATCCCGCCTTCGCACCATTGATTGTCAATCTCCAGTATAGCTATTCATTCATTTGATTCATTCTTGTTCAATTATCACCCAAAACTTTGGTTTCCAGTTTCCAAGCTCTGAGAATAGGAAGAACCACTACATCATCACACTTTCTGACATTTATATCCTCCCCCGGTTTTGACATTTGCTGGAAAATAAGGAAATTGAATCATAGCAATGGCTTCTGGCTTTTCAGGGGAGAAATACACCTTAGTCCACGACAATGTAGACCAATTTCAGGTAAATACGTCAAATCACATGATTTGTGTTCTCTTTTATCAGTCACGCTCTTCGAAGAATGTCCTAGTTGATGATCATGTGTGGTCTGATTCCTCAACAAAAATGAACTCATGGTTATCATAAATCGCTGTGAGCCGGATTTGGTTATAGCAAAGTCCATTGTATATATATTTAGAATGCAACATAAAAGATCATTTCTCCAACCATGTAGATCAAAGGTCGATAGGCATCTCCGCTAATGAAAAGTTAGCATAAATGCCAATTGAGCATGCATATGATTCCATGTGTTCCGCATTTGCAGGATTTATACCAAAAACCAAAAAAAGAGGTAGCCATCAAGGTCAAAAGCTCATGTGGGTGGGAAGGAGATTATATCTTGTTGGTTAAGCTCCAGAAGAAAATATTGGTCTTTCGAGATTTTATCGACCTTCCTCCTTGCGATCCCTCTGTTCCCTTTCATCAGGTACTTAATCTGCCCAACAGCAAAGGCAGGGTGAATTTTTTGTTCACAAGCTGTGTTACTTGCGGGGACTAATAATTCCTGGTACATGTCTTGCTTCAGCTGATGATTGGAACCGTTGAAGATCTGCACAAGTTATATCCTGACGCCATATCAGACAATTTGAACTTGGGAAGAGTAGAAATATCAGTACGCCAGGTCCGTTGACAATTAGCAATATTCGAATCTTACTTTTTACTTTCATCTATTGAATACATCAACTAATAAGAAGGCACTTGCCTAGGGACTGATCCATCTCTATCGTGCTCTAAGATCCGTCAGCAATCTGTGGGCAAAAAACAAGTGGATAGCCAATGCTGGAGATATTGCTGAAGATGGAATGGACGATGTCGATTTAGATCAACTTGGTAAGTTATCCGATTAGACAATTTTTAGATGCCCCCCAGACTAAGTCCGCTGCATTTCATACAGGTGCCAGAGTGCTTGCCAAGCTCGATCACATGATTAACATTGCAAAGGAGTTCTTTGATGTAATGGATGAAGATGAGAAAATCAGTGACGGCAACAGAAAGAGTAATGTTTTTGGGGAGATCTTGAGTGAGTCCTGCTTGGACTACAGAAGTACCTGTCCCTCACCCGACACTCCGACATCATTCCCGCTTGAGCTGAATCCTTCCGTGAAACTGCCAGAAGAATTCACTGACATCACTTTTAGGCCTCCATTTCTTCTGCCTCTCCGAATTCAAGCGGTGAAGCAACTAAAGCTTCTTGACGTGAAGTGTTTCCCATTCTGCACCCTTCCTCATACACCAATGCTGAGCCACAACCTTTTAGAAGGTGGCGACATGAACAAGAAACAGGATGTGTCAACTCCCGAAGATGAAGCAGTTGCTGGAAAACTACCTGCAGAAGAAAGTAGCCACGGGACAAACGATTTTAAAGAAGCAGACGGTTTCCATGAAATACAAAGTGCAAGTTCAGATGTGAAGAAGCCGAGCCTAGAATGCCTAGAGGCAGCAATCCTTGCACTGCCACCACCGCTGCCTCCTCTTCCTCCAGCTACGCCACCAAAGGACACGTCTTTATCATTCAATCAACTAGAGACAACTCTGCCCCCACCTCCACTGCCGATTCCAACAACTAAAGGATCATCACCAGCTCCTCCGCCCCCTATGCCACCATTGAGGGGAGGTGCACCGCCACCACCTCCTCCAGGTAATATGGCAAAAGCACTGCGTGCAAAGAAAACAAATACCAAGCTAAAGAGATCTACAAACATGAGCAAGTTGTATAGAAACTTGAAGGCAAAGGTAGAAGGTGGAGAGAAAAACCGAAACTCATCAAAAGGCAAAAGAACACCAGTTGGAGGGTCTTCGGGTGGGAAACAAGGAATGGCAGATGCCATAGCAGAGATTGCTAAAAGGTTAGGTTCCTCTACCGGCATTGATGTAGATTCCTTTGTTGCAGTGAGTTAGTGAGCCAAAAAACTAAACAGCCACATTGTTGCTTTGTTTGGTTCTATAGATCAACATATTTTCAACAGATTGAAGAAGACGTCCGAGAGCATGGCAATTTGATTAAGGAGATAAAAGCAGCCATCAGTGCTTTTCAAACTAAGGACATGTCTGAACTCCTTAAATTCCATAAGTTCGTCGAACAGCACTTGGAAAAGTTAAGCGATGAGACTCAGGTGCATTCATTTTGTTATCTTCCAGTTTCTAGTGATCCGAACTTCTTAAATTTCCACATCAAAATATGTCGAACCATGGATGGAGAAACCGAATGTTGAGACAAAGCTACTCTCATTCAGTTAATCTCTCAGTCATTAGCAGTGGGGTCATTTTAACCTAGAAAATCACTGGACTATGTCAAAATCAGGTTCTGGCCAGGTTTGAAGGCTTCCCAACAAAGAAGCTTGAGTCCTTGAGAATGGCGGCGGCCCTTTATTCAAAATTGGAAGGCATAGCTACTGAGCTAAAGAACTGGAAAGTAACCCCTCCTTTGAGCCAGCTTCTTGACAAAGTTGAATCGTACTTCAACAAGGTAGGCTCCAAGTATCTCTGCCTGTAGAGGCATACCTTGTGCCTGCACCATATATGCGTCACAGTAATAGGGTGAAAAAATGTCGGTGACAGATCAAAGGAGAGGTTGATGCATTGGAGAGGAGCAAAGATGAAGAGACGAAGCGGTTCCTAAGCCAAAACATTCACTTTGATTTCAGCATTTTGGTTCGAATAAAAGAATTGATGGTGGATGTTTCTTCAGGCTGCATAGAGTTGGCACTGGAGGTATGATTTACTTATAACTGCAAACACATGAGAAAAGAAGATGACATTGTTTACATATTTCGACTTTAAAATTTTGTCCAGGAACGGAGAGAGATGAAGGCAGCAACCGACGCAGCCCAGAAAACCAGCACCGGAAGCGAAACTAAAACATGTGTAAAGTTGCTCTGGCAAGCTTTCCAACTCGCGTTTCGTGCCTATAACTTTGCAGGCGGACAAGATGACCGAGCTGACCAGTTGACTCAAAAATTAGCTGATGAGATCGAGGCCGATCCTCTATAAAGCTAACTGGCAGCACATAGGTTGGTGAGATCATCTGCCAGAAAGGTCAGTCAGATCGTCCGCAAGATCGATTCCGAGTATTCACGGTCTTGTTGAAGTCCTAATTATTAGATGCCATATTGATATGTAAACAAAAGTCACTGAATGTGCTATTTCATGAAAGAGCACGAACTTTTATCTGAGAAAATAAAGCGCACTTCGATGATAATACACTGTCCCAGAAAAGCCCGTGGCATGATCATGTCACATCATGCGCGGCAGAGATAAGAATACACTGGGAAATCCTTTAGTCCCCCTCTTTGTGTAATTAAAAAGCTTAACTAAAACTGTAGCAACAAATCAACCAGGTAATGTAAAGCAGGGACACAAGAGGTTTAACGCGAATCACTAAACTATGGAAAAACTACAGACCAAGCTCGCCAGAACTTCCCACGACATGAAATGGGATAACAAAAGGTTTTCCCTAATCCTGCAAGTGAGGATGTCGAAAATACAGCAGAATTTGTGCATAGTTGAGAATAATAGTCCCTCGATTCTAATGATACCCGACATGCTTCGACTCAACGATAGAAATGCTAAGATGTTGCATCTTTTACCACAGGGGCATTTGACGTTAATGGCTCACGAAACTCAATACTTTTTGTTCTCTTTTGACTCAAACGATGGTAGTAGAAAGATCAAGTCATAAGCTTTCTAAAGCATTGAAAACCATCGAACCAGTGTATCTCATGGAGGAAAGCCAGATGGGTTTCACAATAAGCAACAGCAGCGTCCATCCCTTCATAGAATAATAAGAATTGAACAGCCGAAAATTCTACCCACTTGCTCACCACCCTTTTTCTTATTCGAACCAGCTCACGATCTATCATTTTTTTCTTGTCTCTTTGTTACATGTTTATTCAATTTTGCACGTGCTCGGCTCGCTCAAATCAAAGAGCATATCATTCTCCATGGATAAGTGCAAAAATTTTCCTCCCCCCAGTGGGGGAAGAAAGAGAGAGTAAAGAAAGCATGAGGGAGGCAGAGAGGCAAAGGAAAGTGAGATCAAAATCATGAATCACGAGGAAATTACCACAGTACAAGAAACCTCCGGAGATGTCCAGGTTCTCATTTTTTCCACGTTGGTTGAATCTGTCCCTCGCGTTCTCCAACTCCTCGTTCTTCATTTGCTACGACTTTGATTCGATCCAAGATCAAATATAAAGAATGGCCACACGTGATCCGCGATGCAGGCGTCAAGATCAGTGATAGGCACACGTTATTTGTGATATCTGGCATGGAGAGCGACCGGCCTTCCACTTCGAGAGCGGAGGACCCTTCCAGTTCCGGAACTTCTTGCCACGTTCGTATAGTCTCTGCACTTTGCCACCTAACTTCCCAGAATAGGAAGATTGATATCCTATGACGTTTTCTTACCAATTCCACTTTGAATTCAGTAGGTCGTCGGTCGTTATCGTTCCTGATTTTACCCTTCCTTCCCCCATTTCTCGCCTCTTTCATTCGTCCATCTAATATTAAAAACTAGCAGTGCAAAGCGTTTTGAAGGGGTGACACCCACTGATGGAGAGCGCGTTTCGCACGAGGAAAAAATGGGGGTAAATTCAAAGGGCCACGAGAAGAATGTTTTATAATCCTAGGTGCTTTGTTTCTAGGGTTTTTCATGATATCCGGCCTTCAAATTATTTTTCTACATTATCTACTGTAGCTGATTTACTTTATTAGTTTATAGCAAAGGAGGGGCAATGGATTTTATTGAATATTTTAAGGAAACCAAAGTAAAATCAAAAGATCCATCGAGATTTCACAATAATGATAGTTGAGCTTCTTGTATAGAGTTGGTAGAGATTTTTTGGTAATTTCTAAAGCACGGCGTTTTGTTCGTCCAAACCATTCATAGCGTGTTGAGTACGATCAATTTCTGATTAAATCAAAAGATAACTACATCAAACACTATGCTTACGGAATGTTGTCAAATAATTGAAAACGTGCTGCAAAAGCAGCTGCAAACATTTTCCATAACCCGTGCTCCTCACCAAGACCTATATAAAGGATGATGGAGCATAAGAGACTTGCAAAACATTTCGCAATGGCTCTTCCTGCTTTGCTCACAAACTTCCTCCCCTCCTCGATCCGCCCTAACCAACGCTCTCTCTTACTCTTCAGTCGCCCTCGCTCCTCCTTCTCCTCCCGCTCCGCCGTCTCCTCTGGCGCTCAATTTGTGAAATGTGCTTTGACTATTGAAGATCAAGATGCCGAAAGACGTTCAGCGAATTGGAAACCTAGCGTTTGGGACTATAGCTTTGTGCAGTCACTCGATGCTGATTTCGCAGTAATGATTCTCCTTTCTTCTTCTTTTTCCAGCACACAACCCAACCTAGCTGAATGTATGATGTGCATGTGTACCTACGAATTAAATTTATTCTCAATATATAGGCGATAGCTCAACAATGCTTACTCAAATGTTTTTGCAAATAGCATGAGGATCAATCTGTTTCAATGCAAGAAACGATATTCAACGCTACTTGTGCATTAACTTTGATTAAGATCTCATTTTTACTGAGTTTTTCATGTGCCTAGGTGGATAAATATACAGAGCAAGTTCAGAGGTTGAAGGAAGAAGTGAAGGGCCTATTCCACAGGGAGATGAATCAGGTGGCCAAGCTCGAGTTCATTGACGTGGTTCAAAGATTAGGACTAGGATACCATTTTGAGACGGAGATCAGGAACACCCTCAATTCTATCTACAACATCACTGAAGATGCTCAGCTTTTGGACGATCTCTATTATGTTTCCTTACGATTCCGGCTACTCAGGCAACATGGATATAATGTACCACAAGGTAGTTACCACTAGCTAACCTTTTGCGAATAATGCTGACACATCAAGATTTATCTTGCCATTCCTTTTTTGGATGTATAGATGTGTTTCAAAAGTTTATGAACGAGGCCGATACGTTCAACAAATCACTCCAGAAGGATGTGAAGGTGCTTCTTAGTCTTTATGAGGCTTCTTTTCATGGATTGGAAGGTGAAACCATGGTTGATGAAGCTTGGAACTTCGCTTCAAAACATCTCAAGGATCTAAACCTCGATGAAGTTCCCACTTATCTTGCAAGCGAGGTGAGTCGTGCATTAGACATGCCGATCCACTGGAGGCCAAACAGGTTGGAGGCTCGGTGGTTCATGGACATTTACGAGAAACAGCAAGACATGATCCCTTCTTTGCTGCGATTGGCTAAATTAGACTTCAATATAGTGCAGTCGATCCACAAGAAGGAAGTTAGCAACATGGCAAGGTATACACAAGCACTCCATACAAACATCATAGATGCATGACGCGAGGATATAAATTCAATCAAATGTGATACACGGAGGAGCAAATTTTGATCGACTTAGTCATCACATTGCAAATTTTTTTTCAGGTGGTGGGTTGAACTTGGAGCAAATAAGATGACCTTCTGTAGGGACAGGCTAGTGGAACACTATTTTTGGTGCAATGCAATGGTTTTTGAACCTCAATATACGGATTTCAGAGAAATAACAACAAAGCTCACTAGTATGGTAACACTAATTGATGACGTTTATGATGTGTATGGGACGTTGGAAGAGCTCGAGATCTTAACCGATTTCATTGTCAGGTTCGTGTAATATCATCACCATCATCATTTTCCCTCGAAACTATCATTGCCAAGAATAAAGATAGGTAATTAATAAGTCAAGGAACGATGTGATAGATAAAACATATCTAGAGGATTATGTGTTATGAATTAAATTCTTCAATGTCTTGGACATTTCACGTTTTAGGTTAGCTTTTTTTTCCCTCTATGTAATTGATTAAAACTGAGCTAACAAAGTAACCATAAGCACTGATTTTCAGTATTATTGCTAAATAGTATTTCGATTGATAGTAAAATATACAAAATTGTTGAGACGGCGATATTTTGTTTAGATGGGACATCACAGACGTCGATAAGCTTCCTCTGACAATAAGGGCTTGTTTCCTGGCCTTGTACAACACGACCAATGAAATTGGGTATTGGACAATGAGAGAGCGAGGAATCAACCCTATCCCTTACATGCGGAAAGTGGTAAACTCAACTTTGCTCAATCTTTTCAACTGATTATTTTTGTGGATTCCTAACCCTAGCCCGTGCAAGGCAACTCGTTTCTCTTCTTCTAACTTTCCCTCATGACTTCTCTTTAAACGTTTGAGAATCCGAAAGAAGTACGAGAAAAGATCATCCCTCGGCTAGGTCATTGACACGCTTTCTGAATTTGGAATGCTGTAGTGGGCGGATGAATGCACGGCGTACATCAAGGAGGCCCGTTGGTACAATAAGGGCACTAAACCGACGCTGAAGGAGTACATGGACAATGCAGTGACTTCAATTGGAGGGCTGATCATGCTGTTGGGCAGCTACTTCCTAACCACGGACGAACCGATGGAAGAGGGACTTGATTTTGTGTCGAAAATCCCGAGTGTCATGTATTGTTCTGCCAAGATCCTTCGACTCAACAATGATCTCAGTACATCATCGGTAAACTTACTTCAACATCGGCATGATCGTAGTGACGTGCTGTTCTTTTCATTTTATTTGGCACGAATGCGAGATGAATCTCGGGACTGACGTTGGTAACCCATCAATGTCGTCCATGCTCAGTATGAATTGGCGCGAGGGGACAACTTCAAGGCGCTGGAATGTCACATGAATGAAACCGGCGCTTCGGAAGAGGCCACGCGGGAACACATGAGGCATCTGCTGCGTGAGACTTGGAAGAGGATGAACAGAGATGTGTTCGAGGACTACCCGTATCCCGGGTTTGGGCCTTTCCTTGGCGCCTGCTTGAACTTGGCGCGAGCTTCTCAGTGCTTTTACCAGTACGGAGACGGACACGGCCTCCCTGATCACGAGACCAAGGCCCATATCGTGTCGGCTTTATTCGAACCCGTGCCCCTTGATTAGGGATGCTTCATTATCGATCGAGGTCTAGCTTTTCGAGAAAGCCTTTTACATTATGCGTCTCTTAGCTTTGGGGGGTGTGACTATATGCTCTAAGGTATTGATGGATGTGTGGACAAAGCTTCATAAGATTCGCCGGAGAAGCACATGGTGTTCCGTGCTTCGTGTTCTGGCTGATTTAACATAGATTGCTAATAATATTTGTGGTGACTGACATTTATTTTATGCTGAATATACAGCATTTTATATATTTGGAGATAGATTGAAAAGAAAAAAGAACATATAGCAGGAGAGGAAAAAACATTCCAACTATAACCATCGCTGGTTCAATGCAGTTTGAAACGGTGGCTGTGCGGGAAGTCTTATTTCTGCCCCCGTTCTGTGATTTCATGTTAGTGAACTGAATCCTTTCATTTCTTTAGTCGGATTAAGGAGTTTGTAGAATCATCTCGCTTCGGCACTCTGCAAAACTTGCTCTCTTCAATAAACTTGAAGTAGATTTTTTCGCTAAGGGTGTGCACTTATTTTGCGGAAAATGAATGATTTGAAAAAATATTCTTTTTTAGAGATGATCGGCTTTACAAAAATGAATGATGGAAAGTATTTTTATTGTCCTTGAAAATAGTTTCTATTGACTAATTGAAAAGCAATATGAGAGGTTGTCTTTTGGGAAAATATTTTCTAAATCATTCATTTTTCACGAAACAAACATAACTTAAATCCAATATCCACTACCTTAATTATCAGTTCAATTTCGGAAGTTAAAGTGATATTTGAAGACAAATATTTTTCTAAAAATGATCATCTATATCGCTTTGTAGAAATGATCGATGAAAAGTATTTATATTGTCCACAAAAATAATTAGACATAACAAACAATTATTTTTATAAAAAATATTTTTTAAATCATTTAATTTTTACGAAATAAGGAGAGCTTAAATTCAATATCCATTGCCTTCGCAATTTCGAAAGTTAAGGGGATATTTCAAGGAAATATTCAAGAGAGGAGAATGTGGTACGTTGTGTTGGCCCTATTGGCTATCATACCTTACGATCTCTAAGCCACGTCACAGGGTGCATGAGTGCCACATTGGCACGCGCTATATTGGGAAGAATCCCAAGCTCGGCCAATGATTGGATGTCTCGAGCTCCACGTGGCTACGCCAATCAACGTCTCCCAATCGTGACCAGACTTATATATACACATCCCAAACAACTAGCTTACAAGTTCAACAACTATGCCAACTTATACAAAAAATTCCCACTATCAAAAAGTCTTTTTGATATGAACACTCATGTCCTACTCACACCTCGCTGAAGAATCTAAAAAACAAGTAGATGAGAGGAGTGAGCTATCACGACTCAGTAAGTAATACATTTCTTCTAAGCAAAATCGATAAATCATTATGTACATTTTAAATACAAACATAATCCACTTTTAACATAATATTTTCATAATAAAAGTATCTCAAGATAATAACAAAGTAGATACCAATAGTCTAATCCATTAGTCAATCTTATAAAACACATGCCGATGGTCCATTTCCTTGGTTAAACTAGTCATAGCATGAGTTGATGATTCATTCTATCAACTAAACTCAAATCATATGTTAATGGTCCATCCATTGACCAAACTCAAGCTTAAATGTGCGACCATGGTCACGCTTAACGCCCATGATGAGACGACCAAGATTTTCCTTGGTTAAGTCTCCAACTATTATAAGCCAATAGCTTTGCTCATAAATATATTCTAGATTAGTATGTACATACCCATATACATCCCTTAGGGTTCACAGAGACATTGGGTATTAACCATCAGTCACAAATTTCCAATAATCCACAAATAGAATCAGAATCATCTCACAATTTAAGTATTCAATAAATATCAAAATCCTTCTCATAAACCAAAAACTTTCCAAGATTCTTTAATAAATGTTTTACAAACCACTTCTAGGAAAATGTTCCAACTAAAATCAAATGACAATTTCCTTACTCAAATAATAAATGACAATAAAAACTTGATTATATTTTATGTAACAAATGATGTTATTATTCAACTCATAGCATATATTATCCATAATTTTTTTCAAACATGAGTTTAAAATATAAGGAAAAAATAATATCACTCACTTGGGAAAAAAAAAAAACCAACAACGATGCTTACTCAAGTTGACACACTCGAATTTCTAACAATTAACTAAAAAATAATATTAAAAGACTGAGTAAAATGACATTTTAATGAATGATTTGACTATACTACGCCTATTAGTCAATAAAATGATACCTACGAACCAATGGAAAATTTGCCTCTAGTGGAAATCTATTGTTGTTTGCAAGACGCAGTTTGTATATTAAACTTCGTCGCTCCATAAATTTTCCATAAAATTCCGTTTCAAGCTAACTTATAGTCCTTAGAAAGCCATTTTGATATACTACAACTACCACAACTCAGCCGCCCTAAAACCTCATCAAAAATGGCTGAAATTCAGTCCCCGAAATTACTGTTCGGAACATGACCAGAACATGTGCCAAACTTTTAAATTTCATTCTAGACAAACCGTAAACTCAAATTGAGATCCGCAAAGTACTATAGCTTTAGTATAACCTAGCATATCATTCTTATAAAAATTCACAGCTCAACAACTCAAAAATTGGACTTTACCACACAAATCCCAAATAATTTTGAATTTTAAGCTCTAATTGATGATTCCTTTTGAAAGACTATTAGGAGCCTCAATCAATTACCGATGTCATAGAATAGTATTAAGATGGATTGTTGAGGTGTCTGTACCAAGCGTGCGAGAGTTTCCCCTCTTTTCCCTTCCTTCTCTTTTCTTTCTCTCCATTCCCTCTCTGTTTTCTTTCTTTTTCCCGACGTGGCTCTCGGTCTCACTCTGTCTCTCTGTTACTTTTCCTTAAAAGTGAGCTGAAGCTGAAGTCCACTTTTTCTCCCTTTCCTTCTTTTTTTTTTTTTTTTTGACTTTTCAAATTTTTTTGACTTGGTCAAAGGCTGATACTTTAAAATAGCTCCACCTTTGAGCCAGTTTCTTGACAAAGTTGAATCATACTTCAACAAGGTAGGCACCAAGTAGGTCTACCTGTAGAGACATACCTTGTGTCTGTACCATGCGTCACAGTAATAGGGTGAAAAAATGTCGGTGACATATCAAAGGAGAGGTTGATGCATTGGAGAGGAGCAAAGATGAAGAGACGAAGCGTTTCCTTAGCCAAAACATTCACTTTGATTTCAGCATTTCGATTTGAATAAAAGATCGATGGTGGATGTTTCTTCAGGCTGCATGGAGTTGGCACTGGAGATATAATTTACTAATAACTGCAAACACATGAGAAAAGAAGATGACAATATTCATGTATTTCGACTTTAAAATTTTGTCCAGGAACGGAGAGAGATCAAGGCAGCAACCAGCGTAGCTCAGAAAACCAACACCGGAAGCGAAAGTAAAACATGTGTAAAGTTGCTTCGGCGAGCTTTCCAACTCGCGTTTCCACCTATAACTTTGCAGGCGGATAAGATGACCGAGCTGACAAGTTGACTCAAAAATTAGCTGATGAGATCGAGGCCGATCCCCTATAAAGCTAACTGGCAGCACGTAGGTCGGTGAGATCATCTGCAAGAAAGATTAGTAAGATCGTCTGCAAGATCGATTCCGAGTAATCACGGTCTCGTTAAAGTCCTAATTATTAGATGCCATATTGATGTGTAAACAGAAGTCACTGAATGTACTATTTCTTGAAAGAGCACGAACTTTTATCTAAGAAAATAAAGTGCACTTCAATGATAATACGTTGTTCAGGAAAAGCCCGTGGCGTGACTACTCACATTTTGCACGGCGGGGATAAGAATATACTGGGAAATCCTCTAGTCCCCCTCTTTGCTTAACTGAAACAGCGTAACAAAAACTGCAGCAACAAATCAACCAGGCAATGTAAAACATGGACACGAGAGGATTAATGTGGATGCTGAACCAGGGAAACACTACGGACCAAGCCCGCTCGAACTTCCACGACATGAAATGGGATTACAAAAGGTTTTCTCTAATTCTGTGCAAGTAGGGATGCCGAAAATGTTAAATATGAATCGAGATTGAGCCATTGAACGAACTCCATCCGAATTGAATTGCCGATAAAGTTAAATACTGAAAAAAATGCCAAGTTTCGGAAATTAGCTTTCCTAATGTGTTTTGGGGTCTTCGGTTACATAGGCTGGGAAGTCCAACATGGACTTTGAAATTTGACATTGACTCAGTCAACGTGTCGGAGATGAAAGAGACAACGAAAAAGGAAAATTTTCTTTTCTTCTCCAACTCGGCGTGGACTTCAACTCTGACCGACGAACACTGGGCTTCCTTCAGGTGGTGGCTAGCACACATATATTCTCGAAGGGTTTATTTTTGGATGCGCCGTTGTTGATCGAAGTGCAGCGGATCGTCCTGCGGTCAACGTCCAGAGAAAGAGAGAAGACTTGAAGCGCCACATTACGTGAGCGCTTGGACACGACGGTGTCAAGACTTTTTGAAGCGCCGTATATCGAGTGCTCGAAACTGGGCTCCTTATACTTGTTCGTGCGATGACACCAAGAACGTATAGTGCTGAAGTCGATTAAATTTTGTGGTAAGATTTGCGTGCATAATTCCATTGCAAGATTGAAAGATTATTTCGCGAGAATTTGTAAGACTAAATACTGTATGAGTTATTAAATATAATTGACACTTAAGAAATACTAAGAGTGTTTAAGTTATTCGAGTGTGTAATATTTATTATACACTTAATCTATAGTGGAATTCATTGTTATTTTTCCTATGAATGTAAGTCCTTACGATTGAACCATGTAAATCTGATGTTTGATTTATTTTATTATTCTGTCTATTTTATTGTTCGATCGCTTGTCTTTCCATAACAGAAAATATATCATAATTTGTACATATTTGAGAATAATAGTCCCTCAATTCTCTCAATTCCAATGATACCCGATATGCTTCGATGCAACAATAGAAATGCTAAGATGTCACATTTTTGACCACGGGGTCATTCGACGTTAATGGCTCGTGAAACTCATACTTTTGTTCTCTTTTCTCTTGAACGATGGTAGTAGAAAGATCAAGTTATAAGCTTTCTAAAGCATTGAAAACCATTGAACAGGTGTATCTCATGGAGGAACGCCAGTTGGATTTCACAATAAGCAACAGCAGCGTCCATCCCTTCATGAAACGCGAGGAAATGACCACAGTACAAGAAACCTACGAAGATGTTTTTGCCCTTCATTCGTCCATCTAATATAAAAAACTAGCAGTGCAAAGCTTTTTGAACGGGCGACACCCACTGATGGAGAACGCGTTTCGCCCGAGGAAAACATTGGGGTAAATTCAAAGGGCCACGAGGAGAATGTTTTATAATCCTAGATGCTGTGTTTCTAGGGTTTTTCGTGATATCCGGCCTTCAAATTATTTTTCTATGTTATCTATTGTTGATTTTTTATGGGTCAAGTGAATCGGATAAAATTAGTTGGAAGGAAGGAAAGGAAATCGAACATCGAATTTACATGGTTCGATCCAAAGATCGGAACCTATGTCCACAAGAAGAGTAGTACATAATTTCACTATAGAAACCAAGTAATATAATGGATATTACACTCATTCGAGTATTCAAACACTATTTCAGTGTTTCCTAACTCAAATTACACATAATAATAATTCACACGATATTTAGTCTTTTACAATTATTAGTGAAATTTTTACTCAAAGAATTAAACAAATTTTACTCACAAGAATTTAATTGGCTCAAATACTCCGATGTAATTACAACAAGCAAATAAAATTTTGTCCCTTTGTTGAGAGCTTCTGCCTTTTCTTCATAAGGCACTCACATCTCGCTCTCACCCTTGTCTTCAGGTCTCATCTCTTTTGTAGGTGGAACAAGGCAAATGTGAACTCAGGCGCCCACAATCAGCACTGGCGTCCCCTAAATTTATGTGCATGCATCCCCATACATGTGGATGCATTAACGAAGGGAAAGAAAAACAAAAAGGAAAAATGTCACCAAAAATTCTAAATTATATCATTTAAGACAATTTTACTCTAAACTTTTTTCCGTGCCATTAAAAATCCCAAACTAGATCATTTGGGACAATTTTACCCTAAACCTTTTTTGTGCCATTAAAAGCTCCAAACTATACCATTGGGACAATTTTACCTTGAACTTTTTCTTATGCCACAAAAAATCTTAAACTATACTACTTGGGACACATTTACCCCAAATTCTTTAACTAAATGAGATTTTCATTTTTTTTACTTTTTATATTTTTACTTTTTTTTTCTTTCTTCCCCTTTTACCATGGCCAGTAGAGGGAAGCCGATGAGGGTTGCCCTCAACTAGGCGAGGGTCACCTTTGTTGGATTTGGCGAGGGCAGCTCTCGCCTGACTCAAGCAAGGGACGCCCCTAGTGGATCCAGCGGGGGTGACCCTTGCCCGACACTGAGGAGGGTTGCCCCCATCGAATCCAACAAGGGAGTCGAGTGAGGGCCACCCCACCAAATTCAACAAGGGTGACCCTCGCCCGATGTTGGGAAGGGCCACCCTCGCTTGATGCCTAAGAGAGCCGCCCTCGCCAGACACCACCGCCGATGAGGGTGGCCCTCACCAACTTCCCTTTGTCGGCCATGGTAGAGGGAAGAGGAAGATAAAAAAAAAAAAGTAAAAAGACAAAAATGCATTTTAATTAAAAAGTTTTTGATAAATGTGTCTCAAGTGGCATAGTTAAAAGTTTTTTGTGACACAAAAAAAAAAATTGTCTCAAGTGGTTGAAATTTTTGATAGCACAAAAAAAAAATTTATGATAAAATTACCCCAAGTGGTATGATTTAGTGTTTTTTATGGCATTTTCCTAAAGAAAAAAAAAGGCCATGGATGGACTTTCCTTTCCTTTTTTCGACTTTTTCTTTTGTGTGGTCTTTGAGAAAATATTACGTGGACTAGGCGCGCATGGTAACTTGCAAACAAGTAATAATTTCGTTCTTTTGTTCTCGGGAGTAGATTTGGAGCAAACCGTTTGTTAAAATTTTTGTTTAGGGAACAGATTTGTTCCCGAACAGATTTGAACGGAATCGAGAATAAAAAAAAGTAGCTTCTTGATTCTGGGAACAACTTCAAGAATCAGTTTCTTTTTTCTTTCTTTCTTTTTTCTTTCTTTCTTCTTCTCTTCTTCTTCCCTCATCCTACTGCCGCCCATCACCGCCCACCACCACCGTCGCCGACGCCGGCCACCGCCGGCGAGTGGCTGGGCGAGGTCCGGCGAGCTCGCCGGAGGCTCGCCTGGCCACCGGCAAGCTCGCCGGAGGCTCGCCCAGCCCGGCGAGCCTCTGGGCGAGCCTCGGCCTCGCCTTGGCTGGGCGAGCCGACCTCGCCCAGATCTGGCGAGGTCGAGCTCGCCCAGGCATCGGCAAGGCTCGACCTCGCCGGCCCACCGCCAGGCCGGCGTTGCCCAGCCAAGCCGACGCCGGCCTGGCAGTGGGCCGGCGAGGCCGAGCCTCCCGGTGCCTGGGCGAGTCGGCCTCGGCCAGATCTGGCGAGGCCGCGAGCGGCCGAGCTCGCCCAGCCACCGGTGAGGGTCGGCCTCGCCGGCCCACCGCCAGGCCGGCGTCGCCCAGCCAAGCTGACGCCGCCCTGGCGGTGGGCCGGCGAGGCCGAGCCTCGCCGGTGGCTGGGCGAGCTCGGCCTCGCCAGATCTGGGCGAGGCGAGACCTCGCCCAGCCAAGGCTCGGCCGAGCCTCGCCCAGCTCACGGCGAGGCTGGGCGTCGCCGGCTCTCGGCGAGGGCGTCTGGCCGGTCGCCGGTCGCCGGCCACCGGCCACCGGCCGCCGGCCGCCGGCCGCCGGCTGCCGGCGATCTATTAAGCAAAAAAATTGAAAATGAAAAGGAAAACAAAAAGAAAATTGTATTTAAATCATTAAAAAATTAAAAGAAATCATTTTGGACTAGAAATTTTTAGATTTTATCAAACGCATTTCATTCCTAAATAAAAATTTTGGACGATTCTAAACACCTTCAAATTCTCGAAATTGTTCTTGGAGCGAGAATAAAAAAGAATCACTTCCGAGCGAGAAATTGTTCTCTGGCGCAGAATGGTTACCATGCATGCCCTAGGTGTGCCAAGTCACTGTGCACCCTACCAATTAAGAAGTGCCACGTGGCGACCGGGTCCCACCTTCAAATATTTTGCATCCCCTCCCTTCCTTAATTGAAATCGTACGAAGCCCCCCTTCTCCTTCTCTCCATTCAATTATTCGAAACTCTCTCTCTCCTCTCTCTTCGGCATGCTCCAAGAAAAAGAACACGCCCGCTCTCTTTTTTTTTTAAATGTTTCTCCCTCTCTCTCATGCCCAAGAGCACCGCCGGTCGCCTCCTGAGCTTAGAACCGCCGCCTCCATTGTTGCCTTTCAGGAGTCACTCCCTCTCTATCGCTCCCAAGGGCCCTCGCCGATGGCATCTTAAGCTCAGATCCGACGCCTCCGCCACACCCTCTAGTACATCACCTCCAGGAACCACACGCACTCTCTCTCTCTCTCCCCTAGGAGCGCCTGCCGATCGCATCCCGAGCTCATATCCGCCTTCGGCACATCACCTTTGCCTCCACCCTCCTTCTTAGCATCCTTTCACTGGTGCTCTCCAAGTTTGGAGGCGAAGCGCGAAGGAAAATATCCAAAACACGCAAAGCACCTGCAAGAGACAAAATCGAAGTTGCCTTCTCGCTCCCTCAACCCAACACCCACATGAATTGGAAGCACATAGAATTTTTGTCTCATTTGTTCTTTTTGGGTTTATGAGGGTGGTATTGGTAACCTACGTCTGTTGGGTGTGCCGATGTTATGGTGTGTAACTAGTTCTCCTTCAGTTTCTTCTTTTCTTTGGTCAAATTTCTTCAGTTTGGATAGGTTGTACTTTGCCTTTCTTTTAATTAGGCATTATCACTGTTATTCTTATGTTTGTTTGTTTTGCTTTGCTTAGCTTGATGCTCTCTTTTATGTCTTGAATAAGTGAAACCTCTCGCTTGGACGTGGTCATTACATCGGCTATGGACCTCATGATATGTGCAAATCTCCCAAGATTTATCAAACTGAATGGCCCAAATCACTTAACTTATTATGGATTTAAACCTACGAATCTCGAGAAAGCGAATCGAAGCAAATTCCTCCAAATTCGAACTGTACTTTTGATTCAAGAAATCCACCCTTAGAAATACAATATTAGTATTCAACACAATACCCCTGAAAAAAGGAAAATCCTCGCGAACTCACAAGACAAGATTTAGCTATAGACATTTGTGCAAGAAGAAAGAAAGAAAAGAAGAAAAGTTCCCATCTAAAGCTAAAAACCATTCATGCGAGGAGCTATTTCGAGGGAGCAACTTGCGGTGCTTCTGCAGAGGAAGGATGGACACGGGCCTTCCCGAATACCCAAGACAAAGAGAAACAGCCCCCCTCCTCCACTCGTCCTCTCCTCCTCGCGATCGCCAAAGACCGCGGCCATCTTCTCCTTGTAAAGCCTCCGCATCACATACGCTTCTGCGATGCTCGCACCCGGCTGATAAAGCCTCCAAACTTGGAGAGCAAGGATAAAAGGATGCAAGAAGGAGGGTGGATGCAAAGGTGACATGCCGGAGGCGGATATGAGCTCGGGATGCAACCGGCGGGGCTTCCTAGGGGCGAGAGAGAGAGGGAGTGGTTCGTGGAGGCGACGTGCCGGAGGGTGTGGCGGAGGCGTCGGATCTAAGCTCAGGATGCCATCGGCGGGGGCTATTGGGAGCGACTGAGAGCGAGTGGCTCCTAAAGGCAACAGCGAAGGCGGAGGCGACGTTGTCGGAAGCAGCAGTTCTGAGCTCAGGAGGCAACTGGTGGTGCTCTTGGGCAAAGAGAGAGGGTGAGCATTTTGATAAAAAAGAGAGTAGGCTTGTTCTTTTTCTTGAAACGTGCAGAAGAGAGAGGAGAGAGAGAAGGGGGCTTCGTACGATTTCAATTAACGAAGGGAGGGAATGCAAAAAATTTGAAGATGGGACCGAGTCGCCACATGGAGCCACGTGTCGCTTCTTAGTTGGTCGGGCATACGGTGATTAGGCGCATCCGGTCCCCCTAATATTTTCTCGTGTTCTTCATGCACGTTCACGTGCCTTTGGCAGAAGAGAATAAAGGGTACACATTGATTTAATACAAAGTGGGTGGTGGCCCACTTTCGTCCATCATTTCCAAAGTCCAGAGAAAGCCCAATCTGCAGACATGAAAGCAGCAACTTTTGGACTTTCCCTCTTACAGCTGCGCGCTTCCTTCTGGACGCATTCTTCATTCCTCCATTCATTTAATGCATGGGCGCATGTCTTGGAAGATGGATGTCACGTGCATTCATTAATGCATAAGAAAAGAAAATAATGCAATCCTTTTGTCAAATATTGTGTGCCCTAGTACGTTCCCCCTGCTTTTCTTTAATTATTTGGTAGATCTTCTTTCAGCATAAGATACGCATACGAAAGGGAAGAAAATAATGCAATCCTTTTGTCAAATATGGTGTGCCCCAGCACATTCCTTCTGCTTTTCTTTAATCACTTCATAAATCTTCTTTCAGCACAGACATGCATGCAGAAGGGGACATCTTGGCTTTGGATTAATGCAGTCATATGTTGGTGCTTTAATTTGAACCATGTTTTTTAACAAGCTCAAACTCGAAATATATTTTTAGTTGATTTGCTTTTATTAGTTTATCTTAAAGGAGGGGCAATGGATTTTATTGAATATTTTAAGGAAATTAAAGTAAAATCAAAAGATCCATCAAAATTTCATGATGATGATAGTTGAGTTTCTTGTATGGGATTGGTAAAAAAAGTTTGGTAATTCTAAAGTACGGCGTTCTTGTTTATCCAAACTATTCACAGCGTGTTGAGTATGGTCATTTTCTGATTAAATCAAAATATAAGTACATCAAACACTATGCTTACAGAATGTGTCGAATCATTGAAAACGTGCAGCAAAAGCGGCTGCAAACATTTTCCTTGACCCGTGCTCCACACCAACACCAGTATAAAGGATGGTGGAGCATAAGAGACTTGCAACACATTTCGCAATGGCTCTTCCTGCTTTGCTTACAAACTTCCTCCCCCCCTCGATCCGCCCTAACCAACGCTCTCTCTTACTCTTCAGTCGCCCTCGCTCCTCCTTCTCCTCCCGCTCTGCCGTCTCCTCCGGCGCTCAATTTGCAAAATGTGCTTTGACTAATGAAGATCAAGATGCCGCGAGACGTTCGGCGAATTGGAAGCCTAGCGTTTGGAACTATAGCTTTGTGCAGTCACTCGATGCTGATTTCGCAGTAATATTCTACTTTCTTCTTCTTTTTCCAGCACGCAACCCAACCTAGCTGAATGTATGATGTGCATGTGTACTTGCGAATTAGATATATAGGCGAGAGCTCAACAGTGCTTGCTAAAATGTTTTTGCAAATAGCATAAGGATCAATCCGTTTCAATGCAAGAAACAATATTCAACACTGCTTGTGCATTAACTTTGATTAAGATCTCATTTTTTCTGAGTTTTTCATGTGCCTAGGTGGATAAATATACAGAGCAAGTTCAGAGGTTGAAGGAAGAAGTGAAGGGCCTATTCCACAGGGAGATGAATCAAGTGGCCAAGCTCAAGTTCATTGACGTGGTTCAAAGATTAGGACTAGGATACCATTTTGAGACAGAGATCATGAACACCCTTAATTCTATCCACAACATCACTGAAGATGCTCCGCTTTCAGATGATCTCTACTCCATTTCCCTTCGATTCCGGCTACTTAGGCAACATGGATATAATGTTCCACAAGGTAGTTGCGACTAGCTAACCTTTTGCGAAATAATGCTGACACACCAAAATTTATCTTACCATTCCTTTTTTTTTTGATGTATAGATGTGTTTCAAAAGTTTATGAACAAGACCGGTATGTTCAACAAATCGCTCGAGAAGGATGTGAATGCGCTTCTTAGTCTTTATGAGGCTTCTTTTCATGGATTGGAAGGTGAAACCATGGTTGATGAAGCTTGGAACTTCGCTTCAAAACATCTCAAGGATCTAAACCTCGATGAAGTTCCCGCTAATCTAGCGAGTGAGGTGAGTCATGCATTAGATATACCGATACACTGGAGGCTAAACAGGTTGGAGGCTCGGTGGTTCATGGACATGTACGAGAAACAGCAAGACAGGATCCCTTCTTTGCTGCTATTGGCTAAATTAGACTTCAATATGGTGCAATCGACCCATAGGAAGGAAGTCAGCAACATGGCAAGGTAAACACAAGCACTCCATACATACATCATAGATGCATGACGTGAGGATATAAATCCATGCAAATGCGATACACGGAGGAGCGCATTTTGATCGACTTAGTCATCACATTGCAAATTTTTTTTTTAGGTGGTGGGTTGAACTTGGAGCAAATAAGATGACCTTCAGTAGGGATAGGCTAGTGGAACACTACTTCTGGTGCAATGCAATGGTTTTTGAACCTCAATATACAAAATTCAGAGAAATGACAACGAAGCTCACTAACATGGTAACACTCATCGATGACGTTTATGATGTGTATGGAACACTAGAAGAGCTTGAGGTCTTAACAGATATCATTGTCAGGTTTGTGCAATATCATCACCATCATCATTTTCCTTGAAACTATTATTGCCAAGAACAAAGATAGATAATTAATGAGTCTAGAAACGATGTGATAGATAAAACAAATCATGAGGATTATATGTTATGAATTAAATTCTTCAATGTCTTAGATGCCTTTTTCCCTCTATCTAATGATTAAAACTAAGAACAAAGTAACAATAAGCAATGATTTTTAGTATTATTGCTAAATAGTATTTCAATTGATGGTAAAACATACAAAATTGTTGAAACGGTGATATTTTGTTTAGGTGGGACATCACGGATATCAATAAACTTCCTTTGACAATAAGGGCTTGTTTCCTGGCCTTGTACAACACGACCAACGAAATTGGATAGTGGACGATGAGAGAGAGAGGAATCAACACTATCCCTTACATGCGGAAAGTGGTAAATTCGAATTTGCTCAATCTTTTCACCTGATAATTTTCGTGGATTCCCGACCCTAGTCCGTGCATGACAACTCGTTTCTCTTCTTCTACCTTTCCCTCACAACTCCTCTTTAAACGTTTGTGAATCCGAAAGAAGTACGAGAAAAGATTATCCCTCGGCTAGGTCATTGATGCGCTTTCTGAATCTTGAATGCTGTAGTGGGCGGATGAATGCACGGCGTACATCAAGGAAGCCCGTTGGTACAACAAGGGCACTAAACCGACTCTGAAGGAGTACATGGACAATGCGGTGACTTCAATTGGAGGACTGATCATGCTGTTGGGCAGCTACTTCCTAACCACAGACGAACCGATGGAAGAGGGACTTGATTTCGTGTCAAAAATCCCGAGTGTCATGCATTGTTCCGCCAAGATCCTTCGACTCAACAATGATCTCAGTACATCATCGGTAAACCTACTTCGACATCTGTCCTTCCCCTTGTGAATAATCTCTTATAAGAACACTACGACGCCGGCATGTTCGTAGTGAGGTGCTGTTCTTTTCATTTTACTTGGTACGGATGCGAGATGAATCTCGGGACTGACGTTTGTAACCCGTCGATGTCGTCCATTCTCAGTATGAATTGGCGCGAGGGGACAACTTCAAGGCGCTGGAATGCTACATGAATGAAACCGGCGCTTCGGAAGAGGCCACGCGGGAACACATTAGGCATATGGCGCGCGAGACCTGGAAGAGGATGAATAGAGACATGTTCGAGGACTACCCGTATCCCGGGTTCGGGCCTTTTCTCGGCGCCTGCTTGAACTTGGCACGAGCTTCTCAGTGCTTTTACCAATATGGAGACGGACACGGCCTCCCCGATCACGAGACCAAGGCCCATATCGTGTCGGCTTTATTCGAACCCGTGCCCCTTGATTAGGGACACTTCATCATCGATCGAGGTCTAGCTTTTGGAGAAAGCCTTTTACGTTATGCGTCTCTTTGCTTGTGGGGGTGTGTCCATGTGCTCTAAGTTATTGATGGACGTGTGTACAAAGCTTCATAAGATTCGCCAGAGAAGCACATGTTGTTCCGTGCTTCGAGTTCTGGCTGATTCAACGTAAATCGCTAATGATATTTGTGGTGACCTTGAAGTTGCTGGACGTGCACTGTTCATCAAGTGCAGAAAATTTCGAAATTTTGTTTCGGCAAACCACAGAGTCAAGTCGAGATTCATAAAATCTCATTACTCCAGAACACCCTAAATTATTATTTTTATATAAATATAGAGCTCAACGACTCGAAAATATGACTTTGCCACTTAAATCTCCAATAATTCCGAATTTTAATCCTTAAATGCAATATTACCCACCGAATAAACGATGGACGTGAACACCTATTTAACATTATAAATCAGAGTTGAATCGACTTAGCGAAGCGTCATGATAAGAATCCTTTCCCCTTTCTCCCTCTTTCTTCTTCTCCTTCTCTCCCCTCTTTTCTCTCCTCTTTCCTTTTCTTTCTCTCTCTCTTCTTTTCCTCCACTCTCTTGAAAGCTCTCGAGATCTCTCTGCTGAAGCTTCCACTTTTTTCCTCCTCTTTGACCGTTCAACTCTTCTTCTCCTCTCTCTGTTTTTTTTTTTTTTTTTAACTTGGTCAAAAACCCATATTTTAGTCTCCACCTGCAACGACGTCTGATTAGTGATTCGAACTTAACTCTGTTACCATTTGCTCACCGTTTCATGTCCTCTCTTTTCTTGCTTCGACTCTGGGCTCTTTTCATCCCAGTTTTCCTACACGCTCAAGCGAGGGTGATTGGCGATTGGCTTGATTCCGTCTCTGCAGGGGAAGTGCGCGGCACTTCGCGTTAAAGACACCAGTCTTGCCGGGATTTCCGTGAAAGATCACCTCAGGGATTATTTGCTTCTCCCCACCACCTTCGCTAAAGTAAAATCCAAAATCTTGTTTGAATTTTAACCTCTTTTGAATTATATGAATGTATATTTTATCATTGATTACTCATGAGACGCTAACCGAAAGATAAAAGGCTATTAAGAATTTCGGTGCGTATGATCAGAGAATTTGATTAGAAATTGATGATTCGACCATAAAAATTGATGAGGGACGATCTTGTGCTGATACACGTTGATTAAGGAGCGATTATAGATTGATTCACAAAGAAAATATAATCAGATCATGGGTGATTTCATATTGTCATTATATGAATTACGAACGACCCTAAAAATCGATTCCTAATGATCATGTATTTTGTAATAAACAATTGATCATTTGCAATTACAAGACAACCGAAATCATCCTTGGCTTGAGTTTGCTCAAACTCGAATTAATATTATTTTAACCGTTAATCGAGTTCGCGTGACTTATAACAGTTACCCATTAATCTAAAATGTACTAAAGTTATAATGTTAGAAATTTCCGATAATGGGCTTACATTAATTAATTAATTTTCTATTTTATATAATCGGGTTAATGGATATTCCAATATATTTTGAACCCTCAAGTGATCTTATTGAATTGGGTTTTGGCATCCATTAATTACGGGCCTAGTTGAGCAGAAAGTGTAGGCAATTGTGTTTAACGAAGCCCGTAATGAGAGGGGCCCAGTTAACACACTATTGATTAGGGTTTGCTAGGTCCCCTCTCTAGCCTATAAAAGGATAGGTTATACCTATCAGTCGCTTAATCCCATTAAAGCTGCTAAACCGAAATAGGTTATAGAGAGGAAGAACCAGCATACCGACAGATCACTGATCATATCAAGTTGATTTGTTTTCTATCAAGTGAGGCTATGGCTCAAACAGGTATGTGTTTAATTCCGCTGTACATATTCGGATTCTTGGTGTTATACAATCATGTATGAATCGAATTTATTCTTAATTTATTGATTGTTCATATTAAGAAATATTACATGTGGTATCAGAGCAGGTCATATTATGATTGTAAAACCCAATTTCTTTTTGCTTAACAAATCCGGTATGTTGTTTATCGTGTTTGTTCCTTTTGGTTTTGAGCTTCTGTCAATTTGTGTTTTACAAGTCTTAATGCGATTTCTATCAATCAAAGTTTTTTTTTTTTTTGGTCGAATCAAATCAAAATACTTATTATATAAGTAAAAATAATGTATTAGAATGGAAGCTATAAGCTTTGGTGATGATGATATGTTTGATTTCTTGGATAATTATTGTTATGCAATTTCGGATCTATGATAGACCTCTCTACACATATGTCTGGAAACGAGCTAGTAAACAAGCTTTTTAGTGTTTGATGTCTTCATAACATTCGAAGTCAACTTGAAGAGCTTTCCAACAAACCATAGAACACCCAGATCCGGTGTCAGTTGCTATCCAAAATCATCATCCAAAGACAATTTAGTAATCTGTAAAAAAATTTTGTTCAGTTCTGAAATGCATGTTGTCCGCCTGTTGCTTTTGTCAAATTTTTTCCAATTTCTGTGTTGAGATCTAGAGGTTGACGCCTTCATGAAAAGTGTTCATATAGGTCTTAACTTCGACATATAATTTTTTTTTTTTTTTGATTTTTGGAGCATAATTAGTTAATGAAAACCTTCTGCATAGATCAATCGATTCTGAAATTTTAGGACTTTTGTTCTACATGTTGAGTTTTTCTCACCATATATAATTTATATAGGTATCGTTACATTGTGATTCTTGGGTTCAATGTGGTTTAGATTTGGAAGTTGTGATTCTTGGGTCTCGATATGTTCCCTTTCAATTACTGCCCATGAACCCATGTTGTTTCTTGAGTAGATTGTTTTCGGTCTGATGCAATTCAAAGTTTTTCTTTTCTTTTCGGGTGTGGAAAATTTTTGGGTTTTGTTTGATTTTTGGACTTTACCCATTGGTTTTCTTGGCTTTTGCAGGTGCTTGTGTTGCTGCCTATCTACGGGTTTTTTGGCTTTCTATTCGAGTGAATTGAGGCTCAGCTCTATGGTTGATGATGGATCCATTTGCTTTCCATGAGTGTTAGATGTCTCTCATGCGTGATCGAGTGCATTGAATGATTGGGTCTGGTTCTTGTATTTCTCAATCTATGTGCCTGTATTGGTGCTTGTGCCCGTGCCCGTGCTTATGCCTGTGCCTATGTGCCTCGTGAATTGAATGTGCCCATCGTGCCTTGCATCGTGCCTTGGCTATGTGGATTGATCCACGATCGATCTTGGTCGAGTGTCTTGGCCGGCACGGATCGATCCTCAGCCATGCATTGGCCAACGATCGCCCATAGGCTTCCCTTAGCCTGTGAGCACCTCCAGGGTAGTTTGATTCTTGGTTCCATCTTTTGGTTGTTTTTCCTTGGCTGGAGTTTTGGGTAGCAGTAGATTGAAGCTACAAGATAACAATAATAATTTCTTGAAGCTTGGATATGGACGATTTAGTTTGTTCTTTTCTTTTCTTTTCTTTTATTCGATTAATTAGTCTTGGATTTTGATTAGGTGCAAGAGTGTCTTAAATATACGTAAATTCACTTTCTTGATTTTGTTAAACTCACGGTCAAGAGAAGGGAAAGTCCAAGTCGGACTTGTTTACCAAATTATACGTTTTCCTATTCCAAGTTGTAGTAGGTCTTAGCAAGTATTATTTTGGGCAATTTTGGCTTAATCTAGTGTGATGATTTCTAAATTATTGGTACTTGAGTTGGCTAAAACTGTTTCCTATAATTTGATAAAGGAAATTTAGCAATCTAATTAGAGCTATAGATTTGCTATTGGGAGATGCATCTTCTGTGCTTGTGTTTCGAATACTAGTAGTTGATATAAATGCTTATGAGCTTACACAAGATGTAATTAATGCACTAATTAAATGTCCTAATTAGTCCTGGCATGTTTGAGGAGTAAGGAAATCTGCTTCTCTCTCTTTGTGGTTATTGTCTAGTTGATTTTTTTTTTTTTTTTTTTGACATCAATGACGGAATGTTTTTGGTGTATTAAGCATATATGCGATGAAATCCTCAAGGTTTGGATTATTGGTGTTTTACAATTATGTATGAATCAAATTTGTTCTTAATTTAATGATTGTTAATATTAAGATTTATTAATTTGAAAATTGCATGAAGATATATTCCAAAATTAAAAAATGGGGATGTATGACTCAAAAAGATTTATCTGCCCAAAGGGGATAAATTTTTAAAGTTATATGTAATTCCCCTATATATTAATATATTAGAGATAATGGAGAGGATGCGTGACTCAAAAGGTTTATCTACCCAAAGGGGATAAACTTTGAGAGTTATATGTGATTTCCCTTTATGTTAAGATAATGGAGATGTATAATTTAAAGAATTTGTCTGCCTAAAGGGGATGAATCCTTAAAGATTATATGTAATTCTCCTTATCTATCTCTATATATTGATATCATGGAGATATATAATTTAAATGATTTATCTGCCCAAAGGGGATTGATCATTGACAATTATATGTAATTCTCCCTATTGTTGTTTTACAAACTTCATGCTGTGGAAAATAATGGTGTATTATACGCTCTGTCCAAAGGGGAGTTTATAATATACTAATTATTTTGTGGAATTACTTATTGCCCATAATTGATCATATTGCATTATGTGTGACAAACAGTTACTTTTATTGTGAACAACAATAATGCCACGACTAAGATGTTAATCAGATCAAATATTATATTGTTAAGGACTTAGTAAAAAATGGAGACATTGTGATAGAGAATATTAGAACTGAATCCATGTTGGCTGATCCCCTAACAAAAGCTTACGACCCATTTTGTTTAAAGAACATGTAAAGAATATGGGTATTTTAGAGTCTTTTGATCTATTTTGTTAGTGGAGCTATATAGTTTGTATTTCTAGATATTATAGTTATATACAAACTAATAATGCTTTTATAATGTCTATTAAAGCATTTACTTTTGATAATCATTATTATTGATTTTATCGTTATCCTTTCTCCTATCGATTGAGAAATGGAAATATGAAACAGTATCTTTAAACAAATTTTTGTTTAAAGACGACCGGATGTCACTGATTATGAGATCTCATGTTGGATTGTGACATAGTTGTGCAATTTCATGTTGTTTAGAAATCGCACTGAGGCAATTTCATGTTGTTTAGAAATTGCGGTAATGCAATTTCATGTCGTTGAGAAATTGCATTGAGGACTGATAAGAAATAGTGTATATTTTGATCACATGTTGGCACTATTTCTTACTACACTACTAGGCCCATGATTCATGAAAATATAATGTTTATTATATGTGATTATGGAAGGTCATGTGTTGCGGTATTTTCTTAACACATTGATCGCCATAGTCCTATAATGAGGTTATATAGGATTGGATTGGTTTTAAGATGCCATTATTGGAATATTATTTTTAAAAATTGTGGCCACATAAAACAAATTTTCAGTTATTAACCCGAGAGTGTCGTTTTCAAAATAAAAATTGTTTTCAAAATAAAACAAATTAATTAATGTAGTCCAAGTGGGAGAATGTTAGAAATTTCCGATAATGGGCTTACATTAATTAATTAATTTTCTATTTTATATAATCGGGTTAATGGATATTCCAATATATTTTGAACCCTCAAGTGATCTTATTGAATTGGGTTTTGGCATCCATTAATTACGGGCCTAGTTGAGCAGCAAAGTGTAGGCAATTATGTTTAACTGAAGCCCGTAATGGGAGGGGCCCAGTTAACACACTATTGATTAGGGTTTGCTAGGTCCCCTCTCTAGCCTATAAAAGGATAGGTTATACCTATCGCCGCTAATCCCATTAAAGCTGCTAAACCGAAATAGGTTATAGAGAGGGAGAACCAAAGATACCGACGGATCACCGATCATATCAAGTTGATTTGTTTTCTATTAAGTGAGGCTATGGCTCAAACAGTATGTGTTTAATTCCGCTACATATTCGGATTCTTGGTGTTATACAATCATGTATGAATCGAATTTATTCTTAATTTATTGATTGTTCATATTAATAAATATTACATATAATTGATCGACTTGGCCATAATTTTTAATCCAAATTCGGTTTTTGAACTTTTCGGACATCAACACTAAATTATTGGATTTTAGCATTATTAATTCTCGAAATTTTTGATTTACTCGAAAACGTTAGAAAAAAGATTATCGGGTCCAAAATTTAAATTGGGAAAATGCCGTTCTTCTTTCCCCCTCCTTCTTCCACACGTGCCCCCCTCTCTCTCTCTCTCTCTCCTTTTTCTTTCTTTTCTTTCTCTTCTACGCGGTCCCTCACTCTGCCGCACGTCCACCTGCCTGCTTCCATCACATCTCCCCTCCTTTTGACTTTTCCTTCTCTCTCTGTGTTCCCTCGCTTCTTCTTCTATTTCGGCCGACCCGCACCGCCGCCCATTTGTTCTTTGCTTTTCGATTTGCTGCTTTGTAGACACGACCACCACCGCCCCGGCTGCCCCCGTCGCCGCCGAACAGCCGCGCAACTCCGCATCTCCGCTGCGAACGACCCCGAGCCGGCCACCCTTCCTTCTTCTCTTCTTCCTCCGGCCCCCGCTGCTTTTTTTTTATCTGCTGCCGCCCTGTCGACGGCCACCACAGCCCCCGCAGCTCCTTCCGGCTACAGCTGTTCCATCAGACAGCCGCCGGACCGCCGGCGGGTCGCTGTCCGCCACCCGCGAGCTTGCCGGAGCCGCCCCAACCAGCTGTTCCCCTCCTCTTATTCTTCTGGTTTTCTGGTCTACTGCCGTTCGAGACTGAACCACCGCCCGCCCACCGTCGTCATCACCCGCCCAGCCGCACGCGGAGCCACCGTCCTCAGCTCCGAACCACCACCGGCAGCCGCCCATCCTCCTTCCTTTCTGGTTTGGGCCGTTCGGGTCCTCTCGCCGGACCAGCCGTTGCCCCACCGGCCGTTTCAGCCGCCGCTCGACGCCGTCGGCCAGCGGCCCTGCCGCCTCAAGCCGTCTATCCAGCCGCATCCGGAATCGCCGGCTGCCTCTCCCTCTCACGGCCCTCCTTCGGCCGAGCGGACAGCCGTTCTTGGCCGAGAACTGCTCCCTTGCCCGACTCACCTTGATTGGCTCGTCGCTGCCGGCGCTAAACAGTGAGTTATGACGCTAATTCATTGATTAGTACCTAATCAAGATTAGGGATATATTAGTTTATGTTATGAAATACATGTATGAATATTCATTATATTCATGTACTTATTATGGTACATTTGTATCATACATTTTAAGTACATCTCCCTATCCGATGAATGTTCATCTCCCTATCCAATACATGTATCCTACGTTCTAAGTACATTTCCCTATCCGATGAATGTTCATCTCCCTATCCGATACATGTATTATCAGATACATTGAAGTTGATGATAAGTGCATCCCTATAAATAGGAGCACAAATAGTGAGAAAATATACACTTTCCGCTCCTGACTTTTTCTCTACTATCTCTGGTGTCATCTGCTTTCTATACTTAATCTCCATCTATTTCCTCTATTATATTTTTGCGACGCGATATTTTACAACACGTTATCAGCACGAAGATCTACCAACTGAGTAAGTAATTTTGCAAGGTAGGTGTTTTCCTTTGTTTCATCTTCTTCTATCAATTCTTCAATTTTCCCCCTTAGCCTTAAACCGATTTCAATTATAAAAGTATCCTTATGCTCCTGAAGTGGCGGTGGATATTTGGAAATCCTTCTAATTAATTTAAGGATTTTATTTTTGCAAAAATTATGGCAAATATTGAAAAGTCCAAATTTCACATCCCGGAAGTGAGTGGAAATAATTATTTATCTTGGTGCCTAGACATAGAAATGCACCTCGAAGGGCAATTTCAAGTCTAAAAGTATCCTTATGCTTCAAGTGGCGGTGGATATTTGGAAATCCTTCTAATTAATTTAAGGATTTTATTTTTGCAAAAATTATGGCAAATATTGAAAAGCCCAAATTCCACATCCTAGAAGTGAGTGGAAATAATTATCTATCTTGGTGCTTGGACATGAAAATGCACCTCCAAGGGCAAGGTCTTACTAATACAATTGCAGAGGATGGAACCTCAAATGCAAAGGATAAAGCAAATGCATTGATTTTTATTCGTTGTCATTTGCATGAGAGCCTGCAGACTCAATATTTATCCGTTCGAGACCCTCAGACCCTATGAAAGAGGTTGAAGGATAAGTATGATCATACCAAAACCGTTATCCTCCCTCAAGCATAATATGACTGGCAAAATCTTAGACTGCAAGATTTTAAATCAGTGTCTGACTATAACTCCGCTTTATTTGATGTCGTTTCTCGACTTGAGTTATGCGGTATCAAGCTCACTGATGCGGAGCTATTAGAGAAAACTTTCTCCACCTTCCATGCTTCGAATATTGTATTGCAACAGCAATACCGGCAACGTCAATTTGCCACATATTCTGAATTAATTTCTGTGCTCCTTACAGCTGAGCAAATTAATGAATTGTTGCTCAAAAATCATGATCTAAGACCTGGCTCAAAAGCATTGCCTGAAGCACATGCTAACTTTAAGAAAAATATTGGCCATATTAAGAGCTATAAGAGCAGGCAAGAGCATAATTTTCGAATGGATGGCAAGAAATTTAACCATCCTAAGAAATCTAACTTTGGCCTAAATTATGATAAAGAAAAGAAGCATAAGAAAGTGGCTGATGAAAGTATTTGTCATCGCTGTGGTATGAGTGGGCACTAGTCACGTACTTGTCGTATGCCAAAGCATCTTTAAAAATATGGGCAAGCGTGGTGAATTTCACGCCATTGAAATTAATTCTACTGCCATAACTACTGTTGAAGCCAACAATATCTCTGTTGGTGGGACTCCTCTTGCTCCCGAAGTAGCAAATGCATCCTGGATGTCTCGATTTCTTTGAGGATCTTTGATTATTTGATGAGGCATCGGACTGATGGATGACAACTTAGACTTCGAATTTTATGATTATAATAATTTCTTTTATAGTTGTTTTTTTTTTTTTTCTTTAAATGTATTACATTTTGTTATATTATAATATGTGAACTTTCTGTCTATTATCTTGAGATTTTACTTGACCCTATCACTAATATGCAAATTTTATGATATTTGACACCTGAAGTTGTCAAAACAAATGCAAATGGAAAATACCGAGAAAAAGGGAGAAGTTTGTTTGCTTGATAGTGCATCAACGCATACTATATTTCGTAGCAAACACTTTTTCTCGAGTATGACGTTGCGTAAGGCACATGTCCATACAATATCAAGTCCTGTTCCAATTATTGATGGTTTCGGGAATGCCACAATTGTTTTGCCAAATGGCACCATCCTACATATTGAGGATGCGTTTCTAAGCAGTAGATCAAAAAGGAATCTACTTAGTTTCAAAGATGTACGCCGTAATGGGTACCACGTTGAAACTATTTATGAGCAGAATAATGAATATATTGGCATTACCTCTTATAAGATGGGCCTGAAAACCATCCATGAGAAGCTAGAAGCTTCTTCGATGGGTTTGTATTGTGTCATGATTAAGGCTATTGAAACCTATGCCACTATGTCCGGAGACTAGTAAACCCTGATCAATTTGGGTTATGGCATGATCGCCTTGGTCATCCTGGCGCTTCAATGATGCGTAGAATAATTCATAATACAAAAGGGCACCCTTTAAAGGATACAAAGGTATTGTTGTCCAAAGATTATAATTGTGAAGCTTGTTCACAAGGAAAACTCATTACCAAACTTTCTATAACAAAGGTTAATCTTGAATCCCCGTATTCCCCGCAAAGAATTCAGGGTGATATATGTGGACCAATACAACCACCAAGTGGACCGTTTCGATATTTTATGGTACTAGTGGATGCATCCTGCAGATGGTCCCATGTTTGCCTATTATCTACGCGCAATGTTGCATTTGCACGTTTACTTGCGCAGATTATAAAGCTTCGGGCACAATTCCCGATTATCCAATTAAAAGTATAAGGATGGATAATGCTGGAGAATTTACATCAAAGAGTTTTGATACGTATTGTGCTTCACTCGGAATTGAGATCGAGCACCCGGTTGCGTATGTTCATACTCAAAATGGATTGGCGAGTCATTGATTAAACGTGTCCAAATCATTGCCCGCACTTTATTATTGAGAACTAATCTCAACGATACAGCATGGGGTCATGCGGTTTTGCATGCGGCAGCTCTAATAAGATTGCGCCCTACTGCCAGTCTTTTACAATCTCCCCTTCAAATGGTTCTTGGTTATGAACCTGATATTTCACATTTACGCACATTTGGTTGTGCAGTACAAGTGCCTGTAGCACCGCCAAAAAGAACAAAAATGGGTCCCCAACGCCGTTTGGGTATTTATGTAGGGTTTAATTCACCATC
This sequence comes from Corymbia maculata, assembly GCA_014182735.1. Taxonomy (NCBI): domain Eukaryota; kingdom Viridiplantae; phylum Streptophyta; class Magnoliopsida; order Myrtales; family Myrtaceae; genus Corymbia; species Corymbia maculata. The sequence continues at coordinate 15,066,680 of CM024682.1, forward strand.
CATCATTAGGTTCTTGGAACCAACTACTGGTGATCTTTTTACTGCTAGATTTGCAGATTGTCATTTTGATGAGACTACGTTTCCATCAATTGGGACACCTACAATTTCCATGGCTGCAAAGCAGAAACCAATTAAGGTTTTCTCCTGGAATGAGAAGAGTTTATCTCAATTAGACCCAAGAACTCCAGAATGTGAAAATGAGGTACAACGTATAATCCATTTACAGGAAATGGCTAATAGACTTCCGATGCATTTAATGATGCTACTAAAGTAACGAAGTCTCATATTCCAGCTGCAAATGTTCCAGCTAGGATAGCTGTTCCCTGAAGGACGACTAAAATGGATCAAAATTCCCCACACCCTGAAGCGTGGTAGACCGATAGGATCAAAAGACACTTGTTCCTCGGAAACGAAGGGGAAAGAATCAAGAATCCGCTCCAGAAGAGCCTAGTGTTGTACTTGCTCCGAAAGAGCTTATTGCCCCTGAAGAGGCACAAACCCATGAAAAGATCACAAATCCTCAGAATATTGAGAATTCCATTACATATTATAATGAAATTTGGGATCGGAATGAAATCATCATTGATGATGCTTTTGCATTCTCTGTTGCTCATAAAATTATGGATGATGATTGTGAGCCGCAATCTATTATTGAATGTCGTCAAAGGCAAGATTGGCCTAAGTGGGAGGAAGCGATTAAGATTGAATTAGCTTCCCTAACTAAACGAGAGGTTTTTGGACCTATAACTCGAATCCCTGATAATGTAAAGCCCGTTGGATATAAATGGGTATTTGTCCGAAAACGAAATGAGAAAAACGAGATTGTCAGGTATAAAGCCCGACTCGTTGCCCAAGGATTCTCCCAAAGACCTGGAATTGATTATGATGAGACATATTCACCTGTGATGGATATGATTACATTTCGTTTTCTCATTAGCCTGGCACTATTTGAAAGATTGGAAATGCGTCTTATGGACGTTGTGGCGGCATATCTATATGGCTCATTAGACTCTGATATCTATATGAAAATTCCTGAGGGATTTAAAATGCCTGATGCATGCACTCCCCGTAACTTATTCTCAATAAAATTGCAAAGATCTCTATACGGGTTAAAGCAATCCGGTCGCATGTGGTATCAACGCCTGAGTGAGTACCTAATAAAAGAAAGGTACAAGAATGATCCTATATGCCCATGTGTGTTTATTAAGAAATCAGAAACCGGATTTGCTATTGTAGCAGTTTATGTCGACGATATAAATTTAATTGGAACTCCTGAAGAGTTAGCCAAAACTGCTGAATATTTGAAAAGGGAGTTTGAAGTTAAAGATTTGGGTAAAACCAAACTTTGTCTTGGTCTTGAGCTTGAGCACAAAGCAAATGGAATAATCGTCCATCAATCAGCATATATTGAAAGATTACTTAAACGCTTCAACATAGACAATGCTCACCCATTGAGCACCCCTATGGTTGTAAGGTCTCTAGATCCCCAAAAGGACCCATTTCGTCCTAGAGAATCGATGAAGAGATACTTGGTCCCGAAGTACCATATCTTAATGCAATTGGGGCATTGATGTACTTGGCACAATGTACGAGACCGATATCGCTTTTGCGGTAAATTTATTGGCACGTTTTAGTTCTGAGCCAACTCGGAGACATTGGAATGGAGTTAAACATATTTTTCGTTATCTCCGAGGAACCATAGATTTGGGATTATATTATTCCAATAATACCACTACCTCTGGGTTAGTTGGATATGCTGATGCTGGATATAAATCTGATCCACATAAGGCTCGCTCTCAAACCGGTTATTTATTTTGTTATAACGGCACTGCCATTTCTTGGCGTTCTACGAAGCAATCGCTCGTAGCTACATCTTCTAACCACTCGAGATTATTGCTCTATATGAAGCTGGAAGAGAGTGTGTTTGGTTAAGATCCGTTATAACTCATATTCACAATTCTTGTTGTTTAAAACCGGTTACAAATTCTCCTACTATAATTTATGAGGATAATGCTGCTTGTATTGCACAAGTTAGGGGAGGATATATCAAAGGTGATAGGACCAAGCATATCTCGCCAAAATTTTTCTATACTCATGAACTCCAAGAAAGTCGACAGATTGATGTTAAACAAATTCAATCTATAAATAATCTTGCAGATCTTTTTACCAAATCATTGCCGACATCAACTTTTGAGAAATTAGTATATGGCATTGGTATGCGGCGAGTACGCAAGACGCAAGATTGATTAGCCCCAGTAGTGGCTATATGACTCAATTGAGGGGGAGATATTATTAACTATGCATTGCACTCTTTTTCTTTTTGTCCGGTTTTTTCCCATAGGGTTTTCCGGCTTAAAGTTTTTAACGAGGCAATTAATGCATCCATAAAAAGGGAGAAATCATAAAATTTGTGCTCGTACTCTTTTTCCTTTTGTCCGGTTTTTTGTCCCACTGGGTTTTTCCGGCTTAAGGTTTTTAATGAGGCAAGTATTATTCAATGCACATTCATAATATAATATAATGAATATTCAAGGGGAGTGTTATGAAATACATGTATGAATATTCATTATATTCATGTACTTATTATGGTACATTTGTATCATACATTTTAAGTACATCTCCCTATCCGATGAATGTTCATCTCCCTATCCAATACATGTATCCTACGTTCTAAGTACATTTCCCTATCCGATGAATGTTCATCTCCCTATCCGATACATGTATTATCAGATACATTGAAGTTGATGATAAGTGCATCCCTATAAATAGGAGCACAAATAGTGAGAAAATATACACTTTCCGCTCCTGACTTTTTCTCTACTATCTCTGGTGTCATCTGCTTTCTATACTTAATCTCCATCTATTTCCTCTATTATATTTTTGCGACGCGATATTTTACAACAGTTTAGGATTAATTGTGATTATAGGACTAGTTTAGTTTAATGATGATTAATTTTATAATCTCGCTTAGTACTAATTAACTATAGTTTAACTATAAATTATGTTAATATATGGTTAGGTTTAAATTCGAAATAATTAATTAATTATAATTAATCAATTTTTGTGGTAATAAATTATGGTGGGTAATAATTAATGGAGGTTAATTATTTGATAATAATTAATTATTATAAATTATTGGTGGTAGTGTATTAGTTCGATAATTAATTTGGAAAATTTGATTTGGTGGTAATTATTTATAATGGATTATTGTGAAATGCGATGCACGTAAATAATTGATTGTTGAATTTTTGTAATGGGACATAATATGGATGCTATGTGGGACATAGCTTGCATTGCATGTGAATTTTATGCATGTCCTATATGGATTGTGACGTGAGGTATAGAAATTAATTGTGGATATTATTTGCACACTGATTGTGTTATATGTGGACTTTATGAATGTCCCGTGTGGATCGAGGTGTGCATGTATGAAAATTAAAATTAACCAAACAATCTGTGGTGCTTGTGTGGGCACATTAATTGAACCCGTCACTTAACAGGAGGTTGGGTGGCAATGCTCAATTTATCGGATGCTCAACGAGAGTCCAAATACCGTGTTGTAGTTGATGCTAAATTAATGCTCTGTCAATGAATGCCATATGTGGTGAAAGATCCAAACAATGCTACGTCTAATGAGGTGAAACAGTGCTCAGTCATATTGGAAGACTATCAGCATGATTGTTGACAATGACCCAAGAGGTCATAATAACCAGAACACGCATTACTGTTGCATGCATGAGACATATATGTTATGTTCTAATTATGTGGTTGTCTGTTCATATATGTTCAACACACACGATTGGTATCATGTAGTAGGGGTGTGCAAAAGAACCGGGAACCGCCCGGACCGCCCGGAACCGGACCGGACCGGCCCGGAACCGGTGGTTCCTAAAGGGACCGGTTCGGTTCCCGGTTCCAATTTATTGGAACCAGTGGGTACCGGTCCAGTTCCGGTTCCATGGGCGGATCCGCCCGCCCATCCATCCGGATCGGACCGGTATTATAATAATAATATATATTAATTTTTATCGTAAAAAATCATTTTTTTAGTTGAAAAAAAATTAAAATTTTGAAGCCCCATGTTTATAATTTTTATTGTTCTATTTGAGGCAACCTACCAAGAGAGATAAAGAAAAAAGCGAGAACATTTGCGAAATCTCTAAATAGACCATCTTTTCGATACGTGTCCAATGGAGTTTATTTTCTTCGCCCGCTTGTGAGACCGGTTCCATAGATCCACCCGGGACCGGACCGGACCGCGGTCCGGTTCTCGGGTGGATCCATGGAACCAACGGGCGGTTCCCGGATCCAATTTTTTGGAACCGGTCCTTAGTGGGCGGTTCCGGTTCTAGGGTGGGAACCGCCCACCCGGACCATGCACACCCCTATCATGTAGGGTATGTGCAGCCACAAGATAAGGTTGTCTACGATTCGATTCGATTGTGGTTGTTATGTTGGGCTACTTGTTAAGTACCCCTGAAGCGAATTAGTACCTTAATCGAGGCTTCAAGCTTTAATCTATTAAAATTTTATTTCACTAGTTATGACTTAATCATTTTTCAAGTCTTTGATGGGCGTGCCTGACTATTATTGACTTTTTGGATTGATTAGACCTTGAACCTAAGGAATGAAGTAGATTGATCCCTTTGTTCTTATATCTTTTGGTTGGCTATTAGAATAATGTCTCATGGCAAGGTTGTATATATATCCATTCCTTAGGGTTAATATAATAATAAATAAACTAATGAAGTTGCTTTTGAATTGTATGTCTTTCTGACCATCCCCACTGTTGTTGTTGATCGGGGTTTAATATTCATTTCTGCATGCACATAATAAAAAGAAATGATTGGTGACGCGTCCTGGGACGTCACACTTACTTGATCGAAGAGAACAAAGATTGTCGCGTACTCAAGGGTTGAGGCGTGACGCTAGAAGAATGAAAGATGATAGGAATTTGCTAGGTGAGAATGATATAGATTATGTGTGTGCGGTGAAACATTTGTACGAGTTCGATTCATTTCCCAGATGTGTCATTGTTACAAGAAACGAAGGGCATGCTTTGACTGATAAGTCGGGAGAATTTAACACAGGCCGCTTCAAATGCAGGATTTCAAGAAAAGAGATGTGCCCTTTTTAGTGGTTAGAACCCAGACAACGACCACGGCACCTATAATTAAAGATTCCCAACCGGAACAAATTTAGAGTCTATATTAATCAGTTTTTGTCGAGTTAAGTGTCATTAGTGAAATATATTGTAGTTTTCAAAAACTCAAAGTTGAAGTCTCTAGATATTTTAATGCATTTTCTAGTTCCTAGGTCTTTATTTTGTTTTCTAGTTTCCATGCCATTAATATTGGGTAGTTTCCATGTCTTTAATATTTAGTCGATTTCTTAGGTAATATTCCCTCTATATACCCTCTATATCATGAGGTGAATTCTCAAATATAAGAAGTGAATTTTGAGTATATGAATATTGAAATTTTTCTCTATGCAAGCAAATATCTTCGAAGAGTGGATTCTACCTTAGTGATGAGCTAAAGAAGCATTGTATCCTCGACAGGTGGTTTTCCTATGGCGAGCTTCTTTACTCTCGAAGCCCTACATCCTTGGCTAGTGATTTCTATAGGTCTTGGTGGTAAGTTTCGTCAATCCCGATCTTGAACCTCAGTTGGTGGCACATCTTGTACGCCTTGGTTCCAATCATAATCCATCCCTCATTTGCATTTATCCATTGACATCCATCCCCATACACTTACCTGTTATTGATAATCACTCAAAACGATTCTCGTCTGTCCAGCACTCATGTCAGATGATCAGTCCGAATAACTTTGTTGGGTCATGGGGATAAGGCATCTAAGTATTGACATATTATTCATTTTCAAGCCTGCAAAAGGATGAGCAGAGGATGACGCATCTCGGCAATGGTCGTCATTTCAGCAAATGTTATGGCGACTTACTGAGGTGGCAGCCCAATAATTTCATTCACATTATGGTTCATTGGACTATTGAACTTGGTTTAACGAGGTATCGAGCTCGGCAATTATCAATTGGCTCGGTGACTAAACGAGTTCCTCCAAGTCTCTTTGTATGCGCTTGTGAATCAAATAACATAAATGTTTCTCTCATAAATGAATTTCTGCGCATGTGTTTTAGCACACAAGATTGCGGGTCTTTTCTTCGTTCGACATGCAATGAGTAAAGAGCGGCAGTGTGCTAAATTGATCTAAGTTTGGTCCACTCGGGTAGTAATGGCACGGATATGGGCACGAGTAAATCCTTATAATTAGCCTGGTATGTTGTTCCCGATCCTCTCTAAATTCGGTACCATGATCTAAACAAAGTCGATGCGAGAGAATGAATGAATTCGACGTCAATTTTGGTATCCATAACAGACTCGCAGACAAGTGGAGGCATTGCAGTCCAACAGTTCCCAAATTGAAGGAGAAAAGCTTCTCCCCTTTTTACAGGCTCAACTATGAACGGAGATGGAGATTGCAGCAAGACGACGGGTGCGCCTGCATAGTTTTGGCCCTTCTCCAGGAGGCAGACGGTTTCTGCCATTGTCTCTCTCCTCCCCAATCACAGCCTTTTGCTCGCTCTCTCTGTCTTCATTCTTCTTCTTACTCATCCCGCCTTCGCAGCATTGATCGTCAATCTCCAGTATAGCTATTCATTCATTTGATTCATTTCTTGTTCGATTATTGCCCGGAACTTTGCTTTCCGGTTCCCAAGCTCTGAGAATAGGAAGAACCAACACATTATCACAATTTTCCATATTTATATCCTCCTCCAGTTCGACATTTGCTGGAAAAATAAGGAAATTAAATCATAGCGATGGCTTCTGGCTTTTCAGGGAAGACATACACTGTAGTCCGTGACAATGTAGAACCATTTCAGGTAAATACGTCAAATTGCATGGTTTGTGTTCTCTTTTATCAGTCGCGTTTTGAAGAATGTCCCAGTTGGTGATTATGTGTGGTCTGATTCCTCAACAAATATGAACTCATGGTTATTATAAATTGCAGTGAGCCGAATTTGGTTATAGCAAAGTCCATTGTTGATATATTTAGAATGCAACATAAAAGATCATTCCTCCGACCATGTAGATCAAAGTTCGATAGGCATCTCCACTAATGAAAAAGTTAGCATAAATGCATTCGAGCATGCATCTGATTCCATGTGTTCCACATTTGCAGGATTTATATCAAAAACCAAAAAAAGAGGTAGCCATCAAGGTCAAAAACTCGTGGGTGAGAGGGAGATTTTATCTTGTTGGTCGAGCACCAGAAGAAAATATTGGTATTTCGAGATTTTATCGACCTTCCTCCTTGCGATCCCTGTGTTCCCATTCATCAGGTACTTAATCTGCTTAACTGCAAAGGCGGGGTGAAGTTTTTGTTCACAAGCTGTGTTACTCGAGTGACTAATAATTCCTGGTACATGTCTTGCTTCAGCTGATGATTAGAACCGTTGAAGATCTGCACAAGTTATATCCTGACGTCGTATCAGCCAATTTGAGCTCGGGAAGAGTAGAAATATCAGTACGCCAGGTCCGTTGACAATTAGTAATATTCGAATCTGACTTTTTACTTTCATCTATTGAATACATCAACTAGCAAGAAGGCACTCGCATAGGGACTGATCCATCTATATCGTGCTCAAAGATCCGTCAGCAATCTATGGACCGAAAATAACAAGTGGATAGCCAATACTGGAGATAATGGACAATGTCGATTTGGATCAACTTGGTAAGTTATCCAATTAGACAATTTTTAGATGCTCCCCAGACTAAGTCCACTGCGTTTCATACAGGTGCCAGAGTGCTTGCCAAGCTCGATCACATGATTAACATTGCAAAGGAGTTCTTTGATGTGATGGATGAAGATGTAAAAATCAGTGACGGCAACAGAAAGAGTAATGTTTTTGGGGAGATCTTGAGTGAGTCCTGCTTGGACAACAGAAGTACCTGTCCCTCACCCGACACTCCGACATCATTCCCACTTGAGCTGAATCCTTCCATGAGACCACCTGAAGAATTCAGTGACGTCACTTTTTGGCCTCCATTCCTTCTGCCTCTCCGAATTCAAGCGGTGAAGCAACTAAAGCTTCTCGACATGAAGTGTTTCCCATTCTGCACCCTTCCTCATGCACCAATGCTGAGCCACAACCTTTTAGAAGGCGGTGACATGAACAAGAAACAGAACGTGTCAACTCCTGAAGAAAAAGCAGTTGCTGGAAGACTACCTGCAGAAGAAAGTAACCACGGGACAACGGATTTTAAAGAAGCAGACGGTTTCCAAGAAATACAAAGTGTGAGTTCAGATGTGAAGAAACCGAGGCTGGAATGCCTAGAGGCAGCAGTCCTCGCACTGCCACCGCCACTGCCCCCTCTTCCTCCAGCTATGCCACCAAAGGACTCGTCTTTATCATTCAATCAACCAGAGACAACTCTGCCCCCGCCTCCACTGCCAATTCCAACGAGTAAAGGATCAGCATCAGCTCCTCCACCCCCTACACCACCATCCAGGGGAGGTGCACCGCCACCACCTCCTCCAGGTAATATGGCAAAAGCATTGCGTGCGAAGAAAGCAAATACCAATCTAAAGAGATCTACAAACATGAGCAAGTTGTATAGAAACTTGAAGGCAAAGGTAGAAGGTGGAAAGAAATCCTGAAACTCATCAAAAGGCAAAAGAACACCAGTCGGAGGGTCGGAGGGTGGGAAACAAGGAATGGTAGATGCCATAGCAGAGATTGCTAAAAGGTTAGGTTCCTCTACCGGTATTGATGTAGATTCCTTTGTTGCAGGGAGTTAGTGAGCGAAAAAACTAAACAGCCACGATGTTGCTTCGTTTGGTTTGTAGATCAACATATTTTCAACAGATTGAAGAAGACGTCTGAGAGCACGGCAATTTGATTAAGGAGATAAAAGCAGCCATCAGTGCTTTTCAAACTAAGGACATGTCTGAACTCCTTAAATTCCACAAGTTCGTTGAACAGCACATGGAAAAGTTAACCGATGAGACTCAGGTACTTTCATTTTGTTATCTTCCAGTTTCTAGTGATCTGAACTTCTTAAAATTCCACATCAAAATATGTCGAACCATGGATGGAGAAACTGAATGTTGAGACAAAGCTACTCTCATTCAGTTAATCTGTCAGTCATTAGCAGTGGGGTCATTTTAACCTAGAAAATCTCTGGACTATGTCGAAATCAGGCTCTGGCCAGGTTTGAAGGCTTCCCAACAAAGAAGCTCGAGGCCTTGAGGATGGCAGCGGCCCTTTATTCGAAATTGGAAGGCATAGCTACTGAGCTAAAGAACTGGAAAGTAACTCCTCCGTAAGCCAGCTTCTTGACAAAGTTGAATCGTACTTCAACAAGGTAGGCTCCAAGTATCTCTACCTGTAGAGGCATACCTTGTGCCTGTACCATATATGCGTCACAGTAATAGGGTGAAAAAATGTCGGTGACAGATCAAAGGAGAGGTCGATGCATTGCAGAGGAGCAAAGATGAAGAGACGAAGTGTTTCCTTAGCCAAAACGTTCACTTTGATTTCCGCATTTTGGTTCGAATAAAAGAATCCATGGTAGATGTTTCTTCAGGCTGCATGGAGTTGGCACATGAGAAATGAAGATGACATTGTTTATGTATTTTGACTTTAAAATTTTCTCCAGGAACGGAGACAGATGAATACAGCAACCGACGCAGCTCAGAAAACCAGCACCGGAAACGAAACTAAAACATGTGTAAAGTTGCTCTGGCAAGCTTTCCAACTCCCGTTTCACGCCTATAACTTTGCAGGCGGACAAGATGGCCGAGCTGGCCAGTTGACTCAAAAATTAGCTGATGAGATCGAGGCCAATCCTCTATAAAGCTAACTGGCAGCACATAGGTTGGTGAGATCATCTGCCAGAAAGGTCAGTCATATCGTCCGCAAGATCAATTCCGAGTAATCAGAGTCTTGTTGAAGTCCTAATTATTAGATGCCATATTGATATGTAAACAGAAGTCACTGAATGTACTATTTCATGAAAGAGAACGAACTTTTGTCTGAGAAAATAAAGCGCACTTTGATGATAATACACCGTCCCAGAAAAGCCCGTGGCATGACCACGTCACATCATGCACAGCGGAGATGAGAATACACTGGGAAATCCTCTAGTCCCCCTCTGTGTAATTAAAGAGCGTAACTAAAACTGTAGCAACAAATCAACCAGGTAATGTAAAACAGAGACACGAGGTTTAACGGAAATCGCTGAACTATGGAAGAACTACAGACCAAGCTCGCCAGAACTTCCCACGACATGAAATGGGATTACAAAAGGTTTTCCCTAATCCTGTGAGATAGGATGTCGAAAATACAGCAGAATTTGTGCATATTTGAGAATAGTAGTCCCTCGATTCTAATGATACCCGACGTGCTTCAATTCAACGATAGGAATGCTGAGAAGTTGCACCTTTTAACCACAGGGGCATTTGACGTTAATGGCTTACGAAACTCATTACTTTTTGTTCTCTTTTGATTAGTAGAAAGATCAAGTTATAAGCTTTCTAAAGCATTGAAAACCATCGAACCGGCGTATCTCATGGAGGAACGCCAGATGGGTTTCACAATAAGCAACAGCAGCGTCCATCCCTTCATAGAATAATAAGAATTGAACAGCCGAAAATTCTACCCACTTGCTCACCACCCTTTTTCTTATTCAAACCAGCTCGCGATCTATCAATTTTTTTTTTACTCTTTGTTACATGTTTATTCAATTTTGCGCGTGCTCGGCTCGCTCAAATCAAAGAGCGTATCATTCTCCATGGAAAAGTGCAAGAATTTTCCTCCTGGGCGGCGGAGAAAGAGGGTAAAGAAAGCATGAGGGAGGCAGAGAGGCAAAGGAAAGTGGGATCAAAATCATGAATCACGAGGAAATGACCACAGTACAAGAAACCTCCGGAGATGTCCAGGTCCTCATTTTTTCCAAGTCCGTCCAATCTGTCCCTCTCGTTCTCCAAGTTCTCCAACTCCTCGTTCTTCATTCGCTACGACTTTGATTCGATCCAAGATCAAATACAAAGAATGGCCACACGTGATCCGCGATGGTGGCATCGAGATCAGTGATAGGCACACGTTATTTGTGATATCTGGCATGGAGAGCGACTGGCCTTCCACTTAGAGAGCGGAGGACCCCTCCAGCTCGGGAACTTCTTGCCACGTTCGTACGGCCTTTGCACTGTGCCACCTAACTTCCCAGAATAGAAAGATTGACATCCTATGACGTTTTTTACCATTTCCACTTCGAATTCAGTATGTCGTCGCTTGTTATCGTTCCTGTTTTTTGTCCTTCCTTCCCCATTTCTTGCCCCTTTCATTCGTCCATCTAATATTAAAAATTAGCAGTGCAAATCCTTTTGAAGAGGTGACACCCACTGATGGAGAACGCATTTCGCACGAGGAAAAAATGGGGGGTTAAGACACTAGGAGTGCCATAACTTTTGTACGGCGCTCACTTTGGTGCCAAAACTTTTTTTTTGCTCACTTGAGTGCCACATCGGAGTAAAATCGTTCAGTTAAGTGCTACTTCCGGCCAAAAATCGTTCAGTTAAGTGCCAAAATGCATACGTGGAATTTTTTAATGATTTTTCTTTTCTTTTTTTAATAAATTTCGACGCTGACGTAGATTTTTCAGGCAAAACGACGCCATTTCTACTCTTTTTAAAAAAAAATCGATTTTTTTTTAGGGCCAGTGAGGGCCACTAGTGACCCTCCCGGAGCTTAAAGAAAAAAATCAAAAAAATTAATAAATATATTAAAATATTGTTCACCGGCGCCACATCAGCTTTTCTCGGTGGCCAAGTCAACTTTTCCGGCGGCCACGTAAGCTTTTCCGGCGGCCACGTCAAAATTGGCACTCAAGTGAACGTTTTTTAAAACTTGTGGCACTCAAGTGAGTGAAAAAAAAATTTTAGCACCAAAGTGAGCGCCGTACGAAAGTTATGGCACTCCTAGTGTACTTATCTCAAAAAATGGGGGTGAATTCACAGGGCCATGAGGAGAACATTTTATAATCCTAGATGCTGCGTTTTTGGGGTTTTTCATGATATACGGCCTTCAAAATATTTTTCTACCTTATTTACTGTAGCCGATTTACTTTTATTAATTTTTTTTAAAGGAGGGGCAACGGATTTTATTGAATATTTTAAAGAAACAAAAGTACAATAATAAAATCCATTCAAATTTCATGACAATAATAATTGAGTTTCTTATATGGGATTGGTAAGAGATTTTTCGGTAATTCTAAAGCACAGCATTCTTATTCGTCCAAAGCATTCACAACGTGTTGAATACCGTCATTTTCTGATTAAATCGAAAGACAAGTACATCCAACACTATGCTTACAGCATGTGTCGAATAATTAAAAACCTGCTGCAAACATTTTTCATGACCCTTTCTCCTCCCCAACACCTGTATAAAGGATGGTGGAGCATAAGAGACTTGCAACACATTTCGCAATGGCTCTTCCTGCTTTGCTCACAAACTTCCTCCCCTCCTCGATCCGCCCTAACCAACACTCTCTCTTACTCTTCAGTCGCCCTCGCTCCTCCTTCTCCTCTCGCTCTGCCGTCTTCTCCGGCGCTCAATTTGCGAAATGTGCTTTGACTATTGAAGAGCAAGATGCCGCAAGACGTTCGGCGAATTGGAAACCTAGTGTTTGGGACTATAGCTTTGTGCAGTCACTCAATGCTGATTTCACGGTAATGATTCTCTTTCCTTCTGTTTTTTTTTTTTCAGCACACAACCCAACCTTGCTGAATGTATGATGTGCATGCGTACTTGCAAATTAGATTTATTCTCAATGTATAGGCGAGAGCTCAACAGTGCTCACTCTTTTGCAAAAAGCATGAGGATCGACCTGTTTCGATACAAGAAACAATATTCAACTCTGCTAGTGCATTAACTTTGATTAAGATCTCATTTTTTTTCTGAATTTTTCATGTGCCCAGGTGGATACATATGCAGAGCAAGTTCAGAGGTTGAAGGAAGAAGTCAATGGCCTATTCCACAAGGAGATGAATCAGGTGGCCAAGCTCGAGTTCATTGATGTGGTTCAAAGATTGGGACTAGGATACCATTTCGAGACAGAGATCAAGAACGCCCTTAGTTCCATCTACAACAACACTGAAGATACTCAGCTTTTGGACGATCTCTTCTCTGTTTCCCTTCGATTCCGACTACTCAGGCAACATGGATATATTGTACCACAAGGTAATTGCCACTAGCTAACCTTTTGAGAATAACATCAACACATCAAGATTTGTCTTACCATTCCTTTTGTTGGACGTACAGATGTGTTTCAAAAGTTTATGAACAATACCGGTACATTCAACGAATCGCTCAAGAAGGATGTGAAGGCGCTTCTTAGTCTTTATGAGGCTTCTTTTCATGGATTGGAAGGTGAAACCACGGTTGATGAAGCTTGGAACTTCGCTTCAAAGCATCTCAAGGATCTAAACCTCGACGAAGTTCCTGCTAATCTAGCGAGTCAGGTGAGTCATGCATTAGATATACCGATCCACTGGAGGCCAAACAGGTTGGAGGCTCGGTGGTTCATGGACATGTACAAGAAACAGCAAGACAGGATCCCTTCTTTGCTGCGGTTGGCTAAATTAGACTTCAATATAGTGCAATCGATCCATAAGAAGGAAGTCAGCAACATGGCAAGGTATACACAAGCACTTCATACATACATCATAGATGCATTTGACATGAGGATATAAATTCCTGCAAATGCGATCCATGGAGAAGCGCATTTTTATCAACTTAGTCATCACGTTACAATTTTTATTTTTTCTTAGGTGGTGGGTTGAGCTTGGAGCGAATAAGATGACCTTTTGTAGGGACAGGCTAGTGGAACACTATTTCTGGTGCAATGCAATGGTTTTTGAACCTCAATATACAGAATTCAGAGAAATGACGACGAAGCTCACTAGCATGGTAACACTCATCGATGATGTATATGATGTATATGGGACTCTGGAAGAGCTCGAGGTCTTAACGGATTTCATTGTTAGGTTCGTGCAATATCATCACCATCATCATTTTCCTTCGAAACTATTATTGCCAAGAACAAATATAGATAATTAATGAATCTAAGAACGATGTGTTAGATAAAATAGATCATGAGGATTATATGTTGTAAATTAAATTCTTCAATGTTTTAGACACCTTTTTCCCTCTATCTAATTGATTAAAACTGAGCTAACAAAGTAACAGTATGCACTGATATTTAGTATTATTGCTAAATAGTATTTCAATTGATGGTAAAACATGTAAAACTATTGAAACGGTGATATTTTGTCTAGGTGGGACATCACGGATGTCGATAAGCTTCCTCTGACAATAAGGACTTGTTTCCTGGCCTTGTACAACACGACCAATGAAATTGGATATTGGACAATGAGAGAGCGAGGAATCAACACCATCCCTTACATGCGGAAAGTGGTAAATTCGAATTTGCTCAATCTTTTCACCTGATAATTTTCGTGGATTCCTAACCCTGGCCCGTGCAGGACACCTCGTTTCTCTTCTTCTACCTTTCCCTCATAACTTTTCTTTAAACGTTTAAGAATGCGAAAGAAGTACGAGAAAAGATCATCCCTCGGCTGGGTCATTGACACGCTTTCTGAATTTTGAATGCTGTAGTGGGCGGATGAATGCACGGCGTACATCAAGGAAGCCCGTTGGTATAACAAGGGCACTAAACCGACGCTGAAGGAGTACATGGACAATGCGGTGACTTCAATTGGAGGGCTGATCATGCTGTTGGGCAGCTACTTCCTAACCACGGACGAACCGATGGAAGAGGGACTTGATTTCGTGTCAAAAATCCCTAGTGTCATGCATTGTTCCGCCAAGATCCTTCGACTCAACAATGATCTCAGTACATCATCGGTAAACCTACTTCGACATCTGTCCTTCCCCTTGTGAATAATCTCTTATAAGAACACTACGGCGCTGGCATGTTCGTAGTGACATGCTGTTCTTTTCATTTTACTTGGTACGGATGCGAGATGAATCTCGGGACTGACGTTTGTAACCCGTCGATGTCGTCCATGCTCAGTATGAATTGGCGCGAGGGGACAACTTCAAGGCGCTGGAATGCTACATGAATGAAACCGGCGCTTCGGAAGAGGCCACGCGGGAACACATCAGGCATCTGGTGCGCAAGACCTGGAAGAGGATGAACAGAGACATGTTCGAGGACTACCCGTATCCCGGGTTCGGGCCTTTTCTCGGCGCCTGCTTGAACTTGGCACGAGCTTCTCAGTGCTTTTACCAATATGGAGACGGACACGGCCTCCCCGATCACGAGACCAAGGCCCATATCGTGTCGGCTTTATTCGAACCCGTGCCCCTTGATTAGGGACACTTCATTATCGATCGAGGTCTAGCTTTTGGAGAAAGCCTTTTACGTTATGCGTCTCTTTGCTTCTGGGGGTGTGTCTATGTGCTCCAAGTTATTGATGGACGTGTGTACAAAGCTTCATAAGATTCACTAGAGAAGCACATGTTGTTCCGTGCTTCATGTTCTGGCTGATTCAACATAAATCGCTAATGATATTTGTGGTGACCGACATTTATTTTATGCTAAATCTTTGGAGATACATTGGAAAGAAAAAAAAAAAAAAAAACATATAGCAGCAAAGAAATACCATTTCATTTATGACCGTCACATGAGAAGGTGAAGGTAGGAAGTTTGAATTACCACGTCCTCAGGAAGTTAAAGTGAGGACAATTCAGTTTCATGAGTGGATTTCGACTCTCATGCCCTGCAAAAAGGCAAAACAAAAGTTTGAGCATTAGAGTAGAAGTAAAATGAGACCGACTAAAAAAAAAAAGCTATGATTGTCGCTAGTTCAATGCAATTTGAACGGTGACTATGCAGGAAGTCTTCTTTCTACCCTTGCTTTGTGATTTCATGTTAGTGAACGAATCCTTTCATTTCTTTAGTTGGATTATGGAGTTTGTAGAATCATCTTGCTTGGGCAATTTGCAAAACGTGCTCTCTTCAATAAACTCAAAGTAGATTTCTTCTTGCTAAGAATGTGTACTTATTTCGCAGAAAATGAATGGTTTGCAAAAATATTTTCTCTTAGAAATGATAGGCTTTACAAAAATGAGTGATGGAAAGTATTTTTATTGTCCATAAAAATAATTAGACATAATTATCAATAATAAAAATATTTTCTATCGACTAACTGAAAAGCAATATAAGCGGTCATTTTTGGGAAAGATATTTTTTAAATCATTCATTTTTGGCGAATCAAACATGGCTTAAATCCAATATCCACTACATGTCTTAATAATCAATGCAATTTCTGAAGTAAAAGTGATATTTGAAGACAAATATTTTCGTAAAAATGATTATTTGTATCGCTTCAAAAAAATGAATGATGTAAAGTATTTAGGCATATGTTCACTAAAAGTCCTAAAACTTGTCAAGAAAATGCAATTAGGCTCTAAAATTTGCAAAAGATATAATTAAATCCTAAAACTTATCAAATCGATATAATTAAGTCTTAAAGTTAATATCATCAATTTTACTAACGGAAAATACTGATGTGGCATTTTAAATTAATTTTTATTTTCCACATGGAATTTATTATTATTTTTATTCAATTCTTAATTAAACTAGATTTAAAAACTAAAAAAGAAAAGCTAAAATTTGTTTAAGAAACAAAATTGTAATAAAAAAGGGAAGCTCCCCGATGGGGGCTTCTAACGATGGGTGGCCAACCCTGGCTTAGGGTACCAAGCCCAAATCTGGGCACGCTAGCCCTAGGCTAGGGTACCCAAGCCTAGATCTGGGCATGTTAACCCTCATGGGGGCCGGTGACCATTGCTCGTCCTGAGTAAGGCCTCGTCGGCCCTGAGCAAGGGCCAACAATCCTCCCCAAGCCTAGCTGAGGCCTCGTATCCCTCGCTCAGATCTGGGCGAATAGGCATTGCCCTCACTCGAGTCGGCAAGGCCTTGCCCAAGGCCATGGTCACTACCTCACCCCCTCGTGAGGGTCACGTGCCCAGATCTAGGCATGGGTGCCCTTGCCTGAGCCTAGTGAGCATCGCCAACCCCTCCAGCAATGGGCGACAACGATGGAAGCCCCCACCAAGGAGTTGCCATTTTCTTTTCTTTTTTTTACAATCTTGTTTTTTAAATAAATTTTAGCCTTACTTTTTAGTTTTTAAATCTAATTTAAATAAGAATTGAATAAAAAATAATAAGTGCCATGTGGAAAATAAAAATTATTTTAAAATGCCACGACAGCATTTTAGAATTGACGGTGTTAATTTTAGGACTTGATTGCACCAATTTGATAAATTTTAAAACTTAATTGCATTTTTTGCAAGTTTTAGAACTTAATTATATTTTCGTGGCAAGTTTTAAGATTTCTAGTGAATATATCCCAAATATGTATATTGTCCACCAAAATAAATAAAAATAATTGGTTGTCGATAATAAAAACATTTTCATATTGATTACTTTTTTTTTGTTAGTATATATTGATCACTTGAAAATTTTAAAACTTAATTGCATTTTTTGCAAGTTTTAGAACTTAATTATATTTTCGTAATAAGATTTCTAGAATATATCCCAAATATGTATATTGTCGGTTGTCGATAATAAAAACATTTTCATTTTCATGAAAAATATTTTTTTAATTATTTATTTTTCGTGAAATAAAATGAGCCTAAATTTAATATCCACTACCTTCCTTAAATATCAGCGCAATTTCAAAAGTTAAAGTAGGGTAATCGGGTTCAAGATGGATAGGATCCAAATTTAGACATTGTACCCGACCTTATTATAACTACTTCCCATTTTCTGGATCATATACCCTACCCTATTTTCATTGGACTCGACTTTATTTTTCCGATCCGAGAATAGGTTCTGCCCTATTTTTATTGGAATCTTTTTTACAACCACCCGATATCCCTAATTCACGAGAAAACAATAACATAATCTTCTTAATATTACAAGACAAAGCCAAAATCTTAATATTGCATAAACATTAGTAACAAATATTGATCTAATATTAGTCTCATTCCTATAGATACTATTGATATAATCTGATGTGTCTGTTCATGTGCATGTAACAAAGATGTTATTAAGATGATATTTTTCCTAAGTTAGACTAAGAATGCTTTAATTAGTGCCATAATAATTGGTAGCACTTGTCTCATGACTATTACTATAGTTGAAGATGAGATCATTAAAAGAGAAAAAACAATGTATGAGAACAATTCTTTTTAACAATTGATTTAAAGAGAAGTTTTCTTTTTTCAAAAATTCTTTGAAGACAGAGAGACTCAAAAACACTACACAGATAGACGATTTGATTTTTTAAACGATGTAAAAAATCGGTTTCAAAACTAGTCCGGTTCTGGGTGAGTCTTTGCTTAGACCCGATTCCTTAACCGGTTTAATCAGGAACCCATTTCCGATCCTATTTTATGGGTGGTCCAATCCTATTTTTGAGTAAATCCGGTCCGATCGTACACCTCTAATTAAAAGAGATATATTTCAAAAAAATATTCAAGAGAGGAAAATGTGGTGCGTACTGTTGGCCCTCCTGGCTACCGTACCATCACACCACACCTTTTTATCTCTAAGCCACGTCACAGGGTGCACGGGTGCCACATAGGCACACGCCATATCGAGAAGAATCCCAAGCTCGGACAACAATTGGAGGATGTCTCGAGCTCCACGTGGCTATGTCAGTCAACGTCTCCCAACCATGACCAGGCTTATCGGAAGCGCAAGGCTCATCAATGTAATAATGCTAAGAAGACGAAGGAGGAGAAGAAGGTAGAAGAGATGAAGGCCATGGCACTCCAAGCAGCATTCTCACTTCCTTCTGCAATTTCCAACCCCAAGGAGGTATGATTATTCTTCACCCTTCTCTATGGCTATTCTCTCACTGTTTCGTGTCCTTTCTTGTCTTCCTTCGATTCTGGGCAGCCTTCTTTTCATCCCAGTTTTCCTTCGAGCTCAAGCGAGGGTGATTGGCGATTGACTAGATTCCGTCTCTGCAGGGGAAGTGCGCGGCAGTTCACGTTAAAGACTCCAGTCTTTCAGGGATTTCCATGAGAGACCACCTCAGGGATGATTTGCTCCTTCCCACCACCTTCGTCAAGGTAAAATCCGAAACCCTGTTTTTCATTTCTTCATTCTAGAAGTATGAGAGATGATGGGAATCTTCCAGGAGAGAGGGATATGGATTATGAGTGTGCGGTGAAACATTTGGATGAGTTCGATTCATTTCCCAAACGTGTCATCGTTTCAAGAAACGAAGTGCATGCTGTGACAGATGAGTTGGGAGAATTTAACAGTGAGAGACCGTTTCAAATGCAGGATTTCAAGAAAAGAGATGCGGCTTTTATCGTGGTTAGAGCCCAGACGGCGACCACGGCGCCAATAGTTAAAGATTCCCAACCAGAACAAAAGAAGACGGAAAGACAGTTCAATGTAGTGGTCACGGGAGCCTCGTCCGGGTTAGGCCTGGCCACGGCCAAGGCTCTAGCCGAATCGGGGAATTGGCATGTCATAATGGCGTGCCGAAACTTTCTCAAAGCCGAGAAAGCGGCTAAATCAGTGGGCATTCCAAAGGAGAACTACACCGTGATGCACCTAGACCTTGCCTCTCTTGAGAGTGTGAGGCAATTCGTTGATAACTTCCGCCGTTCAGGTAGGCCGTTGGATGTGCTGGTTTGTAATGCTGCCATCTATCAGCCCACTGCGAAAGAGCCGTCGTTCACGGCCGAAGGGTTCGAGCTCAGTGTCGGGACTAACCATCTGGGTCATTTCCTGCTTGCAAGATTGTTGCTTGATGACTTGAAGCAATCAGATTACCCCATGAAGCGCCTCATCATTGTCGGTTCCATTACAGGTATTCATTTACAGAGCTAGCTAGCTGTATAGACCAAGTGAATTGTACATGTTCAGTTTGTTCCTTTGAAAAGAAGATCGCTTTAGAGTAGAGGGTTCAAAATCTAAATCCTTGTCCATGTTGAAGCTTGGGAAATGTTTTCAAACACTGCCTAGGAGATTGGTAGTCCTGTTGAAGAAATCATTGCAGAAAAATTTGGGGACATATGTATTCACCTCTACAATGGTTGCTCATATTTAACCAGTTACTCAAATTCCAAAACGGTTTACATGTTTAAACTGCAGCAAACAATTCTGTTACACCAGGTCAATCATTTGACATGTACCAGCAACCTTCTTCATGAAGTGGAAGAATCACTTTGGTCGCTAGAATGTTGAGTACATGCATTGATTGTGAAATTTTGTATAACAAAATTGAATCTTTGAGATTAAGATAATTTCAAAATACGTAGTGTTTTGATGATTTAAACTGGCCTCATGATATCTGATTTTATGATGTGTAAATTGAAGTCTAATCTTTCTCTGCACCGATATCTGATGATAGAATCTACATAGGAACCCATATTGCTTTATATGAATCCTCAAATCCTGCAGTTAGCTATAGTGGCAAAAAGGTAGGGACTACTTATACTCGGGGTCATTTTCTTTTGGTTTCTTAGGGAACACAAACACGTTAGCTGGAAATGTACCACCAAAGGCCAACTTGGGGGACCTGAGGGGCTTAGCAGGAGGATTGAATGGGGTGGGCAGCTCACCTATGATAGACGGAGGTGAGTTTGATGGTGCCAAGGCCTACAAAGACAGCAAAGTGTGCAACATGCTCACCATGCAGGAGTTCCACCAGCGCTACCATGAAGAGACCGGAATCACTTTTGCTTCTTTGTATCCGGGCTGCATTGCCACTACTGGATTGTTCAGAGAGCACGTCCCCTTGTTCAGACTTCTATTCCCTCCCTTCCAGAAATACATCACCAAAGGATATGTCTCTGAAGAGGAGGCTGGAAAAAGACTTGCACAGGTCAGCTACATTATAGGATATCACTTGAATGGTAGATTCTTTAATTTGGTGAAAACGCATGTAGACCCTGTATGCTTAAAATTATATAGCATGTCTCTTTCGTTGGTCATAGAGACTCTTCAACGATATCTTGACATGAAATGCTGAGGCAGGGATTCTTGTGCATGTTGGAATCGAAGGGTTCAGAGTTAAGAATATTAGCTTAGAACAAGCATTATAATTTGATATATAGGATCCTTCGTGTGCTACCAAGGATAGTGGGGACTTATGCAGTTTTCAAAAACCACAGAATGTCTGTGTGTGAGGCACGTGTTAATTTAAAGTTGCGATGGTGCTTATGTTGCGAAGCAAATGTCTGTTTTTCAGGTGGTTAGCGACCCTGGCTTGGAGAAATCGGGAGTCTACTGGAGCTGGAACAAGAACTCATCTTCCTTCGAGAATCAACTCTCCAAAGAAGCCAGTGATACCGAGAAAGCACGTAAGCTATGGGACATCAGTGAGAAACTCGTCGGATTAGCCTAGATCAGCATAACCGCGAATCTTCTTTCTCAATCAATTTCAGTTGGGTGGAAATCCCTGTATAAATGTAGAAAAAAGACTGTTACATAAAAGCATAAACATATTTTCGACCAAAAAAGAAAAAAGTGTGAACATGAACACTTGCCAGAGCATTGTTATCCAGTGACAAACCATCCTACCTCATGCTCACTCTAGACTCTTCTGTCGATAACCTTGGGAGCAAAACTTAATACGCCTTAGGGATGCTTGCGTAGATTAGACTTGCTAGTGGACGAGTACGTTGCGCTTCTAATTGATTCTTTGCTGTGCATCGCATTGTGTCATGTTTGACCTCGCACAAAAGGCAAACGATGAATTAAAAAACAGTCCTGATGATGGAAGGGTTGGTCATGTGATCTGGTCCCAACAGAGACAGCAAATAGAATGGAATGAAGCAAGATGTAGTAGTTGTTGAACGCCAGAGGTGCAGCGCTAATACCAAATTGTTGGGAGTAATTTTGAAGGTGAAACACCCACAACTCACACAGTGAAGAGAATGAGATAGACTTTTCTATTTAATTCACTTTATTTCACATTAACGAAAAACATTTACAAGACTTCCTTATTTATGGATTTGTTACATGATTTTTGCTCTTCCTCATAAATATAACTAGTGTTCCGAAGAGATAAAGTCCTAAGAACTTACAAAACATTGATTATACCTAGAAACTCGAATGGTCACAATCGAGAAGTTTTTGGTATCAATTATGGGGTATCAGTATTAAGGTATCATCAACTCAATAGTCTTGGCACCAACGATATCTATGAATTTGGTTTAATTTTAAATAGTAGTTTCCTGCAAATCTTATGCCCGTTTCATCTAAATTATCTTGGATCAACCCAATAGAGATAAGAAATAATCTCTATTATACAAAGAAGAGAACTTGTAGAAGCAGCGTAATTTGTGTTTACTCTGACTCATCAAGATCCAGACATAGATTAAAGGGTTCATTAGATTTCGTATGATATAGTTCAGGTATGAGCTCTACTGAGCCTCAGTACTTCTTGACAATCGATCTTAACTGTTTAGGCAGGAATATGCCCTCACGAAATCTATGAATGCTTCACAAGCAGGACAAAGAAAAAAGTCAAAACAGATCCAGCAAGATTTTTCTAATATAACATTGATTGGGCATGGCATGATATTTTTCTTTTCTTTTTTTGCATCTAAAAATGAAAAAAAGCAGATGGTTTCCACTGTTCCACAGTTAGTAGCTGTCCCAATGATTAGGAAAAAAAGAAAAGCACGATTGGAAAGACCATTCTTTAATCCTAAGCTTGGATTTTCTGATAGTTTTGTAGATACACGATTTGTTGTGATTTCATTTCTAATTAATTAGAATCTCATCCTTTCAGTAGACTGTATTCTGTAAACACTAAAATTTTCGGCTTTTTACAACATGAACTGTCGAAGCATCAACTTAATGAAATTGCCGATCTAACAGAAAAAAGAGTAAGAAGCATTGGAACATGGAACCGGTAACCCTCACAACTAATCTTTCTATTAAGAAAGAATATTTTGGAGCCGTGTGCACAACTGTAATTAGCAGATTATCCAAGCCAAGGATGCTCTTGAGAATCTACACCTTTGCGTTGAGTTACGTGCTTCTCTTATTTGGGAGAAGTTACATCTGCCTTGTCGGCATTTTCGTAGAAACCAATGATTTAATTACAACAACGGCCGTCTACAATGTCATACTCATAACTCCTCCTCGCCTGCTCACCCCTCTCTCTCTCTATCTGTCACACCCCGAAACTGCAAGAAAAGGGAATATGACACGGCCGTCCTTCCACACGAAGGACGCAGCCTCAATATAACCAACAACCTGATATCAACATATATAAACTCAAGCCCATATATATATATATCAGATAGACCAACACGTTGGCTATACATCGAGTTTCTATAATCCTCCAAAATAATATTAACAAACGAACTCAGCCAACCTAAAAGATAATAAGCACTAAACAAGTTTCTTCCTCAAGTCATACCCAAAAAGAATCAAAAATTTCCCCCCAATAGCGCTCTCGCTTTACTCGCCGCTAACCGAGGAACCTGAAAACATAAATGATGAGTGGAATGAGCAACCACCGCCCAGTGAGTAGTATACATATCTTCTAAGCAGATCGGACAAGCACTATGCATGGATTCAAAGAAATCCCATAATCTTTAAACTCCATTCATTATATAAAATACATAATCAATCATATAGGAGTTACTTTTATATTCATATAAAAAACTCATTTAAATAACCATCACAATGCAAGAATCAATGGTCAAGTCCATTGAATAATCTCCATTCAAAAATCACAAGTCAATGGTCTATCCATTGACTAATCTATTGCTCAATCTCTTACCATGGTCACGACACAACGCTTTGTGACAAGGCGACCAAGATTCCCCCCTTGGCAAGGTCTCCACCTATAATGCCGGTGGCTCGGCCCAGAAAGATATCCTACCCAGTATGCATACCAACATGCCCCTCAATGGGCTCACAGCAATAATGAGCAAAATAACCATCATCCAATACTATAAATCCAATTCAGAAATCAATATAATAAATCAAGCAAATACCTTTTTGCAATATCATCATCCACCATTTCAAATCCATTTCTCAAGTCATCCACATACTTTTCCATAAACCATTTGCAAGGCACATATAAATATAATTTGCCTTTCAAAACTTTGCATAACATGCTTTCCAAACCTTTTATAAACAATCAAAAGGTAGTCCATGCCCGATCCGATTTTTATGCAATAATAATGTCATTTCATAACCTCATACTATATATAATCCATATAATTTTCTCAACATGAATTTTACAAATTCAAAGAAGATATAGTACCACTCACCTCGTCGCCTACGATCCAATAAAACGATATTTGAATCGTCAAACTCGCGGTCCTAACAAATAATTGAGGAATGAGTTAAAACCCGATAAAACTCTACCTCAATTATTGAGACAATTAAATCACGCCTTAACACTAATAAAATGACTCCTGAGAGCTAACAAAACGCCTAACAAAAGCAATTTATTCCAAGCCGTTCAAGAAGTGAGACTAGGGTGCAAAACTTGATTATGCCATAACTTTCTCATCCGAACTCCGATTCAAGCAATCTTGTAGTTAAAACGAAGATAATTCCGAGTACTAGAAGACCCATTAGTAGGACAATCCAATTTCGAGCCGAAACCGACAAAATCAGACCCCACAGCAACCGCGCGCGTACTGTACATCCAGCGGGCAGAATTTCAAAATTCCATTTCGGACAAACCACAAGCTCAAATTCAATTCCGTAAAATCCCACGGGTCCATGACATCCTAAATTACCATTCTTATAAATTTTCGTGGCTCAACAACTCAAAAATTGGACTTCGCCGCTCAATATTTCCCCTATTCCGAATTTGAGCCCTAAACCGGAAAAATGCTTCGATCGAAGGAATAAGAGACGTGTACTCACCGGATCTTGCATAAAATAGTCGAGTCAGCTTTGCGAGGCTCTTGCGGGGTGCATGTGCAAAACCCTCTCCTTCTTTCCCTTTCTTCTTCTCTCCCTCTCTTCTCTTTTCTCTCTTTTTCTTCCCCCTCCCCGACTGGTTCCGGCTTCCGAAAGTGGGAGAGAACCCCACTTATTCTCTCTCCTTCTCCTTTGACTTTTCAACTCTCTTTCTTCTTCTCTATTTTCTTTTTCTTTTTAAAACCCAAATGGGTCCCACCACTTCCAAAGGATCTGAATATTACACTATCTCTCTCTCCTCTGTTTGTGAGCGTGCGTGTTTCAGGAAAGATGGAGAAAATCAAGCACAGCCATGTACCAGTGAGAGATGTGAAGCTTCATGTTGCCGAAATTGGAGAAGGTACATATTACAGGGAAGTGTAAAGAGAGAGACCCACATACATGACTTGTTCAGTGACAATTACTCGCATGTGCTGCTGAGTTTTCATGACATGAAGAATAACCCAGTTCACAAATTTGCTGTGTGCACTCTGCAGGTCCGAAGGCGGTGATGTTCTTGCATGGGTTCCAGAATATGGTACACGTAGAGGCACCCTGATGGTAGGCATCGCCGATGCAGGGTAATGCGTCAACGCCTTCGATTTCAGAGGCTATGGGTTCGATTTCAGAGGCTATGGGCTCTCCGATCAGCCTCTTGACCCTGAGAAGGGTTCTTTTGCTGATCTTGTTGAAGATGTGGCTGCCAGCCTTGATGCTCTGGGCGTTGCAAAGGTACCACCACGTAAATCTGTCACGCTCAAATACATTTGTTTCCCTTCCAGAAATTCTAACCTTGATCTGCTCGATTATTATAGGGATGTCAGACGAGTATTGCTCTTGAGACTTTCACTCTGGCGAAATTTTTGCTTTTGAGAGTGGAGCCTTGAGATTCTTTCATATACTCGTTCATCACCCTTTTCCTTCTCCTTGATTAGTTCCAGATAAGTGCTGCTTTTCATGCATGTTCTCTGTTTGTTTTTGGCCAATTGCTAATTGTGATATTTGAGATTGTTCTAAAAACTTAGTCAAGTCTTTTTCTTGTCTTTGATATCATGTATGATTTTATGAGATCACGCCCAATTGTTCAAGAAATTTAAGCTGTTAGATGAAAAGCAATTTAACATGTAAATATTCTATTAGACTTCATACAAGAGGCAAATATAGATGAATCAGTCCAGATGATGATCATGTGATTGGGTGCCAATACAGACATAAGATAAAATGGAGTGAAGCAATATCTAGTAATTGCATGCCAAATCTACTTCATGAAATAAATTTTGAAGTGATTTGACAAATACTCTATGAAAGGTATTTATGGCGGATAAGCTCTGTTGTGAACGGGTATTTGTTTTAGTTTATAAAATGAATTCTAATTTATAAGATGGATTCTAGGTTTGATTTCTAATATTGGAATATGGTGGTTTGATACTTAATATCACTTTCAACTTGGTCAAAGGTTTCCGAGTATGCATATTGATTTTAGCATATTTAGGCTGAATTACCGAAAATAATAAGTAGAGATCTTCTAAAGGGGAATTTTTTTGCCACCAGGTATTGTGTTGTGATTATTATAGGATATTAAGCAATAAATTGACCAATCGAATGGACCATTGATATGTGATTTAATAAAGATTAATCAATAGATTTGACCATTGATGATAAAATTGTGATTGTGGATTAAATGAGTATTTCTGATTTATATTAAGCTTTGATGAAATGAAATGGCTCATTTTTTATTTATTATGTATATTATATCTTGCGTTTGGATTATGAGTTTCTACTATTATTTTATATATGCATGATGGATGCTTAATCTACATAGAAGAAATATACTAGTTACTAGGATGCGATTGCTCATACCATCCGCCCTAATGTCTCTTAGATTCCTCAATTAAATGCAAATAGAACGAGTGTTCACATCATCCAGGCATTTTGATAGAGGGATTTTTGGGTATGAGCTTAGTTAGATGTTTATTTTTGAGCCGTATAAACCTGAGATGCATTTAATGGGTTTAGATTGTTAGTTATAAATGTACATGTTCTTTTTTATAGATTATAGAAACTCTTATGCTACAATCAACCTGCCGACTTATTTTGACAACATTTTGTGTTTAATTTTTTGGGTGGAAGGATGATCATGTCCTTCCCCTATCCTTATTAGATTTGGGGTGTGACAGTTCAGGTTTGAGCTCAATTGAGCGGTAGCAATCCTTAAAATGGTCTTAACTTCTAGGCAGGGATATATCGTCAACAAATCATATGATAGCTTCCACCGGTGGGAAAAAGAATAAAGTCTAACAGGTCCTGCAGATTTTTTTATACAACTTTGGTTGGGCATGACTTCATTTTTATTTTATTTTTGCATCAAAGAATGAAAAATACAGATGGTGATTTCACTGTCCTCCCGGTTACTAGCCCTCCAACTTTGGGTCAATTCCATAAAAAACCCCCAACTATGGCTTCAGTGCCAAAAATATCCCAAACTTTTTTTTGTCTCGAAAAAAACCCTCAACTTTTCCTTTAGTCCCAAATCTACCCTCCGTCCAAAATAACCGTGAACTCCTTTAACGTGGCCTCGCCGGCGCCGGAATCAGGCGAGGGCCGCCTCGTCGGCGCCGGAATCAGGCGAGGGCCGCCTCGCCGGCGCGGAATCGGGCGAGGGTCGCCAGGCGGCCCTCGCCGGCGTCGGGCGAGGGCGGCCCAGCACTGGCGACCCTCGCCGGCGTCGGGCGAGGGCGGCCTGCGAGCCCGAGCGACCCTCGCCCGACGCCGGCGAGGGCCGCCGGATCCGCTAAGGGCCGCCCTCGCCGGATCCGGCTTGGGCGGCCCTCGCCCTCGCCCGGGTCGCCCTCGCCGGATCCGGCGAGGGCGACCTTCGCCCGAGTCGGGCGAGGGCGCCCTCGCCTAGCGAGGCTCGGGCGGCCCTCGCCGACGTCGGGCGAGGGCCGCCCGGCCGGATCGGGCGAGGGCGACCCTCGCCGGCCCGTCCGGCGAGGGCCGCCAGATCCGGCTAAGGGCCGCCCTCGCCGAATCCGGCTTGGGCGGCCCTCACCCTGCCCGGGTCGCCCTCGCCGGATCTCGCGAGGCGACCTTCGCCCGAGTCGGGCGAGGCTCGGGCGGCCCTCGCCGACGTCGGCGAGGGCCGCCTGTGCCGGGCCGGGGCGGGGCGACCCTCGCCGGCGTCCGGCGAGGGCCGCCCGAGCGATCGGCCGGGCGGCCCTCGCCCGACGCCGGCGAGGGTCGCCCGGCTCCCCTCGCCCGACGCCGGCGAGGGTTGCCCGGCCCGGGCCGCCCTCGCCCGATGCCGGCGAGGGCCGCCTGGCGACCCTCGCCCGATTCCGACGCCGGCGGCGGCCCTCGCCCGATTCCGGCGCGACGAGGCGGCCCTCGCCCGATTCCGGCGCCGGCGAGGCCACGTTAAAGGAGTTCACGGTTATTTTGGACGGAGGGTAGATTTGGGACTAAATGAAAAGTTGAGGGTTTTTTTCGAGACAAAAAAAAGTTTGGGGTATTTTTGGCACTGAAGCCATAGTTGGGGGTTTTTTATGGAATTGACCCAACTTATTATGAAATTAAAAAAAGCACGATTAGGAAGACCGTTCTTTAACACTAAGCTTGGATTTTCTGATACTGTTTTTGGTAGATGGGCTCTTATTATTCCATTTCTAACCAATTAGAATCTCATCCTTTCAGCAGACCGTCTGGTATACACATCAATTTGCTTGCTTTTACGATATGAACTGTCAGCTCGTTAGTGTCAAAGCATCGACTTAATGGATCTACCAATCTAACAAAAGAAAGCATAGGAACTTCGAATGAGAGTTAAGTCAAATGAATCAGCTTCAAATCATGACTATACATAGGATCTATGTGAATCAGTTTTAATAAGAAAACTGAGGAACCTGCACAACTAATCTTTCTTGTGGGACAGATCGTTTGTACCCTAATGCACAACAACCAAGGATACTCTTGAGAATTTACGCCTTTCAAGTAACATTTTTCTCGTTTGTTTGGTTGACTTGAGGAGGGAGTTAAAAATTGCGTAGTCGGCAAACCAAATATTTAATGAAAATAAAGGTCGTCTACAAAGTCATACTCGTCACCCCTCCTCACCTGCTCTCTTCTCTCCTCTGTTTGGGTGTGTTTGTGTTTCAGGAAAAATGGAGAAAATCAAGCATAGCCATGTAGCAGTAAGAGATGTGAAACTTCATGTCGCCAAAATTGGAGAAGGTACGTAATACAGGAAAGCGTAGAGAGAGGCACACACACATACATGCATGACTTGCTCAGTGTTATTGACTCACGGATGCCTGCTGAGTTCATCATATGAATAATAACCCGGTTCATAAATTTGCTGTGTACACTCTGCAG
This sequence comes from Corymbia maculata, assembly GCA_014182735.1. Classification (NCBI taxonomy): domain Eukaryota; kingdom Viridiplantae; phylum Streptophyta; class Magnoliopsida; order Myrtales; family Myrtaceae; genus Corymbia; species Corymbia maculata. The sequence continues at coordinate 15,096,063 of CM024682.1, forward strand.
GTCCAAAGGTGGTGGTGTTCTTGCATGGTTTCCCAGAGATATGGTACACATGGAGGCACCAAATGATTGGCATTGCAGGTGCAGGGTACCGTGCCATTGCCATCGATTTCAGAGGCTATGGGCTCTTCGATCGGCCTCTTGACCCTGAGAAGGGTTGTTATGCCAATCTTGTTGAAGATGTTGTTGCCCTCCTTGATGCTCTAGGCATTGCAAAGGTACCACCACATAAATCTGTCACACTCCATTACGTTTTTTCCCTTTTAGAATACTAATCTTGATCTGCAAGGACATTAGAGGGATGATCAGACAATTATTGCTGTTGAGACTTCTAACTTTGGCCAAATTTTTGCTGTTGAGACTTGAGACTTGAGAATCTTTCATATATTCGTCAACCATCCTTTTCCTCCTTCTCAATTAGTTCCGACAACATTGCTTCTTTTCATGCATCTTCCTCTCTGTTTTAGGCCAATTTGCTAATTTTGATATGTTGGTCAGTCCATTTCTTGTCTGTTGTGAAACGGATCCTTGTCATGACACCAACACTAATACAATGCAATCGTCATTGGAACCATCCAAAATCTAGAGATGGTTGAGCTTCTTAATGTGGATTTTTCTTGGTCATATAAAGATGAACATGCTTTCATTTCGATATTTATTCACGTGACCATTAGGTATGAAAGCAAATGAAAACGGCATATTCTTGAAGGCCAAAATAGTATTGTCCTTATTTATTAGGTCATAGCTAAAATGTACTAATGTTGGAAGATTAGGAGAGGAAACAGAGAGATGAAGAAAATGTCTGAACTCCAGAAGGATCCGTGTCCTAAAAACCACAACATTTTAGACTTCAACCTACAAGTTGGAAGAGATCTCCACGGTCAATGATACACAATTTTTTTCCTGTCAAACTGAACTAATGGTTACTGACTTACTTCTTCCCCTAGGTCAGGACATTCCCCAGCCAGGCATAGCACTTACAAAGAGCATGAATAAGATGATAATCTAGCAATAAACAAGAGGACGGGACTAGAAAATCAACTGTCATGAGAACAGAAACCAATACAAAATCGAGAAGTCATAATGTGATTATGTGGTGTATTACATTGATTAAAAAGAAGAGTCCATTGATGATACGGATGGTTGAATCCAGGCCATCCTGGTGGGGAAGGACTTTGGGGCAGCATACCTAGTTGCAGTGGTTAAGCCAGAGAGGGCCTGTGGAGTCATCACACTGGGCATCCCCTTCTTTCGACCCGCACTCCCGCCCATCCAACTCCCTCTCTTTCCCAAAGGCTTTTACATTCTCAGGTGGCAGGCAAAATTCTTAACTCTCTCATTCTCAGGTGGCAGGCAAAATCTCCTCTCTCTCCCTCCCTCCCTCCCTCCCTCCCTCCCTCTCCCCACTGCCATCTGCCGCCTCTCTAATAATTCCTGAATTCAGGATCCAGGGCGAGCAGAAGCAGACTGCAGTAGGCTAGACACCAAGACGGTCATAAGAAACATCTACATCCTCTTTTCAGGGAGTGAGCTTCCCGTTGCCAGAGATGACCAGGAGATCATGGACTTGGTCAATGCATCGACCCCGCTACCTCCATGGTTCTCTGAGGAAGATCTTGCAACCTATGCATCCTTGTATGAGAAGTCCGAGTTTCGGTTCGCCATGCAGGTTCCATACAGGTAATCATAGCAAACACTGATTCTGGGGAAATAAAATGAGAGAATTCTAATTCAAGAGACTAAAATGATCTCACTGAAAACCAATCAATCTACACACACTGATCGATGTCTATATTCCATCTGACTCATTGCATTTTCAGTCTAGGACTTTGGGGACGGAATTTGCCACACTGGATCTAAAAGTTACAGCTCCGGTGCTGCTGATCATAGGAGAGAGACTTTTTCCTAAAGTTTCCGGGCATGGATGACTACATAAGGAGCAGGCAAGTGAAGCACCTTGTCCCTAACTTAGACATCACCTTCTTGCCAGAGGGGAGCCATTTTGTCCATGAGCAACTTCCGGAGCAAGTGAACAGTCTCCTAGTTGAATTCCTGAACAAGCAAAATATCTAGTTATGAGATCCTATCTATGGGCAGCAGTTGGTCTTGGCGAGAGTAAATAAACCCATTCAACACCTTTCATCATATGTGATCACTATGAGTTGTTAACTTACTACTTGGTAAAAATGAGACCTTCTACTTGAATATCACCAGTGATGAACTCTCATGTTTCATTAGCTCTGCACAAATGGATGGATTTGTCAAAATGAAGATTGGGTAAATTTTAACAATTAGACTCCAAGGAAAGCAGATATCCTGCATTTCACTTGCAGAAAGAATTAGGACTGTTGATTTACAGGGATGAATGTTGATTTACATGCATTCTACTGTCAATGCATGTTGATTTACAGGGCTGAATTTGATAGCAATATCTCCCGGAGAACAATTACGCAATCTAGCAGGGAAGGTTCGCAGCTTTTAGCGCACTGATTTTCTCAGGCTACATGGAAGCATCGCCCTAAAAATAAAATATATTTCTTCTCAAGTCTATTTGATAAGTGCCTTGGGGGCACTTGTAAGAGAAGGGATAGAATCCCATTGGCAGTTGAAAGAGTAACGGAGAAGACACAGGAATAACAGAGTGACCGCCCCCTACACGCTACAATCAACCTAACGTAAAGTGGCCACAAAAGACCAAGCAAGCACTTGGACGAACAGAACAAAGCACCAGCAATTTAAAACAAACTATGCATTTCATGATATCTTATTTATAATGAAAGAACAAAAAGCGCACATCAAGATGAAATCTAAGATATGGAAGCCTGTGGGAGAGGATGTGAAGGGCAGAAAATGACGTGGATCATTATCCTCATACACACTACAATCATGTACAAACTTGTGATCAACACTACTTTGATTAGCTCTATGACACGCGTGATCTCACCTCACCCTTCTTTTCTTTCCATCTTTACCCACTTTTCAATGTTTGTAAGCTGGAAAGCTGGCCCGTGAGGGTTCTCCATGTCTAGAAAGAGATAAGCAATACCTCCAATCCCTTCGAAGAGGGAGTAGGGGTTGTCACTTCCATGGATCTCTCCCATGGAAATAAGCTGGTGAGCCCTATGAGGAAACCATTTTATGTAAACGGATATGTCCCCAAATTTTTCTATCATCCATTCTCAAACAGCACTACCAATCTCCTAGACAGTGTTTGCAAAGAAATGCACAACCCAAGCTTCATCTATTTTCATGATATTGGCGTTTTCCTTGAAAATGTTCTCTACTTATAAAAAGCTTTTGTGCTGATCACTTACTCGGAGTATATGCTGCAGCCAGATCTTTCAAGATGACAAATCTTTACGTTCTGCAGCTGATGCTGGGGAGGTAGTGTGGAATAGAGGGCTGCTAAGGAGAGTTGGTACGTACCATGGAGTGAGTGGGATTGCATATGTATTTCTCTCGCTCTACCAAGTCACAGGCAACGAGGAGTTTTGGTACAGGAGTTCTTAACTGCTTAGGCAGCAGTATACCATCACCAAATCAATTGAATTCCGCAAGTAGGACAAAGAAAAAAGTCAAGCATGTCCTGCAAGATATTTTATAATATAACATTGATTGGGCATGGCATGATATATATATACACACACAAAAAAAAAATGAAAAAAGTAGATGGTCATTTCCGCAGTTACTAGTTGTCCAAATGATTAGGAAATAAAGAAAAGCACGATTGGAAAGACCATTATTTAACCCTAAGCTTGGATTTCCTGATAGTTTTGTTCGTGCACGATTTCTTATGATTCCATTTCTAGTCGATTAGAATTTTATTTTTTTGGTGGACCATCAAGTATGTTATTCTTTCAACACTTAAATTTTCAGTTTTTTATGACATGAACAGTCAAAGTATCAACTCAATGAACTTGCTAATCTAACAGAAAAAGGCGTAAGAAGCATTGGAACATGGAATCAGGGAACCCTTACAGCTAATCGTTTTTTAAGAATGAATCGTCTGGACTCATGTGCACAACGGTAATTAGTAGAGTATCCTAGGCCAAGATTGCTCTTGAGAATCTACACCTTTGCGTTGAAATACTTGTTTGTCTTATTTGAGAGGAAGTTATGCCTGCCTTATCGTGAGACCAAATTAAAAATATATTTGCCTTGTCAGCACTTTCATAGAAACCAATGATTTAATTCCAACAACGGCCATCTATAGTGTCATACTCATAACAACTCCTCACCTACTGACCCCCACACACACCCTCTCTCTCTCTCTCTCTCTCCCTCTCTCTCTCTCCCTCCCTCTCTCTTCCAGGAAAAATGGAGAAAATTAAGCACAGCCATGTACCAGTGAGAGATGTGAAGCTTCATGTTGCTGAAATTGGAGAAGGTACATAATACAGGAAAGTGCAGAAAGAGATGCACATACATGACTTGTTCAGGGAGATGCACTCACAAGTGCTGCTTAGTTCAGCATATGAAGAATAACACAGTTCACAAATTTGCCGAGGGCACTCTGCAGGTCCAAAGGTGGTGGGTTCTTGCATGGGTTCCCAGAGATATGGTACACGTGGAGGCACCAAATGATCAGCGTCGCCGATGCAGGGTACTGGGCCATCGCCTTCGATTCCAGAGGATATGGGCTCTCTGATCAGCCCCTTGACCCTGAGAATGGTTCTTTTGCTGATCTTGTTGAAGATGTGGTTGCCCTCCTTGATGCTCTGGGCATTGCAAAGGTACCACCACATCAATCTGTCACACTCCAGTAAATTTTTCTTCCTTTCAGAAATACTAACCTTGATCCGCGTGACCATTATAGGGATGATCAGACAATTATTGCTCTCAAGACTTTAACCTTGGCAAAATTTTTGCTTTTGATGGTTGAGCCTCTTGAGAATCTTCCATATATTAATTCATCATCTTTTTCCTTCTCCTCGGTTAGCTGCAGAAAAATGCTGCTTTTCATGCATATTCTCTGTTTGTATTTGGCCAATTGCTAATTTTTATATTTCAGTCAGTCCACGTCTGTCTGTTATTAAACGGATTCTTGTCATGACACCAACAATAATACAATGCAATCATCACTGAACCATCAATCTACAGAGGTTGAGCTTCTTGATTTGGATGTTTCTTATTCATACAAGAATAACAAATCTTTTGTTTCTATATTTATTCACACGACCATTAGCTAAATGAAAGTGCATATGCTTGAGGTGTAAGTATTGTCCTTTTGGACATTTTTTTTGTCTCTCTGTGTCCTCTACCTATCTTAGAAGGTTCTGTGTCATAAAAACTGTTTTAGTTATGAACTGATAAATCTAAAGGAGGATCCATGTCATAAAAACCGAGAACATTCTATACTATTAATAAGGTCAAACATGCGAGGCATGTCCTCCTTCGCCAGCTTGAGACCTACAAGTTAGGAAAAGCTCCACTGTGAATGATAATCAATTTGTTTCTGAAACTGATAATAACTTGCTTACTTTTTATTCCTTTAGTCAGGACATTCCCTATGCAAGCATAGCATTTTTTCTTTTTTAGGTCACAGAGCATAGCACTTTACAAAGAGCATAAATAAGATGATAATCTAGCAATAAGCAAGACGAGACTACAAAGTCAACTGTCATGAGAACAGAAACAGACACATATCAAGAAATCATAGGATGATTTTGTGAGTTAAAATGAAATGTCCATTGATGATATGGACTGTTGAATCCAGGCCTTCCTGGTGGGGAAGGACTTTGGAGCTCTGCCAGCATACCTAGTGGCGGCAGTCAAGCCAGAGAGGGTCTGTGGAGTCGTCACACTGGGCATCCCCTTCATGCTACCTGGACCCTCGGCCCTCCCATGGCATCTCTTTCCCAAAGGCTTTTACGTTCTCAGGTGGCAGGTAAAATTCTCTCTCTCTCTCTCTCTCTCTCTGCCCCCTCTACTAATTCATCAATTGATTTCAGGAACCTGGGCGAGCAGAAGCTGACTTTGGTAGGCTAGATGTCAAGACAGTCATAAGAAACATCTACATACTCTTCTCTGGGAGCGAGGTTCCTGTCGCTGGCAATGATCAGGAGATCATGGACTTGGTTGATGAGTCGGCCCCGCTACCTCCATGGTTCTCTGAGGAAGATCTCGAGGCCTATGCATCCTTGTATGAGAAGTCTGGGTTCCGGTTTGCCCTGCAGGTTCCATACAGGTAATCATAGCAAACACTGACTCAGGGAAATTAAATGAGAGAAATTTATTTAAATACTAAAATTGTTCTAGCTAAAAACCAATCGATCAGCAACCGCTGTTTAAGGTCTATATGTCATCTTACTATCCTTTTTGGTCTAGGTGTCTGGGGAGGGAATATGCCATAGTGGATCCAAAAGTTACAGCTCCAGCACTGCTGATCATGGGAGAGAAAGACTATGTCCTGAAGTTTCCAGGCATGGAGGACTACATAAGGACCAGGCAAGTGAAGCATTTTGTCCCTAACTTAGACATCACCTTCCTGCCGGAAGGGAGCCATTTCTTCCATGAGCAACTTCCAGAGCAAGTGAACAGTCTTGTAATTGACTTCCTGAACAAGCAAAATATCTAATTATGAGTCCTTGACTATGGCAAAATTTGGTCTTGGCGAGAGTAAATAAACTCATTTGACGCTTTTCAATATTTGTGATCACCAAGAATTCTTAACTCCCTACTTGAGGATAATGAGGCCTACTATTTGAATATCACCAGTAATGAATTTTCATGTTTCATTAGCTTTGAAAATGTATGATTTTGGAAAATGAAGACTCTGCAAATTTCGACCATTAGAGTCCAATAAAAGCAAATATCCTGCATTTCAGTGGCAGAAAGAATTAGGGTTATCAATGCATATTGATTTACAAGGAGGATTTTAAAAAAATTTCTCTGAGAGTACTTGTTACGCAATTCGGCAGGGCAGGTCTGCAGCTTTTAGTGCATTCGTGTTACATATAAGCATCACCTAAAACTATAATATTTCTTCTTCAGTAGATTTAGTAAATGCCTTCGGGCACTTGTAAAAGAAGGGAGAGAATTGGATTGGTGATTAAAAGAGAGTGTAATGGAGAAAACTGAGGAATGACAGAGTGATGGAGAAAACAGAGAATCCCTGTGTGGTTGGAGAGAGAGATTATGGCGAATAGTGATTTAAATTCAGTTGTAGACCGTTAGATCCTTATAACACTGCTTCACAACCTAAACTCATGGGTGACTACACAGAACATAAGTTCGCTCATTACACAGAACATAAGCTGCAATATCCGACTGACCAGATAGGCATGAATCATGAAAAATGTCAGGGACTAGCATATTACAGATTTACTAGCATGTAGATCTTGCATGTCTAGACTGTGTGGATTATATTAACTAGGTTGAATACGTGAAAATAATTCAACTCTTCATTAATTGAAACGATCTGGAAAGCCCATCTCCACAGGGCTTTTTTCAGCTTCTTAAAGAGTGATTTTGTTACTGGCCAAAAAAAAAAAAAAGAGTGATTTTGTTAGTACAATCCATGTAGTCTAGAGGAATCATGTTAACTAGAATGAAAAAAGAAATTGAGAGCACTTTTCAACCACTAAAAGATGGAAAAGATCAATCTAGGGCCTTTGTGTACCTCTTAGAAAGTATTTTGTTAATTGGACAAATGAGCGATGGAAATTTAATTTTGTTAGCTTCTTAAAAAGTGACCTTGTTAACTCGTTAAATAAGTGTTTTGAGTTACAAATCTTTACGTTCTTCTCCCGATGCTGAGGAGGCAGTGTGGAATAGAGGGCTGTTAAGGAGAGTTGGTATATGCCACGGGATAAGTGGGAATGCATATGCATTTCTCTTGCTCTACCGAGTCACAGGCAACGAGGAGTTCTGGCACCAGGAGTTCTTAACTGTTTAGGCAGGAATATACAATCACGAAATCATTCGAATGCTTCCACAAGTAGGACAAAGAGAAAAGTCAAGTAGATCCTGCAAAGTTTTTCTAACATAACATTGAATGGGCATGGCATGATATTTTTCTTTCCTTCATTTGCATCTAAAAATGAAAAGAAGTAGATGGTGATTTCGCTGTTCCGCAGTCATTAGCCATCCAGATGATTAGGAAATAAATAAAAGAGCGATGGGAAAGACCATTCTTTAAACCTAAGCTTGGATTTTGTGATACGTTTGTTGGTAGACAATTCTTATTATTCCATTTCTGGTCAATTAGAATCCCACCCTTTCAGCAGACTGTATTCTCTAAACACTTCAAATTTTCAGCTTTTTATGAAATGAACTGTCGAAGCATCAACTTAATGAATCGTTTGGAGCAATGTGCAAAACTGGGATCATCAGAATATTCTAAGCCAAGGATGCTTTTGAGAATCTACACCTTTGCGTTAAAATAATTGTTTGTCTTATTTTGGGGGAAGTCATATCTGCCCTGTCGTCATTTTCGGAGAAACCGATGATTTAATAGCAAAGGCCATCTACAATGTCGTGCTCATAACTCCTCCTCACCTACTTAACCCCCTCCCCCCCCCCCTCTCTCCTCTCCCTCTCTCCCTCTCTCCCCTCTGTTTGTGAGTGCGTGCGTGTTCCAGGAAAGATGGAGAAAATCAAGCACAGCCATGTACAAGTGAGAGATGTGAAGCTTCATGTTGCTGAAATTGGAGAAGGTACATAATACAGGAAAGTGTGGAGAGAGAGAGAGAGAGAGAGAGAGAGAGACGCACCTACATGACTCGTTCAGTGACTATCTCTCACATGTGCTGCTGAGTTCATCATATGAAGAATAACCCAGTTCACAAATCTGCCGTGTGCACTCTGCAGGTCCAAAGGTGGTCGTGTTCTTACATGGGTTCCCAGAGATATGGTACACGTGGAGGCACCAAATGATCGGTGTTGCCAGTGCAGGTTACCGTGCCATCGCCTTCGATTTCAGAGGCTATGGGCTCTCCGATCAGCCTCTTGACCCTGAGAAGGGTTCTTTTGCTGATCTTGTTGAAGATGTTGTTGCCCTCCTTGATGCTCTGGGTATTGCAAAGGTACCACCACATTAATCTGTCACACTCAAATACTAACCTCGATCTGCGCGACCATTATAGGGATGATCAGACATTTACCGCTCTTGAGACTTTCAACTTTGGCAAATCTTTTGCTTTGAGAGTTGAGCCTTGAGAATCTTTCATATACCCATTCATCGACCTTTTCCTTCTCCTCGATTAGTTCCAGAAGAATGCTGCTTTTCACGCATGTTCTCTGTTGTTTTTGGCCAATTGCTAATATTGATATTTCAGTGAGTCCATGTCTGTCTGTTATTAAACGGATTCTTGTCATGATACTAACAATTATACAATGCAATCATCATTGAACTTCGACCAAAAAAAAAAAAAAAAAAAAAAAAAAAAAAATCGTCATTGAACCATCAATTTAGAGAGGTTGAGCTTCTTGATGTGGATGTTTCCTGGTCGTACAAAAAAAAAACAATTCTTTTGTTTCTATAAATATTCACTTGACCATTAGTTAAATGAGAGTGCATATGCTTGAGGTCTAACATGGTGCGTTACTTTTGGACATTTTATTCATCTCTTTGTCATCTACCTATCTACTGAGGTAGGTATGTTTTAGTTTAAGAACTGACAAATCTCAAGAAGGATCCAGCTCATAAAAACCGAGAACATTTTAGACTTCCAATAAGGTCACACATGAGATGCACGTCCTCCTTCACCAAGCTTGAGACCTACAAGTTAGAAAAAGATCTTCACTGTGAATGATGAACAGTTTTTGTCTGTTAAACTAATGGTAATTTGTTACTTTTTTCCTTAGTGAGGACATTCCCTAGCCAAGCATAGCACTTTACAAAGAGCATGAATAAGATGATCATCTAGCAATTGAGAAGAGGACACTGCTACAGAATTAACTGTCATGATAACAGAAACAGATTAAAGATCAAGAAATCATAAACTGATTATGTGAGTTACAAAGAATAGTTCATTGATGATATGGAGTGTTGAATCCAGGCCTTCCTGGTGGGGAAGGACTTCGGAGCTCTGCCAGCATACCTAGTGGCAGTGGTCAAGCCAGAGAGGGTTTGTGGAGTCATCACAATGGGCATCCCCTTCATGCTACCTGGACCCTCGGCCCTCCCATCCCATCTCTTTCCCAAAGGCTTTTACATTCTCAGGTGGCAGGTATAATTCTTGACTCTCTCTCGCTCTATCTCCACCACCCATCCGCCACCTCTACTACTACCTCAATTAATTTCAGGAACCTGGGCGAGCAGAAGCTGACTTTGGTAGGCTAGATGTCAGGACGGTCATAAGAAACATCTACATCCTCTTCTCAAGGAGTGAGCTCCCTGTTGCTGGCGATGATCAAGAGATCATGGACTTGGTTGATGAGTCGATCCCGCTACCTCCATGGTTCTCCGAGGAAGATCTTGTCGCTTATGCATCCTTGTATGAGAAGTCTGGGTTCCGGTTCGCCTTGCAGGTTCCGTACAGGTAATTATAGCAGACGACGACTTGGGGGAAATAAAATGAGAGAAATGTGATTCTAGATTCTAAAACTGTTCTAGCTAAAAGCCAAATCAGCAACGGCTGTTTAGGGTCTATATGTCATCTTACTCACATTTTTGGTCTAGGTCTATGGGAAAGGAATATGCCATAGCGGATCCAAAAGTTATGGCTCCAGTGCTGCTGATCATGGGAGAGAAAGACTATGTCCTCAAGTTTCCAGGCATGGAGGACTACATACGGACTGGGCAAGTGAAGCATTTTGTCCCTAACTTAAACATTACCTTCATGCCAGAAGGGAGCCATTTCGTCCATGAGCAACTTCCGGAGCAAGTGAACAGTCTCGTTGTTGACTTCCTGAACAAGCAAAATATCTAATTATGAGTCACTCTGACTATGGCAGAACATGGTCTTGGTGAGAGTAAATAAATACATTCGAGGCAGTTCGGTATCTGTGATCACTAGGAATTCTCAGCTTCCTACTTGAGGATGATGAGGCCTTCTATTTGAATATTGCCAGTAATGAACTCTCATGTTTCAGTAGCTTTGAAAATGTATGAATTTGGAAATTGAAGATTCTGCAAGTTTTAGCCATTAGAGTCCAATAAAAGCAAATATCCTGCATCTCACTGGCAGAAAGAATTAGGACTATCAACGAAAGTCGACTTAGGAGGAGGAGTTTGATAGCAATTTCTCTCGAAGTTCTTTTTACCCAATCTAACAGGGAAGCTGTTACATACGAGTATCACCTAAGATTAATGTATTTCTTCTTAAGTATATTTCATAAATGCCGTGAGGGGCTCAATCTAAATTGGTGTGAAGGGGGTTGTCATTATTTTGGATTACTTAGACTTCGGTCGAGGAATTCTCACAAGGATGGTGCTTGGCACTCATTATGCACTCTTGAATTTCGCCTTTCCATGCTTCATATGCCGACGTAGACTATTTATCTGCCAAACTGCTTCACCTTCTCCTCCCACTGATGTCTCATTTCATACTTGGTCCTGAATGGAAACACCCATCACAGAGAAAAGAAGGGAAAAAAGAGAAAAATAGAGTGTCTGTGCTCAAGAGATATGGCTTCTTCAGCACCCATCAAGGGTCAAAACCTTGAAGTTTGTTTCTAATAAAGCTCAAAACTTCCAGAGTTTAGTATCCCAAATCATGAAATTTGGCCAAGGGGCCGGGAGGTCACGTGTTTTGGAAGAATGGCTGTGTTAGGACTCTGTTGAATGAGTTAGATTAAAAAAATCCCACATTAAAGAATTGATGTGATATTAAGCGGTTAATATATCGTAATTGATTTATAGCATATTGGTTTAAGCTTTTAAGTGAAGATGGATCCAACTTGATATATTAACGAGTTCGGGCTTTGGCTCTCTCTTGGAAATCTTCCCAGATGTAGATATCACGCCCTCCCAACTAGTTGGAATTGGACACGAATGACAGAACCATGTTGAAGACAATGAGGACTTCCTGAACAAGAGTTCTTAACTGTTTAGGCAGGAATATACCATGACGACATCATTTGAACACTTCCACAAGTAGGACAAAGAAAAAAGTCCAGCAGATTCTGCAAGATTTTTCAAATATAACATTGATTGGGCATGTAAAAAGCATATGGTCATTTCTGCAGTTACTAGCTATCCAAATGATTAGGAAATAAAGAAAAGCAAGAATGGAAAGACCATTCTTTAACCCTAAGCTTGGATATTCTAATAGTTGTGTTGGTTCACGATTTCTTATGATTCCATTTTTAATCAATTATAATCTCATCCTTTCAGCAGATGTCTGGTATGTCATTCTCTAAATAGTACAATTTTTTGCTTTTCCCGACATGAATTGTGAAAGCATCAACTTATTGAACTCGCCAATCTAAGAGGAAAAAAAAAGCGTAAGAAGCATTGACACATGGAAGCTGGTAACCCTCACTACTACTCTTTTCCTTTGGACTCTCGTGCACAGCTGTAATTGGCACACATTTGCGTTGAAATACTTGTTTGTCTTATTTGGAAGGGGGTTTTATCTGCCTCGTGGGCATTTTCGGATAAGCTCAGATTTAATTACAACAAAGGCAGTCTACAAAGTCACACAAGTCATACTTATCACTCTCTCTCTCTCTCTCTCTCTCTCTCTCTCTGGTTGTGAGTGCGTGCGTGTTTCAGGAAAGATGGAGAAAATCAAGCACAGCCATGTACCAGTGAGAGATGTGAAGCTTCATGTGGCTGAAATTGGAGAAGGTACATATTACAGGGAAGTGTAGAAAGAGAGATACCCACATGCATGACTTGTTCAGTGACAATTACTCACATGTGCTGCTGAGTTCTCTGCAGGTCCAAAGGCGGTGGTATTCTTGCATGGGTTCCCAGAGATATGGTACACGTGGAGGCACCAGATGATCGGCGTCGCCGATGCAGGGTACCGCGCCATCGCTTTCGATTTCAGAGGCTATGGGCTCTCCGATCAGCCGATTGACCCTGAGAAGGGTTCTTTTGCTGATCTTGTTGACGATGTTGTTGCCCTCCTTGATGCTCTGGGCATTGCAAAGGTGCCGCTACATTAATCTGTCACGCTTAAAACTCTTTTTTTGCCTTTCAGAAATACTAACCTTGATCTGCGCCACCATTATAGGGATGATCAGACAATTATTGCCCTTGAAACTTTAACCTTGGCAAAATTCATCATCTTTTTCCTTCTCCTCGGTTAGTTCCAGAAAAATGATGCTTTTTGTGCATGTTCTCTGTTTGTTTTTGGGCAATTGCTAATTTTGATGCTTCAGTCAGTTAATATCCGTCTATTATTAAACGGATTATCGACATGACACCAACAATATTACAAAGCAATCGTCATTGAGCCATCAATCTACCGAGGTTGAGCTTCTTGATGTGGATGTTTCTCGGTCATACAAGAAAAACAATTCTTTTGTATCTATTTATATTCACACGACCATTAGCTAACTGAAAAAATAAAAATATGAAAGTGCATATGCTTGAGGTCTCAGTATTGTCCTTTTGGACATTTTCTTCATCTCTCTCTGTCCTCTACCTATCTTCTAAGATAGGTACGTTTTAGTTATGAACTGATAAATCCAAAGAAGGATCCGTGTAATAAAAACCGAGAACATTTTATATTTTTAATAAGGTCAGACATGCGAGGCACATGCTCCTTTACCGAGCTTGAGACCTACAAGTTAGAAAAAGATCTCCACTGTGAATGATAATCAATTTGTTTCTGAAACTGATGGGAATGTGCTTACTTTTTTCCTTAATCAGGACATTCCCTATGCAAGCATAGCACTTTACAAAGAGTATAAATAAGATGATAATCTAGCAATAAGCAAGACGAGACTACAAAGTCAACTGTCATGAGAACTGAAAGAGATACAAAATCAAGAAATCATAGGATAATTATGTGAGTCAAAATGAAATGTCCATTGATGATATGGAGTGTTATATCCAGGCCTTCCTGGTGGGGAAGGACTTTGGAGCTCTGCCAGCATACCTAGTAGCAGCGGTCAAGCCAGAGAGGGTATGCGGAGTCACCACACTGGGCGTCCCCTTCATGCTCCCCGGACCCTCGGCCCTTCCATGGCATCTCTTCCCCAAAGGCTTTTACATGTTCAGGTGGCAGGTAATACTCTCTCTCTCTCTCTCTCTCTCTCCCCCCACTGCCTATCCGCCACCTCTCCTAATTCCTCAATTGATTTCAGGAATCTGGGCGAGCAGAAGCTGACTTTGGCAGGCTAGATGTGAAGACGGTAATAAGAAACATCTACATACTCTTCTCCAGGAGCGAGGTCCCTGTTGCTGGCGATGATCAGGAGATCATGGACTTGGTCGATGAGTCAACCCCGCTACCTCCATGGTTCTCCGAGGAAGATCTCGCGGCCTATGCATCCTTGTATGAGAAGTCCGGGTTCCAGTTTGCCCTGCAGGTTCCATACAGGTAATCATTGCAAACACTGGCTCTCAAAATTAATTGAGAGAAATCGGATTCTACATACTGAATTTGTTCTAGCTAAAAACCAATCAATCAGCAACTGCTGTTTAAGGTTTCTACATCATCTTATCACATTTTTGGTCTAGGTCTTTGGGGAAGGAATATGCCATAGTGGATCCAAAGGTTACGTCTCCAGCGCTGCTGATCATGGGAGAGAGAGACTATGTCCTGAAGTTTCCAGGCATGGAGGACTTCATAAGGACTGGGCAAGTGAAGCATTTTGTCCCTAACTTAGACATCACCTTCATGCCAGAAGGGAGCCATTTCGTCCATGAACAACTTCCAGAGCAAGTGAACAGTCTCATTGTCGACTTCCTGAACAAGCAAAGTATCTAATTATGAGTCACTAACTATGGCAGAATCTGATCTTGGCATGAGTAAATAAACTCTTTTGACACCTTTCAGTATCTGTGATCACTAAGAGTTCTTAGCTTCCCACTTAAGGATGATGAGGCCTACTACTGGATTGTCACCAGTAATGAACTCTCGTGTTTCTTTGGCTTTGAAAATGGATGGATTTGGAAATTGAAGATTCTGCATGTTTTAGCCATTAGAGTCCAATAAAAGCAAATATCCTGCATTTCACTTGCAGCAAGACTTAAAACTGTGAATGTGCATTGACTGACGGGAGGAGTTTGATAGCAATTCCTCTTGAAGTTCTTTTTACACAATGTATTAGGGAAGCTGTTGCACACGTGTAACGGCTAAACTTAATGTACTGCTTCTCAAGTACATTTAAAAAATGCCTTGAGGGGCACTTGTAAGAGAAGAAAGAGAACTGGATTGACGTTTGATTCAACTGGGTTGAAAGATAGTGTAATGGAGAAACTGAGGAATGATGGATGTGATGGGTAAAACTAAAGAATCGGCTGGCGATATTAGAATATTTACCTTGATTTTCATATCCTTCAGAATTATGCATTAAAAAAAATAATAAGTGATCAGCTAATGGCACCATTTTTCTTAAAGAATAACAGTGCCATCTCCCTCACTTCATTTCTTTGAAAAATCGGAATAAAAAATCCCAGTTGTATTGCTTCAAGTCCATTATAGTGGGTTCCTTATATATGAAAAAGAAAGCAAGCAAGGGACAAAATTATTCTGAAGAAAATCAACTACCAAAATAAAATAACAAGCATGAAAATAGTATCACTATATTTCCAAGATAGATAAAAATTAGAAATTGTTGTTTTTGGGACTAACAAAGATATTATTGTACATTTACAGGGCTTTTCAATCTTTGTGCTCGATCTAAATTCGCGAAGGGGGCTCTTATTATTTCGGATTACTTTAGACTTCGGTCGAGGAGTTCTCACAAGGATGGTGCTTAACACTCCTTATGCACTCTTGAATTTATCCTTTCAATGCTTCATATGCCAACGGAGGCTATCCATATGCCAATCCTGCCGTAGACTATTTGAAGATATAAACTAATAGAAAAAACTCTTCATGGTTCACCTTCTCCTCCCTCTGATCTCTCGTTTCATACTTGTGCCTGAATGGAAACACGCATCACAAAGAGCAAAGAAGAAGGGAAAAAGAGAAAAATAGAGGATCTGTGCTCAAGAGATATGGCTTCTTCAGCACCCATCAAATGGCCAAACCTCAAAGTTTGTTTCTGATAAATGTCAAACTTTCGAAGTTTAGTATCCCAAATCACGAATTTTGCCGAAGCGGAAGGTGCGCGTTTTGGAAGGATGGTTGGAACTAAACACAGATGACAACCATGCATGGCATGCGTGACATGGGCGATGGGCGAAATTCTTCATGATGCTTGAGGAAACTGGTCGTTTGCACAATCATGTCACTACCAAACTTGCCATAAGAGAACGACTATCTTGACAGGATTCGGGTTTTCGACAGTCGACTTACAAATTCGCTTCCTCTTTTGTGCTTCAAGTATTGACCAATTCACTGGGCATTAAATATAAATCCCCCGCTATTTCCTCTTGTAGCATAATTATTCAGAGACTGTAACCGGTTTTGTCCATGAGCGACTCCCCTATCAAGTGAATTTCCCCATTATCAACTTACTAAACAAGCACCCAACGTAGTTAGGATTCGTCTTGCATAAGTCTTTCACCTTTCGCTCTCATCAAGAGCATTCTTAACACCTGTTTGGCCACAAGGTCTTTCATCTTAACACTGTCGATGATGTGATTCTCATCTCGCTAACTTCCCAAAATCAAGCAAGTTGAAAAAGTAGGGATTTGTAAAGTTCTAGTTATCAGAGAATATAAGACGTGCACGTACTGCATTCCTCCGAGACAGGACATTATCTGCGAATGCATGATGTGACCAGTCGATTTACAAATTGCAGAGAAGATAAAGCAAAAACTTGGACGAACAGAACAAAGCACCAGCAATTTATAACTAAACTATGCAGTTCGCAGCATGATGAGAAATGTCCTTATTTATTATGAAACAACAAGCAGTGCACATCAAGATGAAATCTAAGATACAGAAGCCTGCGTGACAGGATGTCGTACACACATTAGTCACGTATAAATAAAACTCATAATCAACATTTATTCGATCAACTTCACCACAAGCGTGATCTCACCTTACCCTTCTGTTCTTTTCCATCTATTTTCCCATTTTAAAGTTCATAAGCTGGAAACCTGGCTGCTGAGGGTTCCACCATGTCTAGAAAGAGATAAGCCATACCTCCAATCCCTTCAAAGAGGGAGTAGGGGTTATCACCTCCATGCATCTCTCCCGTGGAAATAAGCTTGAGAGCCCCATCAAGAAGAAAGCAAGCAAATGCTTTTGCCCTGTACAAGAACTCCGCGTTCCCCGTGACACGGTAGAGTGAGAGAAATGCGTACACGTTCCCACTTATCCCATGGCATATACCAACTCTTTTTAACAGCCCTCTATTCCACACTACCTCTGCAGCATCAACTGCAGCACGTAAGAATTCATCATCTCGAAAGACCTGGCATGGAGCATAGACTCCGCGTAAGTGATCAGCATGAAAGCTTTCCACAAGTAGAGAACATTTGAGAAAATGCCTATATCACATATCATAAGAAAACACCCTTAAAGGCTCAGAGACTACTTGGCTATGTTTACCTCGGCGGCTTTTACTAATGTGAGGGCAATCCCAGGGGCTCCATGACACCAATGCACGAGAACATCCGTTTTCCTATCTTCCTCACTGGAAGGATAGTTTCCACCAGGGAATCTATTTCTAATCATGTATTTAAGAGTACCCTTGACATCTTCCATCTCATCTGGTTTTAATTCCATATGCATTAAAACATGCATTATGCCAGCCAAACCATGGGCAGCACCCCAGTACTTTTTGCCATACCATTCAAACATCAGTGGGGACTTTCCTCCTCTCTTAGCCATTGCTCTCCCGTTTTTGAATATTTCATCTGCCACAGCACGCTACATATAATACCATTAGCCAGATTACACCAATTTGCAGAAGCATTGAGGATAGCAATGCAATATCAAAGATTCAATGAAAATGTCACCACAGTCGATGACGGAGCAGTCCCCTCGCCAATGTGCTTGTTTAAGAACAAGCAGGCCCATAGAAATCCCACTCGCCCATATAACAACTCATCTGGAGTACTCCTTGGCAACTCAATCTGTTAAGAAGAAGGTCAACAAACCGTGCCATATGAAACAATTAGATTTAAAATCAGAAAAGTAAGGAATAAGCAGTTCAAAGAATCTACCCCTTTAAAGTGGTTTAGATAATGAGTGAGAGAGTGAGTATCGCCCGCATACTTAGCCACAACTGCACCAAGAGCACAGACACCGGCCCTCCCACATATAAACGTCACATCCCTGTCAGCGATAACAAAATGGGAAAGCTAAGAAACAACACGGCCTCAAGTGTCAACCCACCAACGAACTACACATCCTTTTTTCTCCGAAAGAAAGGTAGATACAACAGGGGTCCTGTCAACGATCCTTCCAGACATGTTAAGCCATAAGCATACTCGATAAAAAGATTTTGCTTTCCAAATACTGTAACATAAGACAAGAAAAGTAATGCTCTGGAAATTGCAAAACCTCCTTTTAGTTCTGACTAATCAGGAGTCCTAACGAATTTCATATCCATGAAAAGACCACAAAACATAGTTAACAACTTATCCCATTAACTTAACAAGTCGGCCACTTCCTTAAATGCACTGCTCATTTTCTTTCCCTTACAGAATCACTCGACAGCGCGCATAAGCGTAGCGCGTGCCTGGAAAAATTCGCACGAAAAATAACTTGGGAGAAAAAAGAGTACCTGGATCCAGCAGAAGCAGAGTCACAAGCTCTGATTATCTGGGAGCAGATCGCGAGATCATTGGAGTTGTTCGTGATCTGATAGGATCTGAAGAGCAGGAAAGCGGTTCCCAGAGAACCGCAATACAGAGTGAAGTCGCGCACTTGTTGCCTCTTGACACCCCCCGTCTCCACCACTATCTGAGACATTTCCACAAACAATCGGTGAACTTCCGTACCCAAAAAACCAAGAAAAGCGGAAGCAAGCAAGCGCACTCCGAGCTCAGGAATCGAAGTGGAAAGCGTACGGTCTCCTTGAGGTCTAGAGCGGCGCGCTTGAAACTCTCGGCGAGGACCGGGTACGGCTTGGCGAGAAGCTTTCCGAGGGAAGAATCTCCGGGAGCAGAGACTGCTCCTCCTTCGAGAGACGTCGCCGCCGCCGCCGCGAAGTCCGGCATGGTGTTGGGGAAGAATCTGTCCGCCATTTTCTCCGGCCGTCGAGCTACGGCTGCTCCGGCGACCGAATCCTCTCGGCTCGCGGGTGGTGGAGGGTTTCCACTTCGCACGACCGTCGTGGTCAACGACCATGACGGAAGTTTCTATATTTTCTCGAATAATGGAGATGCCTGCAAGTCGTTCCACGTGGAAGATGCCCATCGCCGACGTGGCACGGCGAGTTTGGACGGTTCTCATCTCATGGGCCTTGAGGATCGGATTGTCGGATACTGGGCCCGGTGGCCCAGTTCGTTTACTCTCGTCTTTGCATCGTTACCACGGACTTTAGTCGCGTCAATTTTTACTTCCGCTTCCACTCGGGAATAAAAGCTTCCTTCATTTCACAAAACAAATAAACGACATATGTTCGAAAAGTGGACGGTTTCGCATCACCCAAGATATGCTCAAATTTCGAAAAGCTCATAGACTTATCTAGAAGCATCGACTATACATATCATGAGGACAATCGATGCATTAAGAATTGTAAAATTTCCTTAACTCGATTGCTTAACGAGACGTTTCTCTTAACTTAAAATGCAGGTCTCCACATTGCCACTATGCTGGGCATTGCGTGCTGGTGTTATTAATCCTCTGGGTTCGGCAGTCAATTTCAGCTTTCCCACATCTCAACCAGTCAACCTTCCTAGAGATCTTAAGGGGCCTACTCCCCCACTCCCAACATGACTCGAACATAAAGACCATAAGGAGACAGCCAACTCCCCAACCATCTAAGTAGCATCAATACCGATACATCATAACATGTCGACACATTAATTCTCAAAAAATAGAGAATTCTAATATGTCATGACATGTGGTATATTACATATATATTTTTATTTTTATGATTATTTCAATTAAATTAATTTGATTCAAATTCACAAATAAATAAATAATAAAAATAAAGTCTATGATAAATTTATACTAAAAACATTAATCCGCCATTTGTTGATATCATTGATTGTTTAAATTTGACAAATTCAACTCCGTTTCAATAATCCATAAAACTTGAAGGGAAAAAAACAAGCAATCAACATTCTAAACTCACATATCAAAATGTGTCAAAAGAGAAGAAAAAAATAAACTTGGAAATAAATTATGTGTTATGGGAAGTGAGAGTCAAAAGAAAAGAGAAAATTAGAATTTTCTTTTAGTCCCATTTATTATTTTTATTATTTTTCACATACTTATGTTTTTGACTCATCATTTATTGAAAAATTTTAAAATTAATTCTATGCATGTCAAAATTTTTAATTCGCGTGTCGAAGAGTGTCAAGAAAGTTGATCGGGTGTAGGATTTTCCAACACTTATTGATTGAGTGCCGAAAAGTGTTAGAGAGTGTCGAATACATGTGGAAATGTCTGACACAACACGAAGGCTTTTGAAAAGTATTAGTGCTTTCTAATCTAAGTCACGTGTTATTACTCATTTGGTCATTTCCCATCTTGATCATCGCTGCCTGAGGGAAATGAAGTTCGATTCGTTCGTGTTCAAGCGTTTGCACAATCGAAGTTAAATTTAAAGATCATGATTACGGGGTAAAGATTGGGACTTAAAACAGCTACGCATCGGCATAGCTCAATCGACAGGACCCAAGAAAAATTCGGAACCGGGTTCATCATTATATGGTTAGCTCTCTCCAGATGCACAACCGGTTGCATGATTTTAATGCGAGTGTCGGCAAACAGTGTGTCCAACAGAAGCAATTACTACTTTGGAAAAAAGTTCATCAGATTCCCGTCCCGTGTCCGGGGGCCACTGCGGTTTTGTCCAAAAGGCGACCGTGTCTCCTCGAGGGAAAATAAATAAATATATATAAATTAAATAAAACAAAAACCCCTTTTTATATATTTTTTCACTCGACTTGTACTCTAGCACGAATTTTCACACAACAATAACTCCTGCTCTTCTGTTAATACAAATCATTTTTCGCTTCTCTTTTTCTTTTCATTTTTCGGAAAGTCAAATGATTTTTTTTTGGGTCTGTGGTAAGTCATGATTCATTATCACCAAAAAATTACCAAGATTGCAGACAAAGTTCAGGGTTTGTAGAAGTCCTCACTCCCACAAGTGTTTCTAACATTCGATCCCATATTATTCGCTTTTTGTTTCCGCTCGGAGGAATTAATATTTTCGTTTTCCTTCTTTCTTTTTTCATGCAAGGAAACGAGTGAGGCCCGACAAACAGGGGTCACCTTAATGGTAGGCTGCCATACTCCATAATGACTAGGATGCTTTGAAGTGTGCCCTTGTCATACCACATAGTCCATTCCATGTTTCTCGATCAATCATAGCATGTCCAATATAGTCAAACTCTATAATTGGCTTGATTAGAGGCATCAACGATTAGGTTCGGATTTTCAGAAAAATCCAAACCACGCCCCAAACTAGAGATAACCTGAACCGAAGCTCGGTTGAATAGTTTTTTTTATTTTCTTTTTTTTGAAATATTAAAAAGAGGTTTAGCGGAAGAGGAGAAAGATTATGTGAATTATAAAATCAAAAAGAGGGGTAATTTTTAGTCCAATTTGGTTTGGACCAGTTCTGATTTTGATTCGATTTTCCCATTTGATTCTAACACCCCTAGTTTTGATGGTGCTAAGTCATTGGATGCCATACTTACTTGATGACAAAATTGAATCAAAGACTTTTAGTAGGAATCACTGAAGCACATGAGTGAGGAAAAGAAGCTTATTAAATATCCTCCCCTGATTACTCCTCTATCTTTAACCAGTGACTTTGTTATGCATCCTAAACTCCATCATCAAAAATCTCTAACTACCTCTTGATTTGTGCTCTACTTTAGGATTGTGGAGTCTCTAAGTGACTCTTGACTTGCGCATTACTTCAAAGACGACTTGTAATTGCTCCCGATCTCTCAGCTATGTTTATTCTATGCCCAATAGATCCTTCTTGACTCGTAATTTATCTTCTTTTCATGTTTAGAGTTGGTCATCACCATGTGTTGTAATTTCTACTCAAACATTGCCAATCAAAACTCACGATTGATGAATTCTCCATTCATCACATTGACGGCTTCGTCGATTAAATGTATTTGGGATAATGATATAGATACTTTATAAATTTTAACCCAATGTATAATATAATCGATGCATTTTGCTTCAATATCCAATGTCGTTAATGAACTTTTAAATTCAACAG
Organism: Corymbia maculata; assembly: GCA_014182735.1. NCBI lineage: Eukaryota > Viridiplantae > Streptophyta > Magnoliopsida > Myrtales > Myrtaceae > Corymbia > Corymbia maculata. The sequence goes on from CM024682.1 coordinate 15,118,443, forward strand.
TCTTGAGACTAAATCCAACGTGTACTCAAAGTTCATAAACTAAATTGAATAATTTAAAAATTCAAGAGTGACAATGTATTAGTTAAAGTTAACAAATTAAAAGATTGGGGGCGATATTGCATATTGCGATTACAGTTCAAGAACCACATTAAATAAATTTAAAATTCAGTGATCATATTATATATTAAGCCAAAATTCATGGGTGATTTCCATCATTTACCCAATGTATTATTATGGTTACCCAATGTATTATTATGGTCACTATGATCAAGGGCGTTAATTATATTGTTACAACCTGATCTGGCCTTATGTTTAGGCCTAGATTTTGGGCATGACGTCAACCGGGTCAGTTAAGGCACGTATACACTAAAAACATCACTCCTGTGCCGCAAGTAACTCGAACAATAATGATTCACCTTCAATTCCAATTTCATCATCAACGTAAGAAACAAACTCACAAGGGTCCCCACAAGTGCAGACCTTCGTCTCCCCTCACATGGATCGACCAGCAAGATTTCAATTCAAGCGGGTCCCAAGTCGTCAAGACAAGACAAATGGCCCACAATCTCGTTAACCCCACACCGACCCAATCTACGCACCACGCTACTGCCAAGCCTATGCACGCTCTCTCTCCCTTTGGAGAGGGCTACATCAACTACACAAACACGGACACAAAGACAAACACTCCCACACACACTTTCCTACAAAGAAAACCCACATGAGGAAAAGAAGGAGGAGGTACAAATCAAGGAGGAAACTAGAAGAAGAAAGAGCATGGGATGCCAATCTATCATGCACCCTCCATGCGCTACTTTTCTTCCAAAAAGCACCGACGAAAGCTCCTTTTGCGACGGGATGCTAAGTAAAGTTGGATGATCGAATGGGATTTAGAAGAAATTGAGGCGAGTGGTGTAGGTGGCTTTGGGAGACCAATTCCTCGGGATGACGTCTCTGGCCGAGAGCGTTCTGGAGGTCGACAATGTGGTCAGCTTCACCGAGAAGGGGCCTTGCAGAGGACCCCCGATGATGCACCAGTTCGCCCCCCACAAGTGCTTCATCTCTATCCACTCGCTCGAACCCGCCTGCCCATTTGAACACGACAAGTTTAGTGCCGATATAGACAACACTACCGAGTGCACAAAGGGTCTTAGAGATTTCAACAAAAGATTCGAGTAAAACACGCGACTTTTACCAAAGTACATCATGTGCTCTTTGGGCGTGACCCTTTTTCGTAGCACGTTTTATAAGGTCTTCCTTTTTTCCAAGTTTAATTAAAGCGGAAGATGCGGCACTTTTTCCACAGGGGCGCGCATTGCGAAAGTTAGGCGCCATTTGTGAATTCCATGGGACCCCAAAAGCCTTAGCGGCGAAATTGCATAATAAAGACACAGAAAGGAATGAATCGACAAAAAAAACAAACTTTAGTGCTTTCACCGCACTTGCACTCTTTCGTTTTCCCCTTATAATTTCTTCAGGAACAAAAGACGTACAAAGGGCAGAAGCAAAAGAGAGAGAGAGAGAGACTTACGGGTCTAATGTGCATGGAACCCACGTCGCCATCTCCATCCTCGAATTCGACCAAGAGAGAGAGCCAATAGTCCGTGGAGCCTTCGTTCACGTGGAACGCTATGCTCTTGCCTGGATACTTGCACGGCGTCCTGCAATCCCAAAAATATCATAACAAAACCAATGCCTCGTTAACCCACAAAAAATAAAAATAAAAAGTAAGAGAGAGAGAGAGAGAGAGAGATCTCTTCTTCATCCCATCCCGTTTGACCAGAAAGAAGATTCTAACTAGGGAATTAGGGTTAGCCAAAGCAAGCGTACCCAATTCGTAAGAACTCTTTAAACAAGTGTCCTAAAAAGAGCTGCAACATTATTTGCTAAATTTCACGAAGACCATAGTACCCTCGATACCCACGAAGAGACCGTTGAAAAGTAAAAAGGCGGGGACCAGAGGCAGGACAGCGCGAGCTCTGTCCCCGCAGAGTCGAAAAAGTCGAACGGGCTTGGGCCTTACCTCCGGTACTGGACGGGGAGGACGCCCCGGTTGCGGAGCGGGCCTGACTCGCCGGCGATTGCCATGCGGCCGAAGGCGGCGCCGCTGAGGTCGAAGTGGGTGTTCCCGCCGGAGCAGTAGCCGCCGGGGCATTCGTCGGTGACGATGATGGTGACGGCCCTCCGGGAGCAGATGCTCCGGTCCACGCACTTCACCTTGTAGCACGCTCCACAGCCCTCGCCGGCCTTGAACAGCACCGGGCTCACCGCCCCGACCCGGGCCCTCAGCGGCTTCACGTCCACCATCGACCCGTACCCGCACGCCCCACCTGCAAAATTTTAGCCCCCAAAAGAGTTTCAGTAGATGCATTCGATTGATTTTCATGATTACAGCCCCTGCCGGAAACATTCTTTTTGGTAAAAACTACACTAGACTCATACGTATTGGTAGTCGCTGTCAAATGAAGTTTCAGGCGTCGCTGTCATACATATTGTTGCATGTAAAAACAGGAGAGAGACACAGACAGAGAGACAGAGAGACGTCCACGTTTTCTTATTTACCGTCTTCTCTCTTTACATTGCACTCATTTTCAACCCAAAAAATCAGGAGTCCGTCCAACAAGAACATCCCCACTAGCGAGTTCTCGAGGGGAGCTTTAACTCTGCAGACTCTCCGAGTCTTTCATGGCACATTTTTCAGCTTACATGCAAACTGCGAAGTCGAGCCTAATAAATGAATCCACGAAATGCACAACCTTTTTCATGTACCCAGTTAGCTCTAGACGACTCAGGGACGACTCGCATACAGAACACAGTTCCACACAGTTCCACAACTACTCCACGCGAAAAGGCTTTGCGAATTCTCAACGATTATCAGTAGATCCGGACAATGTAGCTACACCTCGGGGGTAAGTCGGAGCGTGCGAACTCACCGTCGCTGCCGTCGCCGTCGGGGCTACCGTACCAGGTGGCCGTGGCGGGCTTCCATCGCAAGTCGGCCACTCGCTTCTTCACCTGCGCGGACGCGCACCGCAGCAGCGACAACGTCGTCCCCAGCACCAGCAGGAGCCAGAGGCGGCCGAGGAGCGGGGTGGAGGGGCCGCGGCGGTGCTGCATTGTTCCCGCCACAAGCTCGCGGCGGCGGAGAAACCGAGGGACAGTTAAGAGAGGAGGGGCGGGGGCAAAGGGAGGAAGAGAAGCCTCGAAAAGGCTCTCGCCGACACTTTTTACAGGGAGAAAGCGTAGCTGCTGCTGCTAGCTAAGCTCTGTATATTAACTCTGTAGCGCTGCAGTGGCTAGCGTCTCTGTAATGTTGAATATATAAAGAAGGGAAAAAGCTGCGAGCCTATTTCTTCAGTCGAGAGTGGACACGGGGGACGAGGTTATTTACGGCGGTTGCCACTCGGCTTCCGCGCCCCGGGGCTGGTGGGCCCCCAGCGGCGGTTGAGGCGTTAATTCCGCCTCGACCGTACGTGCCGGTGGGGATGGCGAGGGCATTTTGGTCATCGCGGGCGAGGGAATTGTCGCCCGACCGGTAATTGTTCACTATGTCGCGGGCGGGCGACACGCGGAGGTGACGTTTTTTTAACATTTGCATGGATCGGAAGAATAATTAGAGTCAAATGATTCGATTAAATTAATCAGTTTTAATTAATTAATCAATTTTTGGGTTTTTCCCCTTTCGACTAATGGAGCTACTTGTGAAAAGGGTGCAGCTGATTTTGTTGACCTTCCTAGCTTATCGAGCCATTTCAATGGCGCCCGAATCTCGTATTGATTGAGGCCTTTGATGGGTATTCTCGTATTCACACTGTGGTTAATGAGATCTGTGCGAAAGAGCCGAACCCTCTTGAGAATGCATTGCGTTCTGTCAAGGTTAAAGCAGTAGAGATGTATTCGAGGAGAATGAGGACTTTCATGAGAGTAATGAATCATTTTTTGGCCTGTGTTGTGGCCCCGTAGAGGCAGATGTCTGTCTGAAATGTATGTACCTTATCTGATGCGTATCCGCATCCGATGGGAGTGGACCGCCCACTCGATGCACCACCAGATCACACGATCTTGCTTGCTGGGTCACATGGGGGTTTTCTCGCTCGATCTTCACCTCCCCCACCCATGTGAGCTGAATCTTTACTAAATAAATGAACGTGAGCTCTCTAGAGGGATTAGGATACTTTCCTCGTGCGGATGTTATTCCAATTAGGAAAGCTGCATCATTTGAGTTTTACATGATGGCCCAGAAGCTCTGTTTAGTAGGTACCTAAGCGGGCGGATAGCCGGGAGGTGGTTAGAGATTTTGTTTGCTCGAGATGATATTTGCTTGGGCATCACGCGAAGATGTGAATTTTACTTCTAGTGCTATCGAGAATTATTATCTAGTGAAAATTAATCAGTCAAGAGAGCAAGAGACACCACACGAGTGTCTTCATGTCGCCTCTAGTTCTCTCATGGAACACGGATTGATTATATGATGTCCTCTATGTATCGAGCTTCTAGAAATCTTGCTGAGTGGTTCTGAAAGTGGCTCTTTGCTGAGTTCTTAATGCTCTTTTTGGTCTTGTAATTGCTTGCTCGTGTCCTGGAGATTAATGTCTTGAAAACAAGAGGGTTGGAAAACCTGAGCAGCACTTGTTGGGTGGAGCATTACCAATGGCAATAGAAGTTGAAGCAAGCGATTTCTCGAATCCACTTACATCTAATCCTCAGTGCTTCCCCTCCTCATCAACCTCTCAGATCCCACTAATGATGTTGCTCAAACCACTATCAACACAATCACCCGCATGATCCACTGCTCCTACGAGCAAACACTAGACATTGGAGAAAGCGAAAGCAGCATAATGATTGCAGCAACAACGAGAAAGAAAGTTGTGATTTTTTCACTTTGTTGGTCCTTGTGTCGTGCGGTTTTCATGTGGGGTGATCCAAGATCCAACAGCCTTGGAAGATCATGAGAGAGAGAGAGAGAAGGAGGGATGCTGACTGCAATGGAATCCCAATGGACATCGCTCAGAGCCTCCGACACAGAGTTTTTCCCAGAACAAACAAAACAGCAGATCCTTACAAGTTTGCAAGTTTCTTCAAAAATGCAGACTTGATGATGCTTTCTTTCTTTTGTCCGGAGCTGCACGAGCACATGTGAATCTCTTGCCGGCATGTGACTGATCTGCAAGCACCAACCGTTATATCCTTTCATACAGACAAATCCGCAGAGAAAATGACCCAGTCCTTGTTTGTCTGTTCTCTCGCTAGGCACAGATCCTTTTTCCCATTCTCACTTGTGATTCTGATCTTTCACTTCATAGGTGAAAAAGAAAATCGCCCTTTTCAGTTTTCGCACGTTTACATGCATTCGACACTTCATTCACTTTTGGGTAAAGAGTAGATGGTGGTCATGGTCGTTTTTTGCAGTTCATTTTCAGCATTCCCCTGCAAAATCCGAGTCCCAGACTATACTTAATTATAATATCCAGAGATATGGACTCTGATGCCTCCAGTTGTGAGGTCAGTTCTCATGCTCGTTCAGATTGCAGAGAGGCTGTTTAATTATAAGGGATGACAGATTATTATATTGAGAAGGTGAGAGAGTAGTGGGCGTGGGATAAAGGGTCGAGACATCGTTAAAGCTCGAAGACAACGCATGGGAACAAATGGGTTAGGTCTTGAAAAGAAGTTCTGCTTGGAGCTTTATGGAAAAGGCATCCTTTTGACCATCTTCTTGGCGCCAGACCCTTTAAACAACACTCTCGTATCCTGAGAAAAAGAAGATCTCTTAGGGCCCCAAAACCCCAAAAAAGAGAATTATTTACGACCAATCACCGAATTTTAATGACTTTTGATCATGAAATTAGACTAGGAAACAAATCATCTAGCAACAAAAATTCCTGAACTGTGATTCCCGGTCGTAAATTGCAAGTTCTTCTCCCCTAAATTCTGATATATGCTTCGCGACATTACCTCGAAATCTGGAAAGCAAAAGTATGCGTCTTGAATACTTTATGATGCACATGAGCAATTCACGCTGCTGCCTTTTCTACAAAAGAATGCCTTAAAGTCTCTGGACGACTTTGATTCATTGTGTCTGATAAAGTATGATTAAATTGGTAGTTAAAGTCGCTACGGTTGAAGAATTATAACTGGCAAATCCACTCAGCTAATGACACGAAGGGAGCATTCCCATTATTCTGATTAAAGCATATCTTTGAATCCTTATAGGAGTCACGTTATGTGCTTTCTTTAGTTTGCATATGTCGACAGGTAATCCATAGTGCTTTCTTCTTCTTCTTTTCTTTTTGGTCCTAAAGCAACATGAAAAGAAATCAAATATATCATTCGTGATTTGCGGTTATTGCCACTTTTAATCTCGTGAACGAATGAATTGGCATCGTATTGGGTTGGCCTGTCACATGCCCACTTCATCAGCAACTAGCGCATAAAACACACTCGCAAGTATAAGAAACCGCTGACAACAGGCAAGAGGAAGGAGATCACTGCCTTATTGATCAGTGAATACCACGTTTAGCTAGGCCCCCATCAGGATCAAATCAAGTGTTCTAATCAAACAACACTTCATAAACATTGCTTACGCAAGGATTTGCTGATCAAAAGTTGATGCAACCCAGATCGTGCTCCAGAATAAAAGCGATGCATGTCGAACTGAATCACTTACATGTTGCTGAACCACGTACCAGGTTGACTCAAGCCATCAACTACCAGAGGCACTGAAAGAACAAGAACGAGAGTTCAATTACATATCTGAACATAGCAAGCATTACATTATAACAAAAAAAAAATTCTAGATTTCTAGCTTATTTCTTTCTTTGGTTCATAGTTGTAGAAGTTTCTGCATTATTGTATACATATACATTACAAAGTGAACAAACTCCGAAAGTCTGGACGAGAGTCATCCCACGATGAACCTCCAATTCGTTTAACAGGCATGACCAAGAGGAGCATCTTACAGTTCACATCCATCAGTCAACAGTTGGTGCCTCATTGAATTCGTTCGGTCACCTTCTCGTCTACATTAGAAGTCAACAGACCCAAGAAGAATGTTAATTCGAATCAGAGGATACAACACAGAAGAACAAGTGTCCAGTGGTAAAGCTAAACAATTTCAATATGACCCCTCCTACAAAATTAACACAGAGCAGGAGGCATTCTGTCTGCCTCACCAAGAACAGGCTGTCAGTCAGAAATGACATTGACTAGAAAAAATACATTGTAATTTAAAATAAAGCTGAACAAAACATGATTAGCCCAATCATCTATGAGAAATCATCATTAAAGACAATGAAGAGGATATGATAATCTAATTGAAACAAACAGAAGTAACTGGCTCCAATTTTCACAAATCAGATATCCTTTATATGAATCTTCATCAATAGATAAATTACGCATGATTACACCATGCATGCTAAAAATGCAAGTGAACCTGCTATTTTGAACAGTTGGTTGAATGGGAATTAGGAACCGTGGAGTCACCAGCAAAATCAGGCCTCAAGTTTCCATAAAACCACACTAATAAAGCCAGCAAGCTAGAACTTAATATAGATAAATTTTCTTCAATAAAAGATAGGCCAAGATTGTCTCAACATCAGTACCTTTTCATTGATTCTTATACTCCATCCATCCCTTTTGGATCCATAAGCAGGGTCTTCAACAACATAAGGTGGCGGGACAATAGCATTTTTCAACAGAGGAACTCTGTCGGGCGAGAATTCATCATCACTGTCATAGTTTTGATGCGGCCCAAGAACTTTAAGTACCATTGCCAGTAGGATACATAGTCCCTGAAACAAAAGAATGAAGTCAGAGGCAAAATAAATCAAAAGAAAAAACAGAAAAAGAAAAAAAAATTGTCCATTTGTATCTACTCACGTGCACAGGGTTGGCAACACACATGTTAATCATCACTCAGTTAATGACATGTTAATGTAAAACTTCAAAAAATAGTTTAAAGACCAAGGAGTAACTATAAACATTAAAAAAAGGAAAAGAAATGTGCACCATCTTTAAAAGTAAAGCAGATGACAGGTCTAATATTCACAACACCCAAGAAGTCACTAATTGAACTGTCATAGCGAAGCACTGCACTTTACTCAACTCAACTATGGAAATAAATGCACATTTGAACCAAGGTATGAAAGAAACATTGACTTGCTATGGGAATGAATGCACTTTCAACCCAAACCTTCACTCTACTCTGTACCCCTCATTTTTATGCTAGTGCATTCTTGAAAATTTAACAAATTTCATCTACTTAGAACGTATAATACAAGAAGCAAATGTCTAGGGAGCACACTGGAATTACAGAAACGTTCTCCGTTACTTTAATCAAATACTATCAGAATATGCCGGTCCAAACATCTGAAGTTCCATATAACAAGCATAACTTTTTCATGTTTTGTTTTGGAAGTACGACATGGGGTTAATCAAGGAAGATTAAGTGCAACTGCCAGAAAAGGAAGATATAGAGCGATCAACTATATTGCAACACAATTTTTTAGTCTTCTTTTAGTTCAACACCTCATAGATGTGAGTTTTTCAGGAAGCCCTAAACAAGGAAATCCACACGAAGTCCATGAACATGCTTAAAACAATTGAGTTCTATTTTCTGCAAGAAAATAGAAAAAGAATAGAGTATGATTTTCAGAACCTCAAAATTGCAGGGTAAAAAAAAAGGCCATCCTTTAAACAGAGTAAAAGGTTGACTTGTTTGGTTGTCCACTTCTGCTTCACAGATTCAACTTTAACCAACATTATCAAGTGAAGCCAACATTTCTATAAATAAATAAATAAACGATATCGAAAACCAATGAACCCCATAGTCCCACAAAGAGTGAAAAAAGAAAAAGGAAAGGAAGAAGGAAGGTCAACAGTTCGAGTAGTTGCCCAATGCTAAACTACATGCTCAAGCACACCTACCTGGAAAGATACAATTGACAAGCCTATCCATTTGCACATCTCAAAGTTTGACCCGACAAACTCTTTCAAGAGACTAAGGTTCCCAGTAAGATCTTCTGGAAAGTCCTGTCAAAATGTCAAGCTTACTGAGTACATGAAATCAATCAGCATCTAAGACAGGCTTTGAGATACTAAATCACCAAGTGCTTTCCAGTGACAGCTTCTTAACATACCTCTTCCCAGTCACGATTCAGAAAGATGTCTACAGTCACTGCAGCTTCCAGAATGAGAAGTAAAAGGATGAAAAGCATATACTGCATGCAATAAATACCAACAATGAATTTGTATGGTAAACAGTAACAGACATATTTGCTAGAGGATGAGGCACAAATTTTCCACTGTGGAAAAAAGTCCATTATAATCCAAAGTTGCAAGTCCACACCAAATTCAGAAGTTAGATTTTAAAGAAAAGATACCAGGTAAAGGCAACAGCCATTTGCAGTTTCTGCAGCCACATGTCCAGAGCATGTGATCACACATAAAGTAACTCCAAGACCGAGAAAAGTATAAATGAACCTACAGAGACATAATCCGACAATTCTTAATCATTTATCTGAACAAATGCAAGGGAACTATTCATAGACAAGAAATAAAGGCAACATAACAAATATTAAAACTGGTATGCAATTTGCCGTAACACCTTCCTCACACTCTGGCGTTAATCTGAAATGCCAACTTTAGTCGCCGTGTCTTTTTTTTGTTTTTTTGGTCAGATAGTTGCTATGTTGAAAGGCAGCATATTTGAAACTTCTCACCATTAAGAATCAAAACAAAATTGCTAAAATGACATAGACAAAGTGATTCATAGACGTGACAAGTCTATTAGTTTTACGATTATGCCACCCATTTTCAGCATACACAGCAGAACAAATCTCCATATAAAACGCAATGATTCTTCGGCTGAAAAAAGTAAAACAAACAGTGCCTCTCAGCTCCCTTCAACAAACAACAATAACTAAGCCCTGTCCCCGTAATTGAGATCCTTTAACGCGTAGACTCAATTGTCCAAATGCTTTGATATGCTACACTAGCCAAAATGAAAAGCCTCTCAGCGAGGTCAGCAAGTATACTAAAATACCAAGACAAATGTATACATGGGCAAAGCTGATAATAAACTAACTGTGTCCAGCCTCCAAAGTCACCATCTTTTTTGTTCCACTCATTACCATACTGTCACAAAGCCCCCAAAAAGAAGAGTAAAGAGAGAAAGCAACGTGAAAAAAAAAAAAAGTACACATGAAGCGTCCACTCAAAACTCACGCAACAATATCTCAAGTTCAGCTTTTGCCGCAAAAGCAGAATGGCCCGCATCAAAGTCGAGAATATAAATTGCTTCAAGGCGGAACTCGTGAACCACCAATCCAAAAACTCAAGCCAACTTCTTCAACATGACGCTGCAACCACAAACTTCAACTAGGGATGCAGAGCTCGCCCGGAAATCAAAATGAAAACCTCCTTTCTCCCCAGTGAAATAACAAAAAAGAAAGCCATTTATCAAACTAAAATGACGAAATTGCGCATTTCCAAGAAAGTCTCAGCAATCAATCGAGCGCACAGACAGAAAAACACATCCTAACAATTACCCAGAAACAAATATAGAAGAAAACGAGGCGAAAGTGCAAGAAATGACAAACCAAGGGGCGAGCAGAGCAGGATGATCGAAATCGGACATGTGCCTCGTCCAGACCCTAAGCATCCAAACGGAGTACAGAACCATCGCGATCCCGACCATTCCAATCACGGAGTTCACCAGCTTCAGAATCGATTGCATGCAACTCTTCACCATGCTCCCCATCGTTCAAGCCGAGAGAGAGAGAGAGAGAGAGAGAGAGAGAGAGAACTCAATTGAGGATCGCCGCAGCTTCTGAATCCTGATCAGACGCACGGGGGCATCGGCGCGTCGATCATACGCGATGGAGACCGCGAATCCGACTGCCCAGGAGCGATGGAATGGCGATTCGCTGGATTCTGGTGCTTACGTTTCCGTTGTCGCCAAGGCAAGATTGAGGATTCCGGAGGGAAAGAGACAATTTTTATACAGTTTATGTATTGTTTTCTAATTAAGCTCGTCGTACCCGTTACGGGTTTATTGACGTCGGATTGATCCTTGAGCAAAACAAGCCAGATAATCCGTCCAAAATCTAGTCTTTTTTTCCTTATTTTGCTTTTTGAAATTGATACGTTCATGAGAATCATGTGTATGATGTTCATATGACGGCGTGTATGGCCCGTAAGTTTTTTCGATTTGTGTAGTATTATCTCTGAAATTTTCTTTATACAAAAATATTTTTGAACTTTATATATAAAAGGACAGAAAAATGACAACTTTTTTTTCTTTGAAAAGATTAGGAGAGAGAGCATCTGAATGGCGCGACCTCATCGAGAGAGATGATGAGCGAAGTGGTGCTTCTTGAAGCGTTCAGCAGAGGCCTCACGTTCCATGGATAGTGAGCCAAAACTGCTCGATCTCGAGGCAAAAAGTTTCCAAGTCTCCATCGAACAGGAAGCGACACGATTGCTGATGAAATTTCCACCGGCGTGTGCCGGATCATTGTCGATGCAGGATGTGAAATTTCGAATGATTAAACCGCAGGTTTAATGGCATGGGGCGAGCTCTTTCCTGCTCGACGCTAGACCTCGCTATCGTCCGTAGCGAGGAAGCTTCCCTCGGCCATCCTCAGATAGGAGGCAAGGGCGTGGGGCAGAGCGCTTCCCTTCGCCTAGATCTTAGGCAAGAGCACCTGCGCACTACTCTCGTCGGCTCGTGGCGGGGCTGATGTTTGATGTGCATCGTTGTCGCTTAGCCCGTTGACGTGTCGAGGCCGCAGGCGTCCTCTTCTCACGGCGGCATAAGACATCAGACGTGGCAATTTACAACCATTTGACTGCCATATGCATATCAGCCTTTGCATCCTAACATACGACGGAAGGACTAACATTGCGCAAATAGAAAAATGTTCAAAAATGGGATTGCACCAAAAATAGTTCGAAAACAATATTGCATGAATCGAAAAGTTCTAAAACCCTATGCCCTTAACCCTCATACCTTTGGAAAACAAATTAGAAAAAATATACGCAAATTTACATACCACCTTAATTTCATTACAAGATTCTAATACTACAATGTTGTGCACATCGATCACACATATACGAGAGAGAAACGGAACACATCAAAGTATAAATAATAATATTTCTTTAAATATAACAACATTCAAACTCATAACCTATCATGCTAATGCCAATTTAATGACCATGTCAAGAACCATGTACACAATTTCAAGGAAAAGATTGATATTTCTTATTGGAAATAAACATTAGAGACTTGAATAAACACTGAACATTTTGTGAAAAATCAGTAGCCTTTGTCCCAATCAACAAGAGTGCATGTGCACTCAACGTAGCCGTCGGAGTCTTTCTCAGTCGATTGGTAACTTAAAAAAGAGTCTGAGATGAAGTCATCGTTCTAGGGACGGCGAATCAGTCCGCATCGAAATCCAAGAACATCCGATAGGCATCGCGGTCCGAAGAGTAGTAACCTTTGATCAAGCTGTCGACTTGGAACCCCGATTTCTTGTACAGGTTCATGGCGGGAGCCCTCAGGGGATCCACGTGAAGCGAGACCCTCTGTACTTTCCTCTCCCTGCACTTCTGAATCGCCGCTCGCAGCAACGACCCTCCATGCCCTTGCCTTTGACAGCTCTCTTTCACTGATCAAACGGGCGACGAAAGGGAAACGAAAGGGAAAAAGATTGAGACCCGCATAAAAAGAGAACGAAAGGGAAACGAACGTGTCTGACTCTCTTAGGACTTCCGTCGAACAGGTGACGGGCAATGCGGGATGACCAATGAACATAGTAGGAGGAGAAAGGGTTTTTTGAGAAAGAACCTGCGAGCTTGGTGATGGAGGCGCACAGCGAAGAAGGCCAAGAGTACATGACGTAGCCCACGACTTCTCCGTCCAGTTCCAGGTAGAGCAATCCGGTGTTCTTCTTCCTCAGCTCCTCCTCGAATGACCTGGCCAGAGACTCGTGCTTCGGGAACAATCTCTTCTCTATTTTCACCACCTCGTTCACTATCCTGTCCCAGTTATTGCTGGAGCTGGAGTTCCTTTTTAGCTCCAAGATCTCCCCTTTCGCCGCCATCGGCTGCGGTTCCCCCAAGATATGTTCGGGGCCACTCCTACTTTTGGACAAACAGTTCCAGAACTTCAACTGGCAGCGCAACTAGCATCAGCCATCGAATGGGTGCGTGGACAAGGTTTCATTTTCTCGCTGCAGATAATATCTATTTGGGATACTGTGCTGCCTTTTGAGCGGGGTCGAAAATAAAATATAATTGAATTATTTATCCGCTGCTAAAAATTGTCACTTTCTTTTTTTTCTGCAGGAGAGGGAAAAAGACCGAACTTTCAAGCCACTGAATTGATACAAAATTCTGGAAAAAAGCAAATTCCCAAATCGACGACAAACCCAATACTGGAAAACCTTCTTCCTTTCGATTTGGATTTGAATTCTCTTGCGGAATTGGCGGATGATGATGCTAGTTCATCCGCCTCTCGCTTACCCCAATCCGGTCATTTTACGCAGAGACTTGGGCAAATTTCTAACCGTATCTCCCTCGCCATGCTCTCTTCTTCTCCCTTCCAAGTTGAAGCCTTTAGCCTCTCCGAAACGTCGTTGCTCCAAGAACGAGAACACCCATGAAGCTTCTTTTCAGGTACTATCGCTTTTGCTAGCTCCTCTGCTGCTTCCATGGCTCTGAAAACTTCTTCCTCCGAAATGAAATTGGCCCGGATCGTTCATGGATTTTTTTTTTGGATTTTTCACATAGGACTCATCTTTATGTGGTTGTTTGTATGGATGCTTAATAACTGCAAAGCAAATTGTGCTTAATTTCTGTCTAGTCTTAGCTGGCTGCTATTGAAACGGGGTGGTTGGCTGTGATTTTGCAGGGTTTTCCGGCGCTGGCCTCAAATGTTCCATGGGACGGTGAGAGTGTGTGGAGCACATTTGCGTTTTACTTGTTCAGTTTGCATATTCCTCTGAGCTTTGGAGGTCTGTCTGTGGTTGCCCACGTGCTTCGCCGGCCTGTTCTTGATCCACAGACAGAGGTTAAGCTTCATTTTCAAGCTTTCTCGCTGTTGCAAAATATGTGTGGTTTTCCACTACTTCTGTGCATGATTAATCGCCAGTGATTCTCAACTGCTTGTACCATTTTGAGTGTTGCATATCAAGAAATGTGAAATACTTTATCAAAGGAACTTTCACTCCCTCAATGACTGTCATCTCCTTTTCCTTGTTGAATACACCAGTTAGTGAATTGTATTCCTCGCAAGAGTTGCTGTGATTATGTGCCTTCCATGTAAATCTGTTCTTGCATGTATGAAATGGCGAGGCTTCATACGGTGCCACCATTGGTGATGCTTGAAAGAAGGTTTGGTTAGAACTTGGATGTTGTCTGTGACCTCACAGGATATGTGGCTAATTACATTAGTGTTGGTGTGAGCAAACGACATAGTTATCCTCTTTGTTGTCCTGAATAACTTACCATATTCTGGTGATGGGTTGCTTTTGGATTCATCAAAGCACGTAACATCATCTCTTTTTCATCCTCACAAGTCACAGCTTGATAACTTATGGCTCAGTTATGTTGTATATTTGTCATGTCATATTATCATTTGCATGAGTTCGATGTGAAACATCAACATATAGCCACAAGCTAAGGTTCTTTGACAATTTTTTGGCCAAAGTTTCGACAAAACATGTTCACTAATGGTATCATCGCATGATTTGGAACAGTAATGGGTATTGATGGTTTGATTGATCCCTCTCTGCTTATACTGCAGGCTTCGTCGCTACTTGGAATTCAGGTCTTTGAGTTCATTGGAACTGTTTGCCTCCTTAAGTCCACTGCCAAGCCCCAATTTAAGTTGATAAGCCTCTTCAAGGGTGACAGGTTATCAAATGGGACAAAAACATGGGTGGCCTCGGCTGTAGGATTCTGCTTGCTCATCTTTTTGGTTTTCCTTGTGTCATTCCTTGCCGATAGAGTAGTTGGGCCTAAGGTTGGTTTCATGAGCATAGTACTTGCTATTTCTCAATATCAAGTAAAATTTACTCAGGCAAGCTAGCATTAAGACCCTGTTGCTGTTTTCTGGTTTTGTTGCCTACAATCTCGCGATTGATCCATGTAATGTGGTCGGCAGACTTCATAAAGAGAAATGGCAATTCTACTGCAGAGATCTTAATTTGATTGATGTACTGCATTCTAGGATCATACCAATCAGTTTATTCTGTAGGCAGGACCTATTTAAATTAGAAGGAAAGACAGATGATTTGCAGCCACCAGTTCTCTCAATTTCTCCAACAGTTCTTTCTTTGGAACAATAAACTTTAACTGCCTCTCCTAGCTTTATCCATTTCTACCCGATTGTAGATTGTCCATTATATGTAGGGATCAGCTGCACATGGGTTACTCTATTTCAAACCTGGCTTGTGAAGACAGCAGTGTCTTCTCTTTTATAAGGCAATAAGAAGTTGGCTATTGTTGCTAAACTAGAATGTAGTGCATTCAGAAGCAATACCAAGGCAAGGTTGTCTTATTTAGCAGGATGATTGGCAACCGTGACAAAGTCCTTATCACTACAGAGGAATTAAGTCTTGCAAATAGATCGTGTTGACTTTACTTAACCCTGGTATTTGAAATCTCGTGAGCGAGTTGTAAGCTTAAGCTTGTGGCTCGTTGTGGCATGTAGCTCAGCAGATTTTCTTCCACCCAACTGGAATTGCTTCTTTCCATGTCCGTGCATTGTAAAAACATGCCTCCAGCATGTACTACGCTTAACTTTCCATCTTAATTCTCTAAGTCATGATCTTATCCTTAGATGGTAACTTTCGTCTCTCTTGTTTACGCTTGTAGGAGGTCAACAATCTCATACTTAAGGAGATTCTTCTAAGCAGCGACATTTCAAGAGCAGCTTGTGTTCTTGTCTACTGCATCGTCACCCCTCTGTTGGAAGAAATTGTTTACCGGGGCTTTCTGCTGACATCTATCTCATCCACATCGAAGTGGCAGCAGGCCGTTCTCTTGAGTTCCGCCATCTTCAGCGCTGCTCACTTCTCGGGCGAGAATTCCTTGCAGCTGTTCATCATTGGGTGCATTCTTGGCTGCTCTTATTGTTGGAGCGGAGACTTGAGTACATCCTTCCTCATCCATTCCTTGTACAACGCACTGATACTCATAATAACATATACATCATGAAAGATTTTGGATTGATGTGGATTGACTTTTACGTCTTATTGTTTCCGCTTAATCAAAAATTCGTGGCCTGTGTACTTACTGAAAATCCAAAACACTTAAAACTTTCATTAAAGGCAAATGTTGACACGTGATTCACATATAATTCAAGTTAAATTCTAACTTTTGGTGAGAAAATACCTTTCTTGCTTTAATGTAAGTGGAATCAAACAGGCAATTCGATTAAGTTAAAAACTTTATGTGCATGACTCTGGTTATCTTACTAATCAAGTTATCTGAGTTTCCTTTTCCGTGAGTCCTTCAAAAGGATGATGCTTTAAAAGGAGCCAGCAAGAATTGTAGGCCACACTAGGAATCTTCCCGATGGGATGTTGTCCCAAATTATGTCAAGCTCAATGTTAGGCACCGGCTGCACATGCACCTCTGGAAGACGATGTGCTTTGGCTGATTGAAGCCTGTGACGACAGTTAACCATAAGCATTTGAAAATTGGATACCGATTTCGTCAACTCAGAGTGTTGACTTTACAGGTTCATATCTGGCTGGTATAGGAGCAATTCCAGCTGGGAAATCAATGATCGTCTCCGCTAATCATGATTAGTGTCGCATGACAGTTGCTGCTGGTTTGTGCCCTTTTTCTTTTCAGCTAAACATTCTGCATTCCCACTGGACGAATGATCAACGTTGAAGCTTCAAATTCAAATCTTGGCCTCCAGCTTTTCGCAAGAGTTGCAAGGTCGAAATTACCTGTCACTTTCTTGATGAATCGTGCTTACCAAAAGGAGGATCTGAAATTTATTTTAGTATATTTAATGAATTTCCGTAATCATATCCTACCATTCTTAAAAATCGGTTCCAAATTTGGGAAAACATCTCCAAAGGAACTCTACGTTTTGTGAGTGTTTTGTGGCATATCTTAGGTTCGAAGAAAGATGATGAAAGGTATCCGACAGATTTTGCTATGCATCTTGATCAAGTGCACTTGATGCCATCCATGCATCAAAGATTAATCTCACAAGTACTTGCTGGATTATCAGCAAATACTAGTCCAAATTACTCGAAAACAAGTCCCCTGTCAATTTTCTAACCCATTGCGAGATGGATATCTCATCAGAAGGTGTGAATCCATGATTGGTGGATAGATAAAGATTGCCTAGGGGCGTACAACAATGACCTTTGAGAGACTCGGTATACATTTTTAATACATGCATCTGCACAAAGAATTACTCTCACAAGTACCCATTGAATAATAAGCACATTCCAATCCAAATCAAACAAACTACCAAGTGCACAATTGATTTCGTAAGCCTTTTTTTTAAAATAAAAAAATTCCTATATAAGCCTACATTTATAAAATAATTTTTTAATCCAATTTATAAGAAAATTGAACACGCCGATATTCTGGTATTGTAATCAGTCGATCGATACTTTGAAATTCAAAATGATGCACGCAATTGAATGTCGGATGAGTAGTTAACATCACTATGTACTAAATAATTAGAATATAAATGCACACACGTCTTCCTTTGGTGGGAAAAACATTGGACAAATGAGGATCCTTTTCGTACAGCGAGGAAGCAGCAACTTCATGGGTTCCCACAAAGGAAAGCGCCACCGGCGGTCCACGTGGGGCCCGCGAAATTCGCGTATTCCCATGAATGCCCCCCCGAGGAGTGGCAGATCCTTCCTCGCCCCGCAATCAACGTCCCAGTCGGTGTCCTCCACGTGTCCTTCTGAGCTGGACCGCACGATGGGTAGGTTCCAGCGTGGCGCGACGCACGCAGAGCCCCTCCTCGCATCGGCTCGGCGGCTGCGCGATTCGTTCGGTAGTAAAGGGGCCCTTATCTATAAAACCGGCCAACCCTAAAGATTCGTGTAGGAATCGGACTCGCGAGGTGCTTTGCTGCTTTCCGGGGTCGTGTCTGTCTGTCTCTGGAATCTTCTTGGTGCTTTCGCGGAGGAAGGAACCTACGGCGATGGCGGGCTTCGAGCAGCAGGTGAAGGACAGAGCGAAGGAGCTCAAGGGCCTGTTCAAGAAGGGGTTCAAGATCGTGGGGGATTCCTGCAAGAAAGGCTGGTCCAAGGTCAAGAACATCCGGCGCTGATCTCTCCCTCCCATATGCAGCCTCGTCTCTTCTCGCTCTATACATGTTCTTCTCCTTCTTCTTCTGCCGCTTCTTTTCTTTCGGTTGGTCTCGTGGGTTTGGCTTTTTCAATGTAAAGATCTAGCCTTTTCTGTTTGCTGTTTCGTTCCCTTCTGTTTTATAGACCTAGACGTCTCTCTTTCGTGTTCTTCTTTTTGGTGGAGGGGTTTGGTAGTGGAGGTAGGAGCCCTCTTTGGCCATCAGATTAGATCTGGTCTGGACTGCTTGTGCTGTTGCTGAAAGTGGTTTTCCTGATCGATTCTCTAATGTATTGTCGTTGAAAATCTGATGCAAATCGATTTTGCTGGCTCTGTCGCTCTGGCATATTCTCAATCCCCCCCTCCCCTGTTTCTTCCCCCGCGGTTTCTCTCTGTTGCCGATAGATTGCTGCTCGTTGATAGAAGAAATTCAAAGGGTTTTGAGTTTTGAGGTCTTCTGTCACTGGAGCAGTAGGGCCTTCTGCTTCCTCAAAAACCATCTCTACTCCCAAATGCCTAGGCGCATGAGTGGGGAGAACCCATGAGTTTTCGTCAGCACATGTAAAGATTCATCTCGAAATTTCGATTCGCAGAGAATACAACGTTAGGACAGCGCTCTGTATTTCGTGGAGGATTTAGGAAAAACATTTTGTCGTTTGGCTAGAATGATACGGGTGGTTAGTTGTAAAATAATAACTCTGTTGACCGTCAAATGAGTACGCCGTTGTTGGTCAATACGCCTTCACTGTGTAGATATAGACGAGACTGACAGGCCTAGTCTTGTTAGGTAATTAGTTATTCGCTTTAGTCATAATATATTCCTTTATTCCAAATAAATGAAAATTCAGAAAAAAAAGATATGCGGGAGAAACACAAAAGAAATTGAGAAGCAAAATACATTTTCTTAGAATTTTCCAGAAGACGGATAATTAGAAAGTCAATTAAAAGTGAAAATGACAGTTCGATGAAAAATAATAATAAATCTCGTGGGTCCGTGAAGGGTCTATTTTTGATTTTGACAGGTTACGATATTTTATATAAACGACGAATTTTTTTTTCAATTTTGATGTGTTATGATATTTTCTTACACAGGAGTTTTGAAAAATGAAAGTTGATGCTCGAAAAATCTTCCCTCGGCATAAATTATAAAATCGTTCAAGGGCTTAAATGAGAATTGAGTGGGCGTGTTATATGTAATAGAGAAAATTTCAAAAAAAGACCCGAAGTAAGTCTATTTTTTCAAATAAGGATCCAAAGTGACCGTTGTCTCAAATGAAAACCCCAAATAGCAAAACTAGTCTCAAATAAGAATACTAACCAAATATTTGCTACCGACAAGTATGTGGCAATTCCGGTAGCCGGAATAAGGGCAATTTCGTCAAAAAAATATCGATAGAAATTAACAAACCCTAAAAACAAAACCCCAAACTCTTCTTCACATTCTTCTTCTTCTGCATTTCATTTTCTAGGTTCCTTGTCCCCTCTTGTCCAGAGAACCCAAAATCTTTGTTAATGGAGCAATATCCCTGACTCCCTGAGTTCCATACAAACGTGTTGGCACCCCCTTGGCTCTCTCTCTCTCTCTCTCTCTCTCCGTGGAAGTGAATTTGAATTGTGCCCAAGATGTGGGTCCTCAACATCGAGATGTTCTCTGTCTCTCGGTTGGGAAAAGATGATGAAGAATCGAGGCTCTCGTATTACATACAAGTGTTTGAATAACGAAAATGTGGCTTTACTCGAGATTTGTCTTATTCATTTGAAAGAAATAAAGACAAAAAAAGAAAGGAAGAAAATGTGAAAAAACGAAGGTAGGGGTTTCTTGTTGTGCTTCAATTCGTGTTCCATTAACAAAAAATTCGGGTGCTCTAAGCGAGAGAAGATAGAGAATGGAGAAGATGAAGAGCATAAAAAGAAAACATGAGAATATGAGAACGTGAAGAGTTTGTGGGTTTTGTTTTTAAGGTTTGATAATTTCTATTAATATTTTTTTGACAAAATTGCCCTTATTCCGGCCACCAGAAATGCCACACGCTCGCCAGCCGATGAACATTTGGTTGGCTGGCGATTTAAGGTCCTTATTTGAGACTGATTTAGCTATTTTGGATCATAATTTGAAACAACGATCACTTTGGGTCCTTATTTGAGAAAATAGGCTCATTTTGGGTCTTTTTTGAAATTTTCCCTATATAATATAAACTTGAATCATTAAATCTAATGGATTTCGATTATGTTTGTTTTCCAAAATATAAATGATTTGAAAAATGTTTTTTCCTAAAATGTGATCATCCATATCATTACAAAACTTATTTATTGAAATATTATTTTGAGTGATACAAATTATCATTTTTTAGGAAAATAGTTTTTAAAAGAGTGGCAATATTTCCACTCCTTATATGACTAAAGCCACCTAATATTCGTCGAAAAGACAAAATTGCCCTCAATATATAATTGCAATTTAAATCGTTCATCCCAAATTTATTTAATAATTTCATATGTTTAGTTTTGTTTACTGTAGATTTTCCATATATATAAGGCATGATTTTTTTTATTGTAAGATATTACTTCCATAAAAATTTGTTATGTTGAAAACTGAAATTTCAAAAAAAAAAATATATTTTTTTGTCTATGTTGTCGATTAATGTTATAAATAAATTATTAGGTAAATGAAATTTAATTAAATCAAAACATCACATAAATTTATAATTTTTTTGTTGGAAAATGCAAATGAAATTTCATTATTTTGGATTGATGAAAATTAATGCCGTCCATGAACTTTTACAAAAAAAAAAAAAAAAGAATATAAAGGTACCACATTGTACATAATATTTTTAGTGTATTCCTATATATTACTCTAATGAATTATATGTTTTGTACAAAAATATCTCCCTAGTATAGTAAGGAAAAAATATAAATTTTTTGATATAGGTAATAAAGAGACTTGATATGTCTTTTGGATTAATGAGATTAATAAAAAGTTTACAAAGAGAGTGAGCTTTATAAGAGGAACAAAGATAGAGAGATTGTTATAAGATCAAGGGAAAATTTCAAATAATGACCCAAAGTGTTCTCTTTTTTTCAAATAAGAATTTGAAGTGAACTTTGTTTACAATAAAGGCCTAAAATGCCCATGTCAATATCAAAAAGGGTTTGAAATGGTTATAACTATTTTAAATAAGGGTCTAGTCTCGCTAGCCAGTAAAAAAATCCAACTAGCCAAAGGTATTTTAGTCCAAATACGATTTTAAATAAATTAAATTAAATTAAAAATTAAAAAGGGAGAAAACATGGGTGGGAAGGAGCCCCACCT
Source organism: Corymbia maculata (assembly GCA_014182735.1). NCBI lineage: Eukaryota > Viridiplantae > Streptophyta > Magnoliopsida > Myrtales > Myrtaceae > Corymbia > Corymbia maculata. The sequence continues at coordinate 15,140,089 of CM024682.1, forward strand.
TTGGCTACCGCCCCATCACCAGCAGGGTGGGGCGATGGTGAAGGCCAAGGGGTCACCGACCCCTAGGGGAGGGTTCATGACCCTAGCCAATCAACCCTTGCCAAAGACGGGAAAGTGCCCTAGCCCTACCTTTTTCTTTTTTAAGTATTTTAGTTTTTTTGAAAAGAAAAAAATAAAACTTTGAAAATTTTAGAAAGACAAAATTGCCCTTTTACAATTAGTGAATTTAGGCCCTTAAGTAAGGTTCAATTCAAGCTATTTTTCAAGAAAATGATGATACTTTAAGTCATTATTTAAAACTTTTCCTAAAATCAATGATGAAGAAAGGACTTTTCAATTTAATATTATATAAAAAATGTCTTTTTTCCTTACTATTAGTAAGAAAATATTACACTGAGCATATAAAACATTATAGGAATATTTGTTAATTCATTTTTCTTTAATATACTATAAAATATATGTTGTGACATGCTTAATTATGATAACTATTCTAAATAAAAATAGAATAAAAGTCGAAAGAAGAAGGAGTGGGGTTATTTGCTAAATCTGCAATTGAAAGACTGATGGCAGTTTTGTCTTTTTAGTGTAAATGGGGATGGATTTAGTCGTTTAAGGAGTGGAAATAACGTCTCCCCTTTTAAACTTGTTAGATCCGACGGCTGGGATTCAGTCCATCAAGCGAAGAATTTCTGCACGTGACCCCGTTGACGTAAGCGCAACCGACGGTCGTTGATTTCGAACGGGCGCAAGCAAACGAACGGCGGCTGCCCACCGTATGTTCGCACCGGATAGCCCCCCCATCCACCAGAACTTATCCACACCCCATCAAGTTAAAGCAAAGCATCGAATCCGCTCGAAAATCCGAATCTATTCCGCAATCCCGTACTACCGCGGCTAGCCGAACGATCCACGCACCCGCGAGCGATCACCGTCCACCGCGATTACCCCTGTCCCAACGAGTCAATCAGACGGCAACGGAGGCCGCACTCCGTCTGATGCGACAGCTACTGCACAGCACACTAGAAGAACTCTCCGCCAGCATAAACTAATCAGCCCCCGCCCCCCCCGGTCGTAATTCTCTCCTCTCAAAATTCTGTTAAAGAGTCGTTTCTTCATTTCCCTCTGCTGAATCTGCAAAATTTTCTCGCCATTTTCCCTCTGATTTTCTCGCACTTTCCCTCTCTTTCCTTCTCTTTCTCTCTCCTCGATTCTCTTCTCTCTTTGCTCTTCGCTTTCGTCGCGCCAGATGGAGTCGGCCATGGAAGACTCGCGCGCTCGTGATACGTGCCTGGCGGTCTTCGATGCGCTCGCCCAATTCCAGCGCCCGAGAACGTCCAAGAGTTGCTGGATACCGGGAAGCTTACGAATATGTCCGCTCAGGTGTTGTTAAGTAGCGTCTCCGTAGTTTAGGGATTTTTCGTTTGCCGTCTTTCCCGTGTTCGTGCTGCCTCTGTGGCTTTTCGCTTTGGGACCTCGGGTTTTTTCGAGGGATTGGGGGTCGTACGCCTAGGGTTTCGTCGGATTTGGGCTGGTGAGTTGCTTAATTTGGGAGCTAGCGGGTTTGTTGGTGGGTTTTTCTGTGGAGGTTGGTATGTGCACGTCACTTGCTGGTGAAAATTCGGAACTCCTAGGGTTTCTCGCACTACCTGTGATCTCTCCGAACATAGGATGGATCTTTGGACCAAAGTTCAGTCTTTTCTAGAGAAGTAGAAATTGTGGATTTCAGGTTTTCGAGGGATTTAGAATGGCTCGTGTAGACTCTCCTCCTTCGACGTCAGGGAGACGTTGGGACTGACTTTGGATTGTGTAGAGAAGGCGGTTAATCTGGGCAAGTTTAGCTCTCGTTCTTGCGTTTTGATTGCATGATTGTGGATGGAAGGAAGGAGCGCTTCGATGTTTCCTCGATCCTATACTCACAGTTTAAGAGAACAGGCCGCTAGGACAGTTCTTCGCAATGTTAGATTGCAGGGGCACACCTATGTCGAGCTTCGTGAGGATAATAGGAAGTTCATTTTCTTCTGTACCCTGTGCCTGTCGCCGTGTTATGGCGATTCGGTGTTGTTTGATCACCTCAAGGGGAATCTCCACAAAGAGAGATTAGCTACCGCGAAGGTTACGCTCTTAGGACCCAACCCGTGGCCTTTCAATGATGGTGTTCTGTTCTTTGCTCGGTCAGACGAGGAGGATAATCCAATAGACATTGCAAATGGCGGTCAGAACGGTTTACTGGAGATGAAGAAGAATGAAAATCTTGCCATTGTTCAATATGATGAGAACTCCAAGCTCGCAACTAATGGACATGATGGGCTTCATAATGCTCTCTTGGGTGGTGAAGTTAGTTCTTGTGTAGAGAGTTTGGATGGTGATGAAGGAGATGGCTACCTGTTGATTCCAGACGTGTTGGTCAAAGATGAGATCTGTGATTTGCATGCTAAACTTATGGGTGTGGGACAGATTGCTGCACGATATCTTGAGAAAGATGAGGTGCTGAATGGTATAAGTAGAATATGGTGTGAATGGCTGGGCAAAGAGATTCCTGTTGACGATGATCCACTACAGATTCCAAAGCATGACTTCGCCATTGTGACTTTAGGTTACAACTATGATTTAGGTAGGAAAGGGTTGTTTGGTGATGTAAAGACCTTGCTCTCTTCTAGTCCTTTGTTGGCCTTGGAGGATGGTGGGAACAATGATAGGAAGAGGAAGAAATCTTTTTCTGACCCGGAGGATATAAGTGACTCTCTAAGTAACCAGTATGATTCATCTGGAGAAGGTTCATCAACTTCGAATGGTTCTTCTCCAAGATTGCTGTTGGATAAATATGATGATCAGCTTCTGCGTGCTAGAATTACATCAAGTAAAGCTGTAAGACGAGAAGTGAGACGGCATCAACGTATAGCTGCAGAAAGAATGTGCGATATCTGTCAACAAAAGATGCTACCAGGGAAAGACGTGGCGACACTCATCAATATGAAGACTGGAAAGCTGGCTTGCAGTAGTCGGAACTTGAATGGGGTTAGTTCTCCCTTTTCTGTTTTTTTTCCTATATATATCTATATATATATGATGTGGTCAACCAACTTGTACGTTTAAGTTATTAAGGAGGAATGGAAATTTTTGTTTGTGCAGGCATATCATGTATTTCATACTTCTTGCCTTATCCACTGGGTTCTTCTCTGCGAATTTGAAATAGCTACAAGTCAGTTGGAAAATCCAAAAGCGAGGAGGAAATCAAGAAGAAAGAATGGACCTAAGTGCACTAAATCAAGGGAAGATGGTGACAGGAAAGCTGCACCTGCGCAAATCCATTCTGTGTTCTGTCCAGAGTGCCAAGGCACTGGTGTCATGGTTGAAGGAGAGAATTTGGAAAATCCATCTGTTCCTTTGTCTGAGGTTTCAAATTCTTCTGTCTTTCGCTCTTTTCTATACTTCAAGTTCCTCCCAAGCCCTCCACTCCACATTCCCTCCTACCCTTCCCCAACCAACAATGTGGTTCACATGTGAACTTTTCTGACCAAGTTGGTAGGATTAACCTGTTGAAATGACTCGTGTAGCTTTAATTTTCAGATGTTCAGGTTTAAAATTAAAGGGAGCGATGCACGGAGAGCATGGATGAAAAGCCCTGAACGGTTGCAGAATTGCTCAGTAGGGTTTCATTTTCCACAGGATTCAGAAGGGCAGGTTGAGGTATTATTAGATACCTGGCTTATAGAAGTACATATTCTTTCTATCATATGGATGCTAATTACTGATATCGCATATATCGCTTGTTCCAGGAAAAGGTGGTGCCCCTGAAGTTGCTGAATTTCTATGAAGCCATTGATTGTGGCAGTCCGGGACGTTCCCGGGATCTTTGAAATTGAGTTACAGCTTCCCATATTACTGTCTGCTTTATAGCAAAGCTAGGTTTGCTTTTCACTTTTGGATAAGAAATAGCAGCCTTCAGGAAGATGTGATATAGTGGAGCCACTGGCTTACTGTCAATCAATGTATATAGCTGTTGTCTGAGGAATAATGTAACTAAATGCCGTTGACATTTCCTACATTGTAAATGACGTTTAGTGATCGCATTTTGATTTGGAAACTGAATCTCTTGGTCTGTACTCCAGCTCTTTTAGCCCCTTCTCCATGTGCTCTTCATGCTGTTAGAGATTGCCCTCTCCGATGAACTTTTAAGTGTAGATTCTGCTTGCCATATAACAAGGAAATCTATTATGGAGCTGCTCCATTGAAATGTCAAAGATCAGTTTCTCCCTGAAATGATGATTGTCATAGCTCGTACTTCATCACAGAGTGCTACAGATGCACATTGAAGATCACGGTGTCCTTGGAACGAGCACTGAGCAACATTACTTCCCACATCTTAGGAGCATCAGTAAGCCTTGACTAGATTGTTAAGATTGTTTCAATGAATGGAGCAGATGGGAGTAGTCTTTGTGGTGTTCTGTCAGCAGCTGGAAGGCAGAGGATTGAGATTGCCGAACAAAAACTCAATTTTAAATAATGTTTTCTTTGGCCAAAAGAGAAAGCAACTTGATTGGAAGATTTCTCCCTCCCTTGGCAATGATGAAAAGTTATGGCCGCTTCAGAGATCTCCAAATGTTGCTTGCTTGAGTGGGTTAATCTTTTAGTACCGAAATATTATTAATTTTCGATCATCTACCCCTCTGCTTCGACCGATTTCAATAGACTCTGGCCGTCTCCACTACTCATCAAGTAGATGATATTTACCCATTCTTCAGCGAGTATCTTAGGTCACCCACTCCGTCTGATGATTCGCCGGCAACAACTTCGAATGTAGATTCGATTGACTTGCAATTATATTAATACCAGTATCTCAGTTCTCAGAGCCGGCCACTACGTTTGCTTCTTCATGGTTTCCTCTATAAATTGCCTACGGAAATGCAAATCTTACACGGTAGGTAGAGGATATGGCTTACTCGCACAAAGTCAAGAAGGTCGTATGCTTTCTAATGGTTCTGATGATGCTACTGTCCTTCGAATGCTTAACCGAAGTACGCCCTCTTTCTCAAGTCCCAGTTTCGATCTCGGGCCGCCGAAGCTCTCCAGGGATTCTGATGGGCTTGAGAGCACTTATTGCAATGCTTCCGAAGGGCTCGACCGTGCCTCCATCCGGGCCAAGTCCAGGCATTAACTGAAGCCTGATATGGTGACGGGCGCATTGCTTCAATGTCGCTGGACAAGAAAAGCCGTTATACCTTTCGCCTTAATTCATTTGTCTTCTGCGAACCTCACTGGTTCATCGAAACGTATTAGGTTCATATTTGTGTAGCGTAGTTATTACCGATTCAGAGAAGAGACAAATAGCCATCCTTCGTCGTTGCGTGTTCCCATTTGTTTCGATTCTCTGGATAATACCAACAATCTGTAGAACTTCATCATTCAGTTGAGCAAACTCATGTAGAAGGTCCGATAATTCTACGGTATGGGCTTCCATGCTTCTAACTTTTATCGCGATAAAGCCGCAACTTTTTCTGGCCGGACATGCTCCTCATGGACAAGGACATATCATGGTCGGACACGGGCGTGATCCTTATCGTGGTCCATTGGCTGGAGCCGAGAGCATGTGTTGGATCTTGATTGAGGGCAACGACCGGTATAAATGCCATGCTGCCCGAGGAATAGCCGTACCCATGTTACAGGCCCAATTTGTTGGACCACCAGTGGATAAGCTGTCTTGCTTGTCCGAGAGGGTGTCATGCGGGGCTCGGTCTGATTCATTATATATCAATCCCGTTTCAAGAAAGACGGGGGCTCCCGTTAGGTCCCGCTCGAAAAGCACGACCTTTAAGGTAGTTTTCCACATTTAGTTGCCTAAAAGATTTGTAGCGTCTCTGATTTGTTAGCTGCAAAACTCACTCTTGATGCTGAGAGTATCTTCGCAAGAAACTTTCAGAAGGTTTCGTGAATTGTCGGGTGTTTTTGGGAGCTTCGATCTAATGAAACTCTACGATGCGGTATCGTAACATCTCCACATAAGAAACAAAAACAGGGTATGATTATGTTTGTTCTATTTGCTTCATTTGAAGGCTCATGCTTGGAGTGCTCCTTCGGTTGTGTGCAACCCATGTTCGTAACAATTGGGATAGATGGAGAGTATGGAAATTCGGTGATATATATGAAACGAGGACGGCAAATGTCCGAAGATGAAAGGAATATGTACAAAATCCTCGACCCTAGAGGTTGCCCTTGTCCACTAGTTGGGGGACTAGGGTACGCGTCCGATTCCCTCAATTGTCGCATCTAAATATAAAGTGGGTGAATCCAGTAAGATCATGCATGCGTGGCCGTCGATTTGTCAATGTCTGAGATTAATGAGCCTAGTCTTGACACGATATGAAAAGAAGCGGTGCTTATTGGCCTCCCAGAAAGCTTCTAGAAAAGGGAAGGCCTCACATTTACTCGGTCGATAATGATGTGATGTACCACTCCTTCATTTGGCCCTTTTTTTTTCCATTTTCACGGACTCGTGGTGTGATGGGTCGTTGGGAAGATCTGCGTTGCAGATTGGGACGTGGAAAAGAGGAGACAAGAGGGTCGTTCAAAAGTAGAAGCAAAGCGATCAAAGCCAAAAACCATCAAGGGAGGCAAAGTCTCAACTTTCTTCTAATAAAGAATTGCTGGTAAAAGAGAAGTTTCCTCTGCACTGCCAAGGAGCAGCGCAATGCCATTTCTTTGTGCCTCTTCCCATGTCTCCTTCTAGTCTTATGAGTCAACAATAGTTGAATTAGATGAATACGACCAAATCAAATGACCCCATCTCTCTCTCTCTCTGTGGAGGAAGATTCTATAGTGGGGCGGTGCACCTTGGCCACCGGTGGCGATGGCCCCTCCACCACCCGCGGCCAACCATGTGCATTGAAAACATTGAAGAAAACCCGGGCTATTTTAAAGGAATTGTCTATCTAGAAGGGTGAGAGAATGGGTGATGACAGGAAGAAAAAAAAAACATGAAAAATGACATTTTTTGCCTCGCGATGGCGATTGGCTTTGAAAAGTACAGGTTCTATGGCAAAGGTAAAAATGTACTTGTAACCCCACCACTACCGCTACCCTTGGTAGGAGTACCGAAATCTCGGGATTCTTTGCGACTCTCCTTTTTGAACTTCTGAAGAGACGATGATTCGACAGGCAAGATAGGGCCTCACGTCTGGACCACTTTTGCTGAATTTTCTTTGCACAAAACACTCATCATCTTCTTAGTTGAACCGTACCAAAGAGAGGTGGAGATCAACAGAATCAACACTCATGATAGCCAAGATCATCTTCCACGTATTGCGAATCCATCTTTTATGATGGCCTAAGCACCTCTTTTTGCATTAGAGAATAGTTGATCTACGTCTAGAATTGGTAAACACTGTCGAGTGTTAGAAAATAGACACTCCAATAGCGTTTTTCTTTCGGTGGTTACCACAGAGAGATCTTTCCTTTTCTGTGGGTGGGGAAGGGTGGTTTTGGCGCTTTAAGAGAGAGAAACGGCATAAAGACGTACATGGAAACTAGGCTCCGAAGCTTGCCAAGCAATCAAACACAATACTCCAGCTGATAACAATGAATATTCACTCTTGAACTTTGAAATTCTGTATAATTATATTGCAGCAGGAGAAATACAACTATGGATAATCCATACCGCTGAGCCAGACTTCTCCTTCGAAATCCTCGGTACTTTTTACATGTGTAACAAAGGAGAGTCGAAAATGGTCTACACCCTCAAAACAAAAGTAGACACAAAACTATACAACAAAAGAGGAAGAAACATATTCTGCTCAAAGACTTATCGGCCTGCATCACATGCCTCCTCACCCTGGGGCTGCTGCTCCCAGCGAGATGATATGAGTTTGGGTATGTGTACATGTTCGTCATCGAGTTCCCAAACACCCTCGAGTATACCATCTCACCGAGCATCCCAACCATCGGGTCCACAGTATTCGTTGATGCGCCACCCAGACTAATCATAGGCGAGGCGGGGTAGCTACCAAGGTGGGACTGGTAAGATGGCGATTGCGGTGTGTAAACTTGATTGTGAACTCGCTGAACTGAATGGGGACTTGAAAAAGCGCTGAGAGATCTCGGGCTATCGACGCCACAAGCAGGACCAAACGGTCTTTTGGGTATGACTATGCCGAGTTGCCGGGCCTTGCTTTTGGCTGACTTGGTAGATCCACCACGGCCGTAGAGCGGGACCAAAGTGGCCTGTGAAACCTCTGCTTTACAAACCGGACACTGCTGTGGTTGTGGTTCTTCGTCCTCCATTTGAGTACTCTGAACTTGAAGCCACTTGTAGATGCAAGGCCAACAGTAAAGATGACCACACAGGGTCACCACTGGATCCTGCACCATGTCAAGGCAAATATTGCACTCGAAGCCACCGGAATGATTATCATCCGAGTCAGCAGCAGCCGCTGCGAGGGACTTCCAGTTCTCTAGAGATGACTTGTGTATTCCACAAGGGTTCTGCACTGCCATGGAATCTACAAAAGAGTGATCTAGGGCCATCTTGCTTGTGCTAAGACGAGGATTCCTTGCCTTCCTGTATCATATCAAAAGGATAAGGTCAGACAACTAAAAATCTAAACAACAACTGAAGGCACGCGCGACAAAGCGATCTTTATGCTTTTCTTCGTCATCTCTGTTTGTCTTTCGCAGGGAATTAGGTGAAATTTTAAGCAGATAAACTTTCTGGCATAAAAAATTCATGAATCTGACTCATTGTTTTCACTGAAATTGCATAAAACCAGTCATTCAACATCATGGACCGAATCCATCCTTCAAGCATCAATTTTGACGGAAAGCACGGGAATAGATTCTCTCTCGCACACAGAACAGAGGCAGGTTTCATATCAGGAGACATCTGTGAGCAATATTCTCAAGAGATCTGAGCTACGACAAACTCGGTCACCGCTCCCAGAAGTAATCCCAATAATATGGTAAATTGAAAAGGCCATATACAATTATCAATCGTCACCGAGGTTTCCTGAAGATGCTAGCCAATTCTAATCAGATTACTCATAAAAAATCAATTCTTTCGGCCCGAAACGCAAGAAATGAAAAGGTAAAAAGGGACGGGACTAGCAAAACAACCCGCAAGATCTGGTTTTTCATCGTTTCAGGGTCGGTCGCAGAGGAAGATGGAAGCGGGCAACCGGTCCACCTTCCTCTACATTCTCCCTCGACCAAAAGGAAGCCGAAACAGAGCGACAATCAAACCGCGTATGGAGATTCCACAACGCTTCCACCCTAATTCCTCCAATCCTAAGCCCAAAATCAAACACAAACCCCCATAGTTCTAGAACCATCCAAAAACATTCAGTTCATTGCCACCTCCTTCCCGGTCCTTCACACACACACACACGCGCACACATACACACAGAGCCAACAGGCATCATTCCCCGGACTCCCCAAGAACAAGAACAAATCGAGACCCGGAATCACTCGCGACTTCAACGTTGTCTTCTCAAGAAGGAAAAAGAGAGAGAGGAGGGTAACGAGTCCCGTACCGAGAGAAACAAACACACAGCGGAGAGCAAACTTCCCAGCGTGAGACCGCGACGTCCTCTTCGTCCGCCGGCGCAATTCGGAGTTTCCAGAGAGAGAGGGAGAGAGAAATATTCTCGCTTCAAATGTCCAAGAGGCCTGTTCGTGTCTGGGAGAGCGCCTGCCCAAGGCTAGAGAGAGACAGGAGAGAGAGAGAGAAAGAGAGAGAGGGTGAGAAATGGAAGGTGCGTGGTAACGAATGATGATGAAGATGAGAGCGAAGGTTAGTATATATATACACGCGCGCGCATACAAAAACACGGGCAGGGGGGATGATACGGTGGGTGCGGGTGCACCATATCGTACGGTGATCGCCACCCGGCCGCTGCACACGCGGCACGCGAGCGGGGTGCGTGTCGCGTCGGTTGTGGAGTCCCCGGCCCCATTTTTATTTATCTTTTCGATTATTTAATTAAATTATTGGGATTATAGATTTTAGTGAAGGGACGTTAATGATTGGCTTCTTCTCTCGCAGATATTTTATACGGGAGACATTATAGTAATAAAACGGACCGAACCGGACGAATAATTTAGTGGAAGTAATGGTGGTGGGCGGTTTAGGGTTCTTGCTTACCACCGAAGCTTCCCACTCGATGCTCCCATGAAAACACTTAAAAAATTTAAACTAAATTCATTAATCTCCATTTGGGAAGGATTTTCTTATTTACCAATTAGTGACTTACTTGCGCTCGCACAATACACATTTACTTTGAATAGTAAACTTTAATTTAAGTAAACGACAGATAACGAACAGTTGATAAAATTTTCATACGGTATCGAAATGGGTGAGGCCCGACTTGAAATCTTTCGGGACCCCTTTCTGTTCACCTCTCCCTTTGATCTTGAATTTCCATGCTTGGTTCTGGAGCTGGGGCTTTCGAATTGTGGGTTGTGTTTTTCATGACCTCGGGATTGTGGTGGGATTTGGTGGTGAGAGGGATACTTAAGCATGCCCTAATTACCGTTCTGACCAGATTATGACATCGTTCATGAAAAAGATGCGGAAGCATGCTGACATATTATCAACCTGACACATTATAGATGGGCATAACGTCCACTTGATTTTCTTGGACGTCATTGCTAAAGTTGTCATTTTTTTTTATCCTCGAACGTATTGGCCACGCATCAAATTAGCCATGGTTAGGCAGAGCTACCGTGTACTTAATCACAATTAGATAAAAAGCATCACTTCCCTTCTTTCTTTCTTTTTTTCTTTTTTCTTTTTTACCTATGTCGTACGAATTTGTCGACATTGACGTGCAAGTTCGAAACTTGCTTTAGTTTCTGAGGAGTTTGAGAAAATTAAGGTCAGTAGGTGAAAGCCTTCTCCATTGCTATTCTTAGATATTTTTTTTAGGTGGAGAGCGAACGGAATGATCATTATGTTAATTCGCGTTGGTTGAAAAGCAAGTTCTCCACTTAATCAACCACCATAAATTTTACAAAGTGCCATTATGTGATGGAACCCTATTGGCACATCACATGACATGGATCTTACATAATAAGTTTTTTTTTTTATATCCATCATCAACATCGCCGTTGACACCTGCAAATAATCCAAGTCGTAATGAATCGATGGGAGTTATGTGTAATGTCAACTGGACAGTCAGGGTCAATTATTACAAATCGTTGATGGGAGAAAATTGATGGAGGCCAGACATATGAGGAAAGACTAATTATAGAATTGACGAGAAAGCAAGAGGAAGGATGGATTCAAATCATAATTGCTCGAAGATGATAAGACCAACGATTATCGGTAAATGGAGTTGAGGATTGAAATCTTGGGAGTAATTAAGATTCAGAATTTGAATAATACCTGCTGTCGATGGTTACAGCTCGTACAGAGGGATCCACGTTCAATAACATTTATCAAATCTTTATGCAGTTTACTTTATATTCTTTATCTGCATTCATTATACGTTATTATCTTCAGTTTCCTAGTTCGTAGCACAGCCATATCGATTATTTCCTATTCGAATTGCAACAGAATCCTGTTCAATCTTAAAAAATCAAAGATCTAATCTTTATCGACAATAATTTTCGGTAAAACGGTTATATTGAAAGATTAATGAATATAATCAACGATTAAGGTATTTTATCTTTGACTACACACCATATACCGACGGTTTGTGTTTGATGGCCCTTTGTGACCTACTCACCATTCTATTGACTAGCTCAACCGCATGTCAAAAACGTGGTGAGAATTTTCAGTCTGATTTTGCTGGATTAGGGCAATCTGCTGGCATGAGCTATTGGCTACTCCTATGGTTTTAGAACTCTTTCAAAGACATCAAAAGAAGGGATGACTACACATCCAATCTGAAAAGATGGAGATATTTTTCTTTTTATCATGGTCGAAATCGCTCATAAAGCAAAGCAAGCCCCCCAAGATTTCCAAGTGTTGAATGATGGGAGTCTAATCTTGAAAAACCCTATATTCAAATGAAAATAAACATCAGCACATGACGTATCGACCGAAGAAGCCGGGGGTGAATCACCACTTGGTCATTAATCATCGTCCAAAGTAATATAAGCAAAAAGGTCACCGGCTTGAAAACCCCGAGGTTTCCATACGTTGAATAATGGTATTCTAATCTTGAAAAACCCTATATTCAATACCTAATGATGTATCCATCGAAGAAACCGAGTTGAATAGCCATTTGGCAAAAGGGCCACGAGCTTCCTTGAGTAGGATCCCAAAATATATTCCCCACCTCGAGGAGGTAAATCAAGTAATACACGAGGTTAAAACCCAAGCGGACGGCCCGGACATATTCTAATTGCGTCTTCTTTTTTGTCTCCTCCTAGAAGTAACATTTACTAAAGGCACGACGCTGAAGCACGTCCATTGATCTTCCATGGACAACATACGATTCAGTCACATCCCTCACTTTAGAATCTTCAAACTTGAGACCTCGAGACAAATAAGAGGCGTCTCATAATCATCAACTCGAGCCTGACCAAACTCTCATTAACGAGACTTTTATATATGCTAAACCACTTGAGCCTGCAGCCAGTGATAAACGATAGAGAGGAGCATGCACATCGCATCGCATCACATCACATCACATCAATGAGAGGTGAAAAAGATGGGGATGCCCTTTGATGAATCCGAAGGGCTGACCGGTCAAGAAAGAGCAGCACCACTCCAAGATTGCTCCCGAATGGATACTATTCTACATACGATGTTCTTGTCATGTAGAAGGAGACATGTGGGGATCGGGCGTTAACCCGACCTTGCTGATTCGAGTTGTTTAAATGACATTATTCAATCTCTCCAAGCATCTCTCTATTCTAGAAGCAAATCCGTAATCTAGTGGGATAAATAAAGATTTTAAATCTTTGAGCGATGGATGAAAACTGAAAACTAATCGACATGATAATTACATCCTAACCGGAAATACCCTATTAATCTTATTTGTGGGATCCCTCAGGTGTCTCTCAATATAATGTGGTGAAGTGATTGAGATCAAGTGTTTATTTTTTCGAATTCTTTATTGCTTAAACTTATTTTTGGGTTTTTTGGTGTCGCTTAGGATCAATTCAGTATTTCCTAAAGTGGCTTTTGTTGCATGAAAGGAAGAAGAAGAAGAGATTGATTGCTCTTTTGGACTTATATACCTGAGCGTTATCTTCCAAATCATCTAATCTTATTTTTATGTTACACTCATTTATTGCAAGGCCCTCATATCATATCAAGAAAATTATTCTAAATCCCAAGTAGCTAAATAGTAATGAAAGCGATCGGCGTGATCTAGATTTTGTCGACGAGCACTCCAATTAAATCTGTCAATTATACTAACCGAAAAAAAGACATTTATTTTCTTTGTGTGAGAAAAAAGTACTCTAAAACAACCATTTCTCTGAGCAGATGTTCGGCCAATATTCCCAAGGTACTCATTGATAAAATCTTGTCATTATGTACAACTGATTGGCTAAATCTCATTCTAGAACATGATAGGAATTATACGAATTAGCGTAGTCAGGATTTTTTTGTGTTTTTAAGGAGTCCATTTCCCGACGGAATTAATTAATTAATGAAATCCCCTTTTCAACAGGAGAACGTGGCTTGTCTTAATTAGGGAGAGTGTTAATGTAAGACAAGAACGTGAGGGGGACAAAACAAAAAGCCCTTCTAGAAAGAGGAGTTAATTTTCATTTTGGTCTTCTTCTCTTCTCTTTTTTTTTTTTTTTTTTTTTTTTTGTATTTTAAGGGTAGGATAGGAGGACGAATTTCTAGAAGGTCAGTCTGCCACGTGGAGTTAGATGGAAAAAAAAAAGGGGTATTTGGACGGTCCTCAAAAACGCCGCCGCTTCGTCCCCTTTTTTACACCTCCGCCACACCCTCAAGTCGTCGTCGGCTTTTCTTCCTTCTTGCTTTGAAAAGGGAGGCCCCGAGCTATAATTCGATACGAGTGGGGGTACTTCTAGAATGTTCCTCGAAGTATTAGTTTTGAGTCCCCCCATTTTCTTTCTTTTTTCTTGGGCAGTTCTTAGAGAAGTGAATAGAGAATAAATATATATAAAAAGAGAAATTGAGAGAAAATGAAACATTAGTCCGTTTGATGTTGAATTTTGATGCGAAATGTATTTGTTTAATTGGGAAAAGCAAAAAGGGTAGCCGTAGTGTGGTGATAAAGAGGAGGAGCCCTAACTTTTGTATTGCATAAAAGTGGTTTTTAAAGTGTAAAATTTTTTGAACTCCGGCCGACCTGTGAAATGCCTAGCATCATCATAGTATGATGGAGCCATGAAAGCTAGAACTCGAGCGGGTGGGGTCTAAGGATGTGCATGGTAATGATATTGTTTTTCTATTTTCCAATTTTTATGTTTCTGAGAACGGGTTTGGAATTGAAGTCTGTTTGGTAATATAATTTTTTGAGCAAATTTTTGTTCTAAACATAGGTTCGGAATAGAAATCAGAAAATAACAATTTTTACTTTTCGATTCTAGAACAAAAGTAAGAAATAAAAATTCTTCTCTTTGTTCGCTCTCGTTATTAGTCAGTTGCCCACCTATTATTGCCCATTGCCACCCACCGCCAATCGTTGCCCTCCTCTCGCGACCACTTGGGAAGGAGGAATTTTGTGTTGTTATTAAATGAATTTTTATTTCATGAACAAAAATCTTATATTGTCGTCGAACACGCATTTTTACTCAAAAACTCATTTGGAGAATAAAAATAGAAAAAAATTGATTTTATGTAATAGGATGGTTATCATTACCGCTCCAAATCTGAAATTGTTTGCACATAGTAAAGTGGGAAGTCGACCATACATCGTGCTCTTAATTCACACGTAAAAGTCCGGTCCTTTAATCACTGAAGTAACATCAAGCGTTTTCACGGCATCGCAACAACGTGTTTTACATGGTCCGCTCTTTTTTCTTTTTGCCCCTCGAGTTGGAAAAGCAACAGGGTGATTTGATTTGAGAATTCCTCAAAAGATCAAGAGGGCCTAACCTGATCCTCTCTCTCTGTTTGCGATGCGTTTCCATTCCAAAAGCCAAAAAAGTTACGCAAACTTCTGCGCAGGCCCGACCGTCGCGCGCGTCGAACGCCATCCACGGTCGTGTCGGGTTCTTACGTTTGATCGGTCGTTCGAGATTCCCCGGTCCACTGTTTGTGACGAGTGCCTTCTGTCTTTTCAAACGCTTGGAAAAAGCGGGGAAAAGAGCAAAGCCGACACTCCAGTTTCGTCGGGGGTTTAATCGAGTTGGATCGGAAAAACAGAGCTCGCTTGCGACTTGTGAGGACGTTCACACTCTACATAATGAAACCCCCCTTTGAAATTAATATATAATGCGGAATTCGGACTAGAAATTTCAATGGGTAATCTGCATAAAGATGATTCTAGAAGGATAACATGCATGGTTATGCATCCGTCCAAATATGGTTTGCCGTCGTACGTACGTATAATATATATGTATGATATAGAAAAATATGATATTCGATAAACAATTGCATATCTCTATTCTTATTCTTAAAATTTTACCTTTAAAGATGAATTGCAAAGACGGGTAATTTTGCTTAGAGTGATGTGAATAGTAACGGAGATATCTAAATGGCGAGAGAGTCAAAAAGTTACGTGCGTTTTGGCGTTTTCCCAATTTAATATACGAGCTTTTCTTCTAAAGTTTCTCTCTCTCTTTTTTTCTTTTTTTTTTTTGAAGTTTTTCTAAGCGGGTGGCCTTTAATCTCATAGGAAACAGAGCTTATCACAACTTGATAGGACCGACAGCCCGAAAAAGAGTTAAGGCCACCGCCCGAGAGACCAATGGAAAATTGGCATTGAGGTTTTCATAATAGATGCCCCTTTGTCTCTTTGCCCCCACTTGCTCACAATAATTATATAAATAAATATTTATATATAATGCTGACAAAGTGCTTATCTTGGTCCTTGGATGTGTGGACTTGGGGGAAAAAGGTGATCAATATGATGGATTTATTTTTCATTTTTTGCCGGAGACAAATATGATATCTAAGTGTATGCGCTGTGCCTTAGAGTATCTACTTCGGCCATGGAAGAACTCGTTCCATTCGCGACCGGGCAGAATGGAGCACGCTCGAGAGGCCATCCGTTGCATCTTGCCATTCTCGAGGGGAATCACCAAGTTTGACCCCCCCCCCACCAAAATAATTTGAACACGCCTCCATAAATTATGATATCAAGTCCATGCCGATGACGCACGCTGAGAGAGAGAGGGAGGGGGGAGGGGAGGGAGTCGCGGCGGACCGGGGAGATCGCAAAGTTCCTTCGTCGGTTGCTTGAAGAGTCGTCTCGAAAGGATTCGATCGTGGGTGACTAGTTAGCATCCGATCGCTTTTCTGATAGGATGAGTCGAGGGGAAAGGTCGAGGGCGTCACCCTCTTCCGCGATTAGTCTTTAGCTCACGTTAATTTCATTACTTTTTTTATCGGATAAGAGAGTGGGTAGATTAGACTTGTGTGGTCATAAGTATGTCAAAAACAAAAAAAAAAAAGAGTAGTTCTACTTGGCATTTTTGTATTCTAGGCGTAGAAGCTTGGCTATACACCGGTGTATTATCAATGCGAGTAGGTGCTTGTTGCCCGGCTGACCATGTACCTATCTAATTAAAAATGATCGATTAATGTTGTCATTCTTCTCATGTGATAAGCTATAAAATGTTGATGAGGCTACACCAAATTGCACCTCCAATGGTGAGGAAGATAACGCTTTTTAGTTATAGTCCCCACATTTAATTAATTCAATGTCAACCTTCTCAGCTATGTAATGTGGCTAACCAATTTCAAGATATGTTTTCTTTTTTCCCCGTTTTCCTTTTCAATTTAGCTCGAGAAGGACTAAAATTATTATCTAGCTAAACCGTTTATAAAAAAAAATAGGTCGAGATGAATTATATCGATTTCTTTATAGCTTTAGCAGAGTCAAACCCATATAACAATAAGGTGCAACTAAGTTTGTGGTTTGTTTATTAGGTGGCGGTCTAACTAAGGTTTAAACTTCCGCCATTGAGCTAAGCAATCGCTCTTAAAAATTGGCCATTCGATCAATGCGTGCTTACCCCAGATTACAAGTGGCTTCAAGTCGGATCGCAGGCGGTGCATCATCGAAAATTTTATATATGCCGACATCGAGATCAGCTTAGAACATCAAACGCTCGGTCCAATTTTCTGAGACAAGGCCAAAAAGATTCGATGTTTTCCAAGAGATCATGTTGCGTGATGGACAGGAGAAAGCAAAGGTCCGATGGATATTAGCCAGATCTGCTGTTCCGTATGACGAGATAAGATCATCCAAGCTGTCAAAACATGGAATCGTTATCAATTTTAGGATAAGGCGAGGAAAAGAGAGGGGCCATCTTTTGTACCTGTGAACGAACATCGCCGAGGTCCGCTAAAAAGTCAGAGGATTTCTCTCTGCTGTCTCGTTCGCCCCAAATCAAACCTAGGACATAGGCAGCGTCGCATCCTTCGTACCTTTGCCGTCACGGATCGTTGTTTTCGAAGAAAAAGATAAAACTCTCAGGGAGCGAGCTGACTAGGCTGTGATGCTGCCTCCGCCTTTGTTTTGTTTTGTTTTTCCCCTCTCCTCCTCCTTCCTGTAGTTTTCAAAGCTGCACATGCACGTCCACGCGTTCTGACAAGACGGGAATTGACATCGTCCGGCAACATTCATGCGGTCACTGTACTGATTTTAGAGTGGGAAAGTGTTGATGAATTCCATCGAGAGACTTCCCTTTCTTTTCTAACTCACAGAGATTCCACCCCACCACCTCTAAATTTCTCGAAGGGAGTAGTTTTCCTAATCATGGTTTTGCTCAATATGCAAGATCCCCAAGAATTTTGCATTTGGGAGGATGTTTTAAGGATCTACGAGGATCACAGACTGAGGCACGAATTCCTGCTCCTCAGTGTCGGCCACTACAAGTCCAATTCGAAATAGTTGATCGTCAATTCAACTCATTCTAGATGGCTGTGATGAATCTGATTTAAAGAGGAGCCGGTGAGATCTAAAGTTCTAGACGTGAGGAAAATTGCAACGCAAAGTCTTACAAGAGCTGGGCACGATGGGCGAGGAAGAGTCAATGCTGATTGGCATATTTCAAACTGATACATTGACAAAAGGACAAAGCGGCATCATTCATGCTCAAAACAGTTGAAAAGTATCCACCACCAAGCCATTGATATCATATCGACTTTCTTATTTTTCTTGGCTCTTTGTCGATTCCCACACCAGACAGAAAGACATCGTTGAATTCTAGGTAAACACTAACACAGAAAGATGGAAACTCTCCAAAATCATGTAAAGTAGCCAATACACCTTTTACACATCACTATATTGCTTTCACAAGAACTTCTCTATGCAAGCTGTGAGGGTCTTTTTGGGCACTGCGCCAAGGACCGCATCTTTCTTCTCGCCGTTGCTGAAGATCATGATCGTGGGTACGCTTCGGACTCCGTATTGAGTTGCAATGGAAGGGCTCTCATCAGTACTCAGTTTGAAGCACTTGAGCTTTCCAGCGTACTCGTCTGCTATTTCTCCCACCACCGGGTGGAGCATTCGGCAGGGTCCGCACCACGGGGCCCAAAATTCGACCAGCACGGGCCCATCAGCCTTGAGAACAAGTGACTTCCATGTAGTATCTGTCACCGGAGGAACTGCAGGAAGACAAACAGACGAGTTACCAACTGGAAAAAAAATTAGTTCTGATCAGAGCCTGACAGACCAATTTAAGCAAAGAACTTCTTCGAGAAAGGAAAAAGAAAACAGTTTTGAGCAGCTTAAAGATTTCAATATCAAAGAACATTATAAAGATGAGGAAAACCATTATCTTCTTCTCATAAAGATCGTGAACTTTTCCAGACAAAATGGGAACACAAGATTCCAGGGAAGAAGTCACTAATGCTTCTTCAAAATTCACATCTCGACTGTACTGAAGTACTGGGGTAGCACCAGAAATGCTGGCAGCTATATTAATAAGTTCCTTGAGGCATTACTTTGATATATACATAAACTAATATTGGCGTCAAATTTATTACTTGCTAGTATATAAAAAAATGAACACTTATTGCAAGAAACAAAATCCATCTTTTTCTGTGCATGTGCTTGCATTGCTAAGAAGTCAATACGCGGGTCAATGGGGCCAGTGGCAAGAAAAACTTGTCATAGAATCCACATGCCGAGAAATTTGATGAACAAACACGACAAATTGTATTAGACTACAATATAACAAACTTAGGTCCTCTTTCTAGGACCCATTCTTTCTAGAATAACAGTTAGAGATTCTTGACAATTCAAAGATATGGTTGTAAAGAACCCATTGGACTAAATTCTAAACAAAAGGTCCATCAACATAAAATGCTTTGACCTTTCAGCAAGGATCGCAACAAAATGTAGACTCCATTGTAGAATTCTATAATTATAAAAGCAGGAGGAACAAAGTATACAAATCAAGAAACCAGCTGAAGCAGAACTAAATCCCAATGACAAATCCTATGCTACACTTTCCATCAAGTACAGTGAAAATGATCAGATTTCCTTCCCATCACAAAACCTCTCTTATTTCAAATCTCTTTTTACTCCCTTAAAAATCTGTCTCTTCATGCTTAAGCATCCAACAAAAAAAACAGAGCATCCTAAATGACACACTTATGACATCAATACATACCACAAGAGTTGTTGATCTATGCACAGCACATTATTTTCAACATCATTCATAAGTGTTTTGACAGAATAGTATCTTGAACAGGAATGAGTAGGTGGGATGTCCACTTCTGAAATATTAATTTTCCATCAACCAGCTGTTCTACCTTTGATAGTCTACATCAAAAATCACTTCCAGTGTGACTTGCATGAGGCTTTCAAGCCACCTGTGCATCAGCTGCATGATTTTAATGGTGTCGTCTTAATTCATGAATCGAACATTAACATGACTTCTAGATTATGGTTATGTTAACATAGCACAATGCACTTAATTATTAATGACAACCCCATACTTCATTCTTAAGAATCTTAACACCATTACCAAGTGACCAGGTGAAAATGTAGTGAAACAAGCAACTTGCCAATCCGCTTTTTATTCAGGTAAGTACAAACCCACTTCTGTCTCCACTGGGTTTCTTACTTCTTTCAAGTTACTTCGAGCTATTAACCGAGTCCAAATGCAGCTAGTACAACAAACCAATTCCCCATTACTTGAAGAAGAAGACAAGGATATGAAAAATGAATGTTTACAGCATATAATTCTACGTCTAAGTGCCATCATACTACTGTGTTCTCCAGACTACAAATATTAATGTCAGCCTGACATAATCAGTCTGATCATGTTTGAAGATGAATTCTAATTATTTCAACAAAATTTTGAACCAAAGTTCAACCTGCAGCAGACTATAAAGGCCTGAATTTAGGATGTATTCAGCACAAACTGCTGTTCATAATTAAGGAAATAGAACGAAGTCACTATCCAAAGACACACTTGGACAAGAACTTAGTGTTACTCCTTGAAAAGAGACATCATACAAACTCGTGATAGGAGTGGAAGGGCAGAAAACACCAGCCAGTGAGCAATACTTTCAGCACATTACTTAAAGTGGCAAGCTTATGCATGCATATATCCTAGTCCACAACTCCACAGTCATAGAACTACCCACTACCCACCACCCAGTAGCATCCTCAAGGCAGCCACAGGCCCAGAAAGATGGGGCGTCTTTGACATTTCAGAAAGTCGTAAAAAGGAAATGTGGTCAATGATTGCGGCACTGCAATAGCATTAGATTAACAAGTCGAACATGGATGAGGATTGCCAGAGGAATTGCTAGCTCAGGCATCAAAATCTACTTGAATTCAAGTACGTGACGTAAGGAAGAACCAGGTTAAAGGATCAATTAATTGTTCTGATAGTCCAAGAAACCTAAGGTCTCCTTCCAGCATTTCCAACAAATTTAGGCCAAAACTTGAAAATAATCCAGCTGAAGAGAATACTCTCAGAAAAGGTTTTAAAGACGAATTCCAACAAAAGGATTTATGCTACCACACAAACCTTACACAATAGAGCAACCAAAACTAACATACATGAATATTGGAGGACTCGTGACCGCACGTCATCTTCTCCTTTGGCACTGACTCAGATGAAGTTACAGATATTTTCATTTCCCTGATGTTACCTGAAGCTTTATTTTCATCTAGATCCCTCGATCTAAAATTTTCTTCCATGCATCAGTAAAAGGACATGACACAAAACTAAGAACTTATCAGTCACTTTCATCCAAACCATAGACAAGAATTATTGGGATATGCATGAATGAAGAAAGCATAATCCAGAGAAAGTAAAAGGAGGATGGATCCACAAGTCGATACACATTTTCAAGGCATAAACTTCCAGTCCTATATTTAAGGCTTAAGAGCAGCCAAATAACTTTAGGGGCTTAGGCCGACAAAATGATCAAATAGGAGTTCAATCTCTTACGATTCTGTTACTTCCTCAATTAACGAAAACAGTAACGAATGTGAATTTACATTAAAATTAAATGAGGACTGGAAAGAGCTCATTCCAATCATGTCAAGTAAAAGTGGTTGCCTATACCAGATTCAAATATAACAGGGATTCTGCTTATCTTCCATTTTAGCAATTAGAAAACTTAATCTAGAACATAAAATGCTGTCACATACTTTGAGATGGAAACAGGGTAAGACTTTAAAAGTACTTAGGGACCAATTAATCAGACTCAGCAAACAGATGCTTGTGGTATGAAACATAGTTATTGTATAGTAAACCAAAAAAGGTTTGGAGGAAAGCCTATTTTATATCAAAAAAGTTTGCAGTAGTGTCGACAACTCGTCAATTGTCACCAATCACCCTCATTTGCGTTAATAACAAGTGCTTGCAGTGGCAAGTTTGGGATTTAATGTGATCTCGAGATGCACATTTTCCATTGGGGGACAGAAGAAAAGGAGCAACCTTTTAATGCACTATTGAATCGTCCTCCCATAGTAGTGGGTAAATACATTCACAGACATCTAGTTGACCAACATTATAATTTACTTTTGAGCCGGTAAAAGGTGTTCCAAGCAGACAGGGACATTCTTCCCTTGTCATATGTTAACTTCATGACAATCATTAGCCAGTCTACTAATGTATTCATTGATCTAAGTCATGAAGATCAGTATTCATGCATTACATATATATGGAGTTCTGTGGTTATGCGTTTGAAAAAAAAGAAGATGCCATCATTTCATTATAATGGCAGTAATTAGTATCAAAGCAAATGCATCCCATTGTTGATACTCTAGTCATCTTTCCATTGTGAAGAATCTGGGAAAGTTTGAGATAGAAAAAGAGCATTTAGAGGAGACCTAAAGATAATCTGAGGTTTTGGCAGCAAAGTAAATGAGTTCTTGAACGAAGGTGCTCACTAATCCACATTCTCTTCAAGACTGCTGGTCCAAATGTCAAACTTCAGCATGAAATTACATTTTTCAAATTTCTACCCGAGCAAAAAACATGGTTATTAGCATACGTCAGCAATAAGCTGATATTCCAACGCAATCAAATGAAGCTGCCAACTATCGGAGTTTCTCCAGCTGCCAGCAATGACATTATCGAGGAGAAAGAAGGACGGGACACTAAGCTGCTTGTACCTTTGATTCCCATAAGCGCAGCAATATATCTATATGTCTGCGAACTCAGCTATAGCCTCTACAAATAAGTACACGAAATTGATCTATTCTACTTACATCAGATCATTCACCAAATGATAGTGATGGTCAAGTATAATTCCCCAAATCATACACAGGCAATTCCAAAACTTTCCACAAAAATTCAGCGCGAGTTGAACGACAGGTAGACTACGAGAAAGAGTCTATCTACAGCAGGATTTCTGTAAGCATAGATCAGGAAAAGACTCTAAGCACGTAGGTCAACCTCCTGTATATTCCGACATATTGGACACTCCGAAAGTTGGAGAACATATATGAAACTTATAAATTCTACTCAATCTAAACCACGCCATTTCGTAGTTCTAATTCGACGATCAACCAAATACAAAAGAGGGAAGAGAACAAGACACTCACGGTCGAGAGCAGTGTCCTGAGCTTCGCACGCAATCCGTCCATTTCGAGCGCAGCGAAAAGCTCTCAAGCTCTTGGAATTCGACGAAACGAGCGATCGCGACTGAATCCTCAACCCCGCGAACCCCGGCAAGGCGGCGCCGGCTTTCCGCCACCTCGAGGGGAGGGAGATCGCCGCCGGGGACGAGGCCATCGCCGCCGCCGCCATCGGGCGGAGGGAAGGGCGAACGTTAGGCGAGGAGAGAGCGACCGACTCGTGCATGGCCGCTATCGAAGAATAAGGAACGATCGCTTCGCCTAGAGAATATCGAGATATATCCTCTGACAAGGAAGCGAGAGTATATATGGGGGAGAGGGGCGCGCGCGGCCGGCAGCGGAACGAGGGATGCGAGAAAGTTAGATGAGCGGTGGGCATGAGGTGAAGAGAGAGAAATGGAGATTCCGGTGGAGACCTGAAGATGGAAGGCGGCGAGGAAGAAGAAGAAGAAGAAGAAAGACGGGACAGTGGAAGGTGCCCGAGGTTGACGAGAACGAGGAAAGTTAGATGGACCGGACTGGAACGGAATGTAGGGATGTTGCCGTCGCTGTCGCTTGTCTCGCTCGGTCTTACGATGATCCGGACATTAACGAGGCGTAAGTCGTTGACCCGGAACTGTTACCTTTAGGGTCTGTTTCGCAACTTACCGATTTTTTTATTTTTTTATTTCTTGAAATAGAAAATAAATAAAAATCCGTTTAGTTAACGCCAACTGATTTTTCTATTTTTCTATTTTTGGGAATGTAAAAGTTGTTCTTTAAATAAATTTGGAGTAGAAATGAGAAGTAGAAAAACTAACTTTTTATTTATGGGAATAATTTCTAAACTATTTCTTTGGGACTTTTCACCCTTATAACATGCGGCCACTTACCCGCCGCCTGTTGCCACCATCGCCACCCGCCACCACTCGCCGCTAGTCGCTGGCCACCGGTGCCGCCGGCCTGGAATTAGACCGGATGCGCGTGATTACTACTTTATTTTTATTTTAAAATTATTTTTGAAATATAAATTTATTTGATAAAATAAATTTTATTTTTTTATTTTTAAAACAGACTTTTATTTAAAAAACAAGTTTGCAATAAAAATTAAAAATATTTTTTTTTACTTTTCTATTTCGAGAATAAAAATCAGAAAATATTTTATATCTTTTCTATTTCTCGAATGAGTCTTTCCCTAATCTAGCCATCCATCCCCCACTCACCACTGTTGCCGGTCGTCGTCAGTCGCCATAGCCCTCTACCCTCACTACTGTCGCTCAGGAAGAAGAAATTTTGTGTCTTTATCACATGAATTTCTATTTCATAAATAGATATTTTATATCATTATCAAACACATATTTTTACTCAGAAACTCATCCAAGAATAGGAAAAAAAAGGATATTTCTGTTTCAGAAGTCAATTTTTGATTGGAAATTTTATCATTCGCATCTTGATTGGCCATGGTTCGAAACGATTTTCTCAAATAGCATAATTTATGGAAGATAGAATTTAATTATGTATAAGTTGAAATTAGATAGGATCAACCTTTCGGATTCAAAGCAATCTAGCCACGATAAAGGTACTTGGCTAAGCTCGAAATTTATCCCGAGTCGAACCACAAATGATTGCTCAATCTCGGTAGGTGACCTTTGAATCAATTAGGACCAATCTATTGGATTAAAAAATCTGGCCCTCGATAAGTCTAGGGTGAGTCTAACTTAATTGCATCAAAATTAATTGGATCGTTAAGGTAATGAGTATCTAATTTCCTCAGTCGAGAGTCTCCAAAGTGACAATTTTTAAGCAAAATTATGCGCCTTCAATCAAAAGAACAAAGTGCATACTTACGTCTAGGAAAACCTAATGAAATTATAAGTTTTTTCGTAAATAAAATGCATACATCAAATCCTTGTTTTCTAGAAAATTTTCTCAAAATATTTCCCTGGAGGTTATTTTCGGTGGTAAACAGCAGCAACACAGGGCAACCTAATTCAGCACAGCGCTCAGCAGCATTCCTGAAGACCTAGGAAAAACCAAAGTCGCCTCACTGAAACGTACGAGCCGACCTCTAAATTAAAATATGCGACAAAGGTTGTCCTGAAAAAGGAAAAAAAAAATGCATCTTTCTCCGAGAACCTTTCCCGTCAGATGCTCCCCCTCCGCAGCTGCGCATTTTGCGTTCTCCTGCCTCGTCCGGAGCCGCATGGATGCTAAACCCTGGACCCTCTCCGGCGACGGCAATACCCTTTTGAGCTCCGCCTCCCGCACGCCTCCGAGACAGGTCCACGTGAGCGACGAAGAGGCCAGCGGCGGCGGAAAGGGCGGTCCCATCTCGCCGCAAGAATGGCGGGGGTGGGGGTGCGTGTCCCCGGTGCCCGCCATGGTCACCGAAGTCATCGAGGACCTGAAGCTCTTGGAGGAAGACATGGATGCCTCCATGAGTTTTGGAGGCAATGGGGGTAAACTCCAGGTACGCTATCTGTGGTTTGTTGACGCGCTCTTTCTTGATTTTTGACTGATTAGTTAATCGGGTCCTGATCGGTCGGGTTGTACTCTGTTTCGGTAGACTTGGCTGACTTTGATACCGCCTGCGGTTTCTGAGGATAAGCAATTGGAAAGTAGAAAATTTTGTGCGAGTCCTCCTGGGAACGATCTCGCTGACGTTGCTGTCACTATGATACTTGTGTTTATGGGAAGGCTGGCCGCTCAGCTGTATAAGAAAAGGATGCGATTGGTCTTGCGTTGTGCCTTTACCTAGAAAAGATTTTTATGTCAATGAAAGAAATGACTAGGGGAGGTTTTAGAGTTTGGTGAAGCTCGGGAAGTTGAAACTACATAAGAAAATCAGTCTCCTTTGGATGTCTACACTTGTCTGGGGATGCTCTTGGAATCTTGTCGAGACCATTGCTCTTCAAAACTGAAAATAAAAATAAAAATGAACCTTTGTTATGACAAAAGTATGTGCGAGAGCTCTAATGGATAGTTTTTGTAAACTAAAGCATGAAATTTCACTAATTTCATAATTTGGATTGGGAATTGGTGTCTGGAATTGTTACGGATGCATTTGGTTCCTCAATGTTACTTCTTCTTCAGGGCGATTTCAAAGTGGAAGAGGACAAGAAGCACAGAGCAAAATATCAGGCATTAGGTGACTCAGAGAAGAAACTTCAATTCTTTGCTGCCCGACAGATAGCATGCCGTTTGCTTGGAAGCAGGAACTACCTTTGCCAAAAGGTACTTGGCTACTTTGCAAGGATAGGTCTTCTCCATGATATCAATTTTCTTCCCTCTACTAATGTGTCAAAATGTATTCCATTTTGAGATATGTTGGAATTTATTGTCCAATTGTTTTGCAGTGCTGGCTTCCTATGGAAGATTGTATGTGTTCAAAAGTACTTCCCTGTTCTCTGTGGCATGGTATGCATTTCTGGGTGTATATGCATCCCAAGGTATTAATACGTCGTCTTTTATGGTATATCATACATATACATTGATGCATCGGCCTCTGTTAGTGTGACTAGTCCTTTTACAGGACTTTCTGAGACAAAACAACACTGGGAAGTTGTTATGGCAATTGTTTGGAGTCCAAGCAGCAACTTTGTGCCTCTTTGGAATTGCTGAAGATGAAGAGATCATGTGGAATACCTTCAAATTTGCAGGTTCCATCAATTTCTGTTTTTTGTGACTTTTCACTTCACAGGTTTCTCAGTGCAATATTGCAGCAATCCGATAATGTTGAAGGGTCAATGTTTGGAAATATTGCTAGTTTAATAATTTTGTTGAGCTGATCAGAGTCAAGTTCATATCTTGGAAATGCACTTCCATTCTACAAACCAAGCCTGAGTTTGATGTTTTGCGTTTGGCTTTTTGGGTGAAATAAGCTGATTTTCAGTTTGAAAGACTCTTTATTTATCGGGAGAGAGGCAAATTGGCTATGGTGGCTGGGTAATTTATTCTTTATTAGGATGTGGTAATCGGGAATTGACAGAGATGAACCATTGCTGTTGCTTTATATTTAGATGTTAGAGATCTTTAAGTCATTGTATTACATTTTATTGTATCCTTGGGACCTGACAGGTAGTATTATTAATATCAGGGAAGAGTAAGGTTTGGTGCCTCTATCCCAATAAGAGCGCTTTGACTGAATCTGTACAGGATACATTCAGCAGGGCACAATTCCATTCAGAGAGGGTAGTGCTTCTTCAAAATTGATGTGATGGTCTTGTGCCAAGAGCAATGCTTGAATCTTCAATACTTCATTGTTGTCCTTGTCTCTTGATTACAATGGCTTCAGGCATAAATTCCTTTTTTCTATCTTCTCCAGGCTTCCATTGCTGAGAGAAATGAAGATAAAATTTTGCATTTTGTTCTAATAGATGGTACATGGAGTAACTCTGCTGCAATGTTCCGGCGTTTAAAGGTAATACTGGGTGGCAGATCCTTTTTATCTCCTCTGATTTATGGTTAACACTCAACAAAGCATACTTCTCTTCATGTAGTAATATGTCTATTTCACCTATCTGTAGTCAGTGCTGTTGGCTTTGAACCTTTGAACAGAATTTACAGTTTTGCATTATTGATACAACCAAGCGGTTGATGCTTGGTTGCAAGTAATGAATTTATTCTGACATGAACTTGTATTTTCCAACCTGAAGGAGCAAGCAAAGATTGTTTGGGGGGAAGATGATCTTCCTTGTATATCTCTCACTACTGGTGCATCCGCAATGCACAAGCTCAGGTGATATGAACTGCTAGAACTTCCCTTCTCTCATTCTCTGTACTGTTTCCTGTAATCATATGATCCTCCATAAAAACCTTCAACTTTCTCCTCTTCATCTCAGAGCATCTAAAACCGCTTTTAAGCTCAATAACTTTTGTCTGAGTTTAGGCCACAGCCTTCATGGGATCGTACCTGCACAGCTGCTGCAGCCATTGCCCTCATGTCTGAGCTACAAGCTGTTCCAGAGTTTAGCTCCTACGGTTTGGATAAGCAGGCTGAAGCAGTGGAAGATGCCTTGCAAGTGTTACTAGAAGCACTCACAGCTCGACGCCTTCGAATGGGCAGGTCCATCACTCGTAAAGTGAGGCACACCACTAACATCTGCTAGATCCAACTAACATGTAATTGTGGAGTAATGAGAGGAAGCTTCAAACTCATGAGGTAATCTGATGTTCAACTCATGTTTGGAAACTTAAGGCAAGGAGCATAGATTGAACATATCTTTTGCATATTTTCGATTGAAATTCTCTTCTGTTCCTGATTGTGGATCCATAGGCTGACAACTCATGTTTTAGTCCAAGTTACGGTTGGGCTCAGCACTAACAACCATATATATTGTCAAATTAATTAAAGAGGGATTTTCTGGAAAAGCATGTCAATTTTGGCATTAAGATGTTGTGTTGAGTAATCTTCTGGTTCATTCTTTCTATTTGTACTCTGGATGGTCTCATGATTGCTGTGCTTAAAGTCACCTTCCCTGTTGTCACGATGGCCTAAAGGGCCTAAAGAGCTTGTATATGTGTACAGTCCGATTAAAGCTGTGTTACACCCCTATTTCAATTCTGTCACCTTCCTATGCTTGCATCATTTTCATATGAAAAGAGAAATGCTAGACTTAGGAAAATGGTTTATAAAATCGGTATACTAAGTGATATATCATACTGTGAGTGGCACTTTAAGCAAGTGATTCATGTTTAAGAACCATTAATAGTCTGACACATCATTTTGTAAACTGGTCTTAGTAATTATAGCATTGCTCTTACAATGCCCTCAGGGTGTGCCATCAGACAAAAACCAGTGCCGTCGTTAGGATTACCACTGTGGCTGCGAGTTCAAAATTTAACTTGCTTAGCTTCCTTGCATCGAGTAGCCACACTTTTGCTGGCACGCAGCCTCCTAGAAGCCACAGAGATCCTTCTGGAGACACCATGACACTTATGCTCAATTTTCTGGATCTGCTTTGAGCCCCATCAGAGAGAGAGATGGAGAAACAGATCCATTTTCTCTTAGCAGCTTTTTGTGGTAAAACTGATGCTGAACTGACCATAATTTGGAGGTGGTTATACGATGCCCTGAGAAACAGAATCGGACAATGTCATTTTTTTGTTCTTTAAATATTCTTCTGTCTTGACTGTTTGCTAGCCTACTCATTTACCGTCTAAGAGTTGCTTGATTATGAAACTTGGCTGAATGGGTTTTTCTTCATTTTGCAAAAAGCGCTGTCTTCTACGAAAATCTTACCTGTGAGAACCATATTAAAGTGATAAAGATTGGATGTTGCTTCTGTAACCTTCATTGGGTTGGTGATCCCAAAACCATCCATTTTCAGCAAATCCCCCCGGACGACTATACTTCTGGTAAGGTAACTCCACTGTCAACAAAGTCGACTATGTTCGTCATTTCTAGCCAATTTCACTGCACTGACTTCTTTCAAGTTCGATCTTTTTCCAAAATTTGAGTGAGTGCCCATCACAAGAACATTAATTTGTCACGTGGCAGGTCAGAGATTTAATTAGACAGGACACTTCTATTGTTGACTATTGACTGGTGAAGATCAAAACAGAAAAAAGACTTTGTTTATATTTCTTAAACGGTTAATAATATAGAATAACTCAAAATCGGTAAATTTATGATAAATATATTTCAAAATAATTTTTTGATTACTAAAATTTCTAAATTGATACATTTTTGATAAATTTATTCTAAACTGATATATTTACGATAAATTTATCCTCTATTAATTTTTATTTAATAGGTTTTTGCAACCAACATAAATCTCCTATGGGGTTTCCCGTATTTATACAACAATATCACATCTCTAGCACTGGTGAAATAGTCACCCAACCACTCATCATGCAGCGGTGGCCTTTGACCGGTTCATGCTTTCCCCAGGATCTTGCTTTCCCCACCTAGAGACGTAGTGTAGACACGAGAGAGAGAGATGAGGGGGTAACATGGGGATAATTTTTGTGTTGAGGGGAGAGAGAAGAAGGGTTGCGAAACAGTTCATCTTTTGATTCCAGGGAGAGAAGCCAGACTTTTTTTCCAATAGTTGGTGATGAAACCTTTCGTATTATCCCATCTAATTTTTGATACGTGAATGATCGGATTAGAGCTTAGAAGTATGCGATTAGGCTTGGCCCGCAGAGGGAAATCACAACACCTTGGAGAGACTTAGATACGTTGCTTCAAAGACAACGCAATGTTGCTCCAGCTTTATGTCAAATGAAACATTAAAAAGAAGTCTCTTTCCCTTCGCCAAAAATCAGGCAGCAGGCCTCAAGTTTAGCAGATACACGTACCGCCATGAATGTATCGGAGCAAAAGGTGGGAAGCAGGGTGGTGTTATTGCTCTTCGCTTTTGTTTTCTACCGGCTCTTTTAACTATTCAATTTCAATTGATCTGTCATCTATTCTGAGAGACCTAACAAAGGAGGATAAATCTATTTCTGAATGGATCGGGCGTGCGAATCCTCAAGAGTAGACTTTGAATTTCTACTTTGGGGTATCGTTGTATTTAATCAAATTCTTTTAATTTTTGTTTTCGTGACCACAAATTTCAAGTGGATGGATGGTGCCCGTCTTGCTCTTCAATGGGTATACTCTCCTCTCTCTCTCTTTTATATCTTCTAAGCAAATGAAGAATAATTCATAATTAACAATTACTCATGAATGGTGGGCCAGACATACTATGGTTTCCCTCGAACTCGTGATGAGCAAATCATCCCTAAATTTAGAATGACAACAAAATATCTTCTACATTACTAAAACGTGACAAAATATAGTTAAGTTTAACGAATATCCACGCGAAAAATTACAAAGCCTTGAATAGGAAATTTTTTTAGAAATTATAATTCATATTTCCTTTCTGCCGCTAGTGGATCGTTTGTGTTTATAAAGGTCTTTTCCACATAAGCACCCTTATTTTCTAGACTGAACGACTTGTTTTCCTTCTTCTTTGTCCAATTTTTATCTAATTTTTATTTCATCGTACCTTGGCAAAATGTTACCCTGATTCTCGTTTCTTACTGGCTCGAGATTAAATTTGCCGATTGTCATGTGCTTTTTCAAGAACCTAATTCCTGCGTGAACCTCCATTTTGATAGATGTTGACTTTTTTTTATTTTCTTTTCAAACTTTAAAAATAGAAGGAAAATGAGTCATGCTTTGTTTTGACCATATTGCCCCTCATGAATCCCACTTTCAGGCAATGATTCCGGTTAAATGTGGAGCCCATTTTGTATCTCACCTTTTATTTGGTTTTTTTTATTCTTTTTCTTCTTATTAACAAACAAGGCCCTCAGTGGTCTTCTTACCATCAATTCAAGCTGTGTTACACATCTATTTCAATTCTCTGTCATCGTCCTATGCTTGCATCATTTTTTATTTCGATAAGAGAAACGTTAGACTTATAAAATTAATTTATAAAATTGGTATACTAAGTGACGTATCATATTGTGAGTGGCATTTTAAGTAAATGATTTATGTTTAAGAATCATTGATAGTCCGACGGCATGTCACTTTCTAAATCAATTACGTAAGACCATTCTAATTAAGTCCAGCATTACTCTTACAATGCCTCGAGGTGTGCCATTAAACAAAACCCGGCACCGCCACCAGGAGTACCGCCGTGGCCTCGATTTCAAAATTTGACCTGCTTAGGTAGCCAAACTTTTGCTGGCGGGGCGGCCTCCTAGCAGCCTCGGATGCTCAATTTTGCAGAACTGCTTTTGAGCTCCATCACAGAGAGAATCGGACAGTGTTATTCTTCTGTTCCTTAAATGATCTTCTGTCTTGGCTATTTGCTAGCCTACTCATACACCTCCTAAAGAGTTGCTCGATTGCGAAATTTGGCCGAATGTGTTTTTCTTCGCACTGTTCGCTCGTCTGGCAAGAAGCGCTGTCTCCTATGGAGATCTAATGGGCGAAACGCGTATTGAAGTGATAAAGATTGGACATTGCTTTTATAATTTTGATGGGGCTGGTGATCCCAGGACCTCCGTCGGTTGTTGCGCTTCGATTCTTCATCAAATTTCCCCTAGTACGGAACTACACAATCAAGAAAATCGTCGTCTCTAAGGAAATGTTCCCCAATTTCACTGCAATTGTCTTCTTTCACGTTCCATCTTTTTTCCGAAATTTGAGTAAGTACCCATCACAAAAACATTAAATTGTCAGGTGTTTATAGTTGGGGTCAACGGTCTTTTCATTCCAAGGACAGAGAAATCTGGGAGGGCGGTTGAGTGGATTCGGTGTCATTTTGTTAGGAAGGGGCTGGGTCAACCAACGAAGCACTCAATTGGCCAATGGTCAAGGAGTTGATTAGCCCGGACGACCTTTATTGTTGAGGATTCACCGGTGGAGATTAAAACGATCAAAGGGCATTGTTCGCCTATATTTCTAAAAAATAAAGTAACGATCTTTGTAAAATTATGAAAATATCATATATCTAAATGATCAATATTTATACATTATGACATTTTTCTCAGGCTCTGGATTAAAGGAAAAATCGAAAGTAAACGCCGCCGTAAGATGCAAATTAGATGAAATATAAAAAAACAGGCAAAGAATCTATCCAATCAAAGACGAGTGGAGTTACGGACCGAGGCATCATGATCAACGGATGATCCGAATCCGAGTGGAGGCAACGTCGGAACGGCCTGCGACTGACTCCTACGCATCAACTGCCCACCGCCTCCCGTCAATCATCATAAGACAGCCTGACAAAACGCGGCTTCTCTCTCCTCCCTCTCTCTCTCTTTTCTCTTTCTGTCGCGCTCGCTCGCCCTGAGCTAAAATTAGCAATAACCCCTGTCGGAACGAGCTCGTTCCAAGGAACAAGAAGACAGCTGACGGGAAGGAGACGACCCATTTGTTCTTTGGAGATCGATCGAGATTGGTCTCCGGCGAGCCCCCGGCGAGAAGCAAGAGAAGAAGAAGAAGTCTCGCGATGGCCCGCTACCCGTTTCCCTGCGGCTGCCTCCTATTTTTCCTGCTCATCGGCGTGGCATCTTGCTCTTTCATTCATGGTAAATCTTGGCATTCTTGGTGTTTTTGCTGCTCGAGAAATTCTTGGGCTTTTCCCGTTGTTTCTCTTCGCCCGTTTGATCTGTCGTTTCCGTTGGGTTTTCTTGACGGTTCTTGCGTTTGTTTTTTCAGATGGCATCTTTGAATCTCGGGAAGCTGCTGGCCGTAGCCTTCTTCAGGCCAAAAAGAGTAAAGATCTTTCTCCATTCTCATTATATTTTCTTTTTTCTTTGATTTCCTTGTTTGACGAATCGTGCGATCTGTTCCTTCCGTTGAAGGTTTTCTGTTTCTTCGAATCGTTAATTGTTTCTTTTCACATGTCTGAGCAAAATTAGGAAGTCTATAGTTTCTGGGATGTTTAAGGTCATAGGGGTGCTCATTAGTGGTATTGGACATATATACCTTGCATTGCAATTAAATTTTTCCAAATTGAGGCCGGGTGTGTTTAGTAATTAGATTCTGAAGCTATTTCTATAAGCAACATGCAAGTGCTACCGAACAAATGCAATTGAGTCAGCATATTTTCTGGTATCCCCATCTTCTTCCTCCCTCTTGAGCCCAAAATTACCAATTGTTTCCTGGAGGCTGAGCACATTTGATGCTGATTTTAATCTTAGGAAGAGGGAATCAGGTGGTATCTTAATGATGCGAACTCCTTTCCCAACACCTTAATCGTGCATAAGTTGGTAGTTCCATGAATTTATAATTATAGTTGTTTCATCACGTCAGTGAGTTTTCTCCTTATGCCCCTTGAGCAATAAGCTCTCTCTCCTAGATATTTTCAGCCTATGTTTCATTGTTCAATATGACCATCAAGTTTTCTTGAGTCCTATATATTTTCAGCCTATGTTTCATTGTTCAATGTCAAAAACAAGAAGTTACCCACGTGAGTGACACAGAAGAAGTAGTATAGCCCGAAACAAAGAAGACTTTTCAGAGAGCAGGCACTAAACAACTTTGGCCGTTACTTGGTCTGGGCTTCTGAGAAGAAGCTGATAGGAAGCTGAATAAGGTGTTAGGTAGGGTTGATTTTCCCACCAATAAATAAGGTTGTGTAGAGTCATTATTTTCATGATGGTCTGAGATAGCTTAATCATATTTCTCATTAAAGAAAGAAAAGCACAAATATTTCCGTGGAATATAGTCCATTTAGTTATATCAATGTGCTTGCAATTGGTAATCCTCTTCATGATTTTTCATCATGAGGTATCAGTACTGAATAGAGTAATCCAAAATTAGCATTTTAAAGTTGTTATTCAGTGTTGTTTCACTGAAATTTTGCTAATGTAATAAGAGCTTTCTAGATTTTCTTGAATGGTGCTGCTAGAACATCTCTTTGGTGAAGTTAGTGGAAGATTATTGAACACAACTTTTCTTCAAGTCACTATGGAGCTATTTGACAGTTGCGCTATACTGTTCGCATCAGTTGATTTACTGTGGAGATGACCACATATCATGATAATTGATGATTTAACTTATGGTGGATCACACTGGTACTATATTCTAAAGGATTCATATTTTCATAGTCAGAGTAAGAAAACAATCAGGATGTTTCTTAGAGTTAAGGAAACTCTTCATCATGGCCCCCCAACATCCTGGTGGCCAGCTTTACCGTAAAAAGCTGCCATCTCATTCTCATCATTTTCCAAAATTTGGTTGGTTATTGCACTGACCAATTAACTCGAACCTGCAATGATCTCGCTCAATTTACTCAAAAGTGCTGTGTTCTTCCCTGACTAAATCAGGCTGATTGCTATTCAATTAAAAGCATGAGTAAGGGAATCAGGAATAGAGGAGTATGTGAAACATTTTTCATGCAATTTATGCCTCAGTTTATGATGTGGTGTTGTAGAATCTCATTGCCTTCCATCCCCATGCCCAAATTCCATTCTGTGTGTTTGAGTTGAAGAGATCTGTAAAATCTTTGCATTTGCTACATGTCCCTCTTTGTACTTGCAAGTTGATGGAACTTGTGTATTATAGCTAGAAGACAAATGGTAACTTTTATGAGTTTTCGGTGAATGGGTGGCACTTTTAAACTTTAATCTCCTTGTTTATTTTTTTGGCTCAAAGGTTGCTCTGTAGACTTTGAGAACCAGAACTACACAATCCTCACGAGCCAGTGCAAGGGACCCCAATACTCAGCCAAGCTCTGCTGTCAAGCTTTCAAAGAATTCGCATGTCCCTTCATCGACCAAATAAATGACCTCACAACTGATTGTGCTTCGACCATGTTCAGCTACATTAACCTCTATGGAAAATACCCTCCAGGACTCTTTGCTAATGAATGCAAAGAAGGGAAAGAAGGTCTCGATTGTACCGCGGTACCTGTAGCATCTCCAGCTCTGAAGGAATCTGTGAATGCGAGTGGAGGCGAGTTAGTGGCGAAACAGTCTTTGTCATTGATGTTTGTGGGTGTGTCTGTTACGCTTCTGCTTCAGTATTCCTGAAGTAAATTGCCTTTGTAAAGAAAATGTGAAGGTATCATCCTGCGGGCTTATATACTTTGTCCAGATGTTGTGGCCTTTCCTCTGCAATGTCATAGAGAGCTGCTATTCTTTTATAAGAGATGTCTTAAATTATGGCTAGATCATGTGACTCTGCATAGTCTCTGCAGACTGTAGTTCCATTGTTTTCACAGGGTGATTGCAGATGGCTTTGTTTTCCCTTTTTGTTTGTAATTCAAAATGTTTTGTCAAGTACATTGTATTTTCAAGTTCGCGTCACACGTGACATTCTTTGTATGTAAGGGGCCTCCTGAAACCGTTTCATTATTCATGATGATTGTAGTCATACGGATGAACAGGTCCTATGAGATCATGAATCTAATTGTGCCTACTTGATGAGAAATGTGTCTGCGTTTGTCTGTTGTCGAGTGATGGCCTAGTGGCCCTTTTTTGGGGCTTTCTCGGGAAAAACATAATTTATTTGGACGGCGGTTGAATAAACTGGACATTTCTCTGCTAACCGTCTTCCTTCCTCTGCGAATATGGAAATGCTTGGCCAAGTCAAGACAGACTGCTTTGCAACAAAAGGAAAAATTTTACTTATTGTTGTATCCCACTACTTTGATGGACTTAGCATAATTAAAATACCCAATTTCTTATTGGCATGAATCATGGGCAAAGCTGGCTTGTCTTATGACTTCGACACTGGTTTGCACGTATGGACAAAGCAGTTGGGCAAAAGTTGAAGAGAGAGACTTCAATTTGAATTGTTCCTCCACAGGCTTTGGTGTCTTTTACGAGCAGAATGGTTGCTTCTGATGGAGTGTGTCAACGTTTTCTAGCATAAACAATTGAAGGCGGAAATGGAAGATCCATCTGTCCTGCACGGAAGTTGCCTACCAAGTTCTTGAGCCAGTCGTCATCACAGGAAATATTATTTGCTCTCTCATTATTGGAGCTATATGCGGATCCACCTCTTGCTGAGCTGGAGTTGTAAAGATCCGAGCTCAAGATGCATGCGCCGGTGGGAATGGGAAAAACACAATAAAGAAATGAAGAATAATTGGTGAAAGCTCATGATCCCATGAAGCCTGGAAGCTGGCAGGTCGGTTGTTTGGATGGATCATAAGAGCTCCGACTTTGTTCTTGCTTTAATTAAAGGTAGTGGCATGGATCTTGGCTGGGATTCCTAAATTGGACCTGCGTCGGGTCGTGTCATTCCTCAAACATGCCGCGTACAAACTCAACTCAAACCATGCTGTCATTGAGATTGCAGACTGCAGCAGGAGCCAGGGAATGGGAGTAAGAGGTGAACCGACGTGCTCATGTCGTCGGTCTTGTAGGTCTGTGCTCGATTGTGGGAACATATAGGCATTTTCGTTTAACTAAACATTACTTGCTTGCGATGGGACACGCATGCTAATTGAGAGGACCGCATTTATCCGGTGCCATACTGCTTCCTGCATCGATGATTACTACTAAACAATCGAGACGGAAGTCTATACAAAGTTCAGTGCCTCAATTAAAAAGAGGGTGAAGCCAAATTGTAAGTTCTTGAAGATGAAGTGGTATACCCCGAGTGTCGTGCATTGACCGCGAGATTCGTTCTCAACGGTTTAATTCGTCTTCTCTCCGTAAAACTGTGCGCTTAACAGAAGTTACAGTAGAAGAATTTGACAGGGTCGGAAAAATACTTGCAATCATACCATTAAGAAGTTGTCACTTACAAGAAAAATACTTTTCTACGCCTAACAGGCTAAAACTAAAGATCCACAACTTTCCTTCCCTTTCGAAATGAGACGCAATTAAAAGCTGCAGTTCCAGGGTTGCCACCCTGCAAGAATTCGGGTGAATATCTACAAATCAAAGTCGAAGGATGTGAACCAATGGAATCATCTGTGAGCTGTGACCAGCGTTTCGATGAAGCGCAGGCCGTCGAACCTCGGCGCAAACTTATCAGCGGGGCCCGAGTTTTGCGAAGAAGAAGCAGATTGTTCAGTGCCCGAGACGTGTTCCTGCAGGTGAAGTGAGGTAAAAAGATCAATCAACCGAATGACCAAGATCGATCTCGACCGGAACCAGAAGACCAAATTTCACTCGGAAAAATTCAATTTTTACATATGCGAGCGAAGAAACTTCGCTCCTCTCGGCATAACATCACTAGACAGTCAAACAATTGCAGCTATTTTCAAGAACCCAGCACCCACTTTCTCAGCCGTCAGGCAAAATGCATACCTGGTTCGGAAACTGAAGCTTGGAAGTGCACGAGAAACCCGAAGCAGAAGAAGAAGAAGAGATGGCAGTAGCAGAAGCGGCAGCCGCCGAGACTGCAAACAATTTTGACTTCTTCATTGTCGGACAAGCTTTGAACTTTCTTCTTCCCCTGTTTTTTCTAAGTGCAGAGAGGTAATTGAACCAGCTAGAGAGAGAGAGAGAGAGAGAGAGAGAGAGAGAGAGTATGTAGAGAGAAGACAAAGTGTTTTGGAGCAACAATAATGAGTTCGGAGTCTATCATCGTATTAATATGAGGTCAGGACTTGGACAGCGTCCCGGTTAATTAGTGGCTACAGCCTACAGGCAGGTTCGTTTGGAACATTACATCACCCACCAAGTGTCTGACCTCTCTCGTCTAATTTACCCTTCTGCCCCTGCAGCTCAAGGGCTCTCTGGTCCACCAGAACCCACTCGCTCAAATAGCAGTCCTGGATGGAGGTTTAGGTTCAATTAGGACCTCAATTTTGGTAGTTCTAAATCACGCTTCACATGAACACCGGACAGCGCAGGGCACTTGCACTGTAGTAGCCGTCTTCAATATGGGTTTCTTCTTAAACCATATGCTCTTTTAAAGTTTATGCTAAAAAAATAGTATAAGTAGATGATTCTCTAATTATGGCGATATAGTTTAGTTAATGCTAGTCGGTTTCGAACCAATCTTCTCAGCCATTTGGGAACTATTTCTGTCTTTTTTGTTCTTGTCAGGGCAATATGGTGCTCTCCAATCCCAAAATCTGATCACCAACTATTCAATTGCATCCATCCTCCCCAGCATCAAACCTAAGGGAAACAGTTCATCAAGCCCTCATTGTGATTGCCGAAGAAAGTTCGTGCCTTTTCTCCAGATGGGGCAAGTGCAGCTACCTCAACAAATTTGCTGGCAGGTAAAGTGTTGCAGCCGTTGGGGCTACGAGTTGTTAGTACTTGACATTCCCCCCGTTGATGTCCCGAAACCTGAAAAGACATCCTTCTCAACTCACCTTTCAGTCAAAAGTAGCTTTAAGTCTGTTTGATGCTCTCTTCTTTAAGGTTGGAAATTTCATGAGCAATAATGGTGTTAAATAACATCGGGGACGATCCCTTTTGACCTAACAAAAACAATAATTACAATGTTTGTGAATAAAATCATATTTTTCCAGTGAAATTCTTATTTGTATTCAAATATGCTCTAGCTCCATGAGCATTATAATATGATAAATTTATGCTTTTTCAATGAGGAATGCGGTATGAAGCGATTGGTGATTAATTATTTTGATCAAGCCAATCGAATTGAAGTGATCTTTGCTTTTGGTAACATGGGAAATATTAAGATTAGTGCACTACCCGAACGTGCTGGATGATGTGACAAATAATAAGCAACGATACATATTTTAATGAGCTTCAACGCGTGTGCTTATTACATCTTTTAATCAAACATATTTAGTATATTAATCTTAATACGTCTGACTTTTAATTTCTTATAATGCGGTTTTCCGGTTGGGCAGTTTCTACGGCAACCACAGGCTGGGTGACACGTGTGTGGTGGCGGTGGGACCACGTAAGACGAGGGCTGGGATTCTCAGGCTTTTCATCGGGTGGCCACTGGCCAATGTTCTTCTCTTCAAAGCAATCGCCTGGGGTCGGTGGGCGTCACGGACAAGCGACGGGTAATCGTCACCGCACGCGAAATCCCGCTTTTGCCCTCGGCCTCATCACGTAATTACTTTCTGCCAAGAAACTCCAAAATCACGATTAGATCCCATCTCACCACCACCCGCTAAGGATGTTCGGGCACTTTCGTAGCTCCTTCTTAACACGGGGTTGCAAAAGTCAACCCCGGTGCGTAATCCTTAAAATAATTGAGGTTCGAATTAAATTAATCACTGACGGTTTGGTGATTAACATTAATACAATCAGTCCTCGCAAATTTTTATTTGGGTCTTTTCTTTTTCATCCATTTTGTTGAATTTTGCTCCCCATGTGCATCCCGGGGAGAGCCGACCGGTAAGGTAAGTCAGCATGAAAAGCAGAGACCAATTATGGAACGTAGCCGAGTACTTTTAATGATGTTTCGAGCGGGACGTGACGTCCTGGGTGTGTGGGACGTGGATTTTTGCCATGCTGTACTGGTCTGTCCCTCCTGTCCTGCGAGCGATGAGCCACGCAGCACGTCAGTGGCGCAGCGCTCGTGCAATTATGTGCATCAACGGCAGTTCGGCTCGTCACATCCCACGCACATGGCCACGTTGAATTCGTAGACGCTCAACGGTCATTCGCCAATTGAGACCGGCACATCTGTGACATGTAGCGTAGCGACCTCTTTTTTTTTCTCCATTGGTTAGGTGCGAATTTAACCGCTTTACAAAGTCCAATAATGGCTTGCGCTCCTCTTCTCAAATGGCTTAATAATGCAATCATACTGCCCACCTTTCAGCTACTTTCACTGGCATAATAATGACCTATAACTTTATCGGTCTCTCAAAGTCGAAGTAGGCATAGCTTTGTACTTTACAATCAGCATAGGAGAATCGCACGCTGAAAACATTCACGAAAGACCCATGTCGAAATATAGGATTGCTCTATGAATCACCATATTTAGTTTTGTTGGCGTATTATTTATAAGCCGAATCTATGTATACAAATGATGGTACATAGGAAAAAATATTTTTTAAATAATTTAATTTTTGCGAAACAAGCAAGGTGAATTAACATTTTCCCTGACAGAATATTGTCGTTTTCTTCCAACCTTTTCGCATGTTCCGTGAGTTTTGTGGGGTTGGCGTTTTGCTTGCTGTCGGTATGGACGGGCGAAGAAGCTCCAGCCGACATTACAGCACAAAAGAGGAATTAAAAATGTTTGGAAATTTTACCAATCGGCACAGACAAGACGAGCCACGCGGAGGAGACAACACGAAAAGCGATTATAATTGAAATATATATATATATATATATATATATATATATAAATAAAGGTAAAAGTTGGAAGAATAATAGAGGCTGAGCGCAACAGGATGTTCTTGACAGAGGAAACGAGAAAAGAACATGTAGTGCCAAACGTCGTTTTCGCCCGCCGCGAAGGGGGGACACTCAATTTTTTCTCTTTCTATTTTATTTATTTATTTTTGCGACAGTCCAAGCAATAAAATGAAGCCAAAGAAAAAAAAAAATTGTAATTGGCCGAAACTCTATCGTACCCATCCTCGTTCGTCCTTGAAAGCAGAACCCTCGTATTGCGAAGTGCAAAAACCTGGTTAGGATACGAAAGGCCCTGAAATAAGGAGAGAAAAGTCAGATTAAATATGTTTAATTTAAATATTTTTGTGAGGGGCTTAGAAGGCAAATCCGTTGTAGTCTAGTTGGTCAGGATATTCGGCTCTCACCCGAAAGACCCGGGTTCAAGTCCCGGCAACGGAATCTCTTTTGTTTATTATGTCTCTCTTCTCCTCGTTTTCTTTTTTAGTTCTTGCTCTGAATCTTCTTCTTCTTCTTTTTTTTTTTGGTCCCTGTCATATGAGATCTCGAATGGCACTTGAGATGCTCACTGGTCTTTTCGGGTTCTTATTATCTCCACTCGATCAAAAGGAGGTCAAAAGCTTTTTGGAACCCTAGGAGTGGCTTCGAATTTTTGCGCTGGTGACAAAAGGTCCATCAATGGTAACTCCTATGCTGAATCAACTTCCTTTCGTGTTGTCTATTTCGTTCCGGTTGAAGTGATGCTCTTTCGAAATTCTTGGAAACGTTTTCTTTTGACCAATTTGAGTAGAGGAATCCGCACGGCTTTATTTAGACCATTGGAGATAAGAGAGGCAAGAAAATGGTCGGTGATCTATACGTGCAAAGCTTTATTTAGTCATCACTTCAACCATAAAGAAAGAAGAAAACGGGATCAATGGAGTTGAAGGAGGAGCACAATGTTTAATACCGTTTAAATTAGGGTTCAATCTTTATAATATTTATAAAAATATTATATACAATAAGAGTTGGTCCAAAAACTCCTAAATTGAGGATCAATCTGCATAGTACTGGTTTAGGGATCCCAAGATCAATGATTGACTTAGTCCCTCTAGAAACCGAACTAAGATCGGCAAGGTTGGGCCGGTCCAGAGTCAATCTAAGATTCCTAGACTGATGCTCACCCTAATGTCAATCGGCAATTAGAGATGTCAATATGGGTTATAAACTCATATTATGACTCATTTTTAGTTAAATAGGTCAAATATGGGTCAAGTGAAAGTTAAATATGAGTCAAATATGGGTTGAGTGAGTTATTAGGTAGATCCATTATTTCTCTCTTTCCATCCCCCTCCTCTATGCATTCTCGTCCTCCATTGCCGATTCGATGAGGTTCACTCGACAATAATTAAAAAAAATGATTTTTTTTAAAATTATTTTCCTCAAACTATTTCAATTTAGAGGTATTCATATTTTTTTATTTACTAATTTTTTATTATTTAATTTACTTTATAAATTTGATGTGAAATTTTTATTCAAATAATTTATATGTGAAAAGTTTAAAGTTGACTAAATAAGTGGGAGTAAATTTTTTTTTAATTAAGTTAAATATTAATATGTGTTGGTAATATGGGTCGGGTATGGGTTGTGTATGGGTTATCAAATTTACATTGCATGAAAATGGGTCAAAACGGGTTAAATGAGTCAATGTGGGTCGAACTATTTTTTGACCCGACCCGACCTACCCATTTGACACCTCTACCTACAACCAATGATCCCTGATCGTAGAGCGCATCAATTGCACGACGCTCATGCAATGCATTCAGCTTGGTTCGTCGAACCCACACACGGTCATCCGCCATAAGCGGATCCGACGCATTTGTAAAATGCAACGATCGCTTCGTATCCAGTTCCCTCAATTTTATCCGCTTTATAAAATCCAATCATGACGTGCGTGCAAACACAACACGAGGGGGCAGCCTTTTCCTAAACAGTTTCACGATGCTTTCATGCCCCGATGCGGAGAGACCGCCCACCTTTCAGCTACATCCACGGGCATCGCGGTGATCCACAACTTCATTGGTCTCTCGAAGCGAGCATCGTTCGCACTCCGCAAATTGACATTGGAGAAATGCACGCTAAAAACACACATGTCAGAGTCATGTTGAAGTATAGAATTACATGACGGGTCTCCAAAATTGGTTTTGTTGGTGCATTACCTATAAGCCAAATCTATACATGTTCGATCATTTTTGGAAAAAAAAAAAAAACATATTTTTAAGAAATTCATTTTTCATGAAATAAATATTATTTTATATATCGATTGTTTTTCTCCCAGAATTAAATTGTCATTTTTCTTCCTGCTTTTTAGCATGTTCCATGAGTTTTGTCGGGTTGGTGTTTTGTTTGGTGTCCGCATGGAAGGCCGGAGAAGCTCCAGACCCCATGGCACCACAAAAGAGGAGACAGCATGGCATGCCAAAACAAAATAAAAGTTGGAAGAATAATACAGGCTGAGGAACAGGATGTCCTCGACAGCGGAAACAGAGAAAAGAACATGATAGTGCCAAACCTCGTTTTCGCCCGGGGGGGTGACCCTCATTTGTTTTTCCTTTCAATTTTTTTTGCTACAGTACAGTCAAAGCAGAAATAAAGCCAAAAAAAATAAATTTGTATTTGGTCGAAACTCTCTTCGCGTCGCTCGTTCTTAAAAGTGGAACCCTTGCATGGTAAACCGAAGTAAGGAGGAGGCGAAAATCAGATGAAAAGCGCTTTGAAAAAAAAATATTTTTATGTGGAGAATAGAAAGCAAATCCGTTGTAGTCTAGTTGGTTAGGATACTCGGCTCTCACCCGAGAGACCCGGGTTCAAGTCCCGGCAACGGAATTTTCCTATTTTCCTTTTTTGTCTCTCTTCTCTTTTTCTATGTCTTGTTCTGAA
Organism: Corymbia maculata; assembly: GCA_014182735.1. Classification (NCBI taxonomy): domain Eukaryota; kingdom Viridiplantae; phylum Streptophyta; class Magnoliopsida; order Myrtales; family Myrtaceae; genus Corymbia; species Corymbia maculata. Next base: position 15,183,828 of record CM024682.1, read on the forward strand.
TCTTCTGATATTTGTCTGTCATGAAAGGACAGTGAAATCTTGAAGGTCTCATCTGTATCATCCCGGCTGAAGCGAAGTTCTTCCGGAATTCCCCCAATTTTTTCTATTTTTCCCTTTGGACCAATTCGAGCAGGAATCGACACGGCGTTTTCAGACCATTGGAGGTAAGAGAGGCGAGAAAATGGTCGGCGGTCTATCCGTGCAAAGCTTTATTTAGTCATCACTTGAAGGGCCTGCTAGATTATGAAGGCTCAGAGAGATGCACTACACTACTGCCTAATAAAACCTGGAGAAGCCGACTCTGCATCGCCGGCACGGCCGAGATATTTTGCATGAACAAGTTTCGGTTATCAACTCAGACTAATAACCCACTCTCCGCCATAGGAAGAGGCCTTCCGAGCTAAAGCTTGAGTGAGCTTGATCAAGCGTCACAAATCTGTTAATTGACTACTGCGCTTGGCTAGTGTCATTCGTTCCACTATTTACCAATGCCTTTCCCGGTTAAATTAGAAGCGTAACATTGCCCTATGATATGGGAACCATCAGCTGCCGAAGCTGCTTGAAAGGGAAACACAAATGACATGTTTGAAAGAATGCTGCTGATAGGGTGGGTCAAGTGTAGCCCTTCAGTTCAGCTGCGAAACACTAACGCACAAGCGTCGTTCGGTACTTGTGACATCCATCGGAATTTAGTTTGCTCTGACGGACCGATAATTTGTACTCTATGCAGAGCCAATCCCAAGCATTGGGGAGAAAAAAAGAAAACGGTAACCTATCACGGTGTGCATGGAGATGTACATAACTACAATCATATCTGAAGTGGAGGCCAAAAGATGGTTGCAATTTGTCTGCATAATTCCGTTACAGAGTGGCAAGCAATGTAAATGCAAAAGGTTGGGATACTGCAAAAGTATCATAAGATATTCCACATCCTGATTACCCTGGGATTACTAGCTACCTGTTCCTCTTACTTTCTTCCCAGAAAGTATTTGGGATATCTGGATGCCCCTAACAAACACCTCGTTGTAGAGGATCCTTGTTTGCATTGAATGAAACCCGGGAAGCCATGCTAATACTGCGACTGGCGCCATGACAATCACTCCAAACAAGAGATCGTATAGTCGAGCCAAGGAAACAACACTGTCCCAAAGCCTAGTTGTTTGGAGAGAGGACCTAAAAACCTGGGCTACTGAAATGATTCCCCACCCGGTGGGTATGAATCCCAGCAGAGCAGTGAAAAGATCAACCAGCTTAATATTCGTCAACTGCAATAAGGCACCACTTGCTAGAGCCACCGAAACAGTAGTGGCCAACAGAACTTGCCGATAACGAAGGTGGTTCCGGGTCGCGTACTTCTCTCGGGCAAAGGATATCACCATACACGTTACAAAGAACCCGGCTATGCATGTCCAGGACAGTAAGTAAACCTGAATACTGGTACTCCCTAAGGAAATGTGAAGACGGTAAACGATCCCATATTGGAAAATGAAGAAGCGCAATACCAGGATTACCTCTAGAAACTTCCCCCAGATACTTGAAGTCCGCAAATGGTCCTGCTCCTCGTACCACCATGTTTCCCAGCTCTGCGTGGAATTTGCAAACGGGCCTCCTCGGTCCCTTATCCAGCTGATGAATTCGTCAAAGTCGTCAACCGTCTTCAACCAATCAAGACCATAAGGGTTAAATATGAAAGGAGAGAGGATCCACGATGCAACCAGAAACCAGCCCGTAATGCTTGTGTCTATGAATAAGAATGCCCCATTAGCTAAAGGGCTATAAATTGTGTATACCATAAGAACCAGCGCAATCTCAAGGGCCTTGACAAAATGGCTACGGGCATAGAGTCTGTAATTCTCAGCAAAACTCCTGTGCTGCACAACAAAGCCACGGCCAGTCCTGCGGTACTTTGCACCACCATGAAGAACTGTCCTGCCAAAGAAGTGGCCACGAGTTCCCATAGAGAACGTGTAAAAGACGGATGAAAGCTCCAGCTGCATTACCAAAAAATCCCACAAAGCTGAGAGGATTCCGTGCTCAACTGAATCGTCCACAACTGCTGGAAGGCCTGTGAACAGGATAAGTTGGATGAACTGTATATTGACAACTGGACCGAAAAAATTCTTGTTGTTTGCGTTGCCTAGATCTTCAAAGCCACTCAGAGCCATATACAACCGCCCCCACAACAAGGCATATACAGTCCATATCACCATTATGTTATTGAAGTAGAACCCTACAGTGGAATGGAAGAGCGAAAGCATTCGGAAGAAGTCGAGCTTACTACCCAGCCGATGTATATCTCTACTGAGAGCTTGTTCCCCACTTCCACTCGCAATTTTGGCTTCAAACATCGATATTTGATTCAACCCAACGTCCCTCCCCTTGCCAATCTGGATGTATTCGTGGTGTGTCACGTTGCCTCCACGCAAGGTGCAATTAAAGCCAGCGAAAATATCCTCGCAGATGTTAATCTTTCTGGAAGCCTTGCTGATCCCACCTCGTGTCAAGAACCAAATCCTGTCAAAAACATCTGGATGGCCATAGTGCATTCGAACCTTCAAAGGGTTGGCAAGAACACGCTGTCCCGAGGTAACAAAACTTGTTTCCTGAGCAGACATAAACCAGGCGAGCGATGAAACTGAACCAGTAAATATATGTTCCCTCAGACCTAGAATAGTGGGATTCCGGGTCCCATAAAGCCTCTCAAATTCCTCCAACAAATTCGGCATCTTAAGTGCCTCCTCTATGTAGTTGTCTTGGTTCATATCGATTGTCTGAACTGCATCTCCACGGGTGAAGATAATGCCTTGATTTTGATTCTCAGGTTTACCTTCTCCTAGCTTGAAGGGACCAGGCAACTTAATTCTGTATATCTCGACTTCTTTCTGTGACTGTCTATCATACTTGACAAGAACAGAGAAATACTCCTTTTCATCCCTACCCTTACTCACCTCATCAACATATGCTACGCGTAGGGCTTCATTGTTTTTCATTAAATACAATATTTCTTCTGCTCGGGGATCACTATTTGCCTTCTGAGATCCATACTTCTGACAGGTAACAACATAGGAATATTTCAGGAGAGCAATACCACGCTCACAGGCACAACCTTCAGAAAGTGAACTTGTGGCGCTGGAGCAATGTGCATTGTCATCTAGCATTGTGGAACCAGGCTCCTGTAGCCCTTGGGAGAAATCCATATCATGATGGTATTCAAGGAAAGCTAGCAACTTCAGGGCCTTGTAATAATTCATCATTCCCCTGACTGTGCGAGCGAGCGTCTGACCTCTGTGCGATGCCCAAAGCTGGAGATCACGTAACTTGGTCGTCCAAATCTCATCAGGAGACTCCATTCCTTCCTGGCGCATCCTCTCCATGAAATTGTGCCAATCGTTGCCGTAAATTGTCTGCAGGTAAAATAAAATGGATATCCCATCTTCATTCTTTTTTTGCTGTTCTTCCTTGCTATATAGCACTTCTTCATCATAGTAAGGGGTTAGAACACTAAAAGCTTTCATTTTTTCAACTAGAGGAGCTCGTGGAAGATCCATGAATAGAGAATTGCAGAAGAAGGCAATTCGCCTTCGAGCCTCTTCACTTGCGGGGATATTTTGCAGCGATCCCACGGGCATTAAAATCATCTGCAGGCGTTGAATTTGCCGACGGAAACTTCCATCTCTAGAATTCGGCAACCAAACAGCATTTTCAAATAGCAACCCCACACAAGATGGAGCCAAACCATCCTCCTTCAACTGTTGATAGCTTCTCCTTTGCTTGAAAAAGTCTAGAATGGCAACGTTATAAAGGACCTGTAAAGTACACACCACTTCATCAGGATCTACACTAGATCTGTTCAACAATTCAACAAGATGGATCAAAGTCGCATGAATCTTTGGTAGCACAGTCATGTCAAACATTTCACTGAATTTTCTGATTCGCAGTGAATGATCAATTTCATCAAACAAAGCAGCAACAATGGAATGCTCCTCAACGTTGTGTCTTAATATCTCAAGTAATAATTGCTTGACACTGTCATAAGCTTCAATGACAGCACAACGCCTATACTCATTCTTGCATATCTTGTACCAGAGCCTAGTGTCAGGAGCATCTGCGAGTTGACATGCCTCACTCAATGCAGAAAGCAGCTCGTTGGAGAGCAGAAAATGGGGCCAGCTTATAACTCGGGATGTCCAAGAAATGTTCGGCAGCTCCAGCAACTCAACTTCTTGATCCGAGATGATATCCTCCTCCCTGAAAGTCCTAATAATCTCATTCCACATCATGGAAAACTTACGCACCAAAAGCTGGTTACATTCAAGTTTCTTAAAGTGCGGAGAAACCCAGTTGCTTGGATTTAACAACTCGATGAAACTGAATTTGTTGCTCCTCATTGACTCCCTCTCATGTAGCAGCTGCTCCTGTCGTATGAGATAGAATTTATCTGCAACTTCACAAATAATATGGTCAAACCACAACCTCAAATGCTGATTGTTTCTGATTTCACCCAACCTTGAGAACAGCCCAACTGCCACTCCAACCAAAAATGTCCAAATCGAATACCAGATTTGCAAATCCATCATATAAATCAAGACGATGGGAAACCACAACAACCCTATGGCAAGGCAATTGCTGTTGTCAAAAAATCGATGCCATTTATAATTTACATTCCTAAGATGTAACAACTCTTTTGTAGGATTAATCATGGGTTGGATCTGTAGAAAGTAGCTGAAAAGGAATTTTGTCACAAGAACCAATACCCAAAACATGGCATACTTTGCATAATCCCTCATACCTTCCCCCAAGTCACGTCCCACAAAATTCCGGCTCGTCAGCACCTCACACATCTTCCAATTCTTCCGAACAAGGAAGTTGCCAAAGTCAACCCAGGACAGAGCAAATGCTGAGAGCTTAAGAAGGAAAAATACAAAAGCCAATTTGAGAAAAAGCACAAGCCGTTTGTTAGCCTCAGCAGACCACTCCCCATCCCCGTTTTTCTGCAACCAAATCCTTACATAAAACCAACCCAAAGCAGCGGTCCAAGTCGCTGCATTGACATTTGTCAACACCATGCGCATGCCGATCCACCACGTCTCTCTGGAGACCAAACCCCACTGCATGATGGAATGAAGCAGCGACTCCAGAAGGTGCAAACAACTCCAAGTCACAATTGTGCTCAAAACCCGAACTTGCACCTCCTTATTTGGCAAGGCCTGCCAAGGAAACTTGTACTCGTCCTCCCAAGCAATGATAATTGCCGCTTGAAGGAATAAAACTAACATCAGCCACAGCCTATAGAAGCTCCTGAACAAGTTCCAAAACGACCTTCGTTCAACAAAACCAGTCTTACCCACATTCTTGAAAAATCTACTGTTGGCATCCAATGGCCACTTCAGCTCCTCAAAGCACCTTCTGCTCCAGAAGTACTCATTAATATCATCATAATTCCTCCATTCATTATGCGGGGCAATCCCATTATGGCTGTTTATAACCTCCTTGTGAACAACATCATAAAGGGGCTTCACAACAATATTCAAGAATGCATTCTCCCCTGAATTTTCTGGCAATATATGATGCCCGGTGTTCAGATCAACGTGATCTTCCAAGACCATATTCAACTCCCTTGCCATGTTGTGAAATATATAGCAAATGCATTCAGGCAAAAACCGCAAGTTAGCGGACTCACCCCAGATGAGGAGATAGAGAGAGACATACAGAAGTTCATGGCAAATTGTTCCAGAGTTACCCGGACCATCAATCAGCCTTACCTCGGACTTCTTCCCCAAGAAACAGCACCAGTCCTCGTAGTTCCGGAGCAGCTTTTCACGGAAACAACGGAGGGCTCCAGGGTCAAGCGAAATGACGTTGTCTCGTGGTGTTTCAGCGCTGCGCAAGTGGTGGTTGGCGAGGTGGAGTACAAGGTGCTCACGCTGATTCCGAACGTTGTCCTTCTGGAAGACAAAGAAGCAAGAGAGCCAGTCAAGAAGGTCGTAGTGACTCCGCCAATGAACTGAAGGTGGTTTCCGGAGAATGACAGTGGAGGTTCGCAAGGTGGACACCAGGGTGCGGAGATCCGGCAATCGACGGCAGTGGTGATCCCAGGAGAGTTTGCTAAGTGGGACTATATTGTACACTTCTTCTGGTTCTGCTTCGATATGGTCCATGTTTGCGTGTATGTGGAAGCAGAGACAGAGAACTTGAGCAGTAACTTGTCAGGGCATCTATTTGTTTAGGCAAGCCAAAGTTAGGGACAGGGAGGTAAATATCAGAATTCAGTAAGAGGGAAAGTGACACAGAAAGTGGTATGACATGACTTCACCACACAATGTAGCTTTATTATTAACACAATCCAAACCCAGAGGAGGTCATCTTTTCTACATCCATAGATGAACAGTTGACGAGAGACGCAAATTCATAAGGGTGAAAAGAAAATCCCACATTCGTTTCTGCATCTGGCTGAGCAGAGCAACACACCATTCCCTTCCAAGCCTTTAGTGAAAAAGGGGTTTAGACAAAGCTCATTAGCTGCAGGGATGTACAAAGAACACAGACGAATTACAGGAATCATAAAAGACATGAGTGCTGCTGCTACTTAATAAATTGCATATTTGAACTGGTAAAATAAGTTAGGCGACAACCTCTTGATTCCCTCTGCATTTCATCCGCAGGGGAGATTATAATAACTGAGACGTTCTTCAGCAGTCACCAGATAAAGGACACAGGAAAACGATGCCATCCTTATCTTCGGTAAACAATCCACACGGAGTTGACCGGAGATTTCATCACTTTCTCCTTTTACTCTTGACTGAGTCGCAAGGTGTCAGTGCAATGTCCTCTTGAAGAAAATTTCATAGTATTCATACTAGCTCCATTTTCTTCCTTTACCAGTTCCTAGGAAAAAGACACACGCAAAGACTATCAACGCGTAAAGAGAGTTGGTAATCAATTTAATAGTCACGTGTATGGGAATATTTTTCACGTAAGTCATCACGTAAAATTGGGGATTGCAACGTACTCGAATATTGTTATCATCTCCATTATATTCTTTATTTTATAGTGGGATTCTATATTGTTCTATTGTGTACAGAGGGCATACTCACCAAACCATGTCAATCAAATATCTGATTTATTTCTTTTGTTTGGTCTATTTCATTATTATTATCCAATTTGCTTTGTCCTATTCACAATGAGGTAGTTTCCTTAAGTGCATCAAGTAATTTTTCTTTAGGATAAGCATATTAAAAATTCTAAAACTTGTAAAATAAATACAATTGAATCCTAAAATTTTAAAAAAGTATAATCAAATCTTAAATTTTTCACGAAAATATTGAATATTAAAACTTTTAGAATGTATAATCAAATCTTAAAATTAATAAAAAATACTGTCCAATCTTAAAACTTTTGAAATATACAATCGATTAAAAGATTTAAAGAATTAATTTAATAAATTTTAAGACTTAATGATAAATTTTATAACTTAATTAATTTTTTTAACAAGTTTTAGAATTTTGAATACACTATATTCTTTGAGATGAACAACATGATGCAGCTATGTGACAATCAAAGGTTATGACTGCACAAGTAAATACTATTGAAAGAAGATACCGCAGTGTCACACTTCGTTAAACAGGAAATATCCATCCGATTGCATTGGGTGTCTACAGGAAAACCTTTCCGATACATTGATACATTCGCTTCACGCGTAGACGCCAGACAGTGAGCTCAAAACATATACTCGCCTGTGACTAACTTCAAATACTAAACGAAACAGCACATTAGAAGAAAAAAACCCATGTGCATTCTTTTGCTTATGAAGAAGCAACTTAATTGTGGGATCAAACATATCAGACTAATGATCCCTGGAGATAAATTGATAATCTAATCCACGTAAGAAAGCTATTTGCTCAGATCCCCCTCGGCAACAAAGAGGAAACAATCCACCGAGTCAAAAAGTAGAGCCGTCACTTCGAAAACAGGCGTGACGGTATGATGCATATAGTTTCGCCATTTATTCGATAAAGCCTGCAACAGCAGTCTCTTTGAAGCCAGAACTCAGAGCCTGGGATATCATCCGGACCATGTTCTCTGAGGATTTCCCGAAGACGGCACACTCAACCTGTCGAGCACAGAGTTGAAATCCACTGCCTGTCCACTCTCCTCCATTCTCTGAATCACACTTACAACATGATCAACTCGGAAACCCATGCTCATGAACCTATCAACCAACTCTTTATCGGCATGTTTCCTAACAAACTGCGGATATGCCGGATTTCGAACAGCATGATTAGGGGGTGGTGTGGGCTGCAGATTCTGATAGGAGATGTTCGTCTGAGGAGGATACGCGCCTTGAGGTAAGGGAGGTTGTTGAGGCACATGGTGCATCCTTCCATTTTCACCATCGTACACCATAAATGCATTCCCAGGAGACATAGAAGGGTTTGCCCCAACAGCTCCATAACCATCATTGTTCTGCATAACAAAAGTACTTCTGATAGCCTGAGGTGGAGGCTGGTGGTGGTGGTGGTGCTGCTGAGTAGTTCTACCAGGACCACCATATCCAATGGCCATATTATCAGGACGGCCCGAAGCGGTTGCTGGAATTCCTGAATATTGAACTGACATATGTACACTGCTCAGAGGTGCTTCTTTAGGAGCTAGTGTTGTCGGTTGGCTCGGTGGACAATGAGGATAGACCATTGAAGGTGCTACCATTTGGGCTTGTGCAGATGACTGTTGCTGCGGTGCCACTGGCACCTGCTGTGGTAATGGCTGAGACCACTGCTGCTGATAATGAGAGAATGAATGAGGTGGCAACGTCTGATGCACTTGTGGCTGCATAGGCTGTGCTGGAACGCTGGATACATTTTGCAGTTGGGCAGATTGGCGAGCAGAAAATTGAGGATCAGAAGGCAAATATTGTGTCTGAGTCATTTGTGTTGGGGCTGCCATAGTTTGCATCTGCACAGGAGGCAAATAGTATGACTGTGGTTGAGACACGTTTTGAGGAGGAGCCTGTGAGGTAAGTGACACTGGCCGTGGCTGCGGCTGAGGCTGTGGTTGCGGCATTATTTGATGAGGCAGTGCTAAAGCCAGTTGCTGATTCAATACATCAGGCATACATTCAGTCTTTTTGCTATCAGAGGTAGGGGATTTCTCCTCATTGGTTTGAGATTGGCTTGAAGAGGAGGAATCTTTCCGCACAAAATGAAGCCTGGCCAGTTCTTTCTGAGTTTCAGCAAGTTCTTGTTTGTCTCTCAGGATCTGAACTGATCTATGAACCTGTAATGGACAATTTATTACATAAAACAGAGTAGGATGGTTACAACAACATTTCTGGAGCTCAAGCATGAAGAGAGAGGACAGCAAAATTAAGATTAACACATTACACAATCATGAAACCCTACATCTGACAGATCAGTTGACCATCATAATTATCTCGATTCACCTTGCAGTATCGAGCAAGATGAACTATTCCCACAAGCAATTGTCCTTAGTCCATATGACTTTATTGATGCTTATCCCACTTTCTATGAATGTGAAAGCCTTGTATCAGGACATTGTTCACCTCGTCGCATATTGTTTGACAGACATGTTTGAAGAATTTTACGTCCAGTATCAAGATGGACTTTAATCCAAACTTCAAAACCCATTTCCAAATCTTTTAACAAGAAATTATCCATTTTTAAATGAGCAACTGCATGATCCAATAAATTGATCCTAGATCTCACCACAAAATTTAAGAACCATAACACTCAGAATAAGGTCATAATGAAACATCTGTGCTGTCTTACAATTAAAATCTGTGAAGTCACATAAAGCACCCACATGCGAGATAAATACACAGCTAGTTAAAGTCTAGAGAATCCCCATAAAAACTCAATGGGAATTTTCATAGATGCTTCTTAAGTGAAAATAAAGAGAAGCAGCAAAGTAAGGATTGTCCAAAGAAAAAAGATTGGAAACAATTAAGCAAATGAGACACAATGATTCACCTAACAAGAAAAGTAATTGCTAACCACAGACTCTACAAGGCCTAATAAAGGTTTTTCTCCAACAATACATCGCTCCTGATGACATTCAAAGGAAAGATGTTCACCAACGTCAAATCTTGCCTACAGAGACAAGGGTTGTCATTTACTTGCAGTCAGTTCTCCAAGAAGTAGAACCACCCCACAAAGAAACTCAAGCCATAACTGAAAAAGGTAAAATTGGGAATTTTCCTAGTGTAGGGAATTGAAAAGTCCAAATTTATCAACTAAGTCGTCGGCAAAAGTGCAATTCTCATGGGCTATCTGTGGGGCAAATCTTTTATTAAGCTGGAGCAACAGTCTGATGGACTTACATGGCTGACCCCCAGCCACCAAGGACGACCATCTCAGACTGACCATGTGCTAAGGATTAAGTACAAATTACCTCTCATCAAGTGAACTATTGAATAAATTGCAAGATGATTATACAAGTAAAATTATATTTTCGGAAGCAACTCACCTCCTGAACATGTTTCTCAAGAGATTTGAGCTTCACATCTGCTTCATCATGATCACGGGTCAATTCAGATCGCATTTCCCCAATTGACTTGTCAAGATTGTAGCAATATAATTCCAACTGTGACAACCGAGAACTGATTCCCTCAAGAAAGCGCATAATACTATCTGCATTTCTTTTCATGCTTTTCTCAACTGTGGAAACCAAGTCATGAATTAAAGAATCTTCCGGCTGGCTACAGGAAGGGGGGGCATATGTCACCGGTCGCACAAGTCTATTTTTATGGAAATCCTGCAAAAAGAGTGACATTAACATTTAAGAGTGTATATAAGAAGGCGTAAAAGGCCCTTGAGGATAAATTGATTCCAAAAATGAACAGACCATAGAGGGCTCGCAATATCAAGAATTTGCAGATGACGAATAGAAGCCATGTGCCTGACAACGAAACCAAATAAGAAAATCTCCTATATGTACTAAAAGGGGCAATGCCTATGTAGCAAATCTAATAATTTCGTTATATTAAAAACATTCTCTTCAAGCAGATGACTCTACAATCTGCAAGTGATAAGGTAAAATTAAGATTAAACACTGCTCCATAACTTCCCAACCAGTAAACTTCTTGAACCCAGTGGCATGCATGACGTACATAGTAAATATGACAACAACATCAGCTCACATAATGTTGATGGCTAGTGGACACCAAAATAAAATAAAAAAAACCATGGAATCGTCAAATCCTTTAGATGGAAAGTACAGAAAAGGATACTATTTTGAAGGGAAAGTCCCTGCAATCTAGAATCACAAACCATTTAAAGATGAACATATTAAACCTTTCTCTTCCCACCTCCAGCTTTTAAGATGAATAGAAGAAACTTTCTCACTCTTGTCCTCTCAACAACCTAATAATCTATAGATGAAGATATTGCAAGCGGCGTATAGGGGCAACAACGGCAAAAACCCTCATTTATTTACTAATCACATTGCACCACTCGTACCACTTCCACAACAGAAATTGGCATAAAGCTAAGCAAACTGTAACTGCTCCAACTCCTCCAGACATGATAGCAATTCCCAGCACACAATTCTATCGAACGAAACCATCCCACAAAAGTCACACCCCTTAACCCTAGGGGAAAAAAGAAAGCACCTTTGCTTATAACCCTTACATCTCTGCATACAACTACCACAGCAAGAACCAATATAAACATCGAACACTAAAACAATCTAAACGAAAAAAGAAAGGGCAAAAATAAAAACAAAAACTTCGAGCTCCGCAAACGATGGGACAGCCGAGACGAGTACCTTGATCGCGTTGGCAGGGATCGGGGGATCGGAGTGGCTTCCGTTCAAAGATTCCTGGTTCGCGAAGTCGTCGTAAGAGCAGAGGATGTCGTCGGAGACGAAATCGAAGCTCTTGGAGCCGGAATTGGCCCGACCCGACGACCCAGTAGCCATTCTCTCTCTCTCGATACGACTGCAAGAACGGGAAGATTCAGAGGGCGAGAACCAGCGGCAGGGGAGGAGGAAAGTTCAGAGCTTTCGTCCGTGTGAAGAGACGAAGAGAGAGAGAGAGGGCGAGAGGGGTTGATAAAGGGGAGCCGAGGCGTGTGGAGAAAAACGGACGGACGGAGGAGGGTGTGGGGGGGAAGGTTCGTGGGTACAGCAGCAGTTGCTTTTGCTTGGGGAAGAGACAAAGCGGAAGATATAGATAAGAGAGAGGGAAAATGGCTTTGCTGTGGGCGTGGAGAAACGTGTTCAACATGTGGGGAAAATCAAAAGCCCAGATTTTTGCCCGTCGTTCGACGTACAGAAAGTTTTCGAGGATAAGTGGTCGGTGACCGGTCTGGTCCTGACGCAGGTTATGGCACAGGCGGCATCTTCCTCCCTTTTGCCCTTTTCTTCAGTTTCGAATCCGAACAAAGATTAAAAAAGAGAAACATATGGGATATCTGTTTTAAAATGGAAAATCCTACAATGTCATCCTCCATATTTACTTTTCAATCGAGAAGAAAAAATTGATTAGAGTTAGGAGTTCTTCAGTGAAAAGATTGAAGGTAAATTCCATGTCAGAATTTCGATTTTGACTACTTTTTGATAAGGAAGGTATAATAACATACAATACTTGGGATGAGAAGGGGTGGGTGAAATGCCCATCATTTAGCCATCCAAATTGCGATCCAATTTGCCTATCGCCATCATCAATCGTGTCCATCGACCTCGAGTTCTCCCCATCGTGTCATCATATTTGCTATAATGTCGATGAGAATGATGCTGTACATGATTTTCTAGATAATGATATTGACAATATTGGCTAGCCAACAACGGACAAACCACTACCATATATCAAATCGCCTGAGTCATCGTCCCTCGCTCTAGCCATTAGCCGAAAGCATGAAAACCTCACCCTAGTGAATCCCAAGGGAAGATGCCAAACAACATGCCAATCAAATCAGTACCTTGATCTGGGCCGAGCACAAGCAACCACATGCTTGCGAATACGATCGTAAGCCCAATCTCTACAGCTTTCAATGCAATTCAAAAGTTTCCTCGCCATAAAAAAAGAATTTATAACGATAATTATTTTAATATAGCAAGAATTGTGAGAGAGAGAGAGAGAGACGGGGGGTGACTCGCATCTGACGAACAAGCATCGAGATTAGCTTAACCCGACCCTCCAATTTCTGCCTTTTTGAGGGAGAAACATTAGTTTAATCATCCTCATGATTCGTTCCCCCTCTTAAACTAATGATTTCGTTGTGTGGGGCGCCTTTTCAGGACCAGCACATGCCTTCTCTCTCTCGAGTCTCTTACTTCTTTCAATCTCGTTCATGCATTTGGGGGATTCCCCCCTTTTCTTCCCTGAATTCTTCTGCTTCTTCTTTGAAATCAAATCATGGGATCTCAAATCCTCATGGGAGATTTTTCTTAAAAAAATAAAAAAAAAATTTTTTTTAGTGTGAATCATAAATTTTTGAATGAATAAATTTCATAATAATTTATTATTTGATTTTTTTTATAATTTAGAATAGATGATTATTTTCATGATAGATTAAAGAATCGTTATCTAATCATTTAAAAAAAAAAAAACTATCAATCCTTATTAGTATTCTGGTCATATTGCAGCCATGACGAATCTTAAAAAGTGATTTATGCAAGTGACCGTGGTAGGGCACGATGCTCACACGACATGCTGATGTTAAATACGAGGGAATTTAACGAGAAATTCACGCGAGAGAATCTGCTCATGTCTCCTTCTTCACCCGGTTCTCATTTGCATAGTTAACTTTTTTCAAAGAGTTGACTTTCGGGTGATGCTGGCGAATGGATCTAAAACACATGTTTGGCCTTTCAAGATCAAGACTCTCTCTCTCTCTCTCTCTATCTTCTACTCTCTCTCTTCTTTTATGCTGAGATGTGAAATCGATCCAACTTGAAAAGGTTTCACACACCGCGAAACCGGACACGGAAAAACATGGGGTTCGTCCGTTTGCCTTTGACCCTCTTGATTTTTCTATGGTCAAACAGATGGAAAACGCCGTGTCGTTTCCAGGTTTATGATATGAACCTCGTGATGTCAAAGGGTAAACACCCGAAATAACTTTCGAATTTACTAAGCAACAACTCATATGGAGATAATTGAAATGTTTGACAAGGAGCGCTGGCTTTAATGTATGAAATAAATACCATCATGCCCCGCTGGAAATTGGGTCATTTGACTAACTCCAAGATTTTATGCTCTGGTGTTTTATATGCTAAAGTCCGCACGAAGTTTTCTTCTCTCTTTTGAAAATGTCGACATTTTACAATTTTTTTTTCCCACAAATTGATATCATGTCACGGTTAAGGATTTCGGTGCCGGGTCAAAACATACGAGGTATAAACTAGCCCTTGTACGCATATATGTGTATGCTTGTCTGTATTTCATTTCACTATATCACTCTGTCCGAATTGCAAAACTAGCCGAAATCATAAACAAAATGCAAGAAGAATTCCTGACGAAACAAATGGAGAAACATGCCATATCGCTCTAGATGCTTTGGGTTTTTGTTCCCGCCCTCTTTCTTGATGATCTATATCGGGGACGGACGGCATCGAACTTCGAAATAAAATAAGGAGGAGGAATCGAATCCAAGCAATTGCTTTATTAAATTCGTCCTAAAATTTCAGGAAAAAAAAAAAACTCAAAGTACTTTGCGTAGAACATTGCTTTCAAGACGTTGAATCCCGCAAAAAACGCGCCTCTCTCTCTCCTTCTGCCATGGCGTGACACCATTGATCATGCTTGCCATATTCTTCAGTTTGAAAGCTTCAACATAACCCACCTGAACCCCGACCCAATGAGCCACCGTCGCAACCCGAATCAACCAGTCAACCTGAGGGGTCGAGCCGGGCCCAGCCAGCCCCCGCCTGGCGGTGGCAATCAAGGACCAACGTACAACATCATCCCGGTCCACAACGTCCACTCCGACCACCCTTCCCTCCGGTTCCCGGAGGTCCGTGCAGCCTGCATCGCCCTGCGCTCTGTTGGTGACCTCCGCCGGCCACCGGGCTCCCCGTGGCACCCTGAATATGACCTCCTCGACTGGCTCCGCCTCTTCTTTGGCTTCCAGGAGGACAACGTCCGGAACCAGCGGGAGCACCTCGTCCTCCACCTCGCCAACCTCCAAATGCGGCTCGCCTCGCAGCCTGACAACATGGAGGCCCTGGATGTTGCCATCGTCCGCCGCTTCCGGAAGAAGCTCCTCCGGAACTACAGCCTCTGGTGCTCTTACTTGGGCAGGAAGTCGAACGTCTGGATCTCTGACCGCCGGGAGGCTGTCTCGAACCTACAGCGTGAGCTCCTCTATGTCTCGCTCTATCTCCTTGTGTGGGGTGAGTCGGCGAACCTGCGGTTCGTGCCGGAGTGCATTTGCTACATCTTCCACAACATGGCGATGGAAATGAACAAGATCTTGGAGGATTACATCGACCCCAACACCGGACAGCCTGTGTTGCCTTCGGTCTCCGGAGAGAAGGCCTTTTTAAAGCAAGTCGTGGAGCCTATCTACGAGACGATTCAGAAAGAGGTCAATGGGAGCAAGAATGGCACCGCGCCGCACAATGCATGGAGGAACTATGATGACATCAATGAGTACTTCTGGTCTAGAAGGTGCTTCAAAAAGTTGGGATGGCCTATTGATCGTGGAAGTACCTTCTTTGCAAGCGACGAGAGGAGATATCGAGTTGGCAAGACGGGGTTCGTGGAGAAGAGGACGTTTTGGAACTTGTTCCGTAATTTCGATCGATTGTGGGTGATGTTGGTTCTGTTTCTGCAGGCTGCAATCATTGTGGCTTGGGACAACGATAAGAAGTATCCATGGCAGGCATTGAAGAGCAGGGATCTTCAAGTCAAGGTCTTGACTATTTTCATGACTTGGAGTGGGATGAGGTTCCTGCAGTCCCTGCTTGATGCCGGGATGCAGCACCGCTTGGTGTCGAGAGAAACAATGCTGTTAGGAGTGAGGATGGTGATGAAGATTGTTGTGGCGGGGGTTTGGGTAGTCGCTTTCGGGGTGTTCTATGGACGGATTTGGTCGCAAAGAAATGCTGACAAGAGGTGGTCGCAAGAGGCGAACAAGAGATTAGTGAATTTTCTCGAGCTGGCCCTCCTCTTTGTTGTTCCAGAGCTGTTGGGATTGGCCCTGATGATTATTCCATGGATTCAAAATTTCCTAGAGGAAACAAACTGGAGGATCTTCCACCTGTTCACCTGGTGGTTCCAGAGTCGCATCTTCGTGGGTCGTGGCCTTAGAGAAGGTCTGGTCGATAATGTGAAGTACTCTCTATTTTGGATACTTGTACTAGCCACCAAATTTCTGTTCAGCTACTTCCTGCAAATTAAGCCCTTGATCCAGCCCTCAAAACAGCTCTGGGAACTGCGAGATGTGAAATACGAGTGGCACCAGTTCTTTGGCAACAGCAACAGGTTTGCAGTTGGGCTGTTGTGGCTCCCCGTGGTGCTTATTTACCTTATGGATCTGCAGATTTGGTACTCGATCTATTCGTCCTTTGTTGGAGCAGCAGTTGGGTTGTTAGACCACTTGGGTGAGATCCGAAATCTTGAGCAGTTGAGATTGCGGTTCCAATTCTTTGCGAGCGCTGTTCAGTTTAATCTGATGCCTGAGGAGCAGCTTTTGCAAACAATAGGAAACAAATTTGAGGACTTCCTTCACCGACTGAAGCTGAGGTATGGGCTTGGCAAGCCATACCAGAAGTTTGAACCTAATCAGATTGAAGCGCTGAGGTTTGCCTTGCTTTGGAATGAGATCGTAACCATATTTAGGGAAGAGGATATAGTATCTGACCAGGAAGTTGAGCTCTTGGAGCTACCGAGGAGTACTTGGAGCGTTAGAGTCATTTCCTGGCCCTGTTTTCTCCTTTGCAATGAGCTGTTGCTTGCTTTGGGGCAGGCCAAGGAGCTAGTGGATGCTCCAGACAGGTGGCTCTGGCATAAGATCTGCAAGAACGAGTACAGGCGCTGTGCTGTGATCGAAGCATACGACAGTGTCAAGCACTTGCTGCTCGAAATTGTTAAAGTCAACTCAAAGGAGCATTCCATCCTCACTGTTTTGTTCCAAGAGATCGATCACTCCATTGAGGTTGAGAAATTTACAAAGCTTTTCAAGTTGTCTGTGTTGCCTAAGATTCACGACAAGTTAGCAAAGTTAGCTGAGCTATTGAAAGATTCAGAGAAAGATCTGGACAGAATTGTGCACACTCTGCAGGCCCTTTATGAGATTGCCATTAGAGAATTTTTCATAGAGAGGCGGAACAATGAGCAGCTGAAGGAGGATGGCTTGGCTTCTGGCAGTGGATTGCTTTTCGTGGATGCAGTTGCATTGCCTGATCCGAGTAATAAGAAGTTCCATAGGCAAGTTCGGCGCTTGCACACCATTCTTACCTCGAGGGACTCTATGCACAACGTTCCTTCGAATGTTGAGGTGAGACGGCGAATTTCCTTTTTCAGTAATTCTCTATTTATGAACATGCCCCACGCACCCCAAGTGGAGAAAATGTTGGGTTTCAGCGTTCTGACTCCGTACTACAACGAAGAGGTAGTGTACAGCAAAGAACAGCTTCTCAAAAAGAACGAAGATGGAGTTTGCACTTTGTTTTATTTGAAGACGGTCTATCCTGATGAGTGGAAGTATTTCATAGAGAGAATGCTCAGAGAAGGAAAGGTGAAGAAGGCCAATGAGGATGATGAAACAATGGCCAAGTTGAGAGATCTTAGGCTTTGGGCGTCATACAGAGGCCAGACGCTTGCTCGAACAGTCAGAGGAATGATGTATTACCATCGAGCACTAAAGATGCTGGCTTTTCTTGATGCTGCGTCGGAGGTGGAAATTCGGGAATTAGTAAAAAGAATGGACTCAGCAGGGCAACATGGCAGCGAGAACAGTTCTAGCGCAGAAGAGTACCCTTCTTTCCAGAGTCTTAGTACTAGTATTAGTCCAGTCAATCTTTTGTCAGAAGACCATATATCCGGTACCGCTGCGATGAAATACACATACGTGGTCGCTTGCCAGATTTATGGGTCTCAAAAGGCAGATAAAGATAACCGTGCTGAGGAAATATTGAACCTGATGAAAAACAATGAAGCGCTCCGAGTAGCTTATGTGGATGAAGTCTCCACCGGGAGGGGAGAAAAGGAATACTACTCTGTTCTGGTCAAGTACGACCGGCAACGCCAGGAGGAAGTAGAATTATACAGGGTCCAATTGCCTGGTCCCTTGAAGCTAGGAGAGGGAAAACCAGAAAACCAGAACCACGCGCTCATATTCACTCGTGGTGATGCCGTCCAGACTATTGATATGAACCAAGACAACTATTTCGAGGAGGCACTCAAGATGCGGAATCTGCTGGAAGAATTCAAGACTTACTATGGCACTCGGAAGCCTACCATCTTGGGGGTCAGAGAACACATTTTCACTGGTTCAGTTTCCTCGCTTGCTTGGTTTATGTCAGCTCAAGAGACAAGTTTCGTCACGTTGGGGCAACGCGTCTTAGCTAATCCTTTAAAAGTTCGAATGCATTATGGCCATCCAGATGTTTTTGACAGGTTTTGGTTCCTAAGCAGGGGTGGAATTAGCAAAGCATCCAGAGTGATCAACATCAGTGAAGATATTTTTGCTGGATTTAACTGTACATTGAGAGGTGGCAATGTCACACACCACGAGTACATACAAGTGGGTAAGGGAAGGGATGTCGGATTGAATCAGATATCGATGTTTGAAGCCAAGGTTGCTGGTGGCAATGGTGAACAGGTCCTTAGCAGAGATGTCTATCGGTTGGGGCATCGGCTTGACTTCTTCCGGATGCTATCCTTCTTTTACACCACTGTCGGGTTCTTCTTCAACACAATGATGGTCATCTTGACAGTCTACGCATTTTTATGGGGCAGGATCTATCTTTGCCTAAGTGGGCTTGAAGGTGCCGCTGCAAGCAGCAGCAACGACAATAAAGCACTCGGTGCAATTCTGAATCAGCAATTTATCATCCAACTCGGTCTATTCACCGCACTCCCTATGATAGTCGAGAATTCCCTGGAGCATGGATTTCTTCAAGCTATATGGGATTTCTTAACCATGCAACTCCAGTTATCATCTGTTTTCTACACGTTTTCTATGGGAACTCGTGCCCACTACTTTGGCCGGACCGTTCTTCATGGTGGTGCGAAATATCGTCCCACAGGACGTGGATTTGTTGTGGAGCACAAAAGTTTCGCAGAGAACTACAGGCTCTATGCACGTAGTCACTTTGTGAAAGCAATAGAACTTGGCCTAATACTCACAGTTTATGCATCACAAAGCCCTACTGCGAAAAACACCTTCACTTACATAGCCCTGACCATCTCAAGTTGGTTCCTTGTTGTTTCGTGGGTTATGGCTCCTTTTCTGTTCAACCCTCTTGGTTTCGATTGGTTGAAGACAGTGTGTGACTTCGACGATTTCATGAACTGGATATGGTTCCGCGGTGGTGTGTTTACTAAAGCCGAAGAGAGTTGGGAAGTCTGGTGGTATGAGGAGCAAGCACATCTAAGGACAACAGGTCTTTGGGGAAAAGTAGTTGAGGTAATCTTGGATCTCCGCTTCTTCTTTTTCCAGTATGGGGTTGTATACCAACTCGCAATCGCAGCTGGAAGTAAAAGTATTGCCGTTTACTTGCTCTCTTGGATTTGCATTTTCGTAGCTTTTGGGGTTCATGTGCTTATATCACATGCCAGGGACAAGTACGGGGCAAGAGAACACATCTATTATCGACTCGTGCAGTTCCTCATCATTACACTAGGAACACTTGTGTTAGTTGCATTGCTAAAGTTTACGCAGTTCAAGTTAGTTGATATTTTCACCAGTTTGTTGGCATTTCTCCCCACCGGATGGGGCCTCATATTGATAGCACAAGTTCTTCGACCGATTCTGCAGCGTACTAGGACCTGGGATAGTGTTGTTTCTGTAGCTCGGCTGTATGACATAATGTTTGGAGTGATTGTCATGGCTCCGGTAGCTGTGTTATCATGGATGCCTGGGTCTATGCAGACACAGATTCTATTTAACCAAGCATTTAGTCAAGGACTCAGGATTTCACAGATTGTCACTGCGAAACAATCAAAGGTTCACTTGTGATTTAGAGGAGATTTTGTTGCTAGACAATTCAGGAAGACTGATTTGGCTTGCTTAATAGTTTGTTCCCTTGCTTCTCTTGTTTGTTAATAGAAATCCATTTATCTGTAGCATGTAGGCATCCTTTCCTCTTTATGAGATGTAACTCTGTTGGTAACTTCTTGACATGATGATGATGCACACATTTCCTTTTTGTTCTTCTTGGTTTCAATTTCTTTCGACTGTCACTGGCTTCCTGCTGTCCTAGGATGAACTCCCTCACTTTTTAGACTTAGTGGTTGAGCTTTGGCTCTAATTTATTTAGAGTAAAATTTTTTAAGCAGCTAAAGGTCAAACAAGGTGGGCAAGTGAAGCTTTTTAAGTCTTCTTTTCTTCAGTGGCTAATGAATTCTGGAATGATAAAACCAACTGCTGGAATGACAGGTTCGAAACTGGAACACGAGCTTGGAGATATTCAGAGCACAGAATAAGCTAAGCCCTTGAACTAGCTGGGTTGGGCGGGTTGGGTTAAAAGTAGCTTCTGATAAAGAATATGTGCAGTTTCTGTTAGCTCTAGACTTCTAAGAACATGAACAACTGCGGGCTCTCCTGCTATGAAAGTTCCGAGTGAAATAATCCTAGCCCCAACTTTGATTTTGTCCATGAAAGACCAATTCCTTTTCCGCACATCTTCTACGTCCATGGAATGTGCGATCCCATTTCCTTCCTTCATGGAGTTCGTTATAGATATGGTTTACGCCTTTTATGAAATGTTAAACATATCAGTAAGTAAAAGATCAATAAAATACTTTTTGTACAACACTTACTTTGATATCAAAACTTATTATTGGATCACTTAACTATCACTTTAAAAAAATCAATTAAATGCCATAATTGGTTTAGGACAATATTTTATAAATTTTTCAGATGGACTTGACTTGCCGGCACTCCAAGTCAGCATTACTAGCCCTAAAATGTCGGTCAACATTTTTTTTCAAAAAAAATAATTCTGATTTGGACAAATCAAGCAATTGCTCCAAATTCTTCAAACCCTAATTCAAACAGATTGAGCAATTTCGGCAAATTCTTGAAACCCTAATTTGGAAGGCAAGTTGGTCCGAATATAGGGAGCACAATTTAGCCAACACACGGCCATCCTTGTTGTTGTCGAGCATGAAGCAGGCCCACTCCGGCAATACTCGTTCATGAACATGAACTTCACAAGGCCGCCGATCGATGGCAAAAATCGAGCTCATGAGAACACCATTGGGGGCAATAAGGCCGAACCTAGGAGACGAGGCCGAAGTTGTTGGAGTCAAGGACGGTGTCGATCCAACCGTGGTAGGGAGAGGAAGTGGGCTTATTGCCGAAGTTGAAGAGCTTGCAGATAAGGAAAGGAAAGGTGAGAGAGAAGAAGCGATAGAGAGGTTTGTCTATTTTTTTGAGAGATATTCGATTTAAAGATGGTACAGTGTCGTTTAGGTATAAATTTTTTTTTTTTTTTGATAAAGGGTAAGTGTAATATAGCTATCAACCAGAATTTACAAAGATAGTGCAGCCCGACACCAGACACGCACTCAGCAGGACAACAAGTTACTGGAGCGAGAGGGTACCAGGTTCACTAGAAAAACCAAAAAGAAGGTTACAAATATACAATCAAAAGGACTGGGAGATGACAAGACCAGCCTTTCCATTAGTCAAAGAAGGAAAATACAAGGGTCAATCCCCCAAGTATACTGCAGTCTCCTGTTCTTCAAGGAATCAATGATGGATTTACAGGAGAAGGCTTTGTCCTTTACTGCTTTAATTAGGTATTGCTTTATTGAGGCCATACATAAGTTGGTAGCTCGAAAGATCATGTCATTCTTGGACTTCCAAATGGTGTAGCAGAGAGCCCTAAAGGAGAACCTAATGATGTCATAATAGAAGCCTTTGTTCGTATTGCTGAACAACCGATGGAGGATTTCAACTCAGGGAAGACTCCTCCAAGAAAGATTACACTTTGCAGCCCAAAAATAAGCAAGGGATAAGGATACACGGCACTAAAAAAAGAGGTGATCTATAGAATCAGGGGTGAGATTGCAGAAGGCACATAGCGCCCGAGGTATCCTACCAAAATACATAAGGAGGGCCTGGGTGGGAAGGCGCTTCCTAGAAATTAGCCACAGAAGGAATTGGTGCCTAAGAACAACGGCTTTGTCCCATACACATAAAGCCCAAGAGACCCGAGCCACTTTTTTCCGAATGATGGCCCAAGCTGAGGCTAGGGAAAACTTACCCGAAGGATGATGGGGCCAGCTAAGAGAATCCTCGCCATGGTTAAGGGGGCCAGCTAAAATTTTATGTCGTTTAGGTATAAAATTTGTCACGTCATAATCCACATTTGCAAGACTCTTTGTTGGAATTTGTCATTGGAAATTTAGGGCTTGCATGACAACACTTCTGTTCTCGGGAACAATTTTTGCTCAGAAATGATTCTTTTTTATTATGTTCCTAAGAACAATTTCTAAGCATTTGAAGGCGTTTGGTAACTGTCCAAAAATTTTACTCTAGGAACATAAATGCATTTGGTAAAAAAATTTAATTTTTTGATTCTTTTAATTTTTTAGTACTTTTTGTTATACTTTTCTTTTTTTTTTTCTTTGTTCTTTTTTCTTTTTTTCTCTCATTTTTCCTCTTGGCCGCCGCCACTGGTGGTGGCTGGCGAGCGGTTGGGCAAGCTCGTCGGCGCCTCGCTGGAGCCTTGCTGGGCTAGGTGAGCCTTGCCCAAGTGGCGCGAGGCCAGGCCTTGCCTCCCCAAATCTTGGTGAGGCTTGGCTCGGTGAGGCCAAGCCCTCGCCGGTGGCTGGGCGAGGCTCCGATGAGCTCACCGAATCTTGCCTTGGCCTGGTGAGGCGCCGGCGAGCTTGTCAGACCTTGTCCAATCGCTCGCTAGTGGCGACGATGGGGTGGCGATAGGGCGGTGATGGGGTGGGAGGAGGAAGAAGAAGAAGAAAGGGAAGGGAAAAAAAAAAAAGGAGAGAAAAGAGAAAAAAAATGATTCTCAGAATTATTCCCAAGAACGAGAAGCAACTTTTTTTTGCTTTTGGATTCTAGGGAACAAATTTGTTCTCGGGAACAAAAAATTTACCAAACGCATTTCTATTTCAGATCTGCTCCTAGAAACAAAAGAACATAATTAGTTGTTCCCGGAAGCATTACCATGCAAGCCCTAGTGATTGTTTTTCTCCTATTTGATAATCAAATGATCCGACAAAAAGTTTTGATACCAAAATGAGCGTCATATAAAAATCATGGTATTTATTGTATCATTTTCTCCAATGAAGTTGCTTGAAGACACTCAATGGGGTTGAAATCTACAAGAGTTGAACAATAAAATGACAATAGACAAATGTTGCATATAATAACTTGCTCTAATATCACTAAACTAGAAATATCCTTGCCCATGTTGGTATATGAATCTCTACATATGCAAAGATAACCTCCACATCAATTGAATTCCTTTGCTATTACGCTCGAAATTTAGATAATACTTAAAACAAATTGAAAAGAGCAAGAAATAGACATGAATGAGACAGAGAAAAATGAAAACTAATATTGGCTAGCAATATCACCTAGAGAGTGATTTTAAGAAACTTGACAAAATATTGCGGAATCAAGATAGTCAAGTTTGAGATAAGTTGAACTGAGTGAGACAATAGATATATGCACAAACTGGTTATCAAACAATGTAGTATAGTGCTTCCATTAGGAAATAAGTGAATATGAGTTGGGAGATAGAAAATGATGCACTCAGAACTTATAATGGTTTGGTTTGGCATAGATCTACGTCCACTTTCCCACACTAATAACATACTGATTAGATTCCACTAGAAATCTTATTGAAATTATAGTAGTGAGTGATGTTTATACTCAAGCACTCTTCGCGAAACCAGTGCTACTTATATTCAAGCCAATAGATCTCATTGTCTTATACCCAAGCACAACCTTTCACACTGCCAACACATCTCAAAAGATTACAATATGTGGCTCATAAAAGACAATGTAAAGCTCTCTCAAATTTGGAATCATGAACTCTCGATCTCATTTTCTTCTTTAATGTCTTAATTTTCTTTTATACTCCTTGCCATCCAAACTTCCCGTTGGATAATACTTCAAGAGGATCAATTTCCAAACTAGCCATTGGACAATTGTTGAGAAGATTAATTAAAATTCCCATAGATTTAGTCGACCATCTAATCAAATCTTGGTTCTAAAAAATGTAGTGCTTTAGTTATGAAAAATATCTTGCCTTTAGGATGATTGTTAATCAACACAAAGATATCTCACGTAATTTAATATTTTGGATAGATCATCTTGGTTAAGCAATAACTTCTAAATTAGGAATTTGTACAAGATCACAAGTTATTAGGGAATGTGATAAAATATCTTAAAATAATAGTTTTGAAGTTTGTGACAAGATTATTGTCGTAGCTAGTTTTAACGTTTTACTTATATCAACAGTTTTGGTTTTATCAGCCTTTTGGTTGTCTAACGAACTTTTGCTAGGTTTTTGCTTATATTCAACTTTCACAATACCTTGTTGATATTCACTCACTATGTTGCCGATATTTACACAGTACATTATTACTATTCATGTAATACGCTTTATATTTAGCTTCCATAGTATTATTCTAATATCCACTTTTGTAGGTTTTTGGTTATATCAAAGTTTTTACTAATATTCAACTTTACTCTAACTTCTATCCTTTGATCTTTCCAAGTATATGGGCAATTGTGGCTCTACCTCATTGCTCACCTATCCATCACACCTTCAAGCTTTACCAAACTCCCCATTCTAAGCTTGTTCACCTTTTTCTCAATTATCTCCACCTTATAGACACCTCCTAGACCCAATGCCTTGTTCATCATTGATAGAATAGTTTACTTTTCATCTTTAGACAATTCTATTAGGACATCATCTCTATAAAAACTTATGCATTTTTCACCTAGTTACTAAGTGTGATCAGTTCCAAGATGGGTGGTTCCCACACTAAAATTAAAAATCATCCATTAAGAATCAGTTTCATAAATAGAAATCAGGAATGGCTCACTAGCTCTATGGACTCAATTGAGAAAATCAGATCACCAGTCATGTTCAATTACTTCGGGTAGATTCATGGAACCGGTCTACCGAGTATTATTTCAAAAAATATTTCAAGAGACTCTATTCAATTTTGGAAAGTGTAAAATCCACTACCATCTTCACAGGAAAATAAAATAATAAAACTACAACAAAAGACACGGCACAATAAAGGTGTTCGCACATTGACACTAGAGAGTGAAAAATATCAAAGAATAACGAGCTGTAAACAATGAAGGAACCATCTCCTCGGACGAAAGGGAGGAGGACAACGCCACCTCGAAAAGCAATCGCGAAGGAATAAAAACATTAACCTACGGAGCTTACGGGGAGTAACATGATTGGGCAGGTTTTTAGAGATCAGGGAGGCCGAACAAACGAAACTTCACCGCTTTTAGAGATCTGAAGATCCTGGGCCGAACAAAAATAACAAGACGAAGACCCAAATCCCGAGGCCCAGGCTCAGGCCCGAGCCCAGGCCCGAGCCCAAGCCCAAGCCCGCAATCTGGAAATCCATTGGCGCCAACACCTTCCCTTCCTCACTTCCAGCCAGACGACCCCCCTTCCGCCTGTCTCTTCCTCTATAAACAAAACTCCCACTGCACATTTCGTCGTTGCTCCCACCAACCATAAAGATATCTCTCTCCCTCTTCCTCCCGCTACATGCCAAGATCGCCATGGTGATCCCACTAGGGCCTCTCTCCCTCTTCCTCCCCCGGCCGACTCCACTTGTGGGCTAATGAGGCTCACCGGTCGACAGGCAGCCTCAATTTCCAGCGCCTCCGCCTTTCCAGAGCTGCATCGAGGGCAGCATTAAGGAAGCTCCGATCCGAGCGGGAGAAGTCCGTCGGTGCCCAAGGACAATATCTTGCTCATGCATTCTTCCACACTCGGCTTTCCTTGCATGATTTCTTATTCTAGGAGTTGACTTTTGGACGATATGATATAAGTGGAATGGAATCTACAACACATGTTCTTATTCTTCTCTTCTTATGCCAAATATAAAACGCTGCGAAACCGGAACCAAGAGAACATGGAGTTCATTGGTTGCCGTTGACCATCATGACATTCGTGCGTCAACGGTTCTAACATCTTGTGATTTTCAGGAAAAAGAAGAAGAAAGAAAACAAAACAACTTTCGCATTTATTGAGCAAAGATTCCTTTCGACAATTAAAATCCATGTGGAACACGTTGGACCGGTACATGCTCCATACGATGCGCTGGCTTCCATGCACGAATCAAACATATTTCTCTTTATGGAAATTTCAAAATACTCCCCGTTATTTCGATGTTTGGTCAACTATGGGTACGTCTATAAACTTAACGGTTAGTAGAGAATGGTTATGTCGAGATTAGATAGCTGTAATTAACATGTCTTCAACTTGTCTGCATTTTGTTGTACTGTATCACTCTCTGTCAATAAATTCCAAGTCGGTCAAAGTCATAATAAAATGCCAAAAATCCTGATAAAACGAATGGAGCTAATCGCTAGAACCTGTGATTACTGTTTCCACCCTCTTTCTTAATGATCTTCAGATCCGACTGCAACTATCTTTTAATGGAATCATAGGAGGAATCAAATCTGAGTAATTACTTTATAAACATTGTCTTAAAAATTCAGAAAGAATGCTCAAACCACTTGCGTAGCACCATTATGTTCAAAACGTTTAATCCCGCAGAAAACGCGCCACTCTCTCTTTGCCATGGCGTGAACATTGATCATGCTTGCCATCTTCAGTCCAAAAGCTTCACCAAAACCGACCCAACCTAATGATTCACCGTCACAACCTGAATCGACCCATTAACCTGATGGATCAACTGCGGCCAGGCCAGCCGCCACCTGGTGGTGACTATCAAGAACCGCCGTACAACATCATCCCAGTCCCCACCGTCCGAGATGACCACCCCTCCCTCCGCTTCGCAGAGGTCCGTGCAGCCTGTGCTGCCCTGCGCTCCGTTGGCAACCTCCGCCGGCCGCCATGCTCCCCATGGCGCACTGACTATGACCTTCTTGACTGGCTCCGCCTCTTCTTTGGTTTCCAGGAGGACAATGTCCGGAACCAACGGGAGCACCTTGTCCTTCACCTCGCCAACCTCCAAATGCGGCTCACGTCAAAGCCCGGCGACATTGAGGCCCTGGACGGGGATGTCCTCTGCCACTTCCGGAAGAAGCTCCTCCGGAACTACACCCTCTGGTGCTCTTACTTGGGAAGGAAATCGAATGTCTGCATCTCTGACCATCGCAGGGCTGTCTCAGACCCACGGAGTGAGCTCCTCTATGTCTCTCTCTATCTCCTTGTGTGGGGCGAGTCGGCGAACCTGCGGTTCATGCCAGAGTGCATTTGCTACATCTTCCACAATATGGCAGAGGAAATGAATCAGATCATGCTTGATTGCCGTGACGTGATCACCAGACAGCCCTTTTTGCCTTCAATCTCCGGAGAGAATGCCTTTTTGAATAAAGTCGTGAAGCCAATTTACGACACGATTAGGAAAGAGGCCGATGGGAGCAAGAATGGCACTGCGCCGCACAGTGCATGGAGGAACTATGACGATATCAATGAGTACTTCTGGTCTGGAAGGTGCTTCACAAAGTTGAGATGGCCGATTGATCATGGAAGTGGCTTCCTCGCAAGCGATGAGAAGATATATCAAGTTGGCAAGACGGGGTTTGTAGAGAAAAGGACGTTTTGGAACTTGTTTCGGAGCTTTGATCGATTGTGGGTCATGTTAATTCTGTTTCTGCAAGCTGCTATCATTGTGGCTTTGCACAACGATAAGGTATATCCACGGCAGGCATTGAAGAGTAGGGATCTTCAAGTCAAGGTCTTGACTATTTTCATGACTTGGAGTGGAATGAGGTTCCTGCAGTCCCTGCTTGATGCCGGGATGCAGCACCGCTTGGTGTCGAGGGAAACGATGTTGTTAGGTGTGAGGATGGTGATGAAGATTGTTGTCGCGGGTGTTTGGGTCATCACCTTTGGGGTGTTCTATGGACGGATTTGGTTGCAAAGAAATGCTGATGAGAGGTGGTCGCAAGAGGCAAACAGGAGATTAGTGAATTTTCTCAAGCTGGCCTTCGTCTTTGTTGTTCCAGAGCTGTTGGGATTGGCCCTGATGATCATTCCATGGATTCAAAGTTTCTTAGAGGAAACAAACTGGAGGATCTTCCACCTGTTCACCTGGTGGTTCCAGAGCCGTATCTTCGTGGGTCAAGGCCTTAGAGAAGGTCTGGTCGATAAAGTGAAGTACTCTCTATTTTGGATACTTGTACTAGCCACCAAATTTTTATTCAGCTACTTCCTGCAAATTAAGCCCTTGATCCAACCCACAAAACAGCTCTTGAAACTGCAAGATGTGAAATACGAGGGGCACCAGTTCTTCGGTAGCAGCAACACGTTTGCGGTTTGGCTGTTATGGCTCCCCGTGGTGCTTATCTACCTTTTGGATCTGCAGATTTGGTACTCAATCTATTCGTCCTTTGTTGGAGCAGCAGCCGGGTTGTTACATCACTTGGGTGAGATCCGAAATCTTGAGCAGTTTAGATTACGGTTCCAGTTCTTTGCGAGCGCTGTTCAGTTTAATCTGATGCCTGAGGAGCAGCTTTTGCAAACGATGGGAAACAAGTTTGAGGATTTTCTTCACCGGCTGAAGCTGAGGTATGGGCTTGGCAAGCCGTACCAGAAATTCGAACCTAATCAGATTGAAGCACTTAGGTTCACTTTGCTTTGGAACGAGATCGTAACCATATTTAGGGAAGAGGATATTATATCTGACTGGGAAGTTGAGCTCTTGGAGCTGCCGAGGAGTGCTTGGAGCGCTAGAGTTATTTCCTGGCCCTGTTTTCTCCTTTGCAATGAGCTGTTGCTTGCCTTGGGGCAGGCCAAGGCGCTAGTGGATGCTCCTGACAGGTTGCTCTGGTATAAGATCTGCAAGGTTGAATACAGGCGCTGTGCTGTGATCGAAGCATACGACAGTGTCAAGCACTTGCTGCTCGAAATTGTTAAAGTCAACTCGAAGGAGCATTCCATCCTCACCGTTTTGTTCCAAAAGATCAATCACTCCATCGAGGTTGAGAAATTTACGAAGCTTTTCAAGTTGTCTGTGTTGCCTAAGATTCACGACAAGTTATCAAAGTTAGCTGAACTATTGAAAGATTCAGAGAAAGATCTGGACAGAATTGTGCACACTCTGCAGGCCCTTTATCAGATTGCCATTAGAGAATTTTTCATAGAGAGGCGGAGCAATGAGCAGCTGAAGGAGGATGGCTTGGCTTCTGGCAGTGGATTGCTTTTTGTGGATGCAGTTGCATTGCCCGATCCAAGTAATAAGAAGTTCTACGGGCAAGTTCGGCGCTTGCACACCATTCTTACCTCAAGGGACTCTATGCACAACGTTCCTTCGAATGTTGAGGCAAGACAGCGAATTTCCTTTTTCAGTAATTCTCTATTTATGAACATGCCCCACCCACCCCAAGTGGAGAAAATGCTGGGTTTCAGCGTTCTGACTCCGTACTACAAGGAAGAGGTAGTGTGCAGCAAAGAACAGCTTCTCAAAAAGAACGAAGATGGAGTTTCCATTTTGTTTTATTTGAAGACTGTATATCCTGATGAGTGGAAGCATTTCATAGAGAGAATGCTCAGAGAAGGAAAGGTGAAGAAGGCCAATGA
The DNA here is from genome assembly GCA_014182735.1 of Corymbia maculata. Lineage (NCBI taxonomy): Eukaryota > Viridiplantae > Streptophyta > Magnoliopsida > Myrtales > Myrtaceae > Corymbia > Corymbia maculata. The sequence goes on from CM024682.1 coordinate 15,213,741, forward strand.
GGATGATGAAACAATGGCCAAGTTGAGAGATCTTAGGCTTTGGGCGTCATACAGAGGCCAGACGCTTGCTCGAACAGTCAGAGGAATGATGTACTACCATCGAGCACTAAAGATGCTGGCTTTTCTTGATGCTGCGTCGGACGTGGAAATTCGGGAATTAGTAAAAAGAATGGACTCAGCAGGGCAACATGGCAGCGAGAACAGTTCTAGCGCAGAAGAGTACCCTCCTTTCCAGAGTACTAGTACTGGTATTAGTCCAGTCAATCTTTTGTCCGAAGACCATCTATCCTGTACCGTTGCAATGAAATACACATACGTGGTTGCTTGCCAGATTTATGGGTCTCAAAAGGCAAAGAAAGACGCCCGTGCAGAGGAAATATTGAACCTGATGAAAGACAATGAAGCGCTTCGAGTAGCTTATGTGGATGAAGTCTCCACTGGAAGGGATGAAAAGGAATACTATTCTGTTCTGGTCAAGTACGATCGGCAACGCCAGGAGGAAGTAGAATTATACAGGGTCCAATTGCCTGGTCCCTTGCAGCTTGGAGAGGGAAAGCCAGAAAACCAGAACCATGCACTCATATTCACTCGTGGTGATGCAGTCCAAACCATCGATATGAACCAAGACAACTACTTCGAGGAGGCACTCAAGATGCAGAATCTGCTGGAAGAATTCCAGACTTACCATGGCATTCGGAAGCCTACCATCTTGGGGGTTAGAGAACACATCTTCACTGGTTCAGTATCATCCCTTGCTCGGTTTATGTCAGCTCAAGAGATGACTTTTGTCACGTTGGGGCAACGCGTCTTAGCTAATCCTTTGAAAGTTCGAATGCATTATGGCCATCCAGATGTTTTCGACAGGTTTTGGTTCCTAAGCAGGGGCGGTATCAGCAAAGCATCCAGAGTGATCAACATTAGTGAAGATATTTTTGCCGGATTCAATTGCACATTGAGAGGAGGTAATGTCACACACCATGAGTACTTACAAGTGGGTAAGGGAAGGGATGTCGGATTGAATCAGATATCGATGTTTGAAGCCAAGGTTGCTGGTGGAAATGGTGAACAGGTCCTTAGCAGAGATGTCTATCGGTTGGGGCATCGGCTTGACTTCTTCCGGATGCTATCCTTCTTTTACACCTCTGTCGGGTTCTTCTTCAACACAATGATGGTCATCTTGACAGTCTATGCATTTTTATGGGGCCGGCTCTATCTTTGCCTAAGTGGGCTTGAAGGTGCCGCCGCGAGCAGCAGCAATGACAATAAAGCACTCGTTACAATTATGAATCAGCAATTTATCGTCCAACTCGGTCTATTCACCGCACTCCCTACGATAGTCGAGGATTCCCTTGAGCATGGATTTCATCAAGCTATATGGGCTTTTTGGACCATGCAATTCCAGTTGTCATCTGTTTTCTACATGTTTTCCATGGGAACTCGTGCCCACTACTTTGGCCGGACCGTTCTTCATGGTGGTGCGAAATATCGTCCCACAGGACGTGGATTTGTCGTGGAGCACAAGAGTTTCGCAGAGAACTAAAGGCTCTATGCACGTAGTCACTTTGTGAAGGCAATTGAACTTGGCCTAATACTCACAGTTTATGCATCATTCAGCCCTACCGCAAAAAACAGCTCCACTTACATAGCCCTGACCATCTCAAGTTGGTTCCTTGTTGTTTCGTGGGTTGTGTCTCCTTTTCTGTTCAACCCTTTTGGTTTTGATTGGTTGAAGACAGTGCATGACTTTGACAATTTCATGAACTGGATATGGTTCCGCAGCGGTGTGTTAACTAAAGCTGAAGAGAGTTGGGAAGTCTGGTGGTATGAGGAGCAAGATCATCTAAGAAGAACAGGTTTTTGGGGAAAAGTAGTTGAGGTAATCTTGGATCTCCGCTTCTTCTTTTTCCAGTATGGGGTTGTATACCAACTCGGAATCACAGTTGGAAATAGAAGTTTTGCTGTTTATATTCTCTCTTGGATTTGCATTTTTGTAGCTCTTGGGGTCCATGTGCTTATATCACATGCCAGGGCCAAGTACGGGGCAAGAGAACACATCTATTATCGACTCGTGCAGTTCCTCGTCATTACACTTGGAACACTTGTGTTAGTTGCATTGCTGAATTTTACACGGTTCAAGTTTATCGATATTTTTACCAGTTTGTTGGCATTTCTCCCCACCGGATGGGGCCTCATATTGATAGCACAAGTTCTTCGACCGATTCTGCAGCGTACTAGGATCTGGGACAGTGTTGTTTCTGTAGCTCGACTGTATGACATAATGTTTGGAGTAATTGTCATGGCTCCGGTAGCTGTGTTATCATGGATGCCTGGGTCTATGCAGACACGGATCCTATTTAACCAAGCATTTAGTCGAGGACTTCAGATTTCACAGATTGTCACCGCGAAACAACCGAAGGTTCACTTATGATTTCGAGGAGATTTTATTGCCAGACAATTCAGAGAGACTGATTTGGCTTGCTTAATAATTTGTTCCCTTGTTTCTCCCGTTCAATAAAAGAAGTCCATTTATCCGGAACTTGTGAGAATCTATCTCTTCCTAAACGATGATCCACAGATTTCTTTTTGGTCCTTCCTGCTTTTAGTTCCTCTCGACTGTAACTGGCTTCCTGCTGTCCTAGGATGAACATTCACTTTTTCGACTCGGTGCTCGAACTTTGGCTCTAACTTAGTTGGAGTCAATACTTGCCAAGCACCTTCTAAGGTCAAACCAGGTGCGCAAGCAAAGCTTTTTAAGTTTTATTTCTTGTATTTTTATAGAATGGTTAGTGCAGCTTTTGGTTCTGGAATCGTAAAACTGCCGGAATGAAGGATTGGAAACTCAAACACGAGCTCGGGGATATTCAGATTATTGAATAAGCTAAGCCCTTGAACTGGTTTGGTTTTGGGCGGGTTGGTTACCATAGCTTCTGGTTTGAGAATATATGCAGTTTCTGCTATTCTCAAGTGTTTCCGTTTGTTCAACTTCTAACTACATGAATAATGAGGGTTTTCCTGCCATGTAAGTTCCAGTAATCCTAGCACAAACTTTGATATTCTCAATGAACGAATGATTACTAAAATTGGATTTTTAGAAAGGTTTTGAGGGCGAAATACGCAATTGACTAATTTTCATTAATTGAGACCTTTAGCATTCCAAAAATACTGAAAACACAATGCAAGTTTCTATCTACCTTGAGTTTTTAGCATTCTCAATGCTAGCTTTCACTTGAAAACTCCTGAGAAATGGTTGCCAAACACTCCAAATTTTCTCTAAGGGGTTTTCAAAATACTGAACCAAATACACCCTCGCTACATCTCTGGAATGCACGATACCATTTCCTTTGTTCGTTCTAGAAATGTTTCCCACAATGCCTGGCTAACTGAACATCTTCCCCACGAGCAGATGATAGCAAGTAAAAATTACTTCTTTGGCGTCGACTTTAACCGGTCATTGGCATCAATGAAGTCACATCAAGAAACTCTCGCACAGGGGTCGAAATCTGCACGAACCGGACACAAAGGAGTGGTTTCGTAACTGGATTACACATTAAAAGGATAACAGCCAGATGTTGCGTAAAGATGGTATCTGAATCTGTGCATATGCTGCGTTGGCCTCCAAATCAACTGAATTCCTTCGCTGTTACACGCATGAGCTGTAGGAATTCAGACGATGCCTGCAACAAACCGAGAAGAGCAAGAAACAGACACGAACGAAACGAAGCGATAACGAAAACTTGAAGAAGGCGGTTGAGAAAAAGACAAAAACTTCACCACTTGAAAAGAAAACGCCCTTTCGACCCCAAAAAAGCCCAAGCCCAGGACCAAGCCCAAGCCCAAGCCCGCGATCTTGTAATCCATTGGCGCCAACTCTTCCCGCCCTCATTTCCCGCCAGCCGGCCATCTCGGCGGCGCCTCCTCCTCCTCTATAAACAAAACTCCCCGCTGAGCATTTCTCACAGCCACCGCAGAAATCTCTCTCTCTCTCTCTCTCTCTCTCTACATACCGAGATCGCCATGGTGATCCCTCTAGGCCCCGGCAAGTTCTACGGCAGCAGCCTCCCCCGGCCGCGCTTCCTCAAGGACGGCGCCGATCGGGTCAGCCCGCCGGTACCCGTCCTCGACCCGCTCCTCTCCTGGGCCAACGAGGCTCACTGGTCGATGGGCGGCCTCAGCTTCCAGCGCCTCCGCCTCCAGGGCCGCATCGAGGGCAGCGTCCTGAAGCTCCGAGCCGAGCGGGAGAAGTCTCTCCGACCCACGGGCAAGATCTCCAAAGCCAAACCCAAGGCTTCAGATCTCAAAGCCTCGAAGCCCCAGATCGACGGCGGCAGAAGGAGGGCCGGTTCTGTCTCCCCTCCTCCGGCGCCTGTGGCGACGAAGAGGAGGAGGTACGTGGCTTTGGTCGACGAAAGCGAGGAAGAAGAGGAAGACGAGCCGGAGCGGAAGGAGGAGGAGAGGGAAGTCCGTGTGGAGAAGAAGAGGCCGGCGAGGAAGCTCTACGAGGAGTTCGACCGAGCGGCCAAGGAGAGCGAGAAGGCTAAGGATAAGGGTTCTGATGCAGCTTTGCCGAAGAAGCGGGGTAAGAAAGGCGGAGATGGCGTCCTCGGCATTGGCGATGAGGTGATGAAGGTGGTCGAGGACGTGAACAGAGAGGTTGTGGAGGAGGGCATTGGCAAGAAAAAATTGCAGAAGAAGAGCGGCAACGAGGGCGCGAAAAGGGTTTCTCCGAGATCTGCGAAGGGTGCAGAGACAAGTCCCGGTGGCGCGACTGCGATCAGAACATCTCCGAGATTGGCCAAACGTGGATAGATAATGTGAATTTGTGTTTGTGTGATTTGATCTGTCTTTGCTCACGTTCGAGCTAGGTGTTATAAATTTTCTCTTATGTTTCTTGTTTTTCCCTCTTTTTTGGTTTTTCATTTTCTTGTTTTTATCCAGTTTTTAGGTTTTTAGGCAGCTTGATGACTAACCCGTCTAAATAAATGACTTGAGAAAACTAAGTGTTTGTGCGAATGCTGATCTATAGTCTTGCTTTGTCCACATTGAGTTATATGCTTAACTGGGTTTCTTCAAGTGATCAATCTGAGTCATCAGTGCAGAATTACCGCGATGTGATTACGGCTGGGGAAAGGGATGGAGTTTTCTACAGCAGAAATGGTTAACTTGAAACTTCTACCTTAAACCTTCTCTCATTCAGAATCTGTGCGGAAGGGTTGCAACCCGTTTGTACCGACAAGGATCTCTATACTCTCGAGTTCATTGGCCTCAATGTCCTACTATTTGATCATGTGTTCTGATAGGACCTGAAACTGCTGATGTTCTGCAGTAGGGGGTTTTGCAAGGTGTTCTCAAAATCTAACAAAGCATGAAAGTTCTTGTTTTTGCTTGGTCTTCACCCTTAGGAAGCAGCATTGGCCACAACTCAGGGTGATGTCGATCCACTTTGCCTATGAACGGAGCAAGCCACTAGTCTAGCTGCTGGCAAAACATACTGTAGTTTCAGAACAATAAGAAAGGCTTTGAAGTTCAAGCCCGCTATTATTATTATTATCTTTGCACAAAACAAATGAATTCAAACTTATCCCAAGTCCCAGAATGATAAGAACGCCAACTGACGCTGAACGGAATGAAGAATGAATATGGGAAATTCACTTTTTCTATACTCCAGTCAGATTGGTGACATCTTTGGATATACAGGAAAAGGGAGTCTCTTTATACCAGACTTTGCTTCTTGGGTTGGGCGCTGGTTCTGTCATTCATGACAAGCTCAACCTCCGAACATTCTCTACCACATCTTGTAGCTCATTGTGCTGTATATATTCATATAGTTCACTTACTGTGTATCCCATAGCAAACGAGGAGAGCATGGAGCAATGCATCGACTTCACATTCTATAACAATCCAAAGCCATGTCATTCCCACTAGATGAATTTTGCTAAGCTATTATGTTATTCCTTCATTTACCCTGCAGGCACAGTTCTCTCAAGCTTCCCTTCAGTTGATTCAATCCACGGAGAGCTGCTAATCTGCATGAATGTTCCGTTATCAGTTGATATGTAGATGATCTTTTCCATGGAACAATCCCGAAATCGTCATTGTATTCTTCCATCCCTCCTACAAAGAACTGCCACACAAACGAACCTGCCCCTGCCCCATTCTTCCTGGCAGATGCATAGATTTCGTCGAAGATGATCTTGAAGAACTGATCCCTCTGAGATGGATGGAAATTCGGGTTCTGGTTTGAGTATCCAAATTCAGTGAACATCACTGGCTTTTTCAGTTCCCTGTTGCCATCATCAATGTGGGAACGAACCCACTTTGAGACAAACTTTACTGACTCCTCGAATTCTATCTCATGAAACCTACCAAAAAGAGATGAAACCACATAACTTGCCACTTAATTTTCCAATTGAATGAAGATACAACTGTTCATTATTGAATTGATTCTGATGGAATTTGTACCAGTGGTCAGGGTAGATATGAGCTGAAGCGAAATCAATATTTGGGAGATTGGAATTACGAACAAAATCTGACCCGTAAAGGGCTGCCCAGTCTGCTGGGTTCACAGTTGAACTTTTGGGGCTTTTAGGACCATAAAATCCCTCAAGGCCCACGGTCAGTAGATGCTTCTTGTCAATTGATCTTACAAATGTCGACATTTCCTCTAACCAGTCCTGCAATTGAGACCATTACATGAATGGATATCCTCCTAACAACCAGTAATCCAAGGGAGTTGATAACAATTACAGATTGCCCCAATGAAGCTATTAGAATAGAAAACCAAATGTTTGTATAGTAAGAAGATCCTAACCTCAAGCAATCATTTTGTGGACCTAAACTGGACAGCTTAACCAAAAAATGCATATATCCATAGTTCAAACATTTCTTTTAGTTATTTAAGCTTGTCATCAAATGTTATATAGTATTGACAATATGGATTCCAGGCTTTTTTTCCATCCAAAAGTTCTAGAGGTTGGCAAACACCAGTAAAACAGAGGCACCGCCAGCAACCCTTCAACGTCTGCATGCTTCCAGCAAAACAATGAACAATACCATGATCCAGAACCACATATGCTGTAGCATTCACACCAATGATGAATTTTGCACAAGTCCAATTACCATTACGATGTATATTGAATAAAACAAAGCACAATACAGTGATCAAGAACCATTCATTTTGAAGTAGCATTCACCCTGATAATGAAATTTGCACCAGTCCAATTACCATTGTGCTGTAAAAGGAAAAAGCGACGCTAGATGGTAACAAAGAAAGGGCTTTAAAAGTAGAGGCCTTACCTGAAGGGTGTCCCCTGCAGGATCTGTCATACAACGGGGTTCGTTGATCAACTCCCATCCAAATATGGTAGGATCATCTCTATATTCGATGCCAGTAACAGTATTCTTCCTAGTTAACACAGCCTACAGAAAACAGAGACCCTCAATTTTGCTCCATGATTGCAAAACTACTATGCATGCAGTATCAAGGGTAAGGAAAAAGGGTTGTCTCTAAAGCAATAGAAAGATGAGGCTGTCTTAATGGTAAATTAAGCACTGCAGATACATTCCAAGCAATAAATGCGGTGCTTAGTTTATTCGGTCATACTAGCTACGATTTCTAGATGCATTTATTGCTTAGGATAACCATTCTCTGGAAAACTCAACATCCACTAGCTTGACTTTAGTAAGAGTACATCAGTATGCTTATGGAACATGTTTTTCTGACGAAAGGAATCAAAAAAGCCATATTCCTATCCATGTCTAAAATCCTAAAGTATCTTTTACTCTGATAAGTGGACTCTTCTATGCTGTCAAGGCAATTCCATAAATATCTTGCTTTTCCTCTATTAAAAAAAAATGCCATTGGATAGGAAAAACATAACATCTCAATTGTTCTCATAGAGATAATCGAAGCATTCTTGTCAGATGAAGCAGAATTACCAGCAAGTAACTACCTTGACATAATTTTTGTAGTACTGGCGAATGGAAGGATCATAGAAGAAGGAATCATTGGATGAGCTCAATCCAATGCCTTCTTCCCATGCCCACTTGACATATTGAGTCTTTCCGCCAAATGCTTGCAAGTTATTAACTAAACTGAGAAGCAACCTGATTCCATGTTGATTTGCCTCTGCAATTACATGATCCAGAGCCTGCCGCACAATGCGACATTAAATCAGAAATCAATGACTATTAGTAAAAGCAGAATACAGCTGGACAGCTGCAATTAAAAAAATCTGAGAACAGAATCTTTCATGGAGTTAATTTAACCATTTATCTCTGGTATGCTGACCATCTTTGTATCAGTATTTGTAGTAGTCATCGCAATGTTAAAAGAGGTAGCTGGTTGTTTCCACCCATGAATATAATTTTTTACCTTCAGAATACCTTAACTTAGATTGTTCCTCCAAAGCATGTAGCATACCACTGGAGACTATGTTATAGTATGAATTGACTCAATAGGTTAAGCTGTAAAAAGCATACAACGGCAAATAATAATGGAAGTCTGCAATTTCAGTGCTGAAAAAAACGAAATGGGTTTTGTCTTACTCGAGAAGATATTAAAGGGAAAGAAAACTACAAAGAATTGGAATAGACACGATATTAATTTGGATTGTGCTTCTCTAAATAAAGACAATACCTCTCCAGAATTACTTTACTAATTTCATGAGGGGAAAAGAATTCTTGAAGTACAGAATGCATTAGGTGCCATGGCTCATCTTGGGTGGATTTGCCATATTCAAAAAGTCAATTTTAGATGTTAAGCAATCTCCATTGGTCCTCCAGTATGACCTCATGGATTAGCTTTTCCCAGTCCTTAAGCTGCTCATCTTCTTCTTTCCCTTTGTTTGGATAGTAAGTAGCTTAACTGACATATAATGTAGCTTACTTCAACCCATTTCACTTTATTACTAAGACCTGCTCACATAGAGTGCCATCAAAACTTAAAGCCTAAACATAACTGAAGAAGGTCATGGCAGCAAATAAAATGGGATCCTGGATCTCACTGTTATGTTAGCATTACACAATTATAACGACTTGACGATTAAAAAAATGGGTAAGGAATTAAGAATAATCACGATTGTTTAATCAACGGATGCCAAACGACACAATTTAAATATTTTTTACCTGAAACACACTCTCATCAAACTGACCAGGGGAAATCTGGAGAGCATGGTAAGTATTATCATTGAAAGCCCAGGTCCTGCAAACTGTGAGACCCATCCGCGCACCGGTTTGCAGCATCGTCCTGACCCTAGGCCTGCTGTATTCGTCCACCGCCTGGTCCATCAACCAGTAAGAATTCCACCCATTCACGTAGAAAACTTTACCATCCACCACAAACTGAGTCCCATTTCTTCCCACGAAGTCCATCTTCTTCCCGACATAGAAATTGAGCCTGAAGTCACCAAACGACATGTAAATGAATGCCACACAGGATGCAAACCCCACAATTGGGTAGAACAGCCCATTCCTCGCAACCATTCTTGATATCATAGTGTTGGCAGCTTCAAGAAGATGTTGATTGATGCAGAATTTCACAAATTGAAAGGGTTTTGAGGTACCCTTTTGTCTCTACGTCAAGAAAGAGTCCGAATCGTGAACAGCCAAAACAAATTTCCACCTGCCAAGACTGAAAATGCGATGGCACTTTGACAAGAAGCTAATTTCAGGAGACCAAGATCCCTGTCGGCACTGAATTCCTCACAAAAGCGACGCTTGGATCATAGAAAACGCCGCCACGAGGCTGAAAATCACGTCAGATAGGCGCTTATAACAGCCAAATCCTTAGAATGCCGATGGGTCTGAAATGAGGAGCAGCCAGAATTCAGTAACGTGAAGTCAAGACTCACCGTCCTCACGTTTCCCGTCACTCCTCGCAGCGAGAGAGGGAGAGATTGCATGAACCGGGTTTTCGCGTAGGACAATTATATAAGGGAAGTGGGTAAAAGGTGTCCTATGCAAGGAACTACAGAATGGACAGCAAAAGAAAGTGAAAGACAGCATATCGAACCAGGCCAACGCGTGGAGAGAGAGAGAGAGAGGTACACTTTTGAATCAAGACCCGTCAGAGAAACTCGGTAGAGAGAGAAACAAGGATATGGGAGGTTGCTGGGGAAACAAGTATGGTGGCGTGTTGGCTTCTAGTCCTTCTCGGGCGAATTGAGATGATAGATCTGGAGCACCTGTTTCTACAGCTCTTTTCTCCTCTCTTTGCTTGAGTTCTAATGTTTTGGACTTGACTGAAGCTGCTAAAAGCTGCTGTTCAACAGCGACGGAACGTGGATGAAGGGGTGCATTTGGGGCCCCGATCATGAGGCGGATGTCGACCTCTCGTTCTCCCCCTCACCAAATCAAAAGCAACATACCAAATAGCCCTTGTATCAAGAAATAAAAAACAGGCCAAAAAATGGGATCTTGTACCTCTTTTGCTATTCGGACTGAGATTTTGGTTCTGGTGTGACGCAAGCCAAGGCGAAAGTAATTACCGGCCGTAGCCCTTTTTGGTTCTTTCGCGGACGGTTCCGCTCTGGTGCTATGAACTGAGCGAACCGACAAGACGGTTTCGCGTGATGACCGAAGAACTCACAATTCGCTCCTTTTTCAGAGTTGTGATTCACGGTCCGATTCAATCTTCTCTTTTTGGTCTTTCTGCTCTCTTTTTCCGCTCAACGCCTTCTGTATCCCGCTTATATCCTTCCTGGGGTGGCATTTTCTTTGTGGGTTTTCTTCTGTGAATTTCCAGGAAAATTTGCTATACCACTCGCTATGCGCTGCGCATAATGAAGGGTCTTAGCTTAGCTCAGCGCTTAGCAGGACAAATTCGTCAGCATTCAAGTTAGCATTCAAGTTAATTCGATGCTTTAGAGATGCTACGTTTCGAAGAAAAGCAGCTTCATGATGACCCCCCAGCCCCACCGTAAACAAAATGGAAAGCAGCTCGATGCCATGTACATAGCCAGCCAATCAAGCCGCAGGTTTTGGGGTGGAAATTAATGAGATTTTGTCGACTCGTGCAAGAAAATACAAAACAGAAAAGAAGACGGAAAAGGAACACTGTTTCCATCACTGTGAGAGAGGAGATGTTAACCACACAAAGACCAGAAGTCACCGTCGGTCGTTCCCCTGAATTAGCAACGACCGGACATTACCCTCCATCCTCGTTCAACTGTCTCTGACCGCTAATCTAGGAAATATCTTCGATAGATCGCATAGACCCGTTAACTTACTGGTGAATTACTTAAACTCTACCCGCTAACTACTCCAATTTGACGGCTTGATTATCATCATCATCATTTTTAATTAGGAGTCGAATTTGAATGACTTTAGTATTGCTTCAGAAATTTGAATTTCAGGGCCAGATTTATATTTCCCTTTGACAACTAAGTCAAGTTTCAATGTGCAAACTTTATATTCTCCATCGTTCAGATTAAATGGTAAACTATGCTGATTAGAGGACTTCAAAAGTTAAATAGATTTAACAATTTATGAATTTTCTCTTTTTCTTAAATGTCCGACATGTCTAGGGTGATCAATGATTTTCGCTCTCTATCATGGATTTTAATTATACACAAGGACTCAATTTGCTCAATTGGTGAGGATAGTCACGCCTACAAAGTGAAATTTTCCGTAATCTTGTAATGAGTTGCATCAAGAAGACCATCATGAAGAGGGTGATCAATGATTTTCACTCTCTATCATGGATTTTAATTGTGCGCAAGGACTCAATTGCTCCATTGGCATGGATGATCATGTCTACAAAGTGAAATTTTCTGTAACCTTGTAATAAGTTGCATCAAGAAGGCCATCATAAAGAGGGTGATCAATGATTTTTGCTCTCTATCATGAATTTAATTGTGTGCAAGGACTCAATTACTCCATTGGTGAGGATGGTCATGCCTATTAAGTGTACTTTTCCGTAATTTCTTAATAAGTAGCATCAAGGAGACAATCATAAAGCAATAAAAATTACACATGATGGGTTGAAAAAGTACTTCCCTTTTTCTCTTTCTTGACCAATAATAACGAACATATTATTAGTTGGTGCAAGAACAGATGAAGCATCAGGTCCGGTTACAAAAAGTAGTCATGAACAAAATGATAGAATTACATATCATAAGTTCTATTAAAAAGTGTCGGAGGACACTTGTTAAGATTATTTAAATTTGTAAGACTGTATATCGATACATTTTATATATTGAAAAAAAAAATACTTCAAATAGATTGATATGTTTTAAACAAAAGCAGTAATCTCTTCTTCTGTTTTTGGTCGGTTAAAACAAAAACAATAATCTCAAAGAATGATGTTGGGTACTGCTATGAAACTTGGAATCTTATATAAGTTCATTTTATGAAGAGAGGAAAGGAAATATATATATTTTGGAGGTTTCCTACCATAAGTTCTTTACAGGCATTTCAAAGGTTGCCCTTGGGCCTGAACAAAGTTATGGGCGATCGTGAGCTTCTTTGCACTCTGCCAATGTCCACCCTCCATGGGAAAATATGTGTTGATTTTGGACGAATATAAACACGACAAATTTGATGCTTGCCTCGATCTGAATCCAGATAAATATGGTTAATTCTTAGCCAAAAAAAACCCTAAATAAGGTCGATTGCATTATTTTGTCATATGGACCTCACATAAAATCTATAAAAATCGATGACTTTAGTTATTGGCGCTGTCCATGGATATTTGCTCTTGTCAAGGCCACGCCCGTGAGCCTGCAGGAGTTTGGTGACCAAACATGCATCTGCAGAGGGAGCGGTTTTCGTGGTGGGATTGTTTTTACTCCTTTTGCATAATTCTGTTTCAGTATGAAATGACTCCTAGGGTTCTCATTTGGGATTTCTAAGATTGATAATGTCTTCTCTAAGTCAATATTTTAACCATGGCATGCAAATGTCGGCACCCGACAGGCTTTACTAAAGAACAGAGCCACTACATTCGCTGTCCTTTGCAAGACAAAAGCATCAGATCCGATATCTGAGTTGAAGCAAAGAATCAGATGGGTGAGCTGACTTTTCCATTAGTATAAGCTTTGCCACGTTCCTAAGCTAAGTATATGAGTTCCACACCAGGCAAAGAATGCAACCCGTGCTGCCGAAAGAAGTTACATCAGGGTGCCAGCACATGTTAAGTTGGGTGCTGATTTAATATCGCTAAGTTAATCTTGTTTCACTTTGGGGACATCAATTTCTATAGCATTTTCACTTTGTTCCGCCATTGTTCCACTATGGTGGATTTTGTATCTTCCCCATTCTTGACACGCCGATCCACCGTCGTTGAAATTGACATATTATCCAATCTCTTGTCCAATCTCATTTCAAGAGATGAAGTTAATCACTAACAAAAGATGTATCACTCTGTAATTGTACTGGACCTCGCTAAGAAGTGACTTCCTACCACGAGGCCTCAGCCATCTGAAAGCACATTCCTTTTTTCCCCTGCTAAAACGCCGATGCCCCGCGTGAGCTTTCTATGGAGGATGGCACCATTCTAGGTGTGAGCTGCTGACCGAAAAATCTTACATTGCCTTGCCTTAACATAGAAGTTCAGACAGAGTTCAATCATCCAAAAGACCAACTAAGGACCTTCAAATTCTACTGGTGAGCTACTTCTTTTGCAGTATCCATCCTCTCTGCGCACCGTGTTTGAACTTCTACTGATTAAACCTATTCCCCAAAGCATGAAAAAAGAAGTGAGGACTCGCTGTATGCAACCCATATGCGAACGATGCAGAAGAAGGGAACACAAACTAGGAGAGCCATTTGGTTCTTGCTAAGTTTGGTGAGCCTGGCACAAGAGACGACCATGAAGAGCATCTCTGCAGCTTCACTGGCCTGGTTATAAAAAATGGGAAACGACGAACAACAATTGTGGGAACATAATGATTCAAGTAAACACCAGAGGAAAATCGTCAAAATACAGCATTCAGCAAGAAAATCATGATTGTGGCAAGAATTTACAAGAGCTAGCCAGTCAAAAGTTACAGAGAGCCCCTCGCTTCCGAGCATACCCATTTCAAGAACCTCCCCCAACCCCCCGCCCCGCCCCCACCAAAGAAAAAGAAAGGAAAACAAGAACTCGTCACAAAGAAGACCCAGAAAAAATAAATAAAAAAGCGAACTTTCCCAATTCTCTCTCACCAAGAACCGTGAGAACCCCCAAATCCCTAATCTCTTCCCAAGAAAATGAATAATCCGCCGATCTGAAGGTGTCCCAACTCGAATTCTAATGACATCAGTCGCCCTCGGCGTTCCTCTTGACGAGAGCGAAGTACCCAAGAACAGCACAAACCGCGGCCACAATGTTCCCTTCCTTGAGCAGAACCTTGCCCACCAGCCCAACGATCTCCTTCGTTATCTTCCTCCCTTCGAGGACCAGAACCCCCTTGGGCTTCCCGAAGAAGGCCAGCAACACCACGACCGTGATCCACGTCACCAGCGTCGCCGGGATGGCGACGGCGAGGGCGGCGACCATCGATAGGACCCCGAAGACTGCGCCGAGGAGCACCGACGCGTAGAGCGCGGGCCACCCGGACGACGGGTGCTGGTGGGCCTGCGAGCGGTACCAGGAGAGGATGGACTTGAGGGAGTTCCACGAGGAGGACAGGAGGGCGGCGTACACGAGCACGAAGAGGCACGCCCAAGTCCGCCGCTTGCTCATGATCTTGAGGATCAGAGGGTACGAGGACGGCACTTCCCGCGCCGCCAAGGCGGTGGGGGACGGCACAGTCGCCGGCGGCGGCTCTTCCTCTTTGTCGGCCATGGCGAGAGAAGACCCCGACAAGAACCGCCGAAGCAGGAAGAAGAAAGAGGGTTCGGTCCGATCTTGATGATGATTCTTCGGGGGGCGGCCGCTTCTCTTCGGGCAGTTCGATGAATTTGGATTGTGGGTTCTTTCTGGGAGGAGAGGTTTCCTTGATCTGCTCTGCCGCGACTTTCCCCTTTCTGCTGTCGCTCGCGTTCTGCGCCTGCAGTATCTCTGAGACGATGCTCCGAAGGCAGATGTTTTGTGTAAGAAAAGGGCGAGGCGCTGTGGGACCTACGCGCCTCCGGTGGCGCGTGGCGGCGAGGGCTTCCCCATCCAGTGGTCAATTTTTGCATCGACTTGAGTATGATGGGGAATCCCTGTTAGTGAAACATATTCTAATCGGTCATTAAAATTCGCTCCATTTTCGAGTCAGATCCCCTTTTTTTACAGAAATTTACGGGACCAATTGGACGGTCGCAACCATACAAATTCCTCGAAGTAACTAATCGCCATCTTTACAAAAAAAAAAAAAATTGATTGCTTACTTATATATTAATTAAACGAGTAAATTACATCAGCATTCAATTTCAGATTCATTATCAGTATAAGATATGATATATACATTCGTTGTTAAATAATTTATTGCGTGTAGAGTTCCTCTTAAATGAAACTTATGAATCTATTGAAGAGCTCGTTAATTTATTGTGATCACAAACTTACTTTTCTAATATAAGAAAAATTATGCACAAAAACAAAGAGGAAAGTTGTATTTGCACGATACATTGAATCTTAAAAATTTTCCCATGGAAAATTTACTAGTTTATAATAATCGAAAATTCATTTTCCTCTTTGGAACTTACTAATCATACCAAGGATTTTACAAAATTGCCCTGGCACATTGCAATTTTTCAATATGCAATTATACCAACTATTGTGATCACAAACTTACTTTTTGGTTTCTCTTTGAAATTTATTAGTATACCTTGAAAGGTTATCACTTTAAAATATATGCATGCTTTTTTAAAAGAAAATTTGTCTATTATTACACTTTTGTTAATTTGTTTTAAACCTTTTAATTATGTCAATTAAGTCTATCTACCTAATTTTGACAGAAAATTGCTAGTATAGATGTTGGTTATCCTACGTGGCATTACTAACATTGACATGTACAATGCTTAATGATAGTTTAACATTTTTTTCAACTTTTTTTTTTTTTTTTATTTTCCTTCTTTACTTTAATTTTCTTTTTCCCTCCATTGTCATTGCCGGGCCTCATCAATGTGCTAGCCTCGGGTGAGGTACACTTGGGCCTAGGTTGGGGAGGGTAGCCCTTTGCTAGATTAGACAAGCACAAGGGTGACCCTTGCCTAAGGTCAGCAACCTCCACCAAGCATTGGTGAGGGATAAAGGTAAAAGGAAAAATGTAAAGAAGGAAAGTAGAAGAAAAGAAAAATGTAAAAATAAATAAAAATCCAAAAAAATATTAATAACATTATAAAATTTATCCACATTAATACTAATCATGTCACGTAGGATAAACGATGTTCAAATCGTCAGTGATTTTCAATCAAAATTGACAAAATGGATTCAATTAGTAAATCGTGAAAATGTTCATAACTTAAATAATACAAATAAAAAGTTTATAATTGAATTGGTTAAAATGTAATAGGTTTATAACTTTTTGAATAATTTTCATCTTATTTAAATATGAAACTTTATTAGTCTTTGTGAAAACATTACTTAGTATAATTTTGAAGCTATAAAAATTAATAGTTTGAACTTTTAAGAGTATTCAATCAAAAAAAAACTTTTAAGAGTATATTTAGAAAGCTATCAGAACATAATAATTTTTTAACAGCATTGGTAAGTTTTCACGTTAGAAAAGTATTAACAAATTGGCTGTAACCTGTAACTAGTAAAGGTTCCACATAAACAAAGGGTGATTTTTATTTTTTTTATAATATCACTTTCTAATAATTTCTCTTGAGGAATGCTAGCTGCACATATTCTCACATTCGCCCAGCACAAATCTTCAATTTAAGAAGCCACGACCCAATTGGGCCCTCGCAATGCCACTAAATTTTCTTCATAGCACAATTTGCAGTTACAATTATTTCAACATTATTATTAATATTTTTTTGTTAAAAATTATTATATATCATTAATATAATTTACGATTAATTTTCCATCTAACAGTTTATCATAACATTTGAATTCATCATCATCATAATTTTTTAATCTTATAGGGAAGAGAAAATATTTAAAAGAATGACAAAGACAGAAGAAAAAAGGACAGAGGGATTACCACAGTTACCATCCAAACTCGAAAAAAAGAAAAGGAAAAAGAAATTTCATTGAAGATATGAACATTTTGAATTGGCAATTCCTAAAACGCCTTCCATGCTATCCTTCAAAAATATGAATCACATGGTCGAGGTAAAAAAAAAAAAAAACAATAACCAAACAATAATTTAGTCCACTCAACAATTATTCGACCAAAAAAAAACTATAAAAAAAATTGAGCGTTTTTATGTGATTGAAGCTTATGCTAGGAATCAATTTGAAGATAAAAAGCTTGAGAGTTTGCAATGAGGGGAAGAAAATGAACAAAAGCTATCGAAGTAGAGAGAGTACATAAATTGAAGCTTTGTGCTTTTTTGAAAGAATGAATATTTTTCTCAATTTTTTAGAAACGTGTAATCTTTTCCATTGAATGCCCACTTTTAGCAAAGTAAACATATAGTTCATTTTCCCAAAACAAGCACATCCTTAGTTTAATTAGGAAATCTGCACCGAGAAACTTATTCCCAATTCTTGATCCCTCTGAGAATATCTATCACTTTAAAACCTCTTTTCTTTTTGTCGTACAATAACGACCCTTTCTCTTTTTGCCAGAGTATAGTACAGATTTCTGATTTGGGAACCAAGAACAGATCATTGGAAAATGATAAACCTTTCTTATTTCTTAGTTTAATTGGGAAATCTGTACCTTAAAATGTTGTCCTAAATCCGGATCTGTCTTAGAACGTCTAAACTGAAAAATGAAAAATGAAAAATGAAAAATACCCATTCCAGTAGGATTTGAGAGACAGATTAATTAACAATCAAAGCAAATCCGAACATAAGTTAAGAAATTGACTCGATCAGAATAATGAGTCCATGAAGTTCATAAGTTGAGGAAACATAGGGCTAAATTCTATATATTTTGCAAAGCCAAAGGTACCCTCAAAAGTTCCATAGACTCCTAAATTATTTTATGCAATTACATAATCAATTCGAAAACATTTAACTAAATCCAAATGAACGAAAATGAAATAGGCAATAAATTTTCACAGGTGATTCATAGGAGATGAAGAATGATATGCCCCAATTTGTTTGTCTTTTTTTAATTTCAAAATTTTATTTTCAATTTCAATTTTTTGACATTTGTTGCGAATGGTAACGATGAAGTTGACGCTCCTTCCCATTGATATCACTCTTAGGGTTAATGAAAGATTTGTTTTTGATTTGGCCAAACAACAATGTCATTGAAAACTGTAATTCGCTCAAATAATCATACTTAAGAAAACTCTTGCAATCCCCAATTAGAACAAAAAAAAAAAAAGATCTTGATTCACGATCAATATACATTCCATGCTTATACAAACGAAAGAGTCACATTAGATTAAAAATTGAAGGATGTGATAGGGAAAAAACCAACAAGAAAAAAATATTGTTTCCATAGATAATGTTTGTTCGTGGTTTTGACTGTAATGTCATCGGTGTAACCTTCAATGTATTTGCCCATCATATTGTATATCACTAAAGATGGCATTCATTACTCTTTGATGAGTAGTCCCGGCATTTTTAAAACCAAATGACATAACAAATACCTAAAGTGAATATCTTCTTTAGTTTAACCTATTTGTATCCTAAGCATATGTCCATAAAGGATAATAGCACATTGTCAGCGGCATTATCAAATAATGATTCTGCTACAGCCATGGAGTATCATTTTTAGGAATTGCTTTGTGCAGTTCCATAGAGTTGATACGCACGTACTTTTTCATTCTTTTTGACAACGGGTACAAGATCGGAGATCCAATGGACATAACCTGCAATTCTAGTGTAGTGAGCCTTCAATCAGAGATAAGAATTAGCTGAATTGTGATAATTTTCGTATTACGCTAATTTGAATGTGATTTTTTTACTTATTTAAGCGCCATAAGGAAAGACTCTTTATTAGGATTTCTTCTTTCCAAAGTCACCAACTCCCTTTTATGAAGGTACATTCTGGAGGGAGACTCCCTCCCTCTTCTTCCCTCTCTTTCTCCTTATCTCTTCATCTTCAAGAATTTTATAAGACCTCTTCGTTGATTTTGGGGATGATGCTATTGCAATGGGTTCTAATGATCAAAGTGCGAGCATCTTTGAAGATTATGATCTTTTTGGATCTACTCATTTACTTTGGCTCTAAGTGTTTGCTTCATACAATTGATCACTACACAAATTTTCGAAGCTTATCTATTGCATTCAATGATCGGCTTATCTAAAAGAGATTTTCTAATCAACTAGTATATGTTTTGAAGTTCATCTTTCCCAATTTAGAGTTAAATCTAAATTCTAGTGCTCATCTATTCTGATCTAGCTATAGATCTAAGATTTATAAGGTGTTATTCGTGCTCTTTCAACTTATTGGTGTTGTTATTGTCTCTTTATGGTGATGGTGCTAGGGACATTAAAACGAGGCACACACCATCTTTTGACAAAGCTATAACTATTAGAAAAAGAAATCTTGATATGTGCTTATCATTGATAATAATGTAAATTTTGATGATTGGCTATTGATTGTGCTTTGAAGTTATGATATATCCATTCTTATGGAATGAGTACAAGGTTTATTAAGTTATTTCATTTTTTAGATTTACACCGAATTGTAACTTTTTGGGATTGATTTTATCTCGAAGTTATGTATATCTCTTTCATGTGAAATAAAAATTTTCCTTCCTATAAAAAAAAAAAAAAGTTCAAAACTATTCATTTGAGTGCAATTTTTGGTGAATCTTCCTGTGTGAATTTTTTTATTTAATCATCCATTCCGACGTGGAATTTTTAAAAATAAATGGAAGTCCGACATGGAAATGAGAACGATCTAAAGACAATCTGAAGCAAAAGTAATAATACAGACCAATCATTCCAGCTCCATCATCAATCACCATAAAGGAAGTAAAGGCCCAAAACCAAATGGGGTTGATTGAAGGACCAGATCTTGCCATCCACAAGCATCTAATTCCCAACTACCTCGAGGGTTGTACTTGAATCTGAAATGAGGCGGGCCGAGAGATGTGGATGGAGAAGGGTCTGGGTATCCTCTTTTCATCGCCCACTACAGCGAAACGACGAAAAGAATTGAATTTCGTGGTTTCTTTTCTGGTTCGACTTTTTACGGGTGAAGGCGCGGTCGGATAAGCCAAGGAAAGAAGCGGGATCGCAGGACGGATTGGGTTCCTGGTGAGAGCGACAAAACGATGACGATGACACGACGACGAATCGCCCGGAGCCGACGTGGAGACGGTGCTGCTGCAACAGGGAAAGCGACGAGAAATTCTCGTTGGACCTCACGGCCCACAAACAGTAAAAATATTAACTTTTATCTTGACTTTGTTCATAGAATCGTGAGCCGCTACTCTTGCTGATGCTCCCCTGGTGAATTTGACAAGATGATTCTTCAAATTGGGGTTAGAGCTCTTGAAAATGAAAACTTTGCCCCAATTTGTTGAAGTAAGTCTTGGGTTCTTTAATTAGATGAGCAAGCGACGTCATTTAGCTTTTCAATTACTGATTTTAACTTGTTGACACATCATATTGGATGGTTTATCATAAATTAATGTCGCATCGGATTTTATGGCAAAATGAATCACCAATGACGCTTAAGTAATCAATTTTTTAAATTTGTAACATTTAAATAAGCATGATACTAAAATTATGAAGTTTTTGCTTTTTTATTTATTTATTCCGCTGTCGGCAACATCCCAACGTGAACTTATTTCCTGTTTTTTGGGCCGACATTCTACTTGGGAGTTGTTTAACAGGCCTTGCTTCTGGAACGGTCGGCAGTTTGTGCTCCACCGAGATTCTATCTAATCCTGGCACGTGTCTTGCGTAATCCCATCCAAAAAAATCTCCGGAACTTTGAAGGATTTCAACTAATTCTTTAAAAAAAAAAAACCAATTCTTTGGCCATCGATGGCTCTTTATTTGCTCCCAGATTTGCTTCGACCAGAGGATCCCCGGATACGATCGTTTCCTCAGTTCAGACCCCTTCAATGGCCAATTCCTCCTCGGAGTATTTTACGAAGGTCTGAGTGTCCAGCAGTGGCCGCCCTTCGAATGGTAGCATCCTGGACTTCTTCCATGCAGAGGGTCGACCCATCTAAGTCAACTCATCACTGGGGTTTGTCGGAAACCCCCTGCTGCCCATTCACCCAAAGCGTAAGTGCTGGTGAGTAGGGGCTTGCAACCAGCTAAGTTCGATCCTGAAACCGAACTGAACTGGCTTTGTTTGGCCCGTTCACATGGAGATTGGTTTGATTCCCAGGTAAAAATTTTGGGCCGACTCCCCACCTTGAACAGGTCGGTTATACCCAAAGCCGGTTTCAGGGTAGAATCCGTTTCGGGTAGGCCGGTTTAAAATGAAACCCTAGAAGTCTTTTTAACTTTGATGTGTTATTCAAATAAAAACAGGAGATCCAGCTGCTCATCCTTGAATTTTTCCATGGTGGCATTTTAAACAAAGCATGGAAATTAGAAGCTGGCGGCTGTGTTATTTTCTCTGGAGACCCAAAAGGTCGAAGCTAGCCTAATCCAATCCATCCATAAATAAGCAACAGAAGTGACTTGCTAAAAAGGTTAAACACCATACTCTGTTTGCATAGCTCATCCAGAAATTCCACCCAAAGGTGTATAATTATACGAGATTAGCTTCGAGTGCGTATAAAGAGAAAAAGAAAAAAAGCGAGGTGAAATAGGGGAAAAGGAAAAGGTGGGCAAGTTCCCAGATCAATCCTGGACGCAGCCTCGCAGCCTAGAACTGGCTAGTTCAGCTACTGGGTCCGGCGAATTCCAAAAATTATGAGCTGCTTTGATGGGATAGGTTTCGGGTCTTCTCTTGGGACCAATCACTCTTATTGAGAAAACCTTCGTCATTAAGGCATCATTGCCCTTGGCGTCCAGAACTTAATTCTTGAACCGGGATCTGTCGGTGCACTCCTGCAGTAAACTGATCGAGGAATGTCTCTTTTTTTTACAGCCGCCGACCAAGACTAGCTTTCCTAGGTCAAGAGAGAGATTACCAACAAATTCTTCGGGAGAAAACGTGTGGTAACAGGTTTGGGAATCCAATGCCCAGATTCTCCCCTTTCCTTCGACGAACGAAAGTTCGAGGAACATTAGTCCTAGTCATCCTTATGATTCATCCACTTAAAGTAATCACGGGATTGAAGGCCCCTTTCTCAGGACCAGCACATGCCTCTCCTTTTACTCCTTCAAATCTCAACCCCATCATGTTCATGCATTTTTGGCGATTCCCCTCCCTTCTTTCTTTAATTCTCCTCCTTTTTCCGAACGAACTTGGGTGATGTTAATCCTTATGTTAGATTTATCTTCACAAGAAAAAATTATCAATCTCCATCAGTTTTCCTCATTGAGAATCCGACAATAGTGCTGCGGCAATGGATTTTGAAAAGAGATTTATGCGAGCATAGCATAATGGTAATTGCGTGATAAACTAATGTAAAAATGCTGATCAGTTACCTTCATTTAACAGTGGATGCAATAGAAACACATTTTCGGCCTATTCTAGGCTCTCTCTCTCTTTTTTTCTTTTTCTTTTTTTGGTAAAATAAAGTTAATCCAAACATGGTGGGAGAACGGTTCAAAATCCATATGTTCGAAGATTCGCACGATGCAAAAGCCGAAATGAGAAGACGGGGGAGTTCATTCGTGGCCTTGAACTTATGACTTTTGTGCATCAACAGTACTAAAATAACATGTGACTTTTCCCATTATAAGTTGGAACTTTGCAAAAAAAACACATGCTTACTTATTAAGCAACAATTTTTTCCAATAAATAATACTCATGCGAGACACCTCACGTTACATGCTCCACAAAAAGCAGTATAAGTTTGAGTAACTTTAAGTATATTCACATTGAAAATGTTATCATCTCAGTAACTTTAATCTTTATGCTGTAGCATATTAAATGTTAAAGTTTGCACGAAACCTTCTTCGCAACTTCCAAGATTCCTCCTCTCTTTTTTCGCAAATTGACATTACGTCACAGTCAATTTTTTTCTATCAAGACAATTTGCAATAAATTCTCGATCCATTTGATGTCGGGTCAAATTACATGAAGTATAAGTTGGACATCTATTGAATCAGTGCGTCATAAATATAAATAAGTTATTGAATATATGGAACGTCGGTTCGAGTCGTGCACCTATACATGCATGCATAAATTCCCATGAACCCAGATAACTGCAATTTACATGTTTTTCACTAAAGCAGAAGGATTTATGGTACATGCTGTTTCCTTAAAACCAAGAAATTCAAGAACACAAAACATGGCATTACTTGTCTGCATTTTGTCGCGCTATGTCGCCCTGTCGGGATTGCTACTTGATTGGTGTATGAAGTTAGTAAAAATTATAACGACATGCGAAAATCCAGACAAAACAAATTGAGCCTATCAGTGGTCTGATGATTTTTCTTTCTTCCGCCCTATTAGTCTTTTCTTAATGATCTTCGGATCAGACCGCATCTATCTCTATATAAAACGAAAGAAGGTATCGCCATTAGAGTATTTACATAAAGTGACCTTGTCCTAAAAAGTTAAAGTGGAACAGCTCCAAGCTCGTGCGCAGCACAATACAATTGAATCCCGCAAAAAAGCGCCACTCTCTCTGCCATGGCGTGACCATTGATCCTGCTTTGCCATCTTCAGTCCAAAAGCTTCACCAAAGCCGACTCCCCACCGCATGACCGACTCACAGTCTCGAACCACCGGGCCCTCCCACACAGAAACCCCAACCCAATGAGCCGCCTTCGCAACCCAAGCACGCCTGGCAATCCGAGGGGTCGATCCCAGCCCAGCCAGCCGCCACCTGGTGACGATGATCAGGAACCACTGCACAACATCATCCCAGTCCCCACCGGCCGTGCTGACCACCCTTACCTCCGCATCCCGGAGGTCCGTGCTGCCTGCGCCGCCCTGCGCTCCGTCGGTAACCTCCGCTGGCCGCCGCCGTCCCCGTGGTGCCCTGACTACGACCTCCTCGACTGGTTCCGCCTCTTCTTTGGCTTCCAAGAGGACAATGTCCGGAACCAACGGGAGCACCTTGTCCTTCACCTAGCCAACCTCCAAATGCGGCTCACGTCAAAGCCCGACGACATCGAGGCCCTGGACGTGGACGTCCTCTGCCACTTCCGGAAGAAGCTCCTCCGGAACTACACCCTCTGGTGCTCTTACTTGGGCAGGAAGTCAAACGTCTGGATCTCCGAGCACCGCGAGACTGTCTCGGACCCTCAGCGTGAGCTCCTCTATGTCTCGCTCTATCTCCTCGTGTGGGGCGAGTCAGCAAACTTGCGGTTCATGCCGGAGTGCATTTGCTACATCTTCCACAACATGGCGATGGAAATGAACAAGATCTTGGAGGATTACATCGACCCCAACACCGGACAGCCTGTGTTGTCTTCGTTCTCCGGAGAGAAGGCCTTTTTAAAGCAAGTTGTGGAGCCTATCTACAAGACGATTCAGACAGAGGTCAATGGGAGCAAGAATGGCACCGCGCCGCACAATGCATGGAGGAACTATGATGACATCAATGAGTACTTCTGGTCTGGAAGGTGCTTCAAAAAGTTGGGATGGCCTATTGATGGTAAAAGTACCTTCTTAGCAAGCGACGAGAATAGATATCGAATTGGCAAGACAGGGTTCGTGGAGAAGAGGACGTTTTGGAACTTGTTCCGGAGCTTCGATCGATTGTGGGTGATGTTGGTTCTGTTTCTGCAAGCTGCGATCATTGTGGCTTGGCACAATGATAAGGAGTATCCATGGCAGGCACTGAAGAGCAGGGACCTTCAAGTCAAGGTCTTGACCATTTTCATGACTTGGAGTGGGATGAGGTTCCTGCAGTCCCTGCTTGATGCTGGGACGCAGTACCTCTTGGTGTCGAGGGAAACGATGTTGTTAGGAGTGAGGATGGTGATGAAGATTGTCGTGGCAGGTCTTTGGGCGATTGCTTTCGGGGTGTTCTATGGACGGATTTGGTCACAAAGAAATGCCGATGAGAGGTGGTCGCATGAGGCAAACAGGAGATTGGTGCATTTTCTCGAGCTGGCCTTCGTCTTTGTTCTTCCGGAGCTGTTGGGATTGGCCCTGATTATCATTCCATGGCTTCAAAATTTCCTAGAGGAAACAAATTGGAGGATCATCCACCTGTTCACGTGGTGGTTCCAGAGCCGCATTTTCGTGGGTCGTGGCCTCAGAGAAGGTCTGGTCGATAGTGTGAAGTACTCTCTATTTTGGATAATTGTACTGGCCACAAAATTTTTATTCAGCTACCACCTGCAAATTAAGCCCATGATCCAACCCACGAAACAGCTCTTGAAGCTGCAAGATGTGAAATACGAGTGGCACCAGTTCTTCGGCGACAGCAACAGGTTCGCTGTTGGGCTGTTGTGGCTCCCTGTGGTGCTTATTTACCTTGTGGATCTGCAGATTTGGTACTCAATCTATTCGTCCTTGGTTGGAGCAGCAGTCGGGTTGTTAGATCACTTGGGTGAGATCCGAAATCTCGAGCAGGTGCGATTGCGGTTCCAGTTCTTTGCGAGCGCTGTTCAGTTTAATCTGATGCCTGAGGGGCAGCTTTTGCAAACGATAGGAAACAAGCTTAATGATTGGCTTCACCGGCTGAAGCTGAGGTATGGACTGGGCAAGCCGTACCAGAAGTTCGAGCCCAATAAGATCGAAGCGCTGAGGTTCGCTTTGCTTTGGAACGAGATTATAACCATATTTAGGGAAGAGGATATAGTATCTGACCACGAAGTTGAGCTCTTGGTGCTACGGCGGAGTGCTTGGAGTGATAGAGTTATTTCCTGGCCATGTTTTCTCCTGTTCAATGAGCTGTTGCTTGCTTTAAGACAGGCCAAGGAGCTAGTTGACGCTACTGACAGGACGCTCTGGTATAAGATCTGCAAGAACGAGTACAGGCGCTGTGCTGTGATTGAAGCATACGACAGTGTCAAGCACTTGCTGCTCGAAATCGTCAAAGTCGACTCGAAGGAGCATTCCGTCATCACCAGTTTGTTTGAAAAGATTGATTGCTCCATCAAGGACGGGAAATTTACGAAGCACTTCGAGTTGTCCATGTTGCCCAAGATACACAAATATATATCAAAGTTGGCTGAGCTATTGAAAGAATCGGAGAAAGATCTGGACAAAATTGTGCACACTCTGCAGGCCCTTTATAATATTGCTATTAAAAACTTTTTTTCATTGGGAGGCAGAAGGATGAGCAGCTGGAGGAGGATCACTTGGCTTGTAGGAGGGGATTGCTTTTCGTGGACGCAGTTGCATTGCCCGATCCAAGTAATAATAAGTTTCATAGGCAAGTTCGTCGCTTGCATGCTATCCTGACCTTAAGGGACTCTACGCACAATGTTCCGTCAAATGTTGAGGCGAGACGGCGAATTTCCTTTTTCAGTAATTCACTATTCATGAACATGCCCCACGCACCCCAAGTGGAGAAAATGTTTGGTTTCAGTGTTCTGACTCCTTACTACAACGAAGAGGTACTGTACAGCGAAGAACAGCTTCTCAAAAATAACGAAGACGGAGTTTGCATTTTGTTTTATTTGAAGACTCTGTATCCTGATGAGTGGAAATATTTCATAGAGAGAATGCTCAGAGAAGGAAAGGTGGACAAGGCTGACGAGGTTGATGAAACAATGGCCAAGTTGAGAGATCTTAGGCTTTGGGCGTCATACAGAGGCCTGACACTTGCTCGAACAGTCAGAGGAATGATGTATTACTATCGAGCACTTAAGGTGATGGCTTTTCTTGATTCTGCATCGGAGGTAGAAATTCAGGAATTAGTAAAAAGACTGGACTCAGCGTGGCAAGATGGCGGCACGAACAGTTCTAGCTTGGAAGAGTTGCCCTCTTTCCAGAGTTCTAATACTAGTGTAAGTTCAGCCATTCCTCTGCCAGAAGATTATATATCTGCAATGAAATGCACATTCGTGGTCGCTTGCCGGATTTATGGGTCTCAAAAGGCAGAGAAAAATACCCGTGCAGAGGAAATATTGAACCTGATGAAAGACAATGAAGCGCTCCGAGTAGCATATGTGGATGAAGTTTCAACTGGGTACTATTCTGTTCTGGTCAAGTATGATAGGCAACGCCAGAAGGAAGTAGAATTATACAGGGTCCAATTGCCTGGTCCCTTGAAGCTTGGAGAGGAAAAACCAGAAAACCAAAACCATGCGCTCATTTTCACTCGTGGCGATGCCGTCCAGACTATTGATATGAACCAAGACAACTACTTCGAGGAGGCACTCAAGATGCGGAATCTGCTGGAAGAATTCAAGACCTACTATGGCATTCGGAAGCCTACCATCTTGGGGGTTAGAGAACACATCTTCACTGGTTCAGTTTCATCGCTTGCCTGGTTTATGTCGGCTCAAGAGATGGGTTCTGTCACGTTGGGGCAACGTGTCTTGGCTAATCCTTTGAAAGTTCGAATGCATTATGGCCGTTCAGATGTTTTGGACCGGTTCTGGTTCCTAAGCAGGGGAGGTATTAGCAAAGCATCCAGAGTGATCAACATCAGTGAAGATATTTTTGCTGGATTTAATTGCACATTGAGAGGAGGCAAGGTCACACACCATGAGTACATACAAGTGGGTAGGGGAAGGGATGTTGGACTGAATCAGATATCGACGGTTGAAGCCAAGGTTGCTGCCGGAAATGGTGAACAGGTCCTTAGCAGAGATGTCTACCGGTTGGGGCATCGGCTTGACTTCTTCCGGATGCTATCCTTCTTTTACACCACTGTGGGATACTTCTTTAACACAACGATGGTCATCATGACAGTCTATGCATTTTTATGGGGCCGGCTCTATCTTTGCTCTAATGGGCTTGAAGGTGCCGCTGCAAGCAACAGCAATGGAAATACAGGACTCGTTACAATTCTAAATCTATTTATCATCCAACTTTGTCTATTCACGGCACTCCCTATGATAGTGGAGAGTACCCTTCAGCATGGATTTCTTCAAGCTATATGGGATTTCATGACAATGCAGCTCCAGTTATCATCTGTTTTCTGCACGTTTTCTATGGGAACTCGTGCCCACTACTTCGGCCGGACCGTTCTTCACGGTGGTGCGAAATATCATCCCACAGGACATGGGTTTGCCGTGGACCGCAAAAGCTTTGCAGAGAACTATCGGCTCTATGCCCGTAGTCACTTTGTGAAGGCGATTGAACTTGTTCTATTGCTCACAGTTCATGCACCACACGGCCCTGCTGAGAAAAACACCTTCGCTTTCGAGGCCTTGACCATATCAAGTTGGTTCCTTGTTGTTTCATGGATAATGGCTCCTTTTCTGTTCAATCCTCTGGGCTTCGATTGGTTGAAGACAGTGCATGATTTTGACGATTTCATGAACTGGATATGGTTCCGCGGTGGTGTGTTTGCTAAAGCTGAAGAGAGTTGGGAAGTCTGGTGGTACGAGGAGCAAGATCATCTAAGAACAACAGGTCTTTGGGGAAAACTAGTAGAGGTAATCTTGGACCTTCGCTTCTTCTTTTTCCAGTATGGGGTTGTATACCAGCTCGGAAACCCAGCTGGAAGTAGAAGCATTGCTGTTTACTTGCTATCCTTGATTTGTTTTCTCGTAATTTTGGGGGTCCATGTGCTTATATCATACGCCTGGGACAAGTACGCGGCAAGAGAACACCTCTACTATCGACTCGTGCAGTTCCTCATCATCGTACTAGGAGCACTCGCGCTAGTTGCACTAATGAATTGTTGGCAGCTCAAGTTAATGGAGATTATCACCAGTTTCTTGGCGTTCATCCCCACCGGTTGGGGCCTCATATTGATGGCGCAAGTACTTCGACCCATTCTGAAGCCCACTTGGATCTGGGGCAGGGTTGTTTCATTAGCTCGTCTTTACGATATCTTGTTTGGAATGATTATCATGGCCCCACTAGCTATGTTATCTTGGATGCCTGGGTCCATGCAAACACAGATT
The DNA here is from genome assembly GCA_014182735.1 of Corymbia maculata. Classification (NCBI taxonomy): domain Eukaryota; kingdom Viridiplantae; phylum Streptophyta; class Magnoliopsida; order Myrtales; family Myrtaceae; genus Corymbia; species Corymbia maculata. The sequence goes on from CM024682.1 coordinate 15,242,785, forward strand.
CTATTTAACCAGGCATTTAGCCGAGGACTCTGGATTTCACGGATTGTCTCTACAAAAAGGCTGAAGGTTCACTTATGATTTCGAGGAGATTCTTTTTGCCAGACATTTCAGGAATACTGATTTGGCTTGCTTAACAGTTTCTTCCCATGTTTCTCTTGTTTAATATGTGATTCGGTGGGGATCTTTTCCTCTTTATGAGATGTGACTCTGTTGATGCCCCTTTGATATGATGATGATGATGCTCCATGAAAATTTGTTTTCCTTCTTCTAGATTTTAGTTCATTTTTTAACTGTCACTCTGTTCTTGCTGTCTCCTAGGATGAACTTTCACATTTTAGACTTGCTACTTGAAATTTAGTTCGGGTGAGGTAGCTTCTAATTGGAGAATTTTATATGCAGTTTCTGATGTAGTTTAGTGTTTCTGTTGGCTCACGTGCGATTAACAGTCCAGCGTCCAGCGGGCGATACAAAACCATCGTTGCTGGCTCTGCATCTATTTTGCTTTTCATGGTACTTCCTGTTTATTTATAGTGGAGTGTGTCATGCCTAGTCACTTAAGATGAAACATCTCATTCTAAACTCAACAAACTCAAGCTGGCAAATGCGCATCATCGTCCTAATGAACAGTTTCAACTGGAATTTTTTTATACGAGCTCAAATTAATATGGAGGAATTCAAAAAATGAGTCCGTTATTTGAACTGTGCAGGATTTAAAATTAATCTAAAAAAAGAAATTTGAAGAATCCCTATTAAATAAATGAAATTTTCGACCAAGAAATTAAAAAGACTTTGATCCTTTGCCCAAAAGGGGCGCTTGTCACATTATTGCCTCTCCATTTACGCATCATTACCATAATCTGGATATATATGTTCTTTCCCTTTTTTTTAAATCCAATTTACATGCTTCCCAGAGAAAATTTTAATAAGAAAAATAAGAGAGCTCATCCTTATCTCCCATCCCTTGAACCTCCGGGGACTGTAACACTGATCGTCGCTAATTACCAACCTAAATCGGTCCGAATAAAACTTGCGATCAAATCATAAGCTATGCTGTATCCTCAAACCATAAGGATTATTAATGCAAACAAATAAATGTGGACGTCCATTGTCCAATTTTTAAACTCGATTACATGCATGTGGAAGTAGACAAAAGCGTTTTAAGTCACTCTCTTGTGTGGCGGGTGGAAGCATATTCTGTTGCTCTCTCATTAAGGCACGCTTCTCTGGCCTTCATAATGACCAGGGAACGACTTGCTTGGGTATCAACAACCTACGAAAGCTATTATTTTTTTTGGTCAAGTTACCAATTTCTTTGCTCTTGGTTGAGACTCTGTTTGTATTTCAGGTTTATAAGAGGACTTCATATGGGTTTTGACAAGTTACTCTGGAAAAGCATGATTGAGTGTGTAATGAGATAATTAGAAGAAGAAAAAAAGGGGAGAAAATAACTGCACTATAAGCTCTGTAAATACTAAAGGTATGATTTTTTTTTCTGTTATTAAACTGCTAATTTCATTGCTCTTGGGCGAGGCTTGGGCGTATTTTTAGGTTAATGCACGTTTTAGGTAAACCCACCCATCTTACTTCAATTGTTTTGCCCTGACTTCCTGCTCCATCTTTCAGATCTTTAGCAATAATGGCATGAGCATGCGAGATGAGTAGTGGTGGCATGAAGAAGGAGAAGCCACTGCAGGGTAGTTGAGTGAAATGCAGGAGATGTGATGTTAGTGCCAGAGATGTGATTCTCTCTCTTGTTCAGTACTCTCTCCCTCACGAGAGGCGTGAACTTTGGTGCCAGAGATGTGATCCTGGTGCTTGGTGCGCCTCTCTCATTTACTCTCTATGTTTACTCTCTATATGTAGACTTACTCTTCTACTGTGACCACCACCCCACCACCACCATCCCTATCTCTCGAGTACCTCCAACTCCAATGGCGGCTAGTAGTAGTGATGCTGCCACCCTCCTCCAATGCTATGATGCTTTACCCTGAACATTGAAGCTCCTATTTGTGTCTTCTCACGTACAAGTACGATTTTCCATGAACACGTGACAGGATTTTGCGCTATGATGCAGGGTAACTGCATCCATGATTGCAAATTGGTGTGAGCATGTGACGGTTACTCTTGGCATTGATTAAACCCCGAGAGTCTGAATTATCCAGCATTTTCTTGTGTCCACACAGATTTTGGTCAATTAAGGCCAATCCCACTTGACTTTCTTGACCGGAGTAGAACTATCTTTTTCGTGGAAGTCAGTGCCTAATTTTCTGTTGCTTTCGGTTTTGGTTCATCGGGATTTTGCAGCTTGAATTTTTCAGTGGCACAAAGCAACATGAGTATAACAGCGATGGGCTGTAGGGCTTCATTTGCGTCGTATTTAGCTAATGTTGTCCTCGGTTTGATGCCATGCTGGTCATTCTCATGGGGCAGTCCAGTAAAAACTCTGGGATGCTTGCTTTAAATGCAACTCACTCCAACCACTGCCTCTCGGATCGTAAAACGATCTAGAGGCTCAAGGTGCCTATGGAACTATTCAGAGCATATGCTCTGTTTCTCCCATGAAACTCACCACACTGCCCCATTATTGATGTCAATGAGTTTGAGAGCAGCGTGCACACCTCAAGACTTCTAACTGCCTGTGAATGATGAAAAAATCAATCCTATCAAGCAAGGAGTGCTGTGACCAAACTTTGCCAAAATGCAATTTCCTTTGATGATTGTAAGGATATTGTCCGGCGATGGATTGTGAGTAAACTGGATCCCTCCTCTACTAACACTGTCCGTAGAGGACTCTCCAATTACAATACAAACAAAGATAAGCATGTATCAGAAAATGTAGGTACACATGCATAATGTGCACAGTTGAACACTTTTTTAGGATATTGGCCCCTTTTTCTGTTCAATCCTCTGGGTTTCAATTGGTTGAAGACGGTGCATGATTGTTGCTATGATATGACGATGATGATGCTCCATGAAAATTTGTTGTTATCCTTCTAGATTTTAATTCGGTTTGGACTGGCACTCGGCTCTTGCTGTCCTAGGATGAACTCTCACCTTTTTAGACCTGGTGCTTGAACTTCAGTTCTAATTTGTTTAGCGTGAATGCTTTCCAAGCATGTTAATGTAAAGGCCAAAGAAGCTGCGCAAGCGAAGCTTTTCACATATATACTCTGCTAAAATGAAGGATTGGAAACTCGAACACGAACTCTGAAATATTGAGCATTGAATAAGCTACGCCCTTGAAGTTGAACTGGCTGGGCTTTGGTTGGTTGGAGAATTTCGCATGCAATTTCTGATATATTAACTGTCGAGCGAATGATACAAAACCATTGCGTTCCTGTTGGCTCACGTGCGAGTAACAGTAGTCGTAGGTAAAGCCAAAGAAAAAGAAATACAGGCGAAAAATAAAAAGAAAAGAAAGGCAATGAGAGAGAGGGTGCCCTTTTATTTTTCCTTGACTTGTTTTTATCATATCTAACCCAATGTAAAATTAACTAGCTCCATTTGGATGACTTCTTTTTTTTACTTTTTGTAACTTTTACAACATTATCATCTTGAATTTAATTAACGTGTAATTTTGTACGTGATTTTTCATAAGCTTTTCAAAACATAAACATTTTTTTTCTTGTTTAAAGAAAGGATTTAGAGAAAGATTCTAAGTTGTTAGTAGAAATCATAAATACAAAAAGTTTATCCAACACTATGTAATCTACAATAATCGATCCCTAACAATTACACTAGGCAACAAATAATTAGGAGATAATTCTCGCCCTCCTCCCTTTGATCCATTGTTGTTAACTTGTTTATTGTTTTTAAAGATATTTTAACACTTTGTGCTTCCAATTTTTGAAATATATATATATGAATATTTAGCAAATTCCTATAATTTCCCACAACTGTCGGTACCCATTTCATTTCTTCTATTTACCTCAGAACTTTAGTCAAACATTTTAATTGTCCCACAATTACTTTAATCTCCTTGATTTTGTAATGTGATTTTCACTTAAATGAAATATTATCAAGGTCGCACATGGTAAAATTTCTGTTCAAGACATCATCTTCTCCATTTCTATTTTCTAGACTAGTTTCTGAGGCAAAAAAACGTTTGATACTGATATAAAATTTATGTTCATAGAGTAAAAATTTGTTTAATAGAGACATCAAATTTCATAACTCCAAATGGCGACGGGGCGATAGCAACCAATAGTGGGGGGCGAGGATGGGTGGGGTTGGGGGATGGATGGCGATTGGGGACCAACAGAGGCATGCGGGGGCCGGCGACAAGGGGCGGTCTAGTGGGCATCGGGTAATGACAAGAGCGAATGATAAAAATATTTTTTATTTCTTACTTTTTGTTTCACAAATAGATAAGTTAAAAATTTTAACTTTTAATTTTTGTTCCAAATTTATTTTTCGAGTAGAAATTTATTTCAGAAATAGAAAAATGAAATTATCTGACCAAATGAATTTATATTCTAACCTATTTTGGGAAATAGAAAAATAGAGAAGCGGAGAAATATAAGTGTTTTCATGCACACCCTAAGTAGCTAGACCATACCTAATATGTGTAGTATTGATAATTTATGTGCATTCATTGAATAGTAATAAAGTTAAAAGTATTTATGCATATATTTAAAAAAAAAAAAAAAAAAACTCTGGTGAATATGATTAGGTAGCTTGTGAAACAACTTATGTTTTTCTTTTGTTAACTAATATAAAATTGTTCCAGCAAAACTAAATCAATATAAAACTAGGGAGTTCACGTTTCAACCCACAAAAGAAAGAAAAGATTTGAGCAGTATCCTCAAAGCAGACTTCCCTTTCAGACAGAGAAACATAAGAATAAGAAATTGTTTTTTAAGTTTTTAATTTTTGAAACCTCATGAATTAGTCATGCTTTGCTTTTAGGCCATCCAAAACAAGACTAATTCATGAGGAATTGACTCCCAATTTTAGATGATGGACATTTGTGCAAAATTTTAAAAAAGATATAATGTATCTATGCATACGTAGCTCTCGTTTAAATATTAACAATGATTTTGCTGTTAATCGCTCCTTTCAAGAAAAGAAAATGTCAATTTTGACGGGGGTTTTGACCAATAATATCGCCCATTGAAGCTATCGACTGCACTACTTACCGTCCCCCCCACCTCCTCTCTCGTTGCCTAAGATTACAAACTGCTAACATGAGGGGAATTAGTGAGATAATAAAAAGTTACAAACCCCAAATTAATCAGAGCGAGAAGAAGTATTTTGGTTGATAAGAGTCAATTACAGATATTTTTGGTTAATAAGTTTGTGCATATTTATATACTATGATTGGACAAAACTTGTGATCACATCATAAGCATGCTTCATCCTTAAACCGTAAGGATTACCATTGCAAACAAATAAATGTCGACGTCCACGTCCAATTTTTAAGCTCGATTACAAGAACACAGAGAATAGGTTGAACGAGAGACAGAGACAGAAGCATTTTCTGTTACTCTCTGTGTAGCGTGTGAGAGCAAAGGTTGTCGCTCTCATTAACGCACGCTCCTCTTGGTCATTATGGGGGAGTGACGTAATGACCAGAGAGTGACTTGAGTATCATCGACACAAAAAAAAATTAGTTTTTTCTTTCTCCCATCAATAGACCTGCACCCGCTACCGTCACGCATTTATTTCTCTCGGCTCTCGCATCCTCTCTCTCCAGCCGAGGCGTTCTCTCTCCTTCCCCATCTTACTTCAATTGTCTTGCCCTGACTTCCTGCTCCATCTTTTGGATCATTAGCGATAATGGCATAGCGATAATGGCATGGGGCATGCGAGATGACAAATGGTGGCATGAAGAAGAAGCCACGGCAGGCTAGTTGCGTGAAACGCAGGAGGTGTGATTTGGGGCCAGAGATGCGATCCTCTATCTTGTTCAGTACTCTCTCTCGCTCACGAGAGGCGCGATACTGATGCCAGAGATGTGGTCCTGGTGCTTGGTGCCCTTCTCTCATTTACTCTCTATGTTTACTCTCTATATATAGACTTAATTCTTCTACTGTAACCACCACCACCCCACCACCAACCCCCTCTCTCGAAAACCTCCAACTCCAATGGCGGCCAGTAGCATTAGTAGTAGTGACGCTGCCACCCTCCTCCAATGCTACGATGCTTTACAGAAGGCGGAAAAGAAGCTGACCAGACTGAGAGGAAACCCCGAAAGGCAGAGTGATGAAATTTATTTGATCTTATCTTTTCTAGTTTTTTATTTTCTTGTTGGCTCTAATGTATTTCTTATAACGTTCTTTTACAGCAAGAAAGAAGCCCAAGCTCAAAAATGCAGCTCAAGATGCTCTCACTCAGATCGTCGACTCCATCAATAGCAAGGAAGTCCTCGTCCTCAATACAGTTGCGGAAGCGAAGGCCTTTGCACGCTTGCTTCCAGAATATTTTGGAGAGCGCAAGCGCCTTTCCCTGAGAACGGTGCGGATAGGTGGCAGCCAGGTGGCGAGTGAGACCACAAGGAAGATGTGGACGGTGTTGGTATCGGCCGGACTAGAATCAGAAGACCCCATACTGACCTTCGACTTTCCTAAATGATCTTTCTTTTTAAGTGCTTCCACTGATCTCTCATCTTCTGTTTTTCTAGTTATTCCACCAATCTCTTATTCCACTCATTTTTTTTTTTTAACCACATGTAGTTATTCCACTGCTTTAGTAATATTCCACTGCTTATTTCACTTCATGCTCTTTTAAGCTAGACTTTTTTTATCTGAGACTTCAGAATACTAATGATTCGCAGTGGAGTGCGTGAGATAAGGGTTCTGTCCTAACAGGTTCCAAACTCACGATAAAGATTTTTTTTTTTTTGGAAGATTGGGTAAGGATGAGATAGGTCAATCGTTTGCTGGAAATTAGCAAGTGAATCAGAAGCGAAGACTCGTCCCGTGTAAACTGAACTCTAAGGGCCGAATTGTTCTTTCTCCCTGTCTACGAAAACATGAAGATCTTAAAAGTGATGGAATTTCGCTATAGAAAGAGAACACTGCTGCGGAAGTTCTACTAAATTAAGTAGAAACAATCTCACATCTAGCCATGCAACTTACATCCATTCCAAACCCCCGGGGCCAACTGACTCAATAATTTCCAGATAAGCCTCTCAGGCTTTGTAATCCAGTTTCTCCATCTGACATAAATGAAAAGTAAGAAAAAGGGCTTGATTCAGCAAGCAGTGTCTTTCTCAAATGTATGCTGCACAAAGACCATACAGTTACTCGCCCGTTGAGATGCCAAACAAAAAGAGAAGAATTTGGATCTCCTAGTGACATTAGTACGCAAAAATTCACCGGTAAGCTGTCACATTTGAAGGTAAGCTTGGAAGAAGACAGCCAGATTCTGGAAAAATCAATGGAGTTTTCAATTGCTCAGGAAGAAATATACAACAACAAAGGAGTCCAATAAATTCACATGGTACTTATGTGAATGCTTGGTACTTGTGAATTTAGCCTACCAAGGCAAGGTTGTTGTTGACGTTGTTTAGCACTGAACATCTTGAACCGAGATCTTGGATGAAATCAGAGATAGCACAAATTGCACCCCTTCAGATTGTTTTATTCTCGAAGGCCATGTTATACTGGGTAAAAGACGAGTAATTATTAGCCTAACCTTTTACTTTGTGCTTCGAAAAAAAAGATTTTATTGTAAAATCAGAAACCTCGCTACACTTTCTATCCAGTGATGCTTCACCAAAGAACCAAGCAGGAATCAGACATTAGACTTGAGATTGAATTTTGTCACTCAAAAGACAAAATAAGCCACCGCATGATCTTAGTATTTAGGATAGAAGGCAATCATAAAATTAGGATGTTACCTCGCGACAAAGCTGAAGCATCCTGCTTGGAAAGCATTAGAAAGTCCTTGGTCAGTAACAGTTCTTTAGAAGACTGAACCATACAGTAAGTTGCTCACTACTTAGTGAGATAACGAAAACTTACAATCCTCAAATTAATTAATGATGGATAAAATCATGTCTAGAAATATTTTTAAAATTATCACGACTCAAAATGTTTGCGTACACCATACGCTACGATTGGACAATACTTGCAATCAAGTCGGAAGAACGCTGTATCCTTAAAGCATAAAGATCACCAATGCAAATGGATAAACGTCGACGTCCATCGTCCAATTTTTAAAATCGGTTACGTGCATGTGGAAGCACATAGAGAATACGTCGAAAGAGAGAAGTGTTTTTCTCTGTGGTGGGAGCATATTACGTCGCTCTCTCATTAAGGCATTCTCCCGGTCATTATGAGGGAGTGACGTAATGACCAGAGAGTGACGTACCACGGGGGATTTTGGGGGTAGGGGTTGGCTTCAAGCATGAGCCCATGATGGCGTCACGTCACTTGAGTACACCGTATCGTCGAGGTCATATGGATTCGACTTCGTGGCAGTACTAGTTTCATCGCCCTTGGTTAAGACTTTCTGTATATATTTAGGTTTATAAGAGGAACCTTGGATGGGTCTGAGGTGATTGCTCGACAAGTTAACCCAAATTAAGAATGTAATGAGATAATTCAAAAGAAGAAAAAAGGAGAGAAAATAACTGCACTGATGCTCTGTACCTACGAAAGCTATGATTTTTTGGTTCTTGGGTGAGACTTGTGTGTATGCTTAGGTCTATGCACGTTTTAAGTAACACCCAACCATCTTACTTCAATAGTTTGGCATGGGGCTGTTGCGGAAGCGAAGGCCTTCACATGCTTGCTTACAGAGTACTTGGAAGAGGGCATGCACCTTTCATTGAGAAAGGTGAAGATAAGTAGCGAGGTGGGGAATGATGCGTGTAGAGAGATGCGTACGTTGTTGGCATTGGCCGGACCGCAGCAGATCTTCGAATTTCCTAAATTTCTTTTCTTTTTAGTTATTTCACCGATCTCTCATCTTCTGTTTATTAGTTATTCCACTGATCTCTTTGAAGCTGTCATTTTATTCCACTTAGAATTTTTTGACAGGAATAATAAAAATCATCTCAATTCAAAGGCAACATAACTCTTGTAAATTTTTCCGAAAAAAAGAAGTTGTACCGCCGGACCAAACCAGTAGGTGGCGTTTGCTGCCGACCAAAGAAGAACGAGCCGACAGCTCTACCTTAAAACAAGTATTCGCATCCTATCTCCATAGCTTTACCCCCAAATTCGAATAAACCATTTCCACTACCATTTTTTTCCCACAAGAGAGCAAAAGAAACCTTGACTGCCGATGAAGAAGACGTAGCGCCGGACTAGGCAACGACCCAACAATTAAATGTGTCAAAAACCGAACCGAAATTCTCAATAAGAATTAAGAACCGAAAAACCAATAAGTAAGGCAAAAACTGAAAGCTCGAAAAATCAAAAGGCAAAAATAGAAAAATCGAAAAATTGAACCAAACTTAAACAAACTAGATTTTTGGTTCAATTCATATTCGGTTTGGGATTACACCTTATCAATTTAGTTCAATTGTCTTTACCGCAAACTAGTTTTGTCAAGGACGATTAGGAAAGATCTTTTTAAAAAAATATGATCGCTCGTATAAATTTAAATAAATAATGAATTAAAAAAAATATTTTCATTGTCCATGAAAATGTTTGAATATAATTATTTTAAGAGATACAAGGATTATTTTTTATGAAGATATTTTTCAAATCATTTATTTTTCACAAAATAAATAGAGTCTACAAACATAAAGGAAAATTGTTTCCCTGCGGTTAGCATTTGAAACATTTGGAACGATTTTTTATTAGTTATTTTCTTTTCTTTTATCTTTTATAGTTTAAAGAGGGCCATTGGCCAGTAAATTTCAATTTTTTGTGTTTTGCATTTTCTTAATTAAGTTTTGTCAAATGTGTAACTTAGCAAAATTACAATAAGAGGAACATCAACTCGATACAAGTCTAATGAGAAACTAGAAAGATAGCCATACTCTTTGTCAATGTAGAAAAGGGATTGAAATTAAAAAAAATATTCCAAGATCTGAGCAATAGCCTGTAACCATAAAAACTTTTGACTTTTTCGCGAAAAGTCAAGGGACTAAATTAAACCTCATGGACTAAATCGAATATTTAAAAATAGTTTAATGATCACATTAAACATATTAAAAGTTCAAGAATGATCAAATTTGATTAACAATTTGTGTCATTATCCAAAAGAAAGACTATGGTTTTAAAACCTTTTCCTCGCAATCGGCCCAAATTTGATTCTCATGTATAGGTTTGAATCCAAAAATGAGAAAAAAAAAAACCCTTATGGGAATTGAGAACCAACTCAATTTTATTCACTTTAGAATCAGCCCAAAACCTATCTAGAACTGAACCAATTTCACGAGGGAATTATGTACAGATTCATAACATAAGAATTTAATTCGGCTAAAACTTTCACGAGGGAATTATATACAGATTCTTAACATAAGAAATTTAATCGGCTAAAACACTTGTATTCTTCTTCAATTCCAAGCACAATACTTAACGAATTTAATTGGCTAAAAACACTCGTATCCTTCTTTCAATTCCAAGCACGAAGAAGGATGCCGGGATGTAATTGTCACGAATTTCCCTCTGCCAAGCCACGAGTCACTCTGGCGCACGTCAACATGTATAATGCATGTAACCAACAAATCTCGGGAATATCATATTAAACCCTCCGCCAGAAGTCCAACTTCGATCTGTCGAAGATCCCACCTCAACTGCCAGAGGAAACCCCACCCAATTCGACTTTCCTTTTTTGTATTTTCTTTCTTCAGTTGCTCTAGCTCGCCAAAGGAAAGTTACAATATTCGGCTTGGCTTGATTCGGAAATTTGATATTAGATTTCCACTCTTCATTTATTTATTTTCCTTTCGCTTTTAACTCAAACTCAAAACATATTTTTTTTAGAGTACCGATTGAATCTACAATAGCTTTAGGAAAAAAAGAGGAAGTTCTTTCTACTTACATTAGAATGTTTTATTTAACATTGGTTCTAAAGAGATCTAAGGTTTGATTGCCTACATATTATACACCAAATCAAGTTAAAGCATATTGGAGTAGTATGTAAAAAAAAGAAAAAAACAAAATTGCATAGATAAGTAACTGTTCAACTATTGCAATATGCAAACGACGGCTCCATGGATAACGGTAAACCCACACTAGGGGGATTTGGGCAGGGGCAAGATACATCATGCTCGGTAAAAGCAAATTATAAATAGAAAAAAAGCTGCATAGCTATTCGACCAGGGAAAAGAAAAACATCTACATCGGTGAAGAGATAAATGCAGTGACAACAAATCGCATGGCGTTTGCACAAATTGAAATATTTTGCTAATAATTAGGCTAGGAAGTAGAAGAAGTCCTCATGCATGTGGAAGCACACCGAGATTAGGTTGAAAGAGAGAGAGAGGCATAAGTGTTTTGTATCACTCTCTATGTCGCTCTCTCGTTAAGGCATACTTCTCAGGTCATCGCGAGGGAGCGACATAATGACTAGAGGGTGACTTGCTTGAGTATCATCGATATGGACTGATTTTATGGCAGAAAATATCTACTTACCAATCCCCCAACTCCTCTCTCGTCGGTTTCCTGAAATTGCCAGCATGAGAAGAGCTAATGAGATAATGAAAAAGCTACAATCCCCCAATTAATTAATGATGGATAAAATCACATGCGGAAATAAGTTAATTGGTGAAGGGTCTTAAGTTAATTCAGTCCATTATTTAAATAAGGCCTAAAATAAGCTAGTGAAATCTTCGAATTATTACTTATAAATTAGATAAGTAAAGAAAATTGGAATTCCCCGTTTAAAAAATCATATCTACCAAGGTTGAATATATAACGGAAAATTGGAGCAAATGTCATTGTAGTTAAAAAGGATTTCACAAGTGGTCTTATCCAATTACCAAAGGATTAGGGGAGGGTTAGCAAGATAATGAAAAGTCACCATCAGCAAATTAAGGTCTTTCCTAGCCATTCAAGTCGTGCAAGCAAACCATCGTTGTTTACTCTGCATTTATCTTACTTTTCTCTTACGTTTATTTGGAGTATTTCGGAAAGTCAGTTCGATATTATAATCACCCAGGATTTAGAATTGATTTAAAAAAAATGCAATTTGAAGAATCCAAATTAAATAAATGAAATTTTCAACCAAGAAATTAAAAACAATTCAATCCTTTACATAAAAGAGGGGTTTGTCACATTATATCGTCTCTCCATTCACCGGGTTTGACCGGTCTAACCCACACAAAATCCGTCGAGTTCCACTGCAGGTAATTATTTGATACGAAGAGGTGCAATCTTCATGAGTTCCACTGCAGGGTAATTATTTGATACAGGAGAGGTGTGATCTTCATGAGTTTTCTCTCTATAAATACACGTATCCTTTCCCTTCCACCACAACTCCACCTACTCCATTTGTCTTTTGTTTTCTTGGACAGCTCCAATGGCTACCACAGACAGTGCTTTCCTCCTCGCACGTAATGGAGGAAAGCACGGAAGAGGTAAGTAATGGAGTTTGTTTAATTTTTGGCTCTCATGTTTTCTTCTCTCGCGTTCTCAGCACGGAAGATAAAGAGATATGCCCAATCAAAAAACGAATCCGAAGATAGACTACTTGACGTTAATACCATCTAAGAATGAGAAAGTTCTCATCCTCCACAATGAAGATCAAGCACAGCTCTTCACAGCCAAGATCAATTCATATTTTGGGGAGCGGAACCGTGACTCACTTGAAAAGGTGGAAATTGGCCGGCAATGCGGGAAACGATACAAAGAGACTCATATAGAACAAACTTGTAGCAGCGGGTATAGAGCAGCTTGATCTTCAGTGTGGAGGATGAGTACTTTCTCATTCTTGATGAGTACTAATGGTGCGTTTGTTTTGTGAAAATCGTACCGTTTTTGGAAAATGTTTTATAGGAAATCATTTTCATGGAAAATAATTAGTTTTCTTGTGTTGGAGAGCCGGTGAATTTTATAAAACTTGATTTGAGCTTACGGCTTGCCCCGAATGAAATTTGAGTTGCAAAATTTGATTAAGGAATCATTAAGCTGTCTATATATACGCATATATATTGTAAAGATAATTTTTGATGCTGTGAAACCGTAGGATTTCACAAAACTTAATTTGAGCTTATAGTTTGCTTGATATAGAATTTTGAAATTTTCGGTATTAGGGCTCAAATTCAGAATCAAGTGAAATTTGAGTTGCAAGTTGCGAGGTTTGATTAAGGAATCGTAATGTTGCGTGTATATATATATATATCATTGAGCCGTAGAATTTTACGGAAGTTGATTTGAGTTTACAACTTGCCCTAAACAAAATTTTGAAGTTTCGGAATTAGGGTTCAAATTTGCAATTAACTGAAATTTGAGTTGTCAGGTTCAATTAACGAATCATAAATCTACGTATAAAAATATAAATGATAATTTAGAGTGTTGGAGAGCCGTAGAATTTTACAAAACTTAATTTGAGCTTATAGCTTGCCCCAAATAGAAATTTGAGTTGCAAAATTTGATTAAGGAATTATTAAGCCATTAAGCTGCCTATATATAGTAAAGATAGTTTAGGATGTTGTGTAACCGTAGGATTTCACAAAATTTAATTATTTGAGTTACAAAATTTTATTAAAGAATCATTAAGCCATAAAGTTGCCTATATATACGCATATATATAGTAAAGATAGTTTAGGATGTTGTGTAACCGTAGGATTTCACAAAACTTAATTTAAGCTTATGGTTTGCCTGAAAAGAATTTTGAAGTTTTCGGTATTAGGGCTTAAATTCGAAATTAAGTGAAATTTGAGTTGCGAGATTTGATTGAAGAATCGTAATGCTCCGTGCGCGTGTATATATATATATATGATGTTTTAGAGTATCACTAAGTCGTTTGGATTTGGAGGCGGGAGTGAACAATGGCTGGACTGATCCAACTTGGGCCTATGGGCCCAAAAAAACCCTCAACTCCAAAACTCTCTTTTTTGCTTTCTCTCTCCTACCTTAAATTGTAGCTCTCTCGCTTAGAGAAAACAAAAGAAAACACTGTCTGTGTTAGCCATTGGAGCTGTTCAAGAAAACAAAAGACAAATGGAGTAGGTGGAGTTGTGGTGGAAGGGAAAGGATACGTGTATTTATAGAGAGAAAACTCATGAAGATTACACCACTCCGTATCAAATAATTACCCTGTAGTGGAACTCATGAAGATTGCACCTCTTCGTATCAAATAATTACCCTGCAGTGGAACTCTACGGATTTTGTGTGGGTTAGACCGGTCAAACCGGTCAAACCCGGTGAATGGAGAGACGATATAATGTGACAAACCCCTCTTTTATGTAAAGGATTGAATTTTTTTAATTTTTTGATCGAAAATTTCATTTATTTAATTTGGATTCTTCAAATTGCATTTTTTTTAAATCAATTCTAAATCCTGGGTTGTTCAAATATCGAACTGACTTTCTGAAATCCTCCAAATAAACATAAGAGAAAAGTAAGATAAATGCAGAGTAAACAATGATGGTTTAGTATCGTTAGCTCGCACGACTTGAATGGCTAGGAAAGACCTTAATTTGCTGATGGTGACTTTTCATTATCTTGCTAACCCTCCCCTAATCCTCTGGTAATTGGATAAGACCACTTGTGAAATCCTTTTTAACTACAATGACATTTGCTCCAATTTTCCTATTATATATTCAACCTTAGTAGATATGATTTTTTAAATGGGGAATTCCAATTTTCTTTACTTATCTAATTTATAAGTAATAATCCAAAGATTTCACGAGCTTATTTTAGGCCTTATTTAAATAATGGACTGAATTAGCTTAAGACCCTTCACCAATTAACTTTATGGGTTGCAATTAAATTAAATTGAGCCCAATTCGGCTCATCTTCTCTAGAGAGAGTAAATGAGAGAGGTGCAACAAGCACTGATCACCACCAGGATCACATCTCTAGCAGCAACTAGCAAGATCATGCCTCTCACGACTGAGTGTGAGTACTGAACGAGAGGATAGCATCTTTGGGACCAAAATCACATCTCCTGCGTTTCATGCAGCTGCCCTGCAGTGGCTTCTCCTTCTTCATGCCACCACTGGTCATCTCGCATGCCCCATGCCACCATTGCTATGCCATTAATGCTGAAGATCTGAAAGATGGAGCAGGAAGTCAGGGCAAGATATTCGAAGTAAATTGGTGGGTTTTACTTAAAACGTGCATGAACCTTAAAATACACACAAGTCTCACCCAAGAGCAATAAAATTAATAGCTTTAACAACGACAAAGATCATAGCTTTCTTAGGTACAGAGCTTCTAGTTATGTTATTTTCTCCCATTTTTTCTTCTAACTGTCTCATTATACTCTTAATCACGTTTTTCAAGAATTGGGTTAACTTGTCAAGTAATCGCCTCAAACCCATCTAAGGTCCTCTTATAAACCTTAAAATACACAAAGTCTCAACCAAGAGCAATGAAATTAATTAACAAAAAAGACAGATCATAGCTTTTATAAGTACAAAGCTTATAGGATGGCTATTTTTTGCCACGAAACCAGTCCATATCGGTGATACTCAAGCAACTCTTTGGTCATTATGTCACTCCCTCATAATGACCAAGAGGAGCATGCCTCAATGAGAGCGACAACATATGCTCCCACACGCTATACAGAGATGGACATGAAATGCTCCTCTCTCTCTCTCTCTCTCTGCTTATTCCCTATGTGCTTCCGCATGCACCTAATTGGGTATGAAAATTGGACGATGGACGACGACATTTATTTATTTGCATTTGTAATTCCTATGGTTTGAGGATATAGTGATAACTTATGATGTGATTACAAGTTTTGTCTAATCATAGTATATATGCATGCACAAACTTATTTCCGCATGTGATTTTATCCATCATTAATTAATTCGGGTATTGTAGCTTTTTCATTATCTCATTAGCCCTTCTTATGCTGGCAATTTCAGGAAACCGACGAGAAGGAGTTGGGGGATTGGTAAGTAGATATTTTCTGCCATAAAATCAGTCCATATCGATGATACTCAAGCAAGTCACCCTCTAGTCATTATGTCATTCTCTCATGATAACCTGAGGAGTGTGCCTTCATGAGAGAGCAACATAGAAAGTGACACAAAACACTTATGCCTCTCTCTCTTTCACCTAATCTCTGTGTGCTTCCACATGCATGTAATCAAGTTTAAAACTTAGGACGACTGATGTCGACATTTATTTGTTTACATTGATAATCCTCATATGATTTAAGGATATGATGTGTTCATGATTTGATTCTAAGTTTTGTCCAATCATAGTATATATATACACACAAACTTAAATGTTTATGTTTCGAAAATATTATGAAAAATAACGTACAAAATTATACATTAATAAAATGCAAGATCATAATATTGTAAGAGTTATGAAAAATAAAAAATAGACGTCATCCAATTAGAGCTAGTTAATTTTAATTTGGGTTAGATATGATAAAAAGAAGTCGAGGAAAACTAAAACGGTAGGCATTCTCAATGGATCGCGCTAATATTTGGTGAACATGTTTTGTCATATGTTAAAATTTTTTGTTAATGTCGTTTCTTATTTTATGATGGGGATGTTTTTGGGTATTTATGATTTCTATCAACCCTCATGCAAAAACCCTCTCTCTCGTTGCCTTTCTGTTCTTTTTGTTTTTTGCCTGTATTTTTTTTTCCTTAACTTTGTTATAAATATGGTTTCATAAGTACAAAGCTTATAGGATGGCTATTTTTTGCCACTAAACCAGTCCATATCGGTGATACTCAAGCAACTCTTTGGTCATTACGTCACTCCCTCATAATGACCAAGAGGAGCATGCCTCAATGAGAGAGCGACAACATATGCTCCCACACGCTATACAGAGATGGACGTGAAATGCTCCTCTCTCTCTCTCTGCTTATTCCCTATGTGCTTCCGTATGCACCTAATTGGGTATGAAAATTGGACGATGGACGATGACATTTATTTGTTTGCATTTGTAATCCCTATGGTTTGAGAATATAGTGATAGCTTATGATGTGATTATAAGTTTTATCTAATCATAGTATATATGCATGTACAAACTTATTTCCGCATGTGATTTTATCCATCATTAATTAATTCGGGGATTGTAGCTTTTTCATTATCTCATTAGCCCTTCTCATGCTGGCAGTTTCAGGAAACCGATGAGAGAGGAGTTGAGGGATTGATAAGTAGATATTTTCTGCTATGAAATCAGTCCATATCGATGATACTCAAGCAAGTCACCCTCTAGTCATTATGTCACTCCCTTATGATGACATGAGGAGTGTGCCTTAATGAGAGAGCGACACAAAACACTTATGCCTCTCTCTCTCTTTCACCCTAAACTCTGTGTGCTTCCACATGCATGTAATCAAGTTTAAAACTTAGGACGACCGATGTTGATATTTATTTGTTTACATTGATAATCCTCATATGATTTAAGGATATGATGTATTCATGATTTGATTCCAAGTTTTGTCCAATCATAGTATATATATACACACAAACTTAAATGTTTATGTTTTGAAAATATTATGAAAAATAATGTACAAAATTACACATTAATAAAATTCAAGATCATAATATTGTAAGAGTTATGAAAAATAAAAAATAGACGTCATCCAATTAGAGCTAGTTAATTTTAATTTGGGTTAAATATGATAAAAAGAAGTCGAGGAAAACTAAAACGGTAGGCATTCCCAATGGATCGCGCTAATATCTGGTGAACATGTTTTGTCATATGTTGAACTTTTTTGTTAATGTCGTTTCTTATTTTATGATGGGGATGTTTTGGATATTTATGATTTCTACCAACCCTCACGTAAAAACCCTCTCTCTTGTTGCCTTTCTGTTCTTTTTGTTTTTAGCCTGTATTTTTTTTTTCTTGGCTTTGTTATAAATATGGTTTCATAAGTACAAAGCTTATAGGATGGCTATTTTTTGCCACTAAACCAGTCCATATTGGTGATACTCAAGCAACTCTTTGGTCATTACGTCACTCCCTCATAATGACTAAGAGGAGCATGCCTCAATGAGAGAGCGACAACATATGCTCCCACACGCTATACAGAGATAGACGTGAAATGCTCCTCTCTCTCTCTCTCTCTCTCTCTCTCTCTCTCTCTGCTTATTCCCTATGTGCTTCCGTATGCACCTAATTGAGTATGAAAATTGGACGATGGACGATGACATTTATTTGTTTGCATTTGTAATCCCTATGGTTTGAGGATATAGTGATAGCTTATGATGTGATTTTAAGTTTTATCTAATCATAGTATATATGCATGCACAAACTTATTTTCGCATGTGATTTTATCCATCATTAATTAATTCGGGGATTGTAACTTTTTCATTATCTCATTAGCCCTTCTCATGCTGGCAGTTTCAGGAAACCGACGAGAGGAGTTGGGGGATTGGTAAGTAGATATTTTCTGCCATGAAATCAGTCCATATCGATGATACTCAAGCAAGTCACCCTTTAGTCATTATGTCACTCCCTTATGATGACTTGAGGAGTGTGCTTTAATGAGAGAGCGACATAGAGAGCGACACAAAACACTTATGCCTCTCTCTCTTTCACCTTAATCTCTGTATGCTTCCACATGTATGTAATCAAGTTTAAAACTTAGGACGACCGATGTCGACATTTATTTGTTTATATTGATAATCCTCATATGATTTAAGGATATGATGTGTTTATGATTTGATTCTAAGTTTTGTCCAATCATAGTATATATATACACACAAACTTAAATGTTTATGTTTCGAAAATATTATGAAAAATAACGTACAAAAATTACACATTAATAAAATTCAAGATCATAATATTGTAAGAGTTATGAAAAATAAAAAATAGACGTCATCCAAATAGAGCTAGTTAATTTTAATTTGGGTTAGATATTATAAAAAGAAGTTGAGGAAAACTAAAACGGTAGGCATTCTCAATGGATCACGCTAATATCTGGTGAACATGTTTTGTCATATGTTGAACTTTTTTGTTAATGTCGTTTCTTATTTTATGATGAGGATGTTTTTGGGTATTTATGATTTCTACCAACCTTCACGCAAAAACCCTCTCTCTCGTTGCCTTTTTGTTCTCTTTGTTTTTCGCCTGTATTTTTTTTCCTTGGCTTTGTTATAAATATGATTAATGGATCAGCGAATGCAAACAAATTAAGATACGTATTTTCTGTTCGCGTATCTATATTTATTGAATTCATGAATCTTTTGGATTCACGTATCTCCTAAATTCATGAATCTATTGGATTCGCGTATTTCTTATATTCACATATCTCCTAAATTCATAAATCTCCTCAATTTATGAATCTCTTGGATACATGTATCTATTTAATTCATATATTTCTTTTGTACATGAACTTGAAAGCTTTATAAATAAATAAGAGCATAGAGTTTCATTGGAAGGGTTTTTAGAAAGAAAAATTCAAGAATACGATTCCAAAAGAGATTTGAAAAACTGCTCTACTCTTATGATTTTTCTAAGTGTGTCCATTCAATTGAACGGTTTGACTGAGTCTTGTTTGCATAGTGCTAATCCAAACAAGTTCGAGATGTTGTATTTTGGGAGACATAGTTCGTGAATCTACAGAGCACCATTGGTAGGAACTAATTGCATTAAGGAGATTTGGACATCCGTACCTCAACTCCAATTTTATGTTATTTTTTCAGTGATATATTATTTTCATCTTCTTCAAAATTTATAAGTTTACATAAAAAGAAAGATATTATAAAGTTGTCATCGTCTTCTTTATATTGATGTTCTAATTACAACAAACAGTTTGCTTTCTCTAGATTATTTTCCAACAATCTTAAGGCGATTATCTTCACTCATTGATTATTGTTCTGGTCAGATCATTGTTTTTGTGAATAGGTTAGAATAAGCCTTCCCCAGGTATAATTAAAGCGGTTGACCGTGTGTTTACGTCTAGCGTATAGATCAAGACATTAGCTTCTTAACACTTATTTACATTGAGCGTAGACAGCTTTACCGCGGACCTATACAGAACGCCAAACTCAGAAACACTTTTTCAATTGCATCCATCATGCTTTTATGTCAATTATAACATCTCCATCAATACATTATCACTTGCCGAAATGAAGCAAAGGTATCTAATTTGCTTGTTGTTTCTATTTCTTGATCCTCCGTTTGTGCTGAAGCACCATTGCTAGTTGCTGCCCTCTTCCTCCTGGGTTTACAGTCCAGTTTCTTCTTCATGTTGTATAGATGAAACTTCCTCTTCCAGTACGTCCCGTACTCTGAGCTTTGGAGTTACTCCCTCAATTAAATCGAAGCCATGTCATTTGCAGAAAACGTGAATTTAAGGACACCAATTCGAGAGTACTGAGTGAGCTCATTTTGTTATTCCTCTTTGTAATTTTTGGCTTTTGCTTTTGTTATCTCTTCCTCCAAAAGCATGCCTATGTTCCCCCCACTCCATTTTGAAGACAAAATACGCCCTTTTTGCACTATCACCTAGACATGACTGAGTTCCACAAAGACGGTAATACTTCAAACTGAAGCAGCAGATATTCTAGTATACTAAAGTTCACTTGACAACTGAGAATGGTATATCATGCAAACTCCTACCATATGTCATGAACTCTTGAGGAATATTATGTCTGTGGTGTCAGTGTCTACAGAGGCATGAGGCATATCTTGTTCACATATTGTATATTATTGAGAAAGAAGGCGTGCTCTCAGCCATCCATAACCACTGCGTCTCATTTTCTCTCTTGTTGTTTTACGTTTCGCATGAAGAAATTGCTCTTCCTGTCCATCTTGTATTTGGCTGCCAACGTCTCCACGTATATGTCTACTATCTACTGAAGCCTTCTATAGCTAATGTACCATGGTCAAATCGCATAATTTCATATCAAAGGTAAGCTTAAACCAGCTTATAAGAGGAAGACTTTTTTTTTCATTTGTCTTATTACGATGAAGTTACATCAATAGAAAGACTAAGCTAATCCTCATGATAATGAGATTGGATAATTGTAATTTAATGATTTAAAGTTAAGCTATTGAAAACATTAGCATTGAATTCTTTTGGAGTCTGATTCATTACTTAAGAATTAATGCCGATGCTTACCGAATGTAAAGGATTTTTTTTTTTTGGCACTCTCTTGATTGATGGATCTTTCGTGAGTCAGTCTTCAACTTTCCTTTAATGTTTCGAGTCACTAGATGGTCGCCCCTTGTCATACTCTTTACTTAAACTTCGTCTTTGGAAACTCATGGTCAATCCACACGTAACATTCCATTGGTGGGTTTCGTGGGCCAGCCTTATCGCAATTACCTTTATTTTTCAATGAGCTTTATTTGAACACTTTATCGAGTGATCCTATGTGTTCAGTGTGTTGTTATGACCTCATTTTGGGCTTGATACCGATACTCACCTTCTTCTTCTTCTTTTTAAATTGTTATTTCCAAGAAAGGATTGGGTTGCTTAGACTTGTCCATTTTACACTTGACGCGAGCGGTCTTAGGCCTCTACCAATTACGATCCTGTCATAACAAATCCTCCAATACAAATCTGGGAATTCAAGATTCAACAATGGAACAATAACCAAGCGAAATCAGGTCTCCTCCAAATTCACAAGTGGGATTTATCCATTTTATCTATAAAATAAAATATATATCCAATTCATGAATGAAAGTGTGGAAAAACGAAAAAGGAGAAACTCCTAATTTCAAAGGACTCATCAATCAGTAGATCTCACACGATGAGTGATGGCGCTGAATCCCCGCTTATAAGGATTGGCCTTCTTGGACTCGGCACAGTTGTAGTATGAATTCCCTTGTGGTTGCAAAGGACGCCTTTCTTCTTGAGGGCGCTATAGCTCATGTACTTCCTGCTCTGTGCAAGCACTCTCCAGCTCGTCCCGCGACGCCTGAAAAAGTGTATCCCGGCAAGCCCTGTGGAGGCGCCCCCCGATGTTGCTGTTGCACGTCTGTGATGGAGCGACCCTGGTGCTGCACTTATGGCTTGGGAAATGACTGAGGTCGCAGCATGGGTTCAAAGGGATGGCAACTTGATGGACATGGCCAGGGTTATGACTAGAATCAATTGAAACCAGACTCTGATCCATTTAGAAAGAAAGGGAGGGTGATGAGGTGAAGAAGGGATTGAAGTGGAAGATGGTCGAGTTTTGAATTTCGATCCTTTTGGAATTGGATTTTGGGATTAGCTGAGAAGAATTCGGTGCTCAATGGAATTTGATTGTAGTGGTGATTCAACTTCTCTTGTGCTTTTCTAGCAAGGAATAGAAAGAAAATTTTTCATTTTATTTTGGATAATACACAATATTTGTCTTAGGACGATTGGTCTAGAATTTTTAACTAAAATTTATCATCTAAGAAATTTTCAGATTGAATAAATTAATTAGTCTCCCAATTCAGCCTAGCATTGATAACTAAATAGACACTTGAGTTTTTCTCTTGTGTAAGCAGCAATTTCCTTATTCTGAAATTAGAGTTTAAAAAAAAAAAAAGGCACGACTGAACGGTTGGCTTTAGGAGTGTGGGCCTGACTGCCCCAAATGGGCCGCAAGGCCGTTAACTTGGGTTACCGAACCCGAACCGCCTTAGAGAACCGACCCGCCGACCGACCCACCTGTTTTGTTTTTCAAATCCCGAGTCTCCTCCGTCTTGATTTCAGCGGGGTGCGGAAATACAAGCTGAACCGAACTGAATCGAGGATTCTCTCTCTCAGATTCCTGAAAACTGCCTGCAACTTTCTCTCTCCTCTCTCTCTTTCTAATGTCGCTGCACGCGTTGAAAGAGACGCTCAAGCCCTGCTCAACCCTCCCATACTCATCATCCTTCCTCACCGCCGACTCGACATCCCCGTCGAAGCCCTCGCTGTCCCAAGAATTCGAGCCCGAAATTCTCAGGAAGCCTCCGAAATCGTCCCTCTCGCAGCAGCTCCTGCGCCTTG
The DNA here is from genome assembly GCA_014182735.1 of Corymbia maculata. NCBI lineage: Eukaryota > Viridiplantae > Streptophyta > Magnoliopsida > Myrtales > Myrtaceae > Corymbia > Corymbia maculata. Next base: position 15,265,745 of record CM024682.1, read on the forward strand.
AGTGCTCCTTCTCTCCGGAGGGGCGTCCCCCGCACGTCCCGGCAAAGGAGGACCGCGTCGGCGACCGCGCCGGATTGAAGGAAGGAGGTGGGGAGGGAGAGGAGGAGGCGGCTGAGGAGGAGGAGGAGGAGGAGGAGGAGGAGAAAGCGAGGGTGGTGTTCGGGAGGCCGAAGTCCGCGAGCTTTCAGTTTGATCAGACCGGGCCTTTCGAGCCGCTGGTCTTGTCTTCAGAGGGGGAAGCTCCAGTCGTTCAGGTGAAGTTTTTGTGTTTGACGTTGTTTGGGGAAATATAAGTAATTGTGCTTCTGAAAGGAAAGCGAGGATGATTGAACTGTTGGTGTCGAATAATTTGAGGATTAGCGATTGTTTAAGAATAAAGACTTTATCTTGTCCTGTATTAACTGGGCAAAATGGCGAAAATGGTCGATTGGCAGCTCTGTTTGCATGATTTTTCAGGTTATGAAGTATGCAAGCAGATTATATCTATTTACTTTATTCCCTTTTCATTTGAATGGAAGAAATGAAGCAGTTAACTCGTGATTTATCTCCAAACAACCCCCCATCCCCTGACCTAACAAAAGAAAAGAAAGTTGACGTTGAAGTGGATGGACGTGCAGGTTCCCTCATCCATCAATTGCAGGTTGCTCGAGCATCAAAGGGAGGGCGTCAAATTTTTGTATGGTTTGTACAAGAACAATCATGGAGGTATTCTTGGTGATGACATGTAAGTAGCTTTTCTTATCTGTTTTGCTTAGAATCATTTATTAGTCAAAGTGGAGAAAATAATTCCTTGCTCTTCATTCTTAGTCACATTATTTGAACAAAATGGGTATAACGAGTTGATTGTCTTTAAAGTGAATTGTTTTGACATATCCAATTAAGGGTCTCATAGCTCCTAGATGATGTGATGGACTCTAAATTGTTTAAGATCTCGATAATTTCCACATAGATGGGATGACATACAAACCTCCCACCCACCCACATGTGCTAAATCATGTAACTGGAAGAGCTTTATGTTTATTTTGCACTCTGAAATAATTTTGGGTCTTGCCAAATGTCAGCAATTACGTGAACTTAGGCATGCCTTTTAAGGTAGATTTGTGCTTGTGCTCATGAGCAACTTTTTAAATTTTGGCCATAATTTGTTTAGCCTGCACTACCAATCTATGCAAGATAGCAATTTTATATTTATTTTTGTGCACTTTTTTTGGAGCAGGGGGCTTGGGAAGACCATTCAAACAATTGCATTTCTGGCTGCTATTTTTGGAAAAGATGCAGAATCTGAGATTCTTAAGGGTTCAAAGGAAGGTCATTCACAGAAGAAGGGACCTGTACTAATAATTTGCCCCACCTCTGTAATCCATAATTGGGAAAGTGAATTTTCCAAGTGGGCAGCTTTTGCTATATCCATTTATCATGGTGCGAACCGTGAACTTATTCTTGAGAAGTTAAATGCTCATGCTATCGAGGTAGTCATAACCAGTTTTGACACGTACAGAATTCATGGTAGCATCTTGTCCAATGTTAAATGGGAAGTTGTGATAGTTGATGAGGCACATCGGCTCAAAAATGAGAAATCAAAGCTCTATGCTTCGTGTTTAGATATCAAGACCCTGAGGCGTGTTGGTCTAACGGGAACAATAATGCAGAATAAGATCATGGAACTGTTTAATTTATTCGATTTGGTCGCACCAGGATCTTTGGGGACAAGGGAGCATTTTCGGGACTTCTACAATGAACCTCTCAAGCATGGTCAGAGATCCACTGCTCCAGAAAAATTTGTGCAGATTGCTGATAAGCGAAAACAACACCTAGTGGGAGTTCTTCGTAAATATATGCTGAGAAGGACGAAAGAGGAGACCATTGGGCATCTTATGATGGGTAAGGAAGATAATGTTGTGTTCTGTGCCATGAGTGAATTACAAAAAAGAGTGTATAGGAGAATGTTACAGTTGCCAGATATCCAGTGCCTAATAAATAAGGACATCCCTTGTAGTTGTGGAAGCCCACTTAGTCAAGTTGAATGTTGCAAGAGAACTGTGCCAGATGGGACCATTTGGCCTCACCTCCACAGGGATAACCCCGAGGGTTGTGATTCATGTCCATTTTGCCTTGTCCTTCCTTGCCTTATCAAGCTTCAGCAGGTGAATGAGCTTGCAAATTTTTGTCTATTTCTCAAGTGAATTGGCTTACCCCCCCAATAATTAATTATATGAGCCATTCAATCCTGTTTGATATCTGGTTATATCTTTCTTGGATGAAAGTACAATGAGGTTTTAAATGGGAATGTAGGATTTGCATTGAGAGCAGATGATCTGTGGTCATTCATTGCAACATTGAATATAGATTGGAAGATCCAATTTTGGATATTGACTAGAGGTGTCTTCTTCAAAATAAGTTTACCATCTTTGGAAGTATGAATAAATTTTGTCCCATAGAACATGCATACACTGATAGACAATGATTCATGCATGTTGTGGCCTTTCTTGTTGTCCATATGTCATATGCATAAAATTGTATGCACAGTTAAGGGGGGAGAGGCCGAGAGAGAGATAGAGAGAGTTTCTGCTTGAGGATATTGAATTATGAGCATAGGGATGATGAGAATGAGTCCAATTCTACAGATTAGCATGGATAATAGAAAATTGAAATTTACTTGATCTATTAATTTGTAATTGACTCAACACTCCAAATTTCTATTCATTGAATGCCAGTCATGCTAATTCTCTTTTACAGCACTTGATATTCTGTGAAGACTTATGTTGATGGCATGTGTGCAATTTGACTTGCCTTACAGATAAGCAATCACCTGGAATTAATTAAGCCTAATCCTAGGGATGAACCAGATAAGCAAAAAAAAGATGCTGAATTTGCCGCTGCTGTTTTTGGCTCTGATATTGATTTGGTGGGGGGAATACCCAGAATGAGAGCTTCATGGGCCTGAGTGATGTTAAACATTGTGGCAAGATGCGAGCCTTGAAAAGTTAATGCTCTCCTGGATCTCTCAAGGTGACAAGGTTCTTCTGTTCAGTTACTCAGTCAGGTATTTACTAAACCTTCTTTACTAAGATCCTTAATCTGAGTTTCTTTTTTTTTCAATTTATGCATCATATCTTGCCAAGTTATCTCAGTTATGAAGATTGTGCATGTGCATTTGTATGTGAATGTGCTTATGTGTGTCATAGGTAAATTTCCACACAATCCTCATCATTGCTTTAGTGATAGAGAAGTATATATAATCATCAGGACAATGTATGTTCTGGTAATTTTCAACATCAGCATACCTTGGATCACTGGATGGTTTGTGGCATGTTGTGGGAATGCTCATAAATCCATGAGTAGTTAAATTTTAAGAGACTACTACCATCTGGTCAAAGAATTTTTGTGTATGGAGTCATATTTGGAGAAGTTAAATTTTGAGGGACTACTACCATCCAATCAAAGAATTTTTCTATATGGAGTCATTTTTGGAGATGGCTGAATGTTTTGCTATAGTTTTGACTGATTTTCTCTGTCGTTCCATTTATCCATCACCATTTATGAAGTTGACTACCATTTCAGGATGTTGGACATACTTGAGAAATTTCTCATACGCAAAGGTTATTGCTTTTCAAGACTTGATGGTTCTACTCCAGCCAACTCACGTCAGACTCTTGTTGATGACTTTAATTCTAGTCCAAGCAAACAGGTCAAGTTTTGCACTGAAAATCATGTTTTAGGATCATCGCACTATAACTGTTGATGTGCTTTTATTATTTCAGGTTTTCCTTATATCAACAAGAGCTGGTGGGCTTGGGCTGAATCTTGTCAGTGCGAACCGTGTGGTAATATTTGATCCAAACTGGAATCCTGCCCTTGATTTACAGGCCCAGGACAGGTCCTTCCGCTATGGGCAGAAGCGGCATGTTTGGTCTTCCGTCTTCTTGCAGCTGGCTCTCTTGAAGAACTCGTTTATTCTCGGCAAGTGTACAAGCAGCAGTTGTCAAACATTGCCGTTTCTGGAAAAATGGAAAAGAGATACTTTGAGGGAGTGCAGGTAGAGTAAATCTGCTTGCTTTGATATTTCTGATTTATTTATAGGTTATTTACTGGCTTTTGATGCTGTTTTGCCCTTGGTTTCCAGGACTGCAAGGAGTTTCAGGGTGAGCTTTTTGGAATCTGCAATTTGTTCCGTGATCTGTCTGATAAACTTTTCACTAGTGAGATTATTGAACTACATGGGGAACAAAGGCTGGAAAGTGAAACATGCCTTGATGCAAAGCACAAGTCAACAGAATGGGGTAATAGTGATGTTCCTCAAGAGGAAGTCAGCTCAACAATGATCTCTAAGGATAGAAAGCTTTATGATCAACAAAAAGCTATGACCAGTAAACCAACACTTGAAGACTTGGGTAAGTTCATTTTGCAGCTAAATCTCTCTATAATTGAGTTGTCAAATCTGTCATGGATTTGCTTCTTCCCAATTATAATTAGCAGTTCTTTTCTACTGATGTCTGGTGTAAATTATGGCCTTTTTTAATCAGAAAAAGGCACACTTTTCTCTTCATTGTATTTTCTCATTGTACATTGGTGTTGTCAGGAGAAAGTTTTGACTTATTGGACATGAAAATGTACTCATTTGTGGAGCTATATAGTGCCTATATAAGTTGAAGAGCTGCATTATGGGCATTGTTATTCCAGACTAACCTAGGGTGTATAATTCTATACAGACCTCTTGGATTGGCAAATGTTGTCAAACCTTTACATTTCCTAAGTATGGACAGACTAACTGAAGGTGTATAATTCTAAACCCACCTCTTAGATTGGCAAATATTGTCAAACCTTGACATTTCAGTATGGACAGACTAACTTAGGGTGTATAATTCTAAACAGACCCTTTATATTGGCAAATATTGTCAAACCTTGACATTTCCCAAGTATGGACCCTAAGTTATCTTCAATTTGTTGGAGAAACCCTAAGATGAAATTTCTTAATGAATTTTTTGGCATGATTTAAGTTTTCTTCTTTCCTTGTGTTGTGAAATTTAAAAGATTTTCCTAAGGCAAACCTTTGGTTTATTGTTATAATGGATTTGCTGGTTCAACCACTCTCCTATTGCTTGTACTTCAATAGTTAATTAATGTGAGAACTAAGAAGGGAATGATGGAAGTAGGAAGTTGGCATTCCATAGGTCAGTGACAGTTGATATAATCCTGTGAATAGGTTGTGATATTTGGCCATCTGACTTATGATATTTTTCGATGGTCAATTGAAGTGTTGTATTAAATGCCTGTGACAATGTGCTGAATCATCTCATCCATGTCCGAGCTAAATCACATTTTGAAAGTTGTAGTTGGAAAAGATAAAATATTTTGCAGATTTGCTTGTAAAATTGAAACCTCGCGTTTAGTCCATTTTCAAAATTTTCACATGCAATATCCTCTGAACTTGTACCTTCATAAATAGTGAACATTTTTTTCCTGTGAAGTGAGCAAAGGGAATTAGCATTAGCATTTAGCCAACTGGTAGGTCCTTTTGGATTAATGGATGTTGTGGTGGTCAGGTATTGTATATGCTCACCGAAATGAGGACATTGTAAACTTTGGTCCAGAAATTGAAATGAATCCAGAAGTAAACATGCCCCAGAATGGTAAGCAGCTCTCAATTCATTTTAAGAGTAAAAGAAAGCCTAATCATGTTGGTGGAGAAACGGAGTCATCCACAACCAGAAATAGCAAAAGAGTTCAATTTAAGCTTGTTGCACAGTTCAAGGGCATGAACGAGATTGAGTTCAGCAGGTGGCTAGTATCGGCAACTCCTTCAGAACGGGAAAAGGTCCTTCATGACTTCAAGGGAAGAAAGCGGAAGATTCTGAATGGTTGAAGTATTCCTTCACATATGTAGTCGTAGAGCAATACCATAACCTGTACCGACAAATGAAGACATTGTGTATATTGTACAAAATGTATAATCCCTACTCGTTATATCAAATTGTACAGATATAATTGTTTGATGTGCCTGAAAAGATGATGGGAACTCAGTGCGCATCATCTATTACATGTCATGTTCTCTTCTCACGCTGAAATTGTGTACAGATTCCCAGTGAAATGGGTTTATGATATGTCCACTGCCTTGTGAGTTTTCTAGTAAGTCTCTGCTGTAGGTTGATTCTTACATACAGTGCCGAATTTCAAGATTCATAGAGCACCGTATTATACTTCCAGCTGACTTCAGCTTCTAAGATTGTCGTTCTTACTGCTGACAAACTGAAAATAACTTTGGTTCCAGTTTGAAATAATTAATCAGTACCGTGTCATTGTATATGTCACGATGTACTATTGGGATGGCAGTCCTTGGAAACGGGGAAGGGCAGGCAAGCTACAGCAGTTTTCGTTATTATATGTAGTATACAGGCAAAAGGCTTTCAATCATTCGATTGTTCCTTGTACTTTTAATCAGTCTTGTAAACTGTTACGGTGGCATTATCTTTCCAGGAATGTCAGTCAAGTCCCGCACGTTTCCAGTTATTATAGTCATTATGCGGGAACTAGGCTCTCTCTTTCTCTCTCTCATTCTCAAAATTCATAGCTGGAACTCAAATTAGAGATACAAGTAGTTTGTCCAGCTTCCATGTCAAACTGCATTTCCTCAACGACCTGCCAAAGACTGATTCGAAATGAAGCACCAGTGGGGCGAAAGTGATGAATCATTTGTGTGCAATTCCAAAACATTGCATGCTCTACATCCTCGAGCACTTTCTTTGGAACTGTCATCCATGAAGCTGCTTGAATAAACTTAAAGAAGCTGCACCAGCATCTATTTCCTTTGCATTCTGAATCTGGACAGTGGTTTTGAAGATTGAGAACCAGGAACCTGCAGAAAGTTGGATGTTACTTCATTAGTATGAGGCAACACAGCTCTCATACCATCAAAGCAGCTGCATGGATCTGCAATCCTACCTGTGATGAAGTTGCAGAGGGCTCCCCTGGATTAATTGGAAGATTGGGGGAACGCTCAATGATAGAGCCAGTAAAAGCCTGCAAACAAGTTCCATTAATGGGCACTGGTTCTTGCTATATGTTGCTACTAGTGTTTGTTCAAGGAAATAACTAGGTCTACAAAGAACAAAAGAAGTTACTCAAGGACCCACCCTGAGACTATCAACTTTTGGTTTAGAAGGTTGAATAGAAACCTGAAAAAAACAAAGAAAAAAAAACATGCAGGAAAAAGTCAGCTCCCAGTGCTTGACAAGCAAATAAACTTCCACATTAACACCTGCAAGGCACGCAAGCTTCAATGATCTCATTTATTCTTCCAGGAAGCAAAAGTCATGTCAATGGTGTTTCCACCAGAGAACATGGGTATTGTCCTTTCATTTATACAACACAGACTTGTGTATGAATGACATTTTCAACCATCTCCAGTTCCACGTTTATAAAATAGCAATAAGACTCCAGGATATTAGACATGAAAGAAGTACATTCTCTGGTCTAGCATGTTCAGGTTTCAGATATTGGTAATCCACAAATAATTTATCTACAATTCATCAAGAGGCTCAGTAATGAAAAATTCAATCCTTACATGTTAGAAACAAAGCAAAGCAGCAACATGCTAAAATTGACAGGCTTAATATAATAATGCCAGAGTGCCACAGCCACCCAAAATTTGTAACTAATAATGGGCTTACCAGTCCATTCAGTAGATTATACTCTGCCATAAGACATACAAGTGGCGGATTCTAACTTCGTTTTAAGGAGACATAATGTAAAACCCAAAGAAAACACGAATATAGATCCACAAAAGTACTTCATTGTTTTCTTCGAATTACTCCCTATGCCACGCCCAATAAATTTGCAAAGCAAAGAATATATGTCAGTACCTCATTATTTGATGATCCTGCATGATCATTCTCCTCCGATGCAGGAAGCTTCAGACTCTTGTCCACAACATTGGGACCTTTTAGATTCTGCGATGGGTCTTTCCCAAGAGGGGTTTTGTCTGCATAAATATTCAGTTAGATCTACCACAGGATGTACGCCACTTAAATAATATAACCACAATTTATCTACTAGTATAAGCTTTCCGCAAACATTGTCCCCCAATGTCATCAATGTTCCAAGTCATGAAATGATAGAAAAGATGATCCATAAATACAAGTAAGAGAGGCTGACAACTAGTGTGTATCTTTATGAAATTGTTAATTTCATGGAGCAGCTGTACAAAAATTCTCTTTTCCAACATACAAGCCGACCTGGCACGTTTGCTGCAAAGACTATATTGAGAGATGTTCAAAACATACCATGAAGGCATGAGCATTTAGATGAATGTAAATAGACAAAGTAGAACTCAATCTTGGATGAGAATGCTCTGGTGGAGGACAGATGCAATGCACATGAGAACAAATGCTCAATGAAAGACCAGCTTTACTTTCATCAGGAAAGTTTGTCACAACATGAGTTTGATGCAACTTTGAAATCTTTATCCTAAAGTTTGTGTCATCTCATTCTGAAGAACAGACCAGGTATCTTCTCACTCAACCCAATTGAATGCACAAGATGTAGTACAGAGAACTAACCTTTGTGAGAAGATGCGATTGTGAGATCAGTGGGCTGCACATACAAGTCCAAAAGTCATGATATATGTAATGATAAAATTATACAAGCCACCTATAATTAAACAAGCACAATAAAGAAGCGGAAAGAATGGTCTATGAAGAGGTCATGTTACATTGAATTTCTCCAGTAAAGCTGGTTGTTGTCGCTTTTGCCTCAAGAATTCTTCATTACTTGCTTGTCCTTCAGAGTGGGTTGGAGGTATACATGAATGAGACCCCTACAATTTTCAAATAGTTGATATGGTACCATGTTGGTGTTTTCTAGTGATTTGCTTCACATCTCCAGTCAAAAGCAGATGATACTGAATTTGTACCTCCATATCTTTAGATTATGATCAAAAGAACTTTGATCCGAGACTTCATCAGGATCAACTACATTTGTCTCTTCTTCAATATTGTCTGCTGCCTCAGCTGCAAGTTCTTCCTTTTCAAGTTCATCCAATTTGGACATAAGGCGATCATATTCTTCATCTTCATTTAGAACTTTCCCGTTGTCTTCCACAGAGATACTAGGAGCACCTGCTTTTTGACCTGAATTAAAATGTGACGGGATGGGGGCATCGGCCTCTGTCAACAAATTAGAATACCAATACACACAGACTTACAGCAGACAAAAGCTTAGGTCAACACAACTAGCAAATGCAACACATTATAGATAAGGACATAAGATACCCAATTCAGATGCTCCTTCATCAGATTCTTCCCCAGAAAGTTCTTCCGTTATCTCCACAAGACCCTCCTGGTGTATAAGTAGAATGTAGATGCTTAGAAAAACATGTCAAGAAAAAGCTTCACTGGAGCTGTAAAGAGAGCTGTGTCTTTCAACATTAAGGCTTTGTTTGGGAGAATAAATAAAATTGGGGGCAACAAAAACGCATGTGGAAGATTGGGAATGATTTTAAACTTTGTGAGAAGAAAAATAGAGGGAACTTTTAAATTTTTACATTTTCTTCTCCTATTTTCTTTTTCTAGCTCTCCCAAACAAAGGATAAAGAGAAGGCACAGCAGATATGCCTTATCTAGTCAGCAATTGGATCAAAGTTTGCTCATGAGATCAATGTTCCAGTGGAGTTGTTTGCCAAATCTATCGACACCATGACACTTCAAGAAGGTTAAAACACAATATAGGCTACTGTAGGAATCATTGTCTACTATCTACCTCAATCAGCTGTCCACAAGCTCTTTCTTTTCTCATGTAAGATTCAGTTATCTTTGTCAAATTCAGGAATCAAACACATGATCATCAGAAATTTATATAAAATCGTTGTCTACCAGTTACAGGTCTAACAATGGTCAAAGCAGCACAGACAAGCTATCATCTTGAAAGAACCTGTAGAAGATCCGTGAATTACCAATGCAAGACAACAAACACGAAAGCTTTCTAACATCAGAAAATCTAAGAGAACTAATTACTCAATGACCCCAATCTGATATCAGCACCTAGATCAGATGCCACAGAGACTTCTGTTCTCCCAGTATAAAGCCTCATTATCTCTCATAACAAATTCTGAGATGATAAAACATGATACAATGAATCTTACAGCTGCTTCAGAAGCTGTCCTGTCAAAAAACAAGGCCTCAGTTTTCAGATCCTCGATCATTGACTTAAGAGAATCCACATGGGTTTCTAAAGCTTTCCCTCTTCTTCTCAAAATCTCGACTGTTTGCTTGGATGTCCTGTTGGCATAGTAACCTTCTCCCAACAGAACCTGAAAAGATTAGAAATAATATCAGATTTCCATAAGCATTTCATCAGCAACATCTAATTCTGCCAGTTTTCCAAAAAGACATCCTAAATGAATCTAAGACATGCTAGTACAAAAAAGAATGTCACGTGCTGGGTAGCATGCTGAAGTTGTAGCCTTTACAAGTTTCAAGTACTAATTGTTTGGCCACAAACAGCAACAGACATTTTCCATTCAAGGCTCAAACAGAGCCCTCATTTTTGCTTTCTCCAATGAGAAAGGTGCTTTCTAATATCTAAAGTTCTCTCCACACCACAAAAGAAGATTGCAGCGAGAGAGAGTACCATGAATTCATTGGTGTGGATCAAACGGCCAGGGAAAAATGCAGCTTTTCCAAAAGGAACCTACATGAAAAACACACAGATATCAGCACAGTCATTGCTTCTATATACTCTCATTTGAAGACGCATACGTCTTTGCGCATCGAAATGGACGTTCTTTCCCAGAGCATTCGCATAACCGGGCACAAAAGTACACACTACGCTACGCAGTCAGCAGATGCAAACAGAATACATGCTCCTGGCAACCCTCGAAATTGAAGGCAAACAGGATAAAAAAACGGAACGAGTAGGTCGAAGAAACCCTCAATCTACGCAAATTCAGCAAACAAATCACGAGGGGCACATAATCCAGGTGACGAAGGTGAATAAAGCACGAGGCGGAGGGGATTATTAAAGCAGCGAACATGCCATGACGTCGTGGTGAAGCTCCTCGGGGAGCTTCTGGACGAGGTTGACGAGGCCGGCGTTGTCGGCGATGAAACCCCTGACGCGGCCGAGCTCCCGGTGCTTCTCGGCGATCGTGTCCTGCACGCGCCTCGCCGCCTTCTGAGCCTCGTCCGCCGGGAACATCGACGCCAGCGACGTCACCGTGCCGCTCGCTCCCTCTTCCATCTCTCCTTCTTCTTCTTCTCCTCCTCCTCCTTCCTTCGATGGATGAATCGGCTTCAAGGCGGAGTTTGGGAGGGACGAAGTTTGCTGAGGAGTAGCAGGGAATTTGGAGGGGAAAAAGGGGCTTCTTCAAAGGACGGAGCTCTTTCCATTGTTTTTAATTTTGAATCCTTTACTTTTGACTTTTTAGTCTTTAGTGATCCACTCAGAATAATTACACATATGATTTCTACACTTTCACCCAAATATACAATATCTTTTTTAAAATTTTAATTTGCTCGAATTTTAATAAATATCAAATCTAATTTATAAACTATATGAAAATATCTAATGTTATATTTAACTATTGATTTAGCTTTTAATTCAATAAGTTTCAACAGTAAAAAAAAACATTATTTGTACTCTCCATTGTTCAAATTCACCAAATTAAAAGTTAAATAAGCAAATTCCATTACTTTAAACTAATGAAAAATAGCACTGAATATTTTTATATAATCTAAAATTCAATGATCATATTTAATATTTTCATATAATTTATAAACTAGATTATAAAAACTTTAAGGATTACATTAAATAAATTAAAATTTTTAAAATGACATTATACATAAGATCAATGTTAAGGAATCATTTATGGCATATTTCTCCTCTTAAATTCATTTGAATGCAAATTTTTACTTATTTTTCGTTATCTTTTTATGTTTCAAGACTCGTAGTTTGCCATCGGATTTCCCGTTAGGAGGATCAGTGGCCAATGCAGAATTAATCCTAATACAAACAACGATTCTATTCTATCAACGTGACAAGACATCCACATGAGTTACCTCAGCTTTCACAGCAATGGCTTTTCTATAATGATAAGACAACACAATTTGAATGCCACGTAAAATTGGTAAGTTAATAATTCTCATGTTCCAATCGCATCAACTTGTTATCGCAACATTCCCTAACAGTGAATTGCCTAGGACTTGACTAATAAATTACTAATTTTACATTCAACTCGACTTCTCCCAAACCTAAACCAAATATCAATATAGGTTTAAGTTCTTAACATGCAAAATCAATTTCATTTTGGAGTTGGCATTAAACGATTTTTTTATGAATCGATTAGAAATCTAAGGAAAGTGTAGGAGAACATTGCACATTTAAGAACAAGATATTAAATGGATTTGGAACTTGATTATATTATATTATTCTAAGTTACGTCTACATGATCTACTTCAAAATTAAATGCAATTCTAAATCAAATGACCTAAAGATGGACTCACTAAATGACATGGAAGCAATAACATGGCATTGATGACGTGGCATATACAAAAGATATGTCCTAAACGATGTAGCATGATCATATGGCATAGCAATGACGTAAAATTTATGCATCTAATCCTATATGGCATAGCAATGACGTAAAATTCATGCATCTAATCCTATATTGCTCTTTCTTCTTTTGTATTGACAATCACAATTAGGCAGCATTTTGCTCTTCAGTCTTATGGCTTGCTGATGATCTCAGTCTCAATTCTCAGACCATAAGTAATTGTGCTTGAAATGTCATGTAGGTCGCAAAAGCTGGCACTGAGAAATGGAACTCCATGTCGGAAGCTGTAAGATACCACTTCTCAATGCAGCATTAGCTCACAAAAGCTGTGAAGCTCAAAAAAAATAAAAAAGAGAACAACAAGGACTGCTGTGAATACAGTAAATGCACAGCAGTGCAAACCTCTTGATCGAACCCTAGTATGCAGGAGAAACGTCCATATGATGAAAAAGTCTTGGAGAGGCAGGCAGCATTTGAGAAAGCTTTGGAAACATGTAAAATGTTGATCGCCCAGGATAAAGCAACCACAGCAGCTGCTGCTCCCATGAAAAGAAAACTCTCAGATGCAGCTGCAACTGGTGGTCCAATTGAGTAATGAACTTCTCAGAAATTCCTGCTCAGCACGTTTTGATAAATATATAGGAAACTTCTATGGTGATTCATATTTTCAGCTTCAGGTTCTTGAAAGCTAGTGTTCCTGCTAGTTTGGTATTATTGTGTCTGAGCTGGGCATATCACATGCCTGCGTTCTTAGTATCCTTCTATAGATTCTTGGCCGGAAAAATCTGCGTTGTTTTTTGTTGTCCAAAGAGCCCACGATTCAGAACACGTCCGCTTATGTCATATTTGTCAATGTGGCTTGAACTGTGACAGCTAGTAGGCTTGCGAGCATTGATGTTTTGCTGAATGAAAGTGGGATTACCTGGTAGAGGCTGCAAGACAGTAACAAACATATGGAAACAACGAAAGAAGCCAGAATTGCCTTGCGGCAAAAATTTCAGTTAGTAGGACTAGTATGAATGCAATTATAAAGATCATCATGATTCTTGCAGCGTAGCCTGTCCAGATGACAATGCTCACCCCAGATCCTGAAGTCACCGTTATATGAGATATAATGTGAGGTGCATCTAAATAGACAACCTATAACAAGGTCATTTTCAAATTGTTGCAGTCGAAAGTTCTGTTGCACTACCTAGTACAAAAGAGTATACCTATTAAGATAATTAGGAAGGGGGGAAAGATTGTTGCTTCAGATGTGACATACTAATCTAAAAATCTGGCAATTGCCTCACTTGAAACATTCAACGATGATCCTTTGAGGAGCCTACTTTATCTGCATGTTCATCTGGGAAGTATCCTTCGGTTCGATAAGCATGCCATTGAGCAGAATTTTGCAAATAGGAACTGATGCAGAGCTTTGATCCTTCATTTCTTTATTCAGTGGGCATCCAAAACCATAAGTATGATCATAGCGCATTCAAGTAGAGGTCAGATGGTACCAGCTAAGCTGAACAATTTTGTGTCCTTTTGATCCTCCGGCGGTTGAGTTCTCCATATTGCATTTTCCGACGATAATGCAAGCGCCCCATAGAACAGTTAGAAGCATTACTGTCGATCCAGCGAGCAAGGCCATCCCAACGGAGACCTGGCTTTGAGCATCTTCTGTGCTCCCAGAGGCACCAGGTGCTACAAATGAACGGATTATTCAAATTGACCCGGGAGGAACGACCTGAGAAAGGCGCGCACCACCAGATTAAAGTCGTTTACATAATTTTGGTCAAATCACAAGAAGGACCGGTGCAATTACCAGTGCAATTGCATTCCTGAAAATCACATTGGCGTCCTCTGTTGGACAAGAATAAATAAGGAAAAAAGAAAATGTTATAATTGTAGAAATTGCAGAGAAATCTGCAAGACATCTTTTAAGTGAGTTCCCAACTTTTCCAAACTTAGAACCACAAGGTTCCAAATATTCAATCTGACTCGCTTCAACAATTTCTGAAAAATGGAAGTGGAGGATTCATGGTAGAGAGAGTGATGGGAAGATGGCTTTGATTTTCATCCATTCAGAAGATGATTTTAATTAACATACATGCCCATATTAAATCTCTTGTGATCTAATCATCTAAGTTAGTCTTTTCATATCATGCCGAAAGGATGATGCTACTATGGTCTTCGACTATTGCAAGGTTGTAACAACTGAATCATCATAATCCACCTCAAACTATTATTCAATCAAATTAACCTGCATTTCGAATTTTATGAGTAAACGTACTTTAGACTCATTTGCGCGTTGGAGACGAACAACTATCCAAATTACACATCTTAGATTCGATATGCTTGTACAGCTCGGATCTTGATGATTGGAATTTTGATTTAAAATTTTGTCGTCTTTAGTTTATGCATTTAATTTCATGTTGCACCCGTAAGAAAAATGCTATCAGAATTATCTGATACACGATGTGTGAGTACTCTCCAGCTTGTTCCACGGTGCCTGAAAAAGCATATCATGGTGGGACCTTCGCACGTCCGCAACGGACAGGTCCCGGTGCTGTGCTTACTGCTTATGGCTCGAGATATGACTGAGGTCGCATTTGAACGGGGAGGATGGTTTGTTGGACATGGCCAGGGTCGTGACTAGAATCAATAGAATCTGTACTTGATCCATTTGGAGAAGAGAGAGAAGGTGATAAAGGTGAAGAAGGGATGGAAAGGGCAGAAGGTTGAGATTTGATTCTTCTGGAATAGGATTTAGGGATCATGTGAGAAGAATTTGGTGCTCAAATGAATTTCCATAATTACGGTGATTCAACTTCTTTTGCGCTTCTCCAGCAAGTAAAAGAAGAAGATTTATTTTATTTATTTTGGGCGACATTCGCTTGCGATTCAATCGACACTTGCCTTAGGACAGTTGGTCTAGAATATTTACCTAAAATTCAATATTTAAGGAATTTCCCAATCGAAGGAACTTTATTCATAAATTAACTTGCCTTCCAATTTAGAAAATTTTCTTGAGTCTGGCATAAATAAGAAAGCATGTAATGATTTTCATCCGTACATGTAAATGTTTTGTTATGGTTGCCTTGCACCATCCAAAAATTTCTTGATTTCACATCCTCGTAGTTATAAGGATATTAGAATTAGTAATGAAAAATCTAGGAAAAAAAAAGTTAATGCCACGAAAATCCTAAATTTCAGCCTAAAATAGCCGCGAGTGCCATTGGGACATAAAGGGAATAAGGATGAAGAGGGAATGTCCAGTTTTCTAAATAAGTAACTCCTCGTATTTTTATTGAAGGCAGAACCAGAAAATTGCAGGAGGACGAAGGAGATTTCGCAGACACAACAATTGTAAAGGCAGTCAACTGCGCTACAAGAATGAAAACAACATGATTCAAGCACTCAGACGACGACTCTCCATTCATCCGGTCGTTGCCACGAAATTTGATGTTTGAAAGGACGAGAAAACGAAACTTCTCCGAGGCAAATAGCATTATCATCTTGGCGGATATCGTCGGGAGTCCGATAAGAGTATTTGATTTAAGCCATGCTAAGTTCATGTGACAACAATAATGCAATCCAACTGCAGATCAAAACAAATCCTATGCATAGTCAAAGCAAAACTATTCGATATCCCTATTATGGATGCTTCAGTCAACATCTTTTAACATCGTCATCAAAAACCAATACTTTGATCATAGAACATGTTCAAAATCTTTCGCCGGTCATAACAATCTAGCACGTTCCTTTACCTCTACTTCACGTAGCAGAAGCACTCGCACTTCCCGCTTTTGGCTCCGCACGGACGGCTGCAACTCGGCAATTCTGCTGTCTGACCAATCGAACTAAGTTAAAACACAAATCAAAATTCTAAAAACCACATGTCAAATACAGAAATCCAACGAAAAACTTACACAAACCCTTTCTCCCTGAGAAGGGAGCAGATTTCCTCACATACTGCCGAGTCACAATAATCTATCACCACTTTGCGGAGGTGTCCGCAGTCCCCAAGTCTCTCCAGAATCCGAAGGAAATCCTTCGCTTCCTCCAGCGTGCACAATTTTAACAGTTCTCCCCCCCCCGGAGTTCCGCCGCCAGTTTTGTCAGCTTGTCCCATGCAGCATCGCATCTTTTATTCGCAGCAGAAATCGCGCATCCTCTGAAGGGGAGAAAAATCAGAGATGAAATTGAAAATATGATTTTCGAGTTATCGAACACAATACTCACCTGTCCACCCTGGAAATCACCGTGAACTCCCACTTCAAACGCGTCTTTATAGCTTCATCGAGCTCTGCGATGGTGATCTGGAGCCGGCGCAGGAGAGGAGGTGTAGAATCGACCTGAGGAAGTGCCATGACAACTGGCGAGGCAGCCATGGCAGAATGATCGCGGGGTTAGGGTTTCTCTTTTTTGGTACGAGAGGTGTTAGGGTTTCAAAGATGAGAGAAAAACGATTGAAAAAATAATGACGATCTTAATGCCCTTTATTTATTTGTTTCTTTTTTGGGTCGTTTTTCTTTCCCTTCCTTTTTGAGTTTGATGATTTTTCTCACAAAGGGTAATTCGAAACTTTTAAGGATCCAAAGTTAGTATTTTAACTAATTAATCTTTGTTGATCAACAGAAAAAGTTGAAATATCTTTTCATAATATATGAAAGGGATCTTTGCCGTAGCAAGTGTTTATATTAGTGAATCTATTGGAATCAGAAAACATTAAATCTGTGATATCATTTAGATACCATATGAATTTCACAAAATTCAATGTTGTCATAGCACCCATTGCGGGGAAGCCCATTCAAGCAAGAATTTGCTGATAATAGGAGGACAATTTTTATTTTTGTATTTCAGGTGCATTCTTTTTACAACATCATAATTTTTATTAAACCAAACTAAGATGCATATTAAAACAAAATGGCACTAGTTCAAGTTGACAATGCTAATCTTGTCTTACTATGTCATGTTCAAATATCGTCTTTGCAAATGTTTTATTTCAGGTCATGCTAATAAGCTTACCTCCATATATTACCAAATTCTACTATTCTTGTCTAAATCTAATGGCTAGGCTACATAAACTGAGATTTTATCACTTGAATTTTTACTAAGCACTAGTGTGATTTTTAACTGCCTCACATCAAACATGGGCTATAATCCTACCGTGGCCAAGGAGAAACAAACAGAAGCGGCGTTGGAAAATTTACGGTACGAAAGCTTTAGATGTGCGAACTGCATGATCCATTAAGCATGAAAATACATGCAAACGAGAGAGAAGTACTGACTTGTAGATTTTCAGAACGTGGGATGGAAGATAATCCAACCTCTCTTTAGCTAGAAGAAACCATCTCCCTCCCGATCACACTTTCAAGAATTGAACGAGTTGACGTAAGTCGCTGTGCACTTCAGGGTGCTATTTGATCAGCTAGACGGCTACTCAAACACTAGCAAACGAAAGCAAAATTGAAAAACGAAGTGCGTTGTACACATCATCCAAATACACGCAACTCTACTATTGCATTGTATATATCTGCTCATGGACTCTACAACTGTTGTTTCTTTGCACTCATTTCAAGAGAGGATCTTCCTCGTCGGTGATGTTTTCGAGTGCCCTAATGCGTGTTCTGGAAGGATGATGCAGCTTGCTCGCTCTCCACTAGTTGCCCTAGCTTGCCAATTCACGGTACTGCATGCAGTGGTACGAAAATCCAATCGACAAAGCAAACTTTGCCAATGCCCCAGCTTGCTTTCGAGGAATTTTCTGATTGAAGGAACTTGATTTGTAAATTAACTAGCCTCCCAATTTAAAGGTTTACCGTGAGTCTAGCATTAATAAGGAAAACATGTAATAATTTTCACCCTTATACTTAAATATTTTGTTATGGATGCATTGCACCATCCATAGATTCTTGATTTCATGTCCTCATGATTATAAGGACATTAGAATTAGTAACACAAACTTTGGAAATGGAAAAAAAAAGCTAATATCACGAAAAATCCCAAACTAGTATACAAGTGATAAATTTATCCCGAATTAATATTTTGAGCACTTAGGACGATAAGCACAGCTGGTGAGCGCTACGACATCAAGGGTCAAGGGCTACTGCATTGAAAAAGGCAAGATCAAGAAGCTCAAGGTGTGAGGGCCAAGGAGCTCATTGTGTTGGAGATCACCCTTAACCCGCCGACGCAGGAGATCAATTTCAAAGCCTCGTCTCGTCGGGATCATCAAGAGCTTCCCTGTTGAGGGCTTTTGCTGCTGGCCAACAAAGATATATTTTCTGGACACCTCATCAAATGCAATAAGTGTGAAAATACAAAGTTGTAAAACTTCTTCAGCCAGACACACCCCAGAGCGCCATTATTCCTTATCCCCTGGACATCATACCAATCTCATCCACCCAATTAAGAGGGTAAGGACAATAAGGATGAAGAGGGAATGTCCAAATAAACCAGTGATTCCTTGTATTTTATTGAAGGCAGAATTAGAAAATTGCAGGAAGATGAAGGAGATTTTGCAGACGCATTGGGAAGGCTTCAAGTCAAGTTCATGAGAACCTTGACTTAGACACAACAATTGTAGACAGTAATCCTGGTAGAGATGAGCATAGGTCCAAGGTAGAAACTAGAATAAGAGAACTAAATCGGTGGGAACCTGTTTGGTTTCAAGTTCTAAGGTATACATGGTAAGTTTTAGGTTTCAAAATTGAAGAATGTATTTCGAAGAGTAGGTTCTACGTAAGTGAAATAAGTACTTGTATTTTTATTGATCTATGTCTTTATACTATCCTGTGGCATTTTGTGGTGTCCGAATATAATATGAAAGTACCGAACTTGTATTTTAGGATGGGATTTTTACTCTGTTAATGTTTTATATTTTTGTGTGTCTAAATAAAAGTTGTGGTCAATATATTAACGGTAAGTGGTGGTCATTGAATGCAATGATTCATTGCAATCGTTTGATTAATAATATAGATGGAACTTAGGTAGATCTTAGAACTTGTAACAGAGTAGGTTTCAAGTTCCAATGTGTGCAAGGTAGGTTTTAGTATCTAAAAAAATAAAGACTTTGTTCCAACGGATATGTTATAGACTTTGGGTCGAACCTTTATAGAACCTAAAACCACTCACCTTTAGATCTTGGATTACAAGAATGAAAATAATAGGATTTAAGCACTCAGACGACAACTCTCCATTCATCTGATCATACCGTAGCAATAGATTATTTGGTTGTTGTCATTGCTTGCCACACAATTTAATGTTTGATAGGACAAGAAAACGAAACTTCTCCGAGGCAAATAGCATCATCCCAGCAGATATTGCTGGCAATCTGATAGAGTATTTAAGTTATCTATCGGATTTAAGCCATGTTAAGTTCATGCGACAACACCGATAGGGAGATATAAATTGTTCTGGATGGGGGCAACCTAATTTAATCCGAATCCGTTGGAATCCTATGTGAGCAAGCAAAAGAATTCAGCTAGGTGGAGTCTCCAAAGGCGAATCCATGCATGGCCATGCCAAAAAGAAGAGTTCACATTGAGTTCATGTCCTTTCTTTAAATGTAAGAAGAATCGACACCAGATGCATTTGCAATCGTAGTTGCTTCAATTTTTATTTTTTTTTAATGCAGTTCAAGTGTAGACCAAGACAAATCCCAAAAGAAATTCAAAAACAAAATAAGTTTCAATATTCGATATCCTTATCATGGACGCTTCAATCAACATCTTTAACAAGTTCATCAAAACCAATAATTTGATCGTAGACCATGTTCAATATCTTTAGCCAGTCATAACAATCTAATTCACTTATAACATAAGCAATCGGAATTCTGCCATTGGCTCCGCATCCTATGGTTGTTGGGCGAACGCCGGCACCTCAGCAATTCCGCTGTGTGACCAACCGAACTAGTTAAAACACTAATCAAAATTCTTAAAAACACATGTCAAACACAGAAATCCAACGAAAAACTTACGTAAACCCACTCTCCCTGAGAAGGGAGCAGATTTCCGCACGTACTACCGAGTCACGGCTATCTATCAGCACCTTGCGGAGGTGTCCGCGGTCTCCAAGTCTCTCCAGAATCCAAAGGAAACCCTTCGCTTGCTCCAGCGTGTACAAACTTACATGTTCTTGCTTCCGGAGCTCCGCTATCAGTTTTTCAGCTTGTCACGCGTGGCATCACATCTTTTATACGCAGCTGAAATCGAGAGTTCTCTGAAGAAGAGAAAAATCAGAGATGAAATTGAAAATATGATTTTTGAGTAAATCGAACCCAATACTCACCTGTTCTCCCAGGGCACCATGGCGAAGTCACACTTCAAACGCGACTTTATAGCTTCATTGAGCTCTGCGATGGCAATCTGGAGCCAGTGCATGAGGGGAAGTGCACGATCGACCGGAGGAAGTGCCATGGCAACCGGCGAGTGACGGAGTGCCATGGCAGAATGATCGAGGGGTTAGGGTTTCTCTTTTTTTGGTGGGAGAGGTGTTAGGGTTTCGAAGATGAGAGAAAAACGATGAAAGAGATAATGACGATCCTAATACCCTTTATTTATTTATTATTATTTTTGGGGTCGTTGTTCTTTCCCTTCCTTTATGAGTTTGATGATTTTTCTCGTGGAGGCTAATTTGAAACTTTAAGGATCCAAAATTAGTATTTTGACTAATTAATCTTTGTTGATCAACAGAAAAAGAGTTGATAGAATTTGAGGCCAAACGGAAACATTTTTCTTAATATAGGAAAGGGATCTCTGCCATAGTAAGTATTTAAATTGGTGAATCTGTTGGAAAGTTGATAATTGGAAAAGTGGAAAATATTTAATCTGTGATATGATTTAGATACCACATGAATTTCGCAAAACTCAATGTTGTAATTGCACCCATTGTAGGGAAGCCCATTCAAGTAAGAGTTTGCCAATCAGACAGGACAATTTTATTTTTGCACTTCATGTGCATTCTATGGTTTCGGAACATCATAATTTTAATTGAACCAAACTACAACGTATATTACAACAGAAGGGCACTAGTTCAAGTTAACATAAGCTAAACTTGTCTTCCCGCGTCACACTTGTCTTTGCAAATATTTTACGTCAGGTCATGTTAACGAACTTACCTCCATATTCATTTACTTCTATGTCTCCTCAACGTGACAGCAGAGACATCCGTCTCCAAATGTGATTATTCTTGCCCAATCTAATGGCTAGGCTAAACAAATTGAGATTTTATCACTTAACTTTTACTAGGTACAAATGTGATTTTAAATTTCCTCACATCAGACATAGGCTATATAATCCTACCGTGGCCAAGGACAAACAGACAGAAGCTGCGTTGGAAAAATCACAGTACGAAAGCTTTCAATGCGTGAACTGCAGGATCCATTGAGCATAAAAGTATATGCAAACGAGAGAGAAAGTACTGACTCGTAGAATTTCAGAACGGGGGAGGGACGATAATCCAGCCTCTCTTTAGCTAGCCATTTCACTCCAGATCACAATTTCAAGAATTGAACGAGTTAACGTAAGTCGCTATGCACTTCAGGGAGCTATTTGATCAGCCAGACGGCTACTCAAACACACTAGCAACGAAAGCAAAAGTGAAGAAAGAAGGTGAGTTGTGCACATCATCCAACTCCATTATTGTATCTTATATATCTACTCATCGACTCTGCAACTGTTGTTTCTTTGCGCTCATTTCAAGAGAGGATCTTCCTTGTGAGCGATGTTTTCGAGTGCTGTAATGTGTGTTCTGGAAGGATGATGCAGTTTGCTCTCTCTCCTCTAGCTGCCCGAGCTTGCCAATTCATGATACTGCATGCAGTGGTACGAAAATCCAATCAGTCAAGTAAACTTCACCAATGCCCGAGCTTGCTTTTGAGGAATTTTCTGATTGAAGGAACTTGACTCATAAATTAACTAGCCTCCCAATCTAAAGGTTAACCTCAAATCTAGCACTAACAAGAAAAACATGTAATGATTTTCACCTGTATACGTAAATATTTGTTATGGTTGCATTGCACCATCCAAAGACTTTTGATTTCATGTCCTTGTAAATTATAAGGACAATAGAATTAGTATCACAAACTTTGAAAAGGAATAAAAAGGGTTAATACTATGAAATTTTTTAAACCGATAGATCTACCAGAGATTTACTAAAATTTAATTTTTTAACCTATAAAAGTCCGAAACTGATATACTGGAGATAAATTTACTGTGTTTATGGACATCATCCAGATACATACAACTCTACTGTATCATAAGTTTCTGGCTCATAGACTCTTCAGCTGCAGTTTCTTTGCACTCATTTCAAGAGAGGATCTTCCTCGTCAGCGATTTTTTCAAGTGCCATAATGTGTTTCTGGAAGGATGATGCATCTTGCTCTCTCCCCTCTAGTTGTCCCATCTTGTCAAATGTGATCGTTAATTAGGTAAAATGCTTCCGCTGCCAATTCATGATACTACCTGCAGTGGTACGAAAAATCCAATTGATTGAGTAAACTTCACCGATGCCCGTTAGGGCATGCAGTTCCCATACCATAGCAGGACCAGTGCTTAGGACAACACGATGAATATACACCGCATATGAAGATAAGATCGAAGAAGACTGGCGAGCATTCGTGAGCTCCGATGAGATTTGATGGCAGACAGGTTAAAAGAGGTGGAAGTGCTCGCTTTCTTCTGTTTTTTATGTTGCGCAAAGCAAAATTGAGCATTACTCATTCGGAAATTTGGCTAAGTTTGGACATTGATTTGTTTTTCACTGTTGAACGGTAGGATTTTCTCTTCTTCTTCTTTTTTCCTTTTTATGTCCGAAAACAAAAATCATGACCATTACTGAAGTTCTTGTCAGGATATTTGCATGGCTTTGACAATGAAGGTTTCCATACGAGACAGAGAGGATCATGATGCTTTATATATGAAATTGGCGGTTTCTTCATTAACCCAGTTTCCATGGAATATTAGAACTCTGCAACTTGGCTTGAAGAAACTAATGCAATGAGTGCCGCTTACATGAAGGAACAACATTGAGGAATAACGAAACTTGGGTTCAGTAATTTTTCCTTCCAAAATTGCCTTCACTAATTCTTTAGTTTTCCGGCTTTGCCTACTGTTGTTACTGTATATCTTCTTTGCATTAGAGCAATCAGTGAGGACCAACAAGGCTAGATCTGGCTTGTGAGGTCACTCAACCTAGGCGGCCATGCCAAATGATCCCACATGCTGAGAAATAAACCTTGTTATTGAATTCTCTACCATACTTTTGAGATTAGGAGTTAATACAGGAAATCTAGCACCTGCAACATTACATTTCCAATCCCTTCCATAACATCCTTTGTATCTCCTAGCTGTTCAGTCGCAATAAAGTTCATGATGGCAGAACTTTATATGATGAAACATTGTAGAATTTAGCGAAAAGGCTAGTAATATTTGTTAAGCATTCAGGATTAATTTGATTAACATCACTCTACTTCATCAACCAAGAAAGACGAATGGACAAGATCGAAGATTGAATAATTCGCACGGGCCACGAATGGCAGGAAAGGTCCGACCCAATAAACCGAGCGTGGGCTTTCGAACCATACGAAGTTTGACATGGTCAGGAAGACACTCAACAAATCAAGAAATGAATTGAGTAAGACTTTAAGCTTTGTGCCATACCATATTAAATGTTTAAAGTTTGCATAAATTTTTTTTTTCTTTTGAAACTTCCACATTTTGCATGTCTTTTCAGCCAATTGTGGCTAATTATTTCGATTAAGATGTCCTGTGATAAATTCTCTAGTTCATCCAACGTCAAGTCTAATTATATAAACCAAACATCTATTAAATTGATGCTGCATAAATGCGTGAAAATCGGTCAAATATATGTAACTTCTGGTTCTAGTGATGCACCGATGCATGCATGTCTAAATTAATAGTTAGCAAAGAATGATTTCCGTGAACTCGTACAACCACAAAACCACAATTCACTTTTAAATTGTTGGATGTGAAAATTTAAATACAGAGACATCATTGAACTCCATGGAATCACTCGATTGGAGAGATAGGTAGGTCTGAGGCCTTAGTTTTATAAAAGGCCAAAGTTAACAGCGTCCATGAAGTCTTTATTATGCAAGGCAATTTCCATCAATCCTGAATTTATTCGAAGACACAAAAATGGGGATAACTAGGTGATTGTTTCGTCGTCGTCATCCGTCGTGCAGAGCTTTTGATGTCAACCGCCGCCTCCGGACCCATATTTCTTCCCGAATAGGAGGAGCTGCAGCTTGTCGTAGCCGGCAAGGACACCCGCACCGGCGACAGCCCGGAGGATGTTCGCACCAGCACCTTTGAAGAGCGATTTTGCGCCCTCCTTCTTGATGATCTGTTGGAAAGCGTCGATGGAGTTCCTGTACTTGACGGCCTCTCCCGACGTCATCATCATCCTCCTCCGCACTGTATCGATCGGGTACGACACCAGCCCAGCACCGATTGTGACTACCCAGCCGAGCAAGAAACTCGCTATGAAACTATCCTGCAATTGTACAAGCAGAGCGCAAGTTCAAGGCATAGCATAGCAATACTAAAATTACATAAAAAGCTGCACACATTGACATTCTGAAAGAGATGGAAAGCTTATATACCTGCAATTTTCCGACCAAAACCACCGGCTTGAGAGAATCGTACATACCGAAGTAAAGCCCCCGGTAGACTATGATCCCAACGCACGAAACGGTGAATCCCCGGTAGAGACCGGCGATGCCGTCAGACTTGAGCGTCTTCTTGTAGACATCGATCAAGCCGTCGAACTGCCTCTGGCCGCCCGTCTTGGCGACCTTGGCATCACTTGCCAGACGGGTCCGAGCATAATCCAGGGAATACACGAAGAGTTGAGACGTGGCGCCAGCGGCTCCACCAGATGCCAAGTTGCCGGCGAACCACTTCCAGTAGCCATCCCTTTCCTTCTTGAAGTTGAACATCCGCTTGAAGTGATCTCTGAACGCGAAGTTCAGGGCCTGGTTTGGCGAAGAAATTAATTATAGCTCGTACAACGAACCGCGAAAGTATGCCGGCAGAAACTGACCTGGGTCGGGAAGTATCGGAGGACATTGACAGTGTTGCCTCTCCACAGAGCAAGCACGCCTTCGTCCTTGATGACCCTCGCAAAACAGTCGGTGATCCCCTTGTACGGTTCAGATAGCCGGCCGGACTTGAGCATTTCGTCTTGATTTTGGATCAACAGCTTGACGCGTTCGATCGGAGCAGCTGCCGACTTGGAAACAGCTGCAGATACCGCTCCCATGAGGAAATCCTCTAAGAACGTGGACACTTTCTTTTCAGCCGGAGCTTGAACACAAATGGGAGAGCGAGAGGACAGCAATGCCAGACCACTGCTCTCCCGGAATGCTGGAGATGGAGGACTCCGCGACGCTCCATAGCTACAAGCGCTCGCGAAATCATGCAGTCCGTAATTTCTCGTGCAGGCGGCGCGCAAAAGCAGAGACGCAAGGTGAGACTGCCCGTGAATTTTCTGAATCACCGACGGATGCTGCAATCCATCGGCCATGTTTGCGACAGAGGATGGCGACCTGCAAATTGAAGCTCGTGAGCATGCAATTTTCAAATAGGATCGCGAAACAAGCAGAATATTTCTCCGTTTAATCAAAGCCAAGAAGCTCCTTCAATGCACAGACAGCTTTCCCATCATCCATCACCGCACGACTTCGCGGGAAAATTAGGCGGACAAATAAAGAGCAGCCTGTGCAGGGCAGCTTTAGCACGAAGATCCTAGAATCTGAGATGAACGAAACGAGCACATCATCTTAAAATTCTCCGTTCATCGCCCGAAATTAATCCTAGACCCCATCCCCTATAACCCTTCAGTAGGACCGAAATCTCCACTTTACAGGTTTAAGGTAATATCATCAAGCAAAGGGAGATATGCACACAGCAACACAGTTGACCATGTCAAACCACAGATGTAATGATTTTCTCTTCAACTCGACACTCATTCAAAATAGTTTCTCTTATCCTACGGCAAAACATTTACACACGGAAGCCGTTCTTCACTTGCTCACCTGGAAAAGCCGTCACCCATATGGAGAGATGAAACGCTAGAACGGCAAATTCAAGGCCGTGAATGACATGTAAAGGCCAACAAAAGAGCGCAGAGAGCAGAGAGAGGGGGAGGGAGGGGGAGACGGAAACCTCGAGAGAAGCTGGATAGGTCTTGATGTTCGTTCCAGAACTCCCGGAAATACGAGGGGCTGTCAAATCTGGCAGCTTTGTCATCGTCTTTACGTACGGCACGTAAGTCTGACGGATGTTGGACACTTGGCTTTTGCTTCTCGGACGATTTTGACCATGGTTCTTTTTGTCAATAATTAACAACTCTGCCACCATTTTCACTTGGTCTGGCCAAGTCATTTGATACTGTACAGTCCTGTAGCTCGCTTATCTATTTCATGTCATCTCCTACGTAAATTTTTCTAGGCACGTGGAGAAACTGAACGTTCTCTTCAAATATCACTAGCGAGCCATATGTATAAGCCAAAAGGCTTCTTCATGGAATCATACATGTTATTTTATATTTCATCATATGGTCAGATCTTCATAACGGTGTCAAAATTCTAACAAGATTATGCATACATACTCAATTTCGATCAAGAAATGGAAAAAGTATCTCATTTCTACCAACCCTACTGACCAATTGTGGTCAAACATGCAATGAATGATCATACCCAAGAGCACTTCATCAATTAGTGATGTCGAGTGAATGAAAACGTGGTACCTTAGAATTTACGAGAGTACATGACAAGTGAACACGATCGCTGAATTAGTGGGGAAGGTGTGAGCGCTCGCTTAGTAACCTAAAAAGAAAGCAGACGTGAAATAGGAGCGTCAGTTCTATAATCAACTTTACCAGTTCCTTCGATGGGCTTCGCTGAGAAGCCTAAACATCACGAATCAGCGATTGTCTCTGGACTTCTAGTTACATCGACAAAGTCGACAAATTCAGATGGATAGAAGTTTCGGATCGAGGGTTGACGATTCTGCACAAGACCCGAGACGACTGGTCAAACACCAAATCTCGGTCAGAGGACACACAGCAACCAAAAGAAAAACATACACGCTCGATTTCGATTGTCACGTTGGCCTCGAGAATGATCGTCCAAACAGGAGCGGTGATGTCCGAACTTACCAGCGTCTTAGATTCCGGCTTGAAGAGAATGTTCTTCATTCGGACCGACGTTCCGGGTCTATTAGAATTAAGAATAGGAATTATTATCAGTGACTCCGTTACTTTTTTGACTCAATCGAATGACAATTGGCTACGCATTTGTGAATTTCGAAAAGAGAATGCAGCTAGAAAGACGTCTCTCTTGAATTATGCTTTTTCTCTTCAATTTCAAGATGTATTCGTGCAGTTCTCGTCTTTTTGGTCTTAGTGGTTCTAATTGATGATTCCAGAGCAACGCACTTGTTAGCAAAACCCAAAAAAGTTTTTAAATTGCTTAACTTTTTGATAAAAGAGAGAGAGAGAGAGAGAGAGAGAGAGAGAGAGAGTGCTAGACGTGGGTAAATACCTAAGTAACACTAGTATTAACTTATGGTACGTCGAAATTCATCACATCATCAGGTAATCCTTCTTGCAGATTAGCAAACTGCACGTTAGCGATCTGGTAGTCCGGGGTAATGGATTGTAATGTACCCACTGGAACACATTGTACACGAAGGAAAGATGGAAATCACCAGTTGTGATTTCTGATGGACAAACAACACAGGAAAGTCTTTGTGAAATAACTCCGATGAGAAGACAATCGGAAGTTTGTACAAGGATAGATACATTAACATATCAGAGATGGTTTATGACATTCTTTCCATGAATGACAGATACCAACATTGTGACAGCAGACATACTTAAGGATTGCAAGGGCTCTTGCTCTACAGGATACGGATATATACAAGGTCTATAATGAAATTCCTCTCTTCAAAAAAGAAAGAGAAAGATGGTGGCGAAAAAACGGTTTATAATGACCGTATGCATCATCTGGATAATGATGCAAATATGTCGACCTGCTAAATCCTCTCCGGTTGAGGACTGTCAACATAACCAGCTCTTTGGGGCACTCAACATGGAACACAAAAATGTATTGAGGCACTACGCTGAACACAAGGATGATCTTTGCCTCACGAGCGCCTCCTTAAGCTTCTGAATAAGCTGTTTATTGGAGCTCATGTAATCTTCGAAGGATTGCCTCACACTCCGCAACAAAGTTATATCATGGTTGCCGGGGCCCATGTTCAGTAACTTTGTGAACATGTTCTTCCATAGATCAACATTCCAGTATCTAAAAGCAATTTAAGCAGGAGAAAACTGTCTCAGCTGACAGGAAAGAGCATTAATTATAGCAGAAGGAAGTTGAAACCAAATGGGATAAAATGGACTTTTGCTGGGAGCAATGACATAATTTCAGATAAGACTGAGAACTGATTATTCCTCTAGCAACTGGGTGCTGGTCAACAAGTTCAATGGAGAGTGAAAGAGAAGTACCGTTTAAAAGTGGATTTTGGTCGATAAAGATAGCTTCCATCTGAGGATATCCTCTTTTCTATTTCCATGTAGGTACCATGCAACATCATGTGGACAACTACACAAAGACCATATATGTCTGCCTGTGTGCAGCTCAAACCGAAGCAGCAATAAGTCAAACAAAATAACCATATATTGTGGCAAGCAACGGCAATTCGAAACAAATTTTATACCTGATACCTCCATGGCTTATCCTCTTGCATCTCAATGCAACGGAAGCCAGAAGTCCGGCAATCTCCTTTGAATACGGTATGATCAGGAAAAAGATGCAAATCTATTCCCCTTCCCCAGTCCACAAGACAAAGACCCTGCATGATGTTCTGAATAAACCTAAAGAATTCCAACTAGCAGATCAAACCACTATAGCCTTCAAGCAAATTGAACTGACCTGAGCACTCCATGGACCGCTATGATCCTCAAATCCATTTATTGAAAGATCATCCCTATCAAGAAAAACAAACAATTTATAGCACCAATTATCCAAATGAACTAAGGTTATCCACATTGATGGGAATAATGCCAAAAGCATCCGGGTTCCTGGTCTTATCATGTCAAATCTGGGTGAGGAAACAAGTTTAGCTTTTCTATGGTATCTCAAAGTTTCTTGGTCAAAAGGATTTCTAAAAATTTTTCAATTTAAAATCTGGACATGTGCAGAAACATGCTGAACAAACAACTAAATGCAAAAGGCTAAAAATGACATACAATGAGATGAATGAAAGGTTGAGACATATAGACAAGGACACAAGCAGTATGGTCTATGACCAATCTACATATTGGAAAACCAATAACGACTAACGAATTGGATGGTGTAAATTGACAACATTCATTCAAGTGCGTAAGCTAGGCTTTCACCTTGCATATCGAATGAGTAGATTATCAGCCTTGAAATCTCCATGAATGATGCCAACAGCATGCAAAGTCTCTAACATGCGGAGCATCTCTATAGTGTAATAAATGCACAGCACTTCTTCCATGGTCTTGCCATTCACCAAATAGGAGTTTATAGCATCCTGCATGCAATACTCAAGTGATATTCTGGAAAAGTATGACTTGAGCAAACCATGAATAGGAGAGTCATATGCCTACCTGAAGTGTCCCGTGGGATAAATAATCACTTACAAGTATGCTACAGTCTGAGTAGACGTGCATTCTATGGGCAAAACCAAAGGCATGCCTCTGAAATACAAAAGTTTCATGAAAGTGATCATGTAGGGAGTATCAAATAACAGTTACAAGGAAGAAAGCCTACATAAAATAGCATACTTCAGAATCTATGATCCGCAGGTCAAGTTGTCGATACATGTAAAACTCCCAAGGGAAGCCAGGCTTTTGTATCTGCAAGAGTTTCTCATTTTAATTCAAAGTCACAATAGCCCATTAAAAAGATAAAAGAAAGGGAAAGGTAAATACTGAGGAAGCATAAGCAACCACCTTCAGTGCAACAACTTCATCTGGATTACTGTCTACATGGGCTTTAAATACTTGGGCAAAATTACCTTGACCTGCACAGCCCTTGATCTGGTATTTCTTTCTGCCTTCCAACATCAAAAGGTAGTATTGGAAGTGGTAAGTTTGTGGAGTGAATGACATAACCATAGTGTTTTCTTTTTATAGGACAACATGACCAATGTGTTCTAAAGATGACTTATATATGTAACTCAACATCAAGTGTCTTAAAACAGCTGACATTAGTAGCAAAGACTTAAAATGGTTGAGAGGGCATTAACTTGTGAAAGAAACAAATAAATAGGCATATCTAAAGACATCTATGTGAAGATCACAAAGAGGAAAATATTAGGAATCACCTATCTCAATAACTTTATTTCTTGATAAATTACGAGAAGGTAAGGCCACCTTTCCAGAATATGCTTTAGGACTTGAATGGTATCCCTAAACAAGCAGCACAAACTATCACATGCCAAATCTTTAAAATTATGATAGAATCGTGAAAGACAACCAAAGAATGTCTCACATCGTATTTCATCAGTTGAGAACTTATCTTCTCCAGCAGCTCTTTCATCGTGGAGGTGGACCATGGATTGACATAAGTCTCTCCAAGCTTTATCTGGTCTCCATTATCAGCCTGCAAAAAAATGAACCAGTTATCTCATAATACGTTAGAACACAAAGTATAAACAAACTCACAAACAGGAAAAGTGGACCTAATTCAGAGTAATCCTGTTCTTCAAGATTTTCAACACCTTAAAATAAAAATTGGGTATGCCATGGAATTTCAATCAACCGGAAAGCTAGTAATATTAGCTTAGAAACATTTATTGATGCCATAGGCCCATAGAATCGTAGGATAATATTTTTGTAAAATAGAGAATGATGGCACAGGCAATCAAGGCAGTGATAAGCAGCATGACTAACCCATAGCCATTAGTGAGGATGGAAGCGACGTAAGGATAGTTTTAATGGGCAAACTGATCACACATGATAACAACAAATCAGCGCAGCATAATGCTCAAGAATACTGCCACCACTCCTGAACAGTAAACAACTTCACTGATGACTAGTACCCTCTTCGTGCCACTCAAGACAAACAACAAGTAAAATTCATTTTCTTACTTTCCCAACTCAACATGAAAGGATTGTTTCTAAGAATTCCAAACTTAGGATGCTGTACAATCATGAATACATGCGGCCACAAGAGTAAGACCAAAAAGAAGAGTTTCACTTCTTCTCTTCAGTGAGCATTAAATGTGCAATCCTTAGGAAAGTAGGACTCTAGCTAGCTAACTCTTCAAGCATGGCCCAACTATTCATATTGAAGGGTTTAACTCACAATAAAGAGTGTCATCAAAGGGAAGAATGATGAACTAAGTAGCATGATATTGTCAGCAGTCCACCTTGTGGCAAAAACCATTATCACCATAATCAACCTGGAAACAAGAGAAGGGTGCCCTGGGGTCTTTCTGTACGCCTATGTTTACAGCTCTATTGAAAAGGGAGCAGCCAACAATAAAAGCGAAGAATTACCAACAACAGATAGGCAGAACTTCTTATTGGAAATCTATGGTTTTTTTACTATTCATACCTTTAGTGAAGCAGTTGCGATTACATGGGACAACCTATCGAGAAATGCTGCCTGTGCCTTCTGCAACCTTGCTCCTCCAGCATGCCTAGCACCAATATGAACCTTTCAGATCACCTTAGTGAAAGCAATTCCCTCAAATTAGACACAAACAGCTCGCGTGACATGGAAAAGGACCTGGCGATGCCCATTTGGTAAACCTTAACAGCCTCATGCAGCTGTCCTCTGGCTTCGAGAAACAACGCATACAATTCATAGAACAACGGATTGTTGGGCCACAATGCATTATCATCCATTTCTTTGACGACGCTTTCAAAATCCTCACATGTATCTAACTACCAAAAAAAAAAAAAGAATTCAGGCACTTCAACGGCTACTGAAACAGTAAAAAGCCATAAGTCAAATACGAAAATCCGAGCATCATTGCAGGAACCAGAAACAGCAGAGATTTTGAGGCGCAGATTGGTTACATAGATAATCCACAGCTTGAGAAACCTCGGGTCATTGCGTATGCGGAGGTCGTCCCTGAAGGTGGCGATACAATCGGACAGGAGCCGGTTGAGATCTGCGATGGAGCTGCCGCCCGAGTTCACGTCGGCCAGCGCCTCGGAAACCGACCTGGATCGGGTTCGATTTCGGGCCTAATTAGATGCATGGCAGGAGGCAAATTCGGCTGAAACGTTTCAATCGACGAATTAGTTCGAATCCGAGGAAGGGAATCTACCTGAGCCACGGCACGAGGTCGGCCTCGCCGGCGGCGACGGAGGACGGATCGGCGGGAGCCGAGAGAGTGACCGCCATGTGCTCTCGGACCTTTGTCTCTGCGTGTGCCCGGACGGCGATTTGGGAAGAAGATGGAGATTGGAGCCGAGCCGCCGTCGGTTTGATTCGTGAAGGAGCGGGAAATCGGCGCGTTTCGATTTTGAAACGTTCGATTTGCGGAAAATTGCAAATAGGACCCCTGGATTATTATATTATTGCGGCCGATCTCCTACCATTTTAAATGTTTTGCAACGAACTCCCATTCTTTGTTTACAACTCACCAAAAAGTAGGACGGTCCAAGAATGGTAAAGCTAGATCCAAGTTACACTCCGTGAACATTTCTGCTAATTAATAGGCTCGTTTTGATTAATTTTAGCTGGTGATTTCACTTTACGAAGTTAATTATCGATTAATGACGGGTGGTGGTGTGTGTGGTGTGAGCAATGCCTTTTGGTTAGCATTTTGGATAGAATAAATCAAAGCAATTTTAAGAGAACAAAATAAGTAATATTTCCAATGTATATTTATATTATGCTATGAGATGTTTCTTCCAATCTGTGAAATATAATGCATTCTTAATAAGTATATGCTCGAGCACAAATTTGACAATATATAGGGTCACGTCATCCCATTCAAATGTACAGCCAATTTTTTTCTGTCCAATTCATGCAGATTTTGGGATTTGGGCATAAAAGGGTTGCGCAACTTCCCATAATATTAAATGTGTCACGCTAGATTTTTCATTGATTAATTAAAACTTTTTCTTCGACAAAAAAAAAGGTAAGACTTTAATAATTTGATCTGCAAACAAGTAATAATTTTTGCACAACTTTCAGACAGGTTGCAAACTTTGGCAAAATGAATGAGTTGCTGTCACTATTAATTGGAGATTAGGGTACATGAACAATGGTTGATGTTAAAAAGGATAGTACATAATTTCCCAGCGACGCTTCCCCCCTGGGTTCAAATGTTCTTGAACACCACCACTACGACATATCAACACATCAAGTACAAGGCTTGAGACTGAAGGATCGTGTAATCATCTCATAAGAGCAGCGGCACTGGAGGCTGCAGGAAGCAGGGTCGCTGCCTTCCTCATTTCCTTCCTCCGCAGCACACGCAGATTTGGAGACTTTGCTTTTGTTGTTTCCTTGGAAGACCTGTTCAAGAGTCAGACGAAATGATGAATTGAATCGTCCTCAAAATACGAGCAGGGTGGAGTTAAAGATCTGTGTTTAAGATTCGTACTTTTGGGGACAGAAGGGATGATCAAATTTCGGGATTGGCCTCGCGTGGGGAACCAGCGTCCTTCTTAGCTGTTTCAATGCTCTCTCTTCTTCAATCTGCAAAAAGGGCATCAGTTAAACACTACCACTCTTAAAAGCTAGTATAGCCAATAGCAGTTTAGAGTATTCAAAGACAGTACCATTTTAGCAGCCTCACTCTCCTCTCTGTATCTCTTGTACATTGCCTCTTTCTCTTTGATCTGGGAGGAACTTAATGAGTGAGTTGCAAGCCGAGAGATAATTTTTACAGTACATCATAATAGAAAGGAGGTTAGATTACCTTTTGATCAAATTCTGCTCTATCCACAGCCCGGTGGTCAACATGGAGATTAAACTCCTGGACTTGTGTGAGTGGTTTGCGGACTTTCTCAGGAAGTGGAATTGGATCCCTGCTGTGAGATCCAGCATAAATAAAAGATACAGAATGAGAAACGTTCGTGTTGGAAGGGTTCGGGCTTGGTATCACAAGACACAGAATGAGAAACGTTGTTGCCTTACTCTTTTAATATTGGCTGTGCCTTGAAAATCCTCATATGGGCCTCCTCCTTCTCCTTTCTTTTTCTTTCTTCCATTTCTCTTTGCATTTCCTCTTCATGCCTCACAAGACTTTCCAGTTGGAAGGGTTCGGGCTTGGTGTAATGCTTGGGCTCTGGCTTTGGAGGAATCTATGCACAGAAGTATGATAGCTTTTATTTTCATGTTTCTTTCTGATAACAGAAGCAAAACAAGCACAGCATCCATCCATACCACAGGGTAATCTGTTGTATACGGATATGGATTAGCTTTGGGAACCTTGGCTCTTTCCTCCTCCAACTGCTTTTGCACTAATTCCATCACAAATCTTCTTTCTTTCTCAGCTCCCCTTTCCTGAATTTGAAGGGGAACGCAAAAACACAATTAGAAAAACTAATTGTGCGACCAGATTATAACTTAATCTCAGGTAGTCAATTTTTACATACCTCCGTATGGAGATGGAAAGGATTAGGGGCTGTGTTTCTTGGAATTGGGTTCTCTTGTCGAGGTTCCGACTTCAATGAAAGCTGGAGAGTTACATAACCATTCAATAGAATTCATTAAAGTACTTGAAGATAAGTGCTTCTATTAGCTATGTGACGACACATTGAGAGAAAGGTGTACCTTGTCAAATAGATCGAAAACTGCAGTAGGTTGAGGAAACCGTTCATCTGTTGCAAAGTGGAACTCTTGGGGTTGGGTTATGTGCTTCTTTGTATTACAAAACATCCCCAAGTTCCCTTTACTCTCAAAAATCTGCAGCATTCAAACTCATCTGTATTACCAAAACTATATGAAGAATGAAAATGTCAGCAGCAATGTTGAAACACAGAAGTCAAACCTTCTTATTCAGAGGCCTTGCTTTAAATCTGGGTATCTTTTCAAGTTCCTCCAGCTCTAGTTCAAAGGAACTTTTCACTTGTTGTGGGCGGGCCCTCAAGGATGTTTGAAGGAGTGGAGTTTTAGGTTCTGTTAGATGCAATTTCCATCCGTGATTCTGTGCCATGACAATTGGGAGAAAATGTTAATATAGATGCCTTGACAAACACGACAAGAGCAGACAGAATAGGAGTGTGTCCCTCTGTACCTGATGAGATTTTTCCGTGGAGGCAACAGAAGCTGATTCTGCATTGTTATTGGCCCTTGATGTTGTCTCAAGATGGAACTCCTTCAAATAATGTGAAATATAGTTTAGTTTCCGAATGAAATACTCTTATAAATCCATTCTAGCTGCACCTAACAACTTCAATTTACCTGAAACTCAGGTGGCTTAGGTGTACTTCTCTGTAAAACTGGTAATGCTGGAGCTCCCAAAATCTATAGCATAGGGAAGAAAAAATGAACAATGAACTTTAGTTTTGATAAATTGATTTACTATGGCAGAAAGAAACAGGAGGGAGAAATTTACCTTCTTGTTCAATGGCCGAGCTTTGAATTTTGGAATTTTAGCCATCATCTCTTCCTCAAGCTCCGCAGAACTCTTTACTCTGACTGTACGGATACGTTGTGCTGTTTCAAGTTCAGGCTCTTTGGGCCTCGTAAGTGTGAGTTTAGTAGGCTTTCTCTGTATTGAAGCACCCATATCCTGAGGTTTAAGATGTAGAGAAATTGAAAAAAAGAGAAAAGAAGAAAGGGACTTGTTTCCAAGAGCAATAGTTCATCACAGAGTGTACAATGAAGAGATCTAGAGAAATTAGCTTACATGTGAAAGAGAACTACTAAGATGCGGTAATGACAAGTCTCTGGTACCAGACTGGAACTTCTTCATCATTTCTGCTGTTGATATGAACTGTGCCACTGGTTCCCTAACATATACCTTTCAAAATAAACTGACTAGTCAGCATTACCTAGACAAGTTACACAGAAGGAAAATGAAATGCAGTGGGGAATGCAAACCTTTCTATCTTCTTTCCCAGCCTTATTGGCTGCTGAACTGCATATGCCACTTGCAAGACCCAATTTTGATTTGTGAGGCAAATTTTGCGGTTTGACATTTAAGATCTGGAAAAAATAAAAATAAAAGTTCAAATGAGTCGCTCCATCACATCACCAATAGAAGAAGCCATCCCAACTAAATGAGAATAGCAGGGCTGTTGTAGGGCTCCACCTGTCTAGATTTCCCTCCTTCCAACTTCTGCCGCTTGATAGCCTGGTTTTCTTGAGCTACAGTGGAAGTTGCAGCAGGATTCTTCACATTTGTATTTCTGTGAGTGGAAACTGAGTAAGCCCTACTTTGTATTTGCATTTTTTTTTCAAATTCAATGCAAAAGATGATGATAAAACATGTATTTTTAACCTTTTAACACTCTCTGGTTTGGATTTCTTGGCTTGCGAAGATTGCACGTTCTGTTTAGGTCTCAACGTGGAGGGGTTCTTGATCAAACTGGCTATCTTCCTAGCTGTCTGACATTTCTTAGAATCATTCACTACATCTCCTTTTTGAGAAGCCATTACTGGTTTGGGGGTGCTAACTTCTGCTCCTTCTAGAACAAAGGACTTGCATTTCTCTTTGTCATCAGTTAATGCAGCATCCACCAATTTTGAAGTTGAATCACTAAAGTACAACAGTATTAGTCCCAATTTCTTTTCAAAGCCAGTCTCCCCTAATCCAGTAGTTAATCTGACGCATACCTGTCAACTTCTTGAGTGCCCTTACAAAGTCCGGCGTCCAACTCTTCTACTGATTTTTGTTCCTCACAAGCAGAAACCTGAAGAACTAAAATGGTCAGTGGCTACCTGGAAATGGGTTAACTTGAGAAGCTAGAATCAACGTATCATTACCATGTTGCTAGGGGCTTCATCAATATGCCCTTTGACTTCAGTGACCATCCCTTCCCCTTTGTCAGGCATGGAAGCTGTCTCACATTTAGTCATATCTTTTGAGACACAATGAGCGGTCATTGAATAAGATACCTCTGTTTCCTGATACAAGATAAACCGGCTATAAGATCTTCTGATGTTGGTACCAAGTACACAAATTTTAAGAACCATGAGGTGGAAAATTTCGTTCTACCTTCTGCGAAGCCTCTGCCTCACTGAAATCACATAAGGCCTCAACTTTGATGGATCTACCGGTCTTGATTCTGGCCATAAAAGCTACGCCATAGATATAGAACAAAAGGCTATATCACTTCACCTCACAATCCCAATTCACTTTGTAATTGTAATTCAATTAAAAAAGGGCAAGGTTGAACTAGGAATAAGATTCAATAATGCATCATCACTCAATTCTATTACAGCCAAGTAAATCCTAATAGCCCGACAATTTCTAGCTCGATCAATGCTTCGGAATCAGTTGCTTTTGTTAAAAGGCATCAAACACACAAATAACCACTGCACTAAGGCCTATCTCCTCTGTTTAGCAAAACCCTAATTCTCCCCCATTCAGTGCTGATGAAAATTGATTTCATCTGTTGATCCAACAAAAACCACAGAATTCAACAGAAGAAGAAGACGAATACGCCCCAAACCCAGGCCACTAAAAGAGCCAACTTATCAGACTGGTTATGGGCTACGCTCAACTCACTCGGTTGCAATTCCACTTTGGTGCTGTCCAATGAATCTCGATCACATAAGACATCAAAACACAATCATCCTCGAGAACTAAAGCAAGATGGGAAAACCCTAAAAAATGACGTTCCAAAGCGAAATGTCCGACAGACAGAATCAGCAACCAGGCAAAAATCAGACGAAAGCAACAAAAAATAACAACGCGTTTCCCCAATCACTTCGAGAGAGAGAAGGAGAAAACTTACGAGAAGGGCCATAGCTGAGGGTCGACTCGAACCAAAGCTCAGCTTTCCGCTGATCCTCTTCGGTCTCCCCATTGATGAAGTCGAAGAAGCGAGGCGCGGAGAACTCGTAGGCCTCGTCGATCATCGTCATCGACCCCGCGATCGCCGCAGCACCGCTCGGATCATCGGCCACCGCCATCTGGAAATGGTGGGATTCGTCCGACTAAAAAGGAAATTGGGGGCGAAGGAAATTAGGGATTTTTTTCTTCCTGCGCTCAATCGATCATGGAAAATGCCCTTTGATGGTTAATGAAAGAGAGAGGGGGGAGAGCCAGAGGCCGCGTGGGTATAACGTTAGGCTCGTCCCCGATCCCAACGGTCGAAAAATTTTGAAATGCGCTCAACGGCCAGCGTGTCTTCCAACGGCTATATTCCACGGTGTGGGCTGCGGACGACCACGAATGGCGTCGTTTCATGTCCAAGGGCATAAACTCCTTTGTAAGTGAAGTGATATATGAAAAAGAGCAACTCAATGGCGACTTCATGCCGATCGAGGGTAAATGAAATAAAATTCATTAGCTATTCCAAAAAAAAAATCATGAATAAATGATTTACTTGTTATAGACCATTTTAAAAAGGAAATATTTAAAAATTATATCTATTAATTCTTAACGGTGAGTATTTTGTCATTAGATATCTAATTTATCGTTTTGTAATTTCTTCACATCGACATTTTTTATGCCTAAAACCCGCATTAATTGAAGTGATTAGACTCCGGTGATCAAACTATCATGTTTCAATGTATGTGACTCAAGTATTGACCTAATTTGATCAAACTCGAGATTTTGATCAGTCTTTTATAATCTCAACTGACACCGTGTTGACTTTTTTTCATCGGAACTCTGATTTGGCCCTAGTAAAATTGCCTTATGTATATTAAGGCAGGATAAGGCAAGTTTTCGGTTCCTACATCCTAGAAGGTTAGAAAAGAAAAAAAACAGGAGCTCCCATCTTAAAACTCAACCAGTTTCTGCAACATTTGCTATGCAAGAAGTTGAATTCTTGCAATCTTTCAGGAGATGAAGAAGCGTGGTTTGAGGTAATCTCAAAAGGCATGAACTTTTGGTACATTTAATTTCTAAAAAAATCTATTTCGACACAACTATTCCTTACTAGGAGTTACTCCACATCTTACTGAATCGCCACATCTTATTGAATCGCGGAGCATGGAATTCACATGACCTCGATGAGTTACTGTGCATCCTCCAGTCCATGCGCTTTTCGCGTAATAAAACCGGCCGGGTCGAACTAGGCCAAAGCTTTCTATGCGTGAACCGTGAAAGACAACTCTCGCCAGGACAAATTGGGTTCCACCAATGCCTCCAATGTCGTATGTTGTCCGAACCCTGCTCATAGTGCTCTGCGTTTCAGCCTCGGCCGCGGCTTCCAGGCACCGTACTTGCCAATATGTGGACGAGTACTTCCCAGACTGCTTCGATTATCTGGTGGGGTACTACACCATCCCGCCTCAGGAATGCTGCAGGGGCGTCGGGGTGCTCAACTACATGGCGCATCACTTGATGCGTCCGCGTGTGATATGCCGGTGCATCGAGGCCATGGTGAAGGGATTTAAACCTCAGCTAATGGCCTCCCGGATCGAGGCTCTCCCTGAGTACTGCGGCATGCATCTCAGCTTCCCCATTTCCGTCAGCATGGATTGCTCTAGGTAGAGATTAGTCCTGTCTCTCTGTCTCTTTCTAATGATGGACACGATTCCATGACAGCAGTTGTTTCTACTGTTTGCAGGGTTCGCTAGGAGGGATAAGTCAGGAGCCTGTTCAGGTGGATTGAGCAAGAACTGGTCCTGACGGAGAGAAGAATAAACTGGAGAATAATTTGACTTATGGCTTACTTTATTATAACTTGGAATAAACTGATGCAGTGGAGTTTTAACTTGATATTGAATGATTCAGCTGATTTGTGAGATGCTGCTCATGGCATTGTCTTTCTTGTTCTCTCATGCTGCAGGAACATACTTGACCATGCCAAGTTGCCAAGAACTAATCAGTACATTGGCTCTCATGAGTTCACACGAATCAGAATAAAAATGGCCTATCCGCCCGTTTAGCAAGAACCTCATTAACCTACAAATCCATCTTGAGACATTAAAAATGCAGCAACGACTTAGAAATGAGATGTTAAAGGGCTCGACATCATAATTTAGGGAAAAGGAGTGCTGCATTCTTGTGTGGAACCACATCGGCACATGCCATCCAATCTACTTCAAGTTCCATCAACTGGGTTATTGCATTGCGATCAATGACAGGAAGGAGCCAACATTCGCTGAAAACACGGCGGCAGCACCATTGTCCCTTGACAGCAAAATGCAGATGCCAGTAAATCCTTCCATTTGAACCATTAAGCAAGGCCGACAGACCGCGAAAGCTCTTCTTGGACTCAAGGAGCTTGATTAAAAGTCCACGAAGATAGATCTTGCTGATGATGCCCAGTAACCCATCTCTATACCTCGCTCGTACAAAATTTAACGGATCACTTTGTTGCTCGAGGTAGTTCTTTAGGCCCTCAGCTTTCACAGATCTATCTAGTTACTCCAATTTGCTGAAAATTTTGGCATTCAAATCCTTAGTGTTTTGAAATTTGCTGATTCTGCAGTATGCATTGCATCGTGCTGAACAAGAGTTTGATGAAAACAATCGGAAGATGTCTCCACTCTTCTTTGCCCTGTATGAATTCCGTTCGAGACAAGAAGTGCAAAAAAAGAAAACTTTGTTGATTACCCAATTTGGTGTTCTTAAGATTCCCCACGTAAACTGAAACTTCTCAATGTTTTGTCATCTATTCCTTGTTTCCGTAAACAAAGCAGCAATTCATGGATCATGACAATAACATGACCAACGACCCTGACCAATACATTAAGCAACATCTCTTATTTGTACTCGCTGTTAGGATTGAAAGCACAAGTTGCAACCGAAAAAACGAGAAGTACTCGGCTTTAGGTTGATCAGCAATGGTCCGCATCAGTATAATCCATCTTAGTCTATTGCTCCCCTTGTTCGCGCTGTCCAGGGGCGATGAGTTCACATTCTGCGTTGA
The DNA here is from genome assembly GCA_014182735.1 of Corymbia maculata. Classification (NCBI taxonomy): domain Eukaryota; kingdom Viridiplantae; phylum Streptophyta; class Magnoliopsida; order Myrtales; family Myrtaceae; genus Corymbia; species Corymbia maculata. The sequence goes on from CM024682.1 coordinate 15,307,302, forward strand.
CGTGTACCAGCAGTTCGCCGACTGCATGGAGTTCCTTGAAGGGCTCGCTCCTGAGCCCCCGAGAGCCTGTTGCGACAACCTGCCGACCCTCAACGACCTTGCCAAACAGAACCAATTCGGCCCAGAACTGCTGTGCCGGTGCATCGAGGACATTGCACACGTGCTGGACACCCCGTACGTCACCTCCCGGATCGACGATCTCCTTGGAAAGTGTCAAGTGCATCTCAGCTTCCCCATCTCCAACGCCATGAATTGCTCGATGTAAAAGCCCTTCCCGGTCCCCCCCTCCCCCCCTCCCTCGCCCCCTCTTCCACTTTCTCGTGCGCTCTGATTAAACTTCCACTGCGGCAAATCAACTTACCTTGTGCTGTGCTCATGCAGGGTTGAGTCTTGGGGCATGACGAGACAAGCGAAAATGATGGGCTGAATCGGATTGATTAAAAGCTCGAGTTGACTAATGAATAAGGACAGTACGTCCAATGCACGGAGTCTTTCCTCTATACTTTAAGGAAAAAAAACACAAAAAGAAAAATCTGTGAACGGTAGTTGCTGTGGTCCACCGTATTTGACGAAGTCCATGAAAAAGGCATTCAAGTTGATCAAGTTGCACGCTTGAGGATCTTATCTACACCAGATTTTTCCAGCTAATCTCAGAGGTGCTTTAAGAGCTAAGGCTCCATCCAATCATATCGAATTCAACTATACATTAGATCATTTAAGCCGAAATATGCAACATGAATAACATATATCAACTATATAAACAACAAATCACCTAAGATATAGACACAGTACTAAGACCGATCGACTAATGTCATGATTGGAAACTTCTGAGGTGAACTCAACTTCGGAGGCAAACAAGAGAGAGAGCACAATTTTCTAATCATCAATTATTGTTGGAACATTGCGATTAGCGAGACTCCTAGTAGTTACCGGGGGCAGCTGCGACAAGTCGTTTTTTCGACGTTTAAAAAGTCTTTATGCGTCGGCAATAGACGACGAGTCGCATCGTTCGTTCGCTTCGAAGGAACCCAAGAAGTCAAACAAAGTCGTCGGGAGCGACGCGTTATCAAACCTCTCAAAAACGCGGGGCGGGACCTGGACGGTAGACCGATAAAAATCGCCCACGAGAAAGTCAACCTTCTTCGTTCAAAACACGAGCTCCTCTCTCTCTGTGCGCGCAAAGCCTTGCAGAAGAAATCAGCGATCGATCGTCGTCATCATGCACGGCAGAGAAATCCTGCACAAGATGAAGGTTGGTTGCGTCTATCTATCTATCTTGTCTCGTCTCGCTTTCTCTTCTTCTTTCTCCCCTCGGGAGCAATCCACCAGCACGGGAGCGGTTTCTACGCTCTGCAGCGACTCGCTTGCCGGCGTGTACGGCGGTTTGAGCTCGAAATCCGGAGTCGCCGCGCCGCGGCCGCGAGTTTGGTTACGATTTTACTGGTTTGTCGGTGGAGAGGAGGCGGCGCATCTCGTCTTCCGAGACGGTTTGTTGCTCGAGCCTGGCGCCGTGCTCCGAGCTCAACTCGCGCCAGGCTCGTGGCGAGCTGTGTCCCGATCGGATTTTTAAGGATCTAATCGTGATGAGCGGTGCGGAATACTGTTGTCCAAAGCACGTATCGATTGCGGTTTATTAGATTTTGAGGCGCTGGTTACCTGCAGTGAGATATGTAGTACCGATTGCTGGATTCGACGTGAAATTTCGTTAACGAAATGTCTCTGCAGTTGCTTAGATATAATTAGTATCTTTGTTATATGTAAGTTCGGTTCTCATACCAACACACCGTCGATCTACTATGTAGTCCCTGTTTTGGGGATTGATTGGGATTTCCGGACGAACTGTCGTGTCCATCGATGCCTTCGAGCTTCTTGCAGGTTGTGTAAATTTGTGTATCGTCCGCAGTTAAGGATGGATTACCCTTAGCGATGATGTCTATTGAGATGCAAAAGTACTTGAGCTCTACAACTTTTCTCGAGTGCTGCAAACTTCCAATTATGTTTGCAGAAGACTTGCTGAAGTGGCCGATTATGCTCACTTCAGAACCTACACATTATACTGGTATCAGTGGTATTAGTAATTATCAAGTAATGGTGGACCAGAGAATTTAAACCTCAATTAGTTATTCTGTGAAACATGTAAAAGAATCAGATGTGACAGTCATATGGGAGGGAAGTAAAATATATTGCAAAATAAGATGTAGTGACTGCATGAAGAACTGCATGGAGAGTTTCCATTAGTAAAAATAGCAGAATGTGTAGCGTTCCATGTGCTAGTGCTGTTGTAGTTTGTAACTGTGTTTATTCCAGTGGTTGACTTTCTAGCAATTCTGTTAGCTTAGCTGCTTTGCTAATATACTTCATCAATGCTTGCTTGCACAGACGTTTTTAATTTGAGTATTAGGGTTAGATTGCTCGAATTAGGAGAAGCGTGTGTTTGTGATTTATGGTCTCCTCTTGAGTCAGACCCCAAATAACTTTTTGGTTTTTTTGAATGTAATGGAAACTCTCAGTTTTGCATAATCTGGCTGTCTAGAGATTACCTGTTTCCTTTGCTTATTCAAAAAGAAACTGAAGATATGATTACTGTTATTAGTTTCTTTCTTAGTAGTTGGCTTTGATGCTGTCTCTTTTCCTAAGACTCTATTGGTTTTATATTTTTGAGGTGAAAGCCAGGTTAAGTTCATGCTTGCCAGACACAGGAAAGGGTAAAAGCAAAGCTTCTAAGAACATCACCCATGGCTATCACTTAATGAAGGGAAAGTCAAATCATGCCATGGAAGATTATGTAGTTTCCGACTTCAAGCAGGTGGAATCAAAAGAGTTGGGTTTATTTGCAATATTTGATGGTCATTTAGGCCACGATGTCGCAAGTTACCTGCAAATGCATCTGTTTGACAGTATTTTGAAGCAGGTAATGCATGTTAGTTCATTTAACATCTGGCCATTAAAATTTTTGCAGTTATTTCTATGTTGCTTTGTTGATCTTTGTTTCCCTTTGATAAGTAAGTGCCAAACGTTTGATAGAATGATTATTTCTATGAGCAGCCAGACTTCTGGGCTGATACTGAAGCTGCAATAAGGAGAGCCTATCATACAACGGACAAGGAAATATTAGAGAAAGAACTTGTCTTAGGAAAAGGAGGGTCAACTGCAGTGACGGCAATACTTAATGGCCAGGCTTTGGTGGTGGCAAATGTAGGAGATTCTCGTGCTGTCATATGTAAGAATGGTGTAGCCAAACAACTATCAGTTGATCATGAACCAAACAGGGAAAAAAGGTCGATTGAAAACAGAGGTGGATTTGTATCCAATATTCCTGGTATGTGGCTACTGAAATTCATGCCGAATATTCTTGTGCTTTCCTTTACTGTCACGTACCAGTTTTTGTGCAATCTATAATTGATCGCAAGGCAGTAAAGCTCCTTTATAAGACTCGTTGTGCGATAAAGTGTTCCCTACGAGAGCCAGTAACCTTATTTGAAGAAGTTTTATGCATTATTTTCTTACCCAGGACGGGTATGAATATTGAGCTTTTACATTAGGAGTTTTTCTCCAAGTTTCCTACCTAGTGTTGGTATTAATCATAAGAAAAGCTTTAACTGGATATGAAACTTAAGAAGCTGCAGGAGGGGCTAGTGTCTATGTTTCTCAGATCCTTACAAACATAAGAATAAGACCAGCAATAGTACAACTTTTTGCGGGAGGGCTAATACCTATTTGCGCTTGCAGGAGATGTTCCACGAGTTGACGGTCAGCTAGCTGTAGCAAGGGCCTTTGGTGATAAAAGCTTAAAGATCCACCTGAGTTCTGAGCCAGATGTTGTAGTGGAGATGATTGATGATGAATCTGAATTCATCATTCTGGCCAGTGATGGGATATGGAAGGTCAGTCTTCCTAATACTGATCGTCATTAGATCTTTCATTCTCTCTTCCTGTTGCTCTTTATTTTAGGATAAAGAGATAAAGATGATAAGCATAGTCTAATCTAGCTGGAAAAAAGACTCATTTGAGAAGCCGGTTATGCACATTTCCATGCGATAATATGTACTTGTTTCAAAGACTAGATATTTGATATCTTCACGATGCCCCTCCAGGTGATGTCAAATCAGGAAGCAGTGGACTCTATCAAAAACATTAAGGATGCTGAGTCGGCTGCGAAACATCTGATAGATGAAGCTCTTAATAAGAACAGCAAGGATGACATCTCTTGTATAGTTGTAAAGTTGCAATGAGGTTTGGGTTTGATAATCAAATTTTTTTTGTAATCCGTATGCGTGGAAGCAGACATAGGTAGGCCTCAATGTATTGCTATTAAAATTTCAAAATGCGTCGCTTTTGGGCTGTACAAATACCATCATGTTCGGCCATCACATGCAATGGACCAATAAGCCCTTTACTGAAAGCGAAGCACTATGCTTTGCTAAGCCAGTGGACTTTAAAGGCTGATGCTGCGAAATCAGGATTAACTTTGAGATTTCGGGTTCCTTCATTCTGTTTCTAGAGATCTCTTCTACAAGTTCCCGTCGACGATTCTTGTCACTGGTATAAGCATGACGTCATGTCTGTTGGATGATTCTTGATATAATGGTGGGCGGCGACATGAGAGAGAGAGAGAGAGAGAGAGAGAGAGAGAGAGAGAGCAATTTTAACTTAGCCTGAAGAACTTACTCAATAACTCCAGTCCAGCCAAATGAAATTTGCTTTTGGGGGAAGTCTATCTGAAAACCTCTAGCAACCTAGTGAGTTCGTCGAGCACATCTGATCCGAACCTGTCCTTTTTAGGCTTTCGGCTATCTTCTTCGTCTTTTTAAGGTTTTTGGGTTTTTTTTTAACCACGATTATCATTTCGCACCACGTGTCAAATGCTGACAGCAATAAGACATGATCACTCGTTGAATTTAGAGACGCCCCGAAATCAATCGAGGGCCAATCTCTTCCCTTCAACTACGAAGGCGAGACAACTGCCATAGGGAGCACCAACGTGCTTCACACTCAGCTTTTAACTGCACTTTGTCTTTCCTATTTTGGTCGGTATTCGGGCATTCATGTAAGAAAAAGCTTAGCATCAAACTGAAATCCACCGATCCGTAGAATTCCAGGACGGCGTTTGCTGCGTAACTCCAAGCCATCACATTAACTCCCCCGTTTTTTTGTCTCCGTCTGCTCTTTGACATCTTCCTCCCCGTCGATATTCAATGACCCATCACCCCTTCATGTGATCCCAACGTGAAAAAGTCTTGGGACCCTCGTCCACATGGACGCATCCGGGCATTCCCTGATCCATCACAACCGTTCAAAAAAAGTTATCCCATCACACCGCAGCCGTCGATTCGGCGGGGCCCAGTTTCTCTGGCACATTTCCCGCCCCAAACCCGAATTTCGGTTCATGGAATCTGACTTTTTCATTTAAAAAAAAAATCCGAAAATGTCAGCTCCTGCTGTTGGTGCGTTGGGTAGGGTCCAAAAGGAGAAAACCCTAAGAGAGACTCGACGCATTACACATAGCCAACTCTCGTCACCTCCTTCGTCCTCGTGGGTCCGCCACGTACCCTCTTTTGCATGCGGATCCCTAATGCCATGCAGCCACGCATTCCGACCCCCATACCCTCCTCTTCCCCATTCTTGTCCTCTCTCTCTCTCTCTCTCTCTCTCTCTCTCTCTCTCTAGCCACCCTATATAGATGACCACTCCTTGCATCTCCCTCCATGTTCGACCTCATTCACAATCTCTCTTCAGCCCGATTCTTTCATTCACGCACAATCTCTTTTCTTGTCTTCGCTCGTTCCCCTAAACATGACCAGCGTCTGTGCGGAGCAGCACAAGTTCCACGCCTCCCACCAACTCTTCTCCCCCAAGAAGACCCTCGACATCCCCCCTAGGAAGCTCCTCGGCCGTCGGACCGCCTCTTCCGCCGTGCAGCACCAGCCGGCGCCGGCCCTCGATTGCCCCGACGTGTTCTCCTCCGACTACTCGCCGAGGGTCCCCGAGACCCCGCTCCAGAAGTTCCTGCCCTTCAACAATGGGGTTGAGGATGAGGACGAGGACTCTGACCCTTACTCGTCCGACCACTTCCGCATGTTCGAGTTCAAGGTGAGGCGGTGCACCCGCAGCCGCAGCCACGACTGGACGGACTGCCCTTTTGCTCATCCAGGAGAGAAGGCCCGTCGTAGGGACCCCCGGAAGTACCACTACTCGGGGACCGTCTGTGCCGAGTACCGGCGCGGGTCGTGCAGCCGTGGGGATAACTGCGAGTTCGCGCATGGCGTCTTTGAATGCTGGCTGCACCCTTCAAAGTATGTTTTCAAATTATAGAATTAGGATCAGTGATGATTGGCGAATATTAATCCTATTTTGCAGTATCGAGTTGATAAATTGTTTCCTAATGCATGTCATCTTTGATAAATTTGGGAAATATTTACAGCTTTCGATCTGAAAAAAAATTGTCAATGATCAAATGTTAATCGCGGTGTTAATGTCTCATATAGGTATAGGACTGAGGCATGCAAAGATGGCAGGAACTGCAAGAGGAAGGTCTGCTTCTTCGCTCACAGCGCCCGTCAGCTTCGCCTCTTGCCTGCGCAATCCGAGCCCAACTCTCCGCAAGAGATCAACCCCGAGAAGACCAAATTCCATAGCTCGGTTTCGCCTTCTTCGCTGCCCCACTGCTGCCTGTTCTGCCACTCGGTCACCGCCTCCTCGCCGACCTCTACCTTGCTCGGCATGTCCCACCTGTCACCGCCACTGTCGCCGTCCCAGTCCCTGTCGCCACCCCTATCGCCCCTCAAGGGCCGGTCGCTGAGTGGGTTCTCACCGATCTCGCGGTATGCTGACCGGTTGGAGCCGAGCTGTCTGAGCCAGGGTATGAGCTACAAGGACGTCCTGAACGAGATCATGACTTCGCTGGAAGTGATGAAGATGAGCGAAGTCTCGGCTCTTCCACACTCATCGCCCCTGTCGTCTGTCAAGAACCGGACAGCCATGCCTTGGGTTGATGTCACTAGCTGTGTGAATGAGGAGCAGACCCAGTTCATTCTTTCACCTTCAACCCCAAATCCTCCTCAGGTGCCTAGGAATTTTTTCGGCGGTGATCCTTCGAGCAATGAAGGATCGTTTGGCGACAAGATTAATGAAGGCAATTCTTGTGATGATCCTGATATTGGGTGGGTGAACGATCTCCTGATGTAAGCAGAGATGATGAATTGGATTCCCGGATGATGATTTTGATGATGCATTTTGGAAGAAGAAGATAAAGGCCAGAGCTGTACATATTGGTCGGTCGGCACTAGTAAGGAGTACAGGAGTAAATAAATATGTGGCTCGAACTTATATAAACGGGGTTTGGTGTATGCTTAATGTTTTAGGTTGTTGCTAAATATTGTTTTGGGGATTGATTTAGATTGTTGTTGTCTTTTGATGTATTGACGGTTGCTTGCTTGAGATGGGATTTCTTCAGTCAAAGATGTAATTAAGGAGGTCGAGAGAGAGAGAGAGAGAGAGAGAGAGAGAGATGACAAGCTTTCGTAAATTTTTGACTGATGTCCTAAGCTAATTATGATTTTGATTAATGTATTTCGTGTCCAAGTGAAACAATAATTCATTCTCCTTAATCTCATCACCTTTGGTAGAACATTCCCTTATGATTTGTGTGTGTTAGATGATGTGACTCGATAATGGAAAATACCTTATCTCATTTGGAATGACGAATCTGATAAACATACTTTATTTCAATCGATTGACTTGCTAAAGCGGTCGATCCGGCAGAGCTATACATCTGGCAGAGAACAAAGTGATCGATCGAGCCGGCAGAGATGACTCGAAAGCTAAAGTGGTATGTCATTAGCATCTAGTAATTTCTTCCCAATCTTACAGATCGGCTTTGATTGAGGCAGCAGCAGCATGTGCGCTTCGAGCGAAAAATCAAAACCCCCCAACAGGAAAGGAACACGTTGCAAAGCGGTCGAGCACTGTGTCTGAACACATGGCATGTGTATTGGGCCGTAAGGATTTCGATCGCACGCCGCACGACGGCATGGACCTTTACGGGGCGGTGAAATTGCATATGATGTATGATCCTATCTCCATCGTCCCGAAAGTCGAGCAACCCTTTTTCGAAACGTCGAGCGTACGCAAGCGGAGGGTTCGCACGCGGTTTCCGGTCGAATCGATCGTCATGATTTCACATGCAAATCCATAACATGGAGAAGGAAAGACACAGCCCCAAAAAGAGTCTCTCCCTCCCTTATCTCCATCTCTCAAGGATGGATGTAGCAACGCATCCGTGCTTCCTTGGAGGGAAACAGGATGAGATGAAGGAGCGGCGAAAGTGTAGGGTTCGGTGGAGACTTGTCCCCAAGAAACCTCGCAAGAACAGGGCATGGCATGGCCTTACCCCAGCTCGCTTCCCCCACTGCCCATCCTTTTAATGCTTCACAAGTCACATCCCCACCCACCCACCCACCCACTCACTCCCCCCCCCCCCCACCCTCCTTCTTCACTTGAGTCTCGTGGGGGCCTCCTCTCGCTGCTTTATTACACTCCTGCCCCATGCTTCGCACTCTCTTCTAACATCAACATCGACCGACACGTTCGACTTCCATTTCAACAACTATTCCAGATTTGAAAAATCAAGAATCGTGTCATCTGAACCTCCATGCCCGCATGATCCATTTCCAGGGATCGGTTGACTTTGCCTTTGCATCCAACAGTGCTTTGCATTTGTAGTTTTGTACCATATTCTCCCAATCGAATTTGTTGCGCTGAAAACGCAAGCAAATCGGGACCACACGCCTTGTCGTGTTCGCTGCAGAATCTCGAGGGCGAATTTGGTGTTACAAGTGACTTGGATGTACGATTTGGGCGAGCGAATATGGAATTGGGGGAGCCTGTGGCAAGGGTCGCCTTGCTCGTTGGTGAGGGGTCTTGTCCAAAGGGGGCCAGCCCTCGCCAGCCCTCACTGGTCTCTAGCATTAGCAAGGGGCCTTGTTCATGTAAGGGCTTCACAACACTCGTCGGCCTCTAGTGAGAATTGGGCGGCAGTCCCCTCCTTAGATCTGGCGAGGGTGGCTCTAACCCTCACCAAAGGTTGATCGAGAAGAGAAGGAAAGAAGGAAAAGAGAAGGAAAATTAATTTTTTAAGAAAATTAAATTTTATATGAAAATGTCAATGTCAATGTTAATCGTGACATATAGGACAACCAACATCTATATTAACAATTTTCGATATATATTTGATATATATTTGCTGGATGGACTCAATCGGATCAATGTGAAAACATTTAAAATTAAATTGATCTAATTAAAATATTTAGGATTGAATTGATACTAATGCAATAAATTTATGACTTTCTTATAACTTTTTCCCAATATTTTGTATGCAATATATTGTAAACATAACCGTAGTTCTAGGATCTTTTAACCTTGCAGTCCAGCGGTTAGAATCCGATTTTTCAAATCAAACCTTGCATTTCCTCCGGGATCCGCATCGCCATCAAGATAAAAGTCACCCATCCAGCATTGTACGACCATAAGTCATATCGCAAGTAGCCCCCTGGTACATCGTCATTTTCATGGATGCTACTAATAAAGATCAAACTGACCAACTTGGGAGTTTATTCATGAAAGAATCGATGCACTCCAACAAGTGGAGATTAGATTAGATTAGGCTTGCTAATTGAAAAGAGAGCCAATCACTTAAGAGATATCAAGTCATTTAAGACACCCAGTGGCATTTTTCAATTCAAGCGTAAGATCCAAACACTTCGACTTTGATACCTAATTTGGTTTCGCATGGTCGATTGCACCAAATTTATTACGAGATCATATTCTTCCTTAATGAAGTTACCCTTTTGCCATGTTTTGCAAAACCTCTTAAATCGACGTAGGCTGCAAACGGGATCTAACTTTCATGGGAGACGATTCGTATACTGTAATTTGGGCTAAATACTTGTGGAGCTTGATGGTGGTGGTGGAGGCTGAGTTTGGGATTAGACGGTGGCCGTCGGTGGTGTGGAACCTTGGTGGCAGCGGCGGCGGGGAAGGTGGCGTCAGCAGGGTGTTGGTGGCTGTGGGGGCCGACGACTGTTGTTGATGGTGGTGGTGGAGTGTGGCGCAGATGGCTGGTTTTTGGTGGTGGCGGTGTTAGGTTGATAGCGGGGGGACGCTGAAGCTGTATTAAATTTAATTGGAATATGACTTACATATATACGATGCATATGAGATTTACAGAATAATAATTATAAGATCATTATTGTGTGAGATTATTATGTATGCTAATTATAGAAGAAGTATATGAAGAATTACTTAATTGCTTTTTCAATGCAAAAAAGTAAAAATGTTAATTCCTATCGTATTTCTTCTCATTATCAAAATTTTATTTATCGACCTTGTTTAGCTTACAAATTAGCGACTGACCACAATAAATCAAATCTCGAAATTGAAAAGAAGAAAATCAAATGTCGAAACTCAGCAACTAAAAGCCCACTGTAAAGGTGTGGGCGACTATCATGAACCTCTCTCTACCAGATTTTTCGTGCTTACACATTAGTTTTTTTTTTTTTTTGACGACCTAGGGAACCCGCACCCCGCCGACAGCTAGGGGAGTAAACCCTAAGGGCCACACGTGCTAGCCACCACACACATGTAACTAGGTAAGTCACCCTATGACGAAGTTGGGATTCGAACTCTCAACCTTTTGCAAAAGGAAGAGAGCGTGAACCAGCAACGCTACCTAAGTGGGTAGTGTGTGCTTACACATTAGTTCTTAATCAAATTTTCAAAAAAAAAAATCTATCTAAACAATATGACGGAAAAAAAACCAAAAGAGGATTAACACATTAAAATTTGGGTGACTAAAAAAGGAAAATAAGAATCCAACCGAAATGTAAACATTAAATTAAGGCTGTGTGATTAGATTGATTTTATCCACGAACCGGACTAGACTTCCTCAAAAACCAATCTAATTCTTAGTCTTAAGTGAAGAACCATGTGGCCAATTGGACCGAATTTGGAACCGATTTTATAAAACTTAATTATCTTAATCTTTCTTTTTATATCTTTTTTTTTCTCTCTCTTTCTTATGCACACAATCACTCATGGACAAAAAGTCACTGTGCTTTTAAAATAAGGGAAAATTTAAAAAAATGATCCAAAGTAAACTTATTTTCTCAAATAAGAACCCCAAGTAACTATTGTCTCAAATGATGACCCTAAATAGCTAAATCAGTCTTAAATAAATAAATCCTCAAAAATATTCGCCGGTTAGCAAGCATGTGGCATTTTCGATGGTCAAAATAAGAGTAATTTTGTCAAAAAATATATTGATAGAAATCAACAAACCTTAAAAACAAAACCCCAAACTAGGCTCTATTTATATTATGTGTCACCATAAACATGCCTAAACAATGGATTTTGAGGCCGAAAGGACTCGTGAATCCGTTCCCCAATTTGGCAATAGCATGGCACTCAAAATAGGCTTTATTTATATTATGTGTCATGTAATTGTTTTTGATCAAAAGTCATGATTCTTTTATCGCCCACCACACAAATTCTTGTCCCCGCCCGCTTGTTGGATACCTACTTGTCTAGACTTGAATTTTCTTCTTCTTTTGTACTTCACTTATTTCAAATTATGTTATTTAATTGTATTAAATTGGTTTTTTCATCAAAATATTTTTAGTCAATTTTTATTGTTTAATCTAATCATTAATATTTACTTTTGGTTTATTAAGGAAACCCACTTTGACCGCAATGCTCCCCTCTCCTCTTTAGGTCCCATGGCTACCTATCTACTTTCACACCGCCATCTCCATCCTCGATCTCAAGCTCGCCAGCCACAATAGAGCTCGGGCTCGCTTGTATCAACCAAGTTGTGAGCTTGCTGGCCTTGGCCATGTTCCAGCTTGCCCAAATCTGGCGAGCTACAAACTCACCAACTGCAACAGAGCTAGAGCTGGCAAGCTCAAGCTTGCCCAAATCAACTAAGCCTTGAATTTGCTAACTTTAGTCAAGCTTGGGCTTGTCAGGGCTTGTCAGCCCACATCTTGGTTGGTCACCATCGATGGAAAAAGGGGGAAGAAGAAGAAAGAAAGAAAAGAAAAAAGAAAAAAAGAAGAAGAAGAAGAAAAGGAAAATGAAAATAAAATAAAATAATAAATAATACAATTTCAAAAAAATTAAAATTATTAAAAATTCGAATATTTTTTAAAAATTTATTTTCCAAAAGTATTTCAATTTAAAGGCATTTGCATTTTTTTTAATTTTTTTATTATTTAATTTATTTCTCTCTCTCTCCCTCCTGAATGAAGAAGTCGTGGGGGCATTAGAGTTGGCTCTCAGCCAGTCTCTTTGGTTGGTGTCTTGTCCTTCACACAATGAGTCAGTGTCTCCCAATGCACAGCGATAGAAGCATAACAAGTAGTCCTCTGAACTAAATAGATATACGGTTATAGGCATGCCCATTGCCTAATCAGGTGCATTTCATGCTTCTACGATTGACTCTCTCTCTCTCTCTAAATTCCCCTTTACCTGCTTGCTCTTATTCATCTTATATTTTGAACTATTTTGTTGCTCATATTATTTTGTTGTAAAAAAATAAAATGCAAATAAAAAAGGACAAAAGTAAAACAAGTTCTCAAATAGACCCCATAACTGGAACCAAATAAAAAGAGAGAGAGAGAGAGAGTAGGTAGGTTCAAAAATTAGGAATAAGCTCTAATAAGGTAAACTTCATATCCATGATTTGGAATCTATTTATTCCGAAACCAATCACTTCTATCAAATATATGTGATGCTCGAAAAATAAGATGCACATCCAAAATCAGAAAATAAAAGTAAAAAACTTTAACGTACATGAATCCTAACCCTAATCTTAATGATCATCTTGCATCATTTTAAATATGTTTTGATAGCGCTTCTATACCTGTACTGGGAAAGATAAAGTTGACCGAAAGCGGTAAGACCGCGTGCGGTTGACCTGGTGCCTCACAAACAAATCGTAATTAATTAAAACAAAGGTGCTTCCGGCGTTAATGACGGGGTAGTTGTGCGTGATTAACCGCTAATTATCATTAGCGAAAGACACGCGGAGGAGCACCGTGGCGAGTACGATGTCTGCGAGTGCGGCTCTTTTTCGCAGGATATTCGGTTGGGCCGTATAAGCCACGGCGGGACAAAAGCACAAACCGCGTCGTTTCACGATGAATAAAAAAACACGTGGCCGAAACGTTAAGTCGTATGTTGATGACTCAGCTCTTCGGCCGACTTTATTAATATACCAAACAATACGACACGTTGTAATTTGATATCTAAATCGCAGTCTCGTAACGAGCTCACGATCCGGTCGTACTTCGTAATAAGAAATTGTTAGTAGATAGTCCTATGTTTACGCTGTAATGCATGTGCATTTATGTAATGATTGATTTATTAGAAAGCAATGGCCTTTTTGAAATCAATTGAAAGCCAATCGAAATAGATCGATCGTACATATGATTGAGGCTTTGTTTGTTTTATGAATAACGAACAATTTCAAATATTTTGCTAAAAATAATTATTTACAAAACAAATAAATGATAATTGATTTTCATTGTCTATAAAAATATCGAGACATAAATTATTGTTGATAATGAAATATTTTTTTATTGATTAATTATTTCAAAGATATAAGTGATCAATTTAAAAAATATATTATTAAAATAATTATTTTTCGCAAAATAAAATGAATCTAAGAAAATGAGATATTTCTTTCACACGATTTTTCGAATTACTTTTTGGTAATTGAATAGGATGAATTCGTACATTCCTTTGTCTTGAGATCATGGATAACTAGTCGTATACAATTTCTATTTTCTTTCTCTTATTTGGGGAAAAGTACAGTTTCTTTCTCATTTTTTTAGCTTTTTGTCAAGACAAGTACGTGATGGGAGAAAATTCTTGGAAATGTGAGTAACATGAGAGATTAATATATCATAAACTGCATCCGTAGATTTATTAATTTTTCGAAAGGGGTTCGTCACTTTAATATATAGTATGCTTTTTTCATTTGATTAAGTCGACATCTCCCGACGAAGTCCAAAGCATCGGTAGTTATTACGAACTTACTCGCTCCATATTACTTTCTTGGGTCAATTTTGGGTCACCATATTTTAACGAACCGACCACGTGGATTAACACGTGTTTCGTGGTCTATGACGTCGTTTGCCCTTGTCTGCATACCGACCTCCCCATTATTTAAACGTACGCCGCCGGAGCATCCTCCGGAACCACCACACGAAACGCACAAGCACGAACTTACTTCGACGTTTGCCGATCGATCCCCAAAATATGACAGTGCCAATGCAGACCATGACCGAGACCAAGTGGACGTTCCGAGGCAACGGCGGGCTCGAGGCGGTGTCGGCGATCACGGTCCGCGGCATCCTCAACCAGGTGATGGCAAACCTCAACGGGGGCGACCGCAGAGCCATCGTCCCGCTCGGCCAGGGCGACCCCTCAGCGTTCCCATGTTTCCGGACGGCGCGCGTAGCAGAGGACGCCGTCGTGGACGCGGTCCGCTCGGCCGAGTTCAACTGTTACGCCCCCACCGTCGGCATTCTTCCCGCCAGGAGGTAATACTAAGGCATGCAAAAGCCGGTTCGAACCTTAAAATTAGTTTTGGAAATGGCCAGTATTGATTTAATTAGTAAAGCTAAAGGCTAACTTGAGGTTTAACATCTTAGGGCTATTGCCGATCATCTCTCGCGTGACCTCCCTTACAAACTGTCGCCGGACGATGTCTACCTGACGATCGGAGGCACGCAAGCCATCGAAGTCGTAGTGACGGCTCTCGCTCGCCCTGGCGCCAACATTCTGCTTCCGAGGCCCGGATACCCGTGCTATGTCGCACGCGCGGCGCTCTGCGGCCTCGAGGTGAGGTACTTTGACCTCCTCCCCGACAAGGGCTGGGAGGTCGATCTCGAGCGCGTGGAGGATCTTGCGGACGCGAACACCGTCGCAATGGTGATCATCAATCCGGGGAATCCGTGCGGAACCGTCTTTAGCTACCAGCATCTGAAGGAGGTAAAATGTTTTGTGAGCTGTTGTGGTGCTAGTGTCACCTGAGTGAGGGCAAGCTTGTGTGGTTGCCGGAACCCCAAGCCGGCCTTCACTCAATAGCTCGTTTCTAAGAACATATGAAGAATCCCACTCTCATAATTGACCATACCATGCCCAATATAGCTCGAACATCCAATCCCTCGAGTAAACATACGATTCGCTTTAGCACAACAATTGATTTCGACTTGCCATGGCCATCATTAGGGAAGCAAAGCCAATCCTGCTTTTAGAGACTCTCTAAAATAATCATTATATTCTTGAATTCCTATCATAAACAACGTGACAAAAGAACATGTTGTACTACCCCTTCTACATCTCTCATTCTTCGTCACCACCCTAAAGCCACATATTTTTGCCTATTACGGGAGAATTCAAACCGCAATACTAGCATGTTAGTCATAGTCTGGCCTAAATTTGCTATGTAAATCACTCGGACTATAGAAAAAACTACGCATAGCATATGAATGTGCTATTGTTTTGACCAACCCTAACTTCGTTCGTTCTTTTCTTATTTTTACTTCCAATATCAGATCGCCGAAACAGCTCGGAAGCTTGGAATCATGGTGATTGCGGATGAAGTCTATGATCATCTAGCTTTCAGGGATACGCCATTTGTGCCCATGGGAGTTTTTGCATCGACCACGCCCGTCTTGACGGTGGGCTCCCTATCGAAGAGGTGGATAGTCCCCGGCTGGCGACTTGGTTGGGTGGCAACGAATGATCCGAGCGGCTTTCTGAAGGATACTGGGGTTTGTCTCTCTCTCATTCTGTCTGTGCTATTATGGCATCGATGATTATTGGTTGCTCGAAGAATGACTGAGATTGTGTTTTTAATCACTTTCAGGTTGTCGAGTCCATTGTAGGATTCCTGAACGTATCTCCTGATCCAGCAACCTTTGTTCAGGTACATTAGCTCCACTCTCGGTGATAAACCGGATTCGTGAGCATTGGCATTGTCTTAATCGAATAATCCATCATCTGCGAATCTTACTATGAAATCACGACAGGCAGCCATCCCTCAGATACTCAAGAGAACGAACGAGGAATTCTTCTCAAAAGTACTTCGCACACTAAGGGAGGCAGCGGATATATGTTATGACAAGATTCGAGAGATGCCCTGCTTCACGTGCCCGAAGAGGCCCGAAGGGTCCATGTTTGCTATGGTACGAGTACACGCGCACTTCCTTAATGTTGTTCAAGTGATTTGTCTTTGCCATTCTGAAGAACTGAAAGATGCAAAACTAATGACAGGTCAAGTTGAATTCATCACTGTTGGAGGACATAGAGGACGATCTGGATTTTTGCGTCAAGTTGGCTAGAGAAGAATCCGTCGTCGTCCTGCCTGGTGAATTCTGCTTCTCATACTCCATGAAATGAAAAGTGTTTTACTGTCATGTTTTATCGGAATAGAAAGCTGAAGGGCAATGTGTTAAACGTTCTTTTTGGCAGGGATGGCTTTGGGAATGAAGAACTGGCTGCGCATAACCTTCGCCGTCGAGCCGGCTTCTCTCGAAGACGGCCTTGAGAGGATGAAAGCTTTCTGCCAGAGGCATGTCAAGAAACAACATCAGGGATCTATACGTTCCTTGGAGCTGTACTGCAATCTGTAATCAATGTCACACGAGTATGACCTGAAACTCCCTCGAGATAGGTGCGAGTGTCGTCGCCTCAACGGGAATTGAATTTTGATTGATTGCAACTTCTTTGTCGTTACAACTAGGTTAGAATTGTAGGAGCTCAGCAAAAGTAGGTCGTGACCCAACTCCTAGTCTGTCTCTCATGATGCTGTACTTGTGTTGAACGAGTCCCAGGAACCAGTGTGGGTATATGTAATGGTATATTTAGACAGAAAGTAATTAGGTTGTTGTTCATATGATGCTAATCAAGCGAACTGAAATGGGTAGCTCAATAAAGAGTTGGTAAATTAAAAAATAATAATATTAAATGATGATTGCTAACTCAATTAAAAGTTGGTAACTCAAAATTCACTTAAAAAACTCTTCATATAGAGAAAATTCTAACTCTATTGTTGAAGTATGTACCCGATGAAAATAGGTATAGAAACAGACTTTGAATTTCATGTTTCAAGAGATCGGTGCAACCATTGTGTGTTCGCTCCGATCAAATTTAGCAAAGCTGACCCTTACCCTTAATCGCCCGAGCCTCTCTTGTGGCTAGTCACTAGCAAAAGAAAGAAGATGGGGAAAAAATAAAATCAAAAAATCAAAAGGATATTTAAAATATTATTAAAAATTATCTATATTAGTGCTAGTTGCTCAACGTCTACATCAGCAATATCTAATTAAAATTAATCAAAATGACTGAACTAACACTAAGTGAAAAGATTTAAAATTAAATCAATATAATTAAAATATTTATGACTAAATTATCACCAACACAATAAATTTATAACTTTTCCAACACTCTTATCGAGTATTTTTGTGCCTCTCCTGTCATAATTCCCAGTCAAATAAATCCCTCTTGCCTTACCGATTGACTGCAATTCTTTCCATTTTGCTTGCTTGTCCAATCTCATTGATTCCTCCTCTTCATGATTTTATGGCCTGTCTCATTCGTTTCCTTTTCGTATTTCAGCAGGCAAAGCCTCCTACAAACGCTTAGGAATTCTTTCCTTTATTTTGTCCGTTCCACCGATTCTCTCTCTCCAATTGCAGCAGCCCTTTCCTTTCTCGTCCACATATGTAATTTGGCATGATTAGGAAAGAAGATAATTTCTCCGACCAGTTTTTCTTCACCAACTTCTTGCGCTAATGAAAAAGAGGAAAGGGATTTCGATCCATCAAATTGATGCATGAGATTTCAAGTCCCCCATTACTTTGTCTCGTCGGTTTACCTTCTTTCTTTTTTTTGGTTTTAATATGTTCCTATTCTAATACTCTTGCCTCGTCAGTATATCTTTATTTTTTTTTTTCCTACTCTATTTCTACTTTAATGCTCAGATTTTTACTTACCTCCTTACAAAGTGTAGGAATCGAAATTCATTCCTGAAACTAAATCATTAATACCCCAACCATCCTAAGAAAATGGGGATTCGAACTCCCACCTCCCTTTTCTTATATGAAAAGGATGACCATTGAGATAAACTCCAGTGGTTTACTATGAATGCAAGTACCATGAGATATAAATATTTTTGTTTAGGTAAATTTTTTATGTGATGAATGACCAGGAAAAATAAAAATTTAGGGATTGGTAGTCGAGATAACACATCAAATAAAATATCCATGAGTTAATCATTTAAAGATTTCTTTTGATTTGCTTTTTTTTTTATTCAATTTCCATGTATATTAAATTATCATCTTTTAACTTTCACCATAATTATGAGTAATGATATCTCTATTTATACCGTGCCACATATCAATGAAAAGATCAACCATAGTATTTACAAGTTGATCATTTAAAGATTTCTTTGATTTGTTTTTATTCAATTTACAAATTGTTGTCTTTTAGGGCTTCTTTGGTAACCTCCAATTTTTCCGTTCTTTTGTTTTTTTATTCTTCGGAATAGAAAAATAATAGAAATCTATTTTGGTAATGCCAGCTAGAATTTCTATTCCTTGAAACAAAAAATTGTTTTAGGGAATAAATTTGGAATAGAAACAAGAAGTAGAAAAATGTAACTTCTTTCTCCCGAGAACAATTTCTAGAATAAGTTTTATTTTATTTTCTTCTTCTTCCTTTGTAATGATCACCACCACCACTCACCTCTGCCACTGCCGGAAGAAGAAGAAAGGATAAAAAGAATAATCTAAAAATATTATTAAAAATTAAAAGAAATTTAATGTCAAAAAAAAATTTGTGAGTTGTACTAAACATATTCTTATTCTTTTTCAATTTTGGAAATATAAATTTTGTATAGTTACCAAATACATTTTTTTTACTAAGAAATTGTTTTAGAAAACATAAATGGAAAAAAAAAAATTCCAAGAAGAAATTGTTCTTGAAAACAGAAATATTATCAAACGCGCCGATCCGATCTTTTAACTTTCATCATAATTATAGATAATATCTCTATATATATTGTATAACGTATATAATTAGAATAATTACGATATTTAGGATATCTTTACGATATTCTGGATATCTTTAAAATATTTTGGATATCTCTAAAATATTCTGGATATTTTTATAATTAGTTGTGACTGTTTGTAATATTTTGTTGCCGTGGATAATTATCCTATAAAGCCTATCTCATGTACTCCTTATTATTAAACATCGAAATATAGAGATTATTCTCCAATTCACATTTCTCTTTATGCTTTTAACTCCTTTTTTTCTTTTTAAAGAACGCGATTGCTAGCAAGAAGCTTCGCCCAGATCTCTCCGTTTCGTTTCGTTTAGTTCTTTTTCTTTCTTTTTTCCAGCTTCTTAAATGCAACTTCCCCATCTAGGAGTTTGAGCGAGGGGTGGGCAAAGGGAAGCACAGCAGTGAATACATACAGCACACATCTTTCTCTCTTCTTCGCCCTCCTCCTCTTCTCAAAACTTCTCTGCCAATGAATCCGGCTACTCTCCTCCGCCAAACGTTCGATGCTTATGGGGTGGCAAAGGATGCATGGTTTCAAAACCAGTTCAACCTTGAGTTGATGTGAGTATTACACTCTTTTCTGAAAATCTTTTTTTCTTTTGGAGCTCCTATCTTATATATGTTTTTTTTATATTGTCTTCAGAGAACAAGAACGTCAAGAGTATTATGATTCATATATGACCGCAGAAATGAATCTTAACCATAGCATGCAACTGATCAGGCAAAACGAGCTTTTGGTCCTGACTTCGATAACTGAAGCTAGGGTATTTAGAGCCTTGTTGCCGCAATTCTTAGCCAATCGAGGTAATCTGAACCGCGTTCAGGTCAGGAATATGAGCGACGGGAACAGGGCAGATGTACGCTGCTGGTTGGAAAGTCGCGGATTCACTCTTGAACAGACCAACCCTGTTTTCCTCTTCCCAGAAAAGTAGTCTTTTTTTTTAGGTCACTCGGCCCAATTATTCAATGTAATCTCTTTGTTTTTAGTGGAAAAATATTTTGCGCCGTTCATTTATCCGAAAAGCGAACACGTCAAACAAGTCGAGTGGTTTAACATGAGACTTTAAGATATGAACCTGAAGTAAACCATTTACGAAGCATATGCTAAAATGAGTCATGCGACGGATAGTATTTAGAAAAAGTCCGCATAGCCAGTTACTAACTCTTAGCTAGATAATTCATGTAGAGATACACACTTGCTGTCCGCTTCGCGTTCTTCCCTTCATGGGATAAGTTAGTCTAATTCATATGAAGCCTCGGGGAAAAATTAGGGGCAGCTCGAAGATGGCCTTGAGAGGATGAAAGCATTCTGCCAGAACCATGTCAAGAAACAACACATGGGGTCCATATGTTCTTTGGAGTGGTACCGCAATCTGTAATCAGGCAATCAGTAATCAGTGTGCCACAAGAGTATGAGATGAATGCGAGCCTCGCTTCGACAGGAATTGAATTTCGATTGATTGCAACTTCTTTGTGGCTACAATTCGGTTAGGATTTTAGGTGCTTAGCAAACAGTAGGTTGAGATCACAACTCCTAGTTTGTCTCTCATGCTGTACTTCTGTGTAATGAGTCCACAAGAATTGGTGTCTATATATATATGTGGTCGGATCCGTCAAATTGATGCATAAGATTTCGAGTCCCCCATTGCTTTCCATGTCGATAAACTATGTATGCAAATGCTGCGATATATGAATATTTTTGTTGAGGGACTGAATTGAAAAAATTTTATAAGATAAATGATTAGGAAAAATCAAAATTGATAAATAACTAGGAAAAAAAAATCAAAATTTAAGTGTCATGGAGAAAAACCCTAGACCTGAAGCTTCATATCTCCACTTTGATAAGTGCAAGATATTATCCAAGGCAACAAATGTGCATAAATTAAGGTCTTCATCGGGAGGTAATCATTAACATCAAAATTCAATACATTTTTTGATGTGGCTTCAGTATTTTTCCACGCTTGGATAGCCCTGTTGTTTTGCACAACCCAATTGGTATATTTACTCATTCCATCAGATCCCCCAAATGCATGCGATTTCTCTCGCTTTAGCTCTCTTCTCTCTCAAAGTCTTTTCAACAGTCTCTCGAAGTCGCAGCAATGAGATAGAAGTACTGAAGTAACAAATCAAAAGGCAGAGATATCTTGAAGTAACAAATCAAAAGGCAAAGATATCAAAATAGTTATAGTGCAAAATGTTCTATAAATCAGCATGAAGATAATGCATCAAACAGAGTATCCATATGTTGATGATCATTTGAAGATTTCTTTCTGATTTTTTTTTATTCAATTTTCATGTATAGCAAATTATTATCTTTAGCTTTCACCGTAATTATAGGTGATGATATATCTATTTTTATTGTAAAACCCATCCACAAGCTGATCATTTGGAGATTCCTTTTGAATTGTTTTTATTCAATTTGCAATTTGTTGTCTTTTATTTTTTAATTTCCACCATAATTAAAGGTGATATCTCTATTTATTATGTATAATATAGCAATGAAAAGTTTCATTCTGACGTGCAGAGACCGAGGGCGTGCAGGGGCTTGAGACTAAGAAAGATAACCAAAAAAGGACAAGGCTAAACCACATTTTCATGCTAATCAATGGCTGTCCTTTTGTTAGCTGCGCAGTGCACGGCAACCAAATGTAGCTAAAACTCACGAGTGATTATCCATATCGAGACATTTACATTGGTATTGATTTTTATATAGATTTTGTGTTTTTATATGATTATCTTGACATGGTCAATGATCACATACTATTTTCATAAAATTAAAATAAGAGAAAAAAAATTATGTGAGACATGACAACACAACATATAATTATTGAGAGAAGTTTCAACTTGACGTGAGAGTCAGAATTTAAGTATCGATGGTTGGAAAAGACCTAACTTCCGCCCCGGCTCTAATTATGAAATTCATATCTCACTCTGATATGCGACCACTTGCACATCAAAATTCAATTCACAATTTTTCTGTTTTTATGTGGCTGAGAGTCTTCACATTGGTAATTCCAATTTCGCCCTTCTTGTAAGGCAAAAACCCTTCGATCAAAAAAAAAAAAAGACAAAAACCCTAGATATCCTTCTTCTTTAACGCCTCCGCTCTGACGCCTCCTAAGCTTTTCGCACGATCTCTCTCTTTCTCGTGGAAGCAATGAAAGGAAAGGAGGTCCTAGCTTCTCCCAAGAAGCTTCGTGATGATCCAGAGTCTCGGGATGATCCGGAGTAAGCGATCAATCTCTTGATCTGATGCATTGAAATACCATATGCCCAATCTCAATCACCCGTCTCTCTCGTTTTAGGTCTCCCGAAGTGGAAGGAACAAAGTGGTCGGAGGTCACGGTCGGTTCTCCCGAGAAGATTCATATTGGCCCAGAATAGGCGATCAATCTTAGGGGCGTGCAACCGGACCGGGTTTACCCGGAACCCGGACCGGACCACCCGAAAAGCAGGGTCGGGAATCGGTTCCTGGTTAAACCAGTTTGGGTATAGGTTTCAGTTTTTGGGAACCGGTTGAAACCGGTCCAGGAACAGGGTCCAAGTAAAGACCCACCCAAAACCGGACCGGTTTTGGAACCGATTTTTACCCTGTTAAAAAAAAAATCATCTCTCTGTATATTGCTTTTGAATCTCTGTCTTCAAAGAAATGTTAAAAAAGGAAAGATTTTTTCTAAATCAAGTTAAGAGAGAATTGTTTTGAAAGAATTGTTAAAAAGAACCGTTCTCATAAATTATTTTTCTTTTTTACTAGTCCCACTTTCAACTATTACTATAGTCGCAGGACAAATACTACTAATTATTGTAGCACTAATTCTCAATTCAACTCAAAAAAGATGTCATCTTAATAAGAATTCCGTCACATACACATAAGTAAGCACATTAGGTCATATTAAAAGTATTTGTGAGAATTGGACTAATATTAGATCTATATTTGTTGCTAATGCTTATGCATTCTTAGGATTTTTGCTTTGTCTTATAATATTATGAGAATTACATTGTTGTTTTTTCGCTAATTAATGTAAAATTCAAAGCTGTATAGAATATTGAACGGTTGCAAAACAGGTTCCAATGAAAACAGGGTTGACCCTGTTCCCGGATCGGAAAAACAGGGTTGGGTCCAAAATAGGGTCCAATAAAAATAGGGTAGGATATAGGGTCCATAAAAGAGGAACCGATTATAATAGGGTCGGGTACAGGGTCCAGGGTCCAGGTCTGGACCCTATCCACCCTGGACCCGATCACCCTTAAATCTCTCTGTTTCGTTTCGTGATCATATATACTCGCATTAATGCATCGAAATATTCTTCGTTGTCAAGAACTCTTAATCCACGCAAGAGTATTTTGGAGAAGGAAGATGGCAAGTGCAGAGCTAGTGCTCCGATGCCAAAGCGTCATCCCTTGGCTTTTTGCATTTTTAAGTGAGTGTGCTCGGATTGATTTTAATATATCGATTTCTTTGTTTTTAAGTTTTTCGTGTCTGTGTTAGTTGCTGTTTTTTTTTTACGTGACAGGTGGGATTTCTGGGAGAGTTATAAGGAGGAGTTTGGATTTTCTGTGAGTCTTGGAGTCCTACTATTTTTTAGCTTGCAATGAGTTCGATCTCATTTAATTCATTTGCAGTCTCTTTCCTTTTCTCTCTTTTTTCTTTCGATTTTCATCTTGCTTCTAGTGATGGAAGTTGAGTAACATTGACATTACCGAGTATTGGGCAGCTAAATAGTTTTTTTACTTGGTTGCAAAAAAACTGAATTGCAAATCAATCAGCAAACGGTTTCTCTATGTCATTTTTGTCATTTTTGGAATGCCTCAATGCTCTTTAGTCTTATGGTTTGCTTATGATTAATTTGCCCGCCTTAGCAGTCTCAATTCTCATACCATAAGTAACTTGTACTTAAAATTGGCATCGCAGGTCACAGATGCTGTAAGTTAAGCATTAGTTGAAGCCCAAGAAAAAACCCCCAACTGAATGGTTTCTCTCTGTCATTTTTGGAATGCCTCGATGCTCTTCAGTCTCATGGTTTGCTTATTAGCATTCTCAATTCTCAGACCATAAGTAACTTGTGCTTAAAATTGGCGTTGCAGGTCACAGATGCTGTTGGAGCCAAGTGAGACGCTATGTCGGATGCTATAAGTTAAGCATTAGTTAAAGCCCAAGAAAAAACCCAACTGCAATGAGTATGACATTGATTTAGCCAACTGTTTATACAGGAGAGACAACCATATCTAGACAAAGCCGTGGAGAAGATGGAAGAATTTCGAAAAGCTGCAAAAGTTTACAGAAGGTTGTAAATGACCTAGTTGAGCAAGCTGCTTCTGCTCCTTCTACAGAAGAAAAGCTCTCGGAAGCAGTGCTTTGCTCGTTTTGATTAGTATATCTACAGGTAACTTCTATGGCTACTAGTATTTTCAACCTCTTACTTTACAAAAAGAATTTTTTTTTTTTCAAGTAAACCTAGTATTCCTCATGTTATTTTGGTATTATCGCAGCTGAGCTAGGCATCTAATACGCTTGCATTCTCTTTAGTATACTCTTATAGATTCTTGCCTGGAAAACCTTCATTATTGTTTGCTGTCCAAAGCGCCATAGTTCAGAAAATGCAAGATAATATGTATGCATTTTAAAGACTAGATCTCTAATATAATCGTGAAGTCCCGCTAGGATCCACTTTGCAATTTTGGGTTTCTTCATATTGTTTCTAAAGATCTCTTTTACAAATTCTGTTGACGATTATTGTCACCAGTCTTTGCATGACATTATGTTTATTGGATGGTTCTTGATATAATGGTGGGGGAGAGAGAAGGTTTTTACTTAGCTTGAAGAACATATTCGAGGACTTCAGTCGAGCCAAATTAAATAAAATATGTATTCGGGGGAGACCTTTATCTTAAAACCTCTAGCAAATCCAATGAGTTTGAGCATGTCCGGTCACTTTGGCTACTTTCTCCGTCCTTTTAAGGTTTTTGATTTTCTTCTAATATTTCAATTGCCGATGGCAATAGGACGTGATCGCTCCTTGAATTCGGAGAAACACTCCGAATTCAATCAAGAGCCAATCTCTTCCTCTCAACTATGAAGGCGATACAACCACCATCAGTGGCACCACAAAACAAGCTTGATACCCAGCTTTAACTGCACTTCTTCTTGACCATTTTGGTCAAGATTCATATATTCTAGTCTATGGTATTCATGCGATAATTTATATAAGAAAACACTATAGCAGCAAAATTGAAATCCAACAATCCGTAGAAATTATAGGACAGCGTTTGTTGCTAACATAAAGCCATTTACATTAACTCCCCTTCTTTTTGTTCCCCATTGCTCTTGACATCTTCATCCTCATCGTATTCAACAACCATTGCCTCACCCCTTCATTCATGTGATCTCGACATGAAAAAGTCTTGGGGACCCTCGTCGAAGCGGACGCATCCGACCATTCCTCCATCCCCCGTCACAAAGCCTTCAGAAAAATTGTCAGATAAAACCCCAGCCGTTGACTTGGTGAGGCCCAGTCCTCGGTACAATTTCTTGCCCCCGAACCCAAATTTTGGTTCATGGAATCTGAGTTTTTATTTAAAAGAAAGAATTGGAAATGTCAGCTGCTGTTGGCGTATTGTTTACACATAGCCAACTTTCGTCACCTGCTTCGTACCCTCTTTAGCATGCTGATCCCTAATGATGCCATGCAACCACGCAGTCCGAGCCCCATGCCCTCTCACCATTCTTGTCATCTCTCTCTCTCTCTCTCTCTCTCTCTCTCTCTCTAGCCACCCAATTTTCAAATTAAACCGTTCCTATTAGCAAGAAATCGGGTGTTCGAAATAGATAGGTTGCTGACATTTCCTCCGTGGGATCCACATTGCCATCAAGATAAAAGTCAGCCGTCCATCATCGGACGACTAAGTCATATCGCAAATAGCGCTTCGGTACTCGGCCATTGTCATTGATACTACTAACGTACATCCAATTGACCAACTTGGGAGCTTTATTCATGAAAGGATCGATGCACCCCAACAAGTGGAGTTTAGATTGGCTTGCTTTCTAGCTCGCGGTTGTCCCTTTGCTAATTGAAAAGAGAGCCGATCACCGTAGAGATATCAAGCCATTTGAGAAATGCAGCGGCATTTCACAATTCAAGCATCAGATCCCAACACTTCAACTCTGACGTCTAACTCGGTTTCACATTATCAATTGCCCCAAATATCACTATGACATCATATTCTTCATTTAATGAAGTACCCTTTTGCCAAGAACGTACGTCATCCTCAACGTGCTATGAAGGGTGACAAGAAAATACATTGTTCCGTGACTTAATGGCCTCATTTGGCTCCTCGCGAGATCAAGTGACACAGCAAGTAGGATTCCAATTACTAGAAGTTGCTATGTTTGGAAAGAACTTTGTTATTAACAAAGGATCGGCCCCCCACCACTTGGGTCATTGCATTCCACATCTCATTTCTCTATTGTTGTCATCAATGCCTGAGCTCAAGGTCACGCGCGATATCAACAATCTTCCAAAAATCCATTCCAACACAAATCCGAGAGGGAAAAAAAAAAGCATAACTAATCTAGAAAGAAATTCAGAGTCGGATTTTGAGGGCTTGATTTTCACACCGTCTTGCAAAACATCTTACATCAACGTGGGTAGCAATGGAGATCAACTTTCATGTGAGATGATGCATATATTGCAATTTGGAATAAATTCTGGTGGAGCTGGATGGTAGTAGTGGAGGTCGAGTCCGGGATTAGACAGTTGCCGTTGGTGGTGTGGAAACTTGGCTGCGGCGGCGGCGAAGGTGACATCCGTGGGTTGTTGGTGGCTATGGGAGCAGACAACTTGTCGTTGATGGTGGTGGAGTATGCCGCATACGGTTGGTTGTTGGCGGTGGTGTTAGGTTGGGGGCGGGGGGAAGCTAAAGTCGTATTAAATGATAGAATTAAATTGGAATTTACGTAAAAATTATGGTGATTCGAGTATATAAACAGAAGAAAAAGTATATACGATATCATCTACGGTATGAGATTTACATAATAGTAATTGTGAGATCGTGAGATTATTATGTATATTAATTATAAAAAAAACATCGAATTACTTTTTAGTCTAAAGATGTAACTTTATGTGCTATTTTCTACTGTATTTCTTCTTGTTATAAAAATTTGACTTATCGGCCCTTTCTGGCTGACAAATTAGTGACTAACCACGTCACTTATATCAAATCTCAGCTGGCCAACATTAAACAGAAACAAATTTGAAAAGAAGGAAAATCAAGTCGGATCTCAGCAACTAAAAGCTCACTGTAGAGGCGTGGGCGATTATCATGAACCTTTCGACCAGATTTTTTTGCTTGTACATTAGCTCTTGAACATATAAAAAGAACTCTTATCATTTTGCAGCAATAAATGACCAATTGTAATTATTCTGAGCAAGTAGTAGACTTAAGACAATGAAAACAAAATTTGATGAAATGCGATGATCATGGACAAAAAGACAACAAACAATTTGATGAGAGTTTTTGATATTTAAACTCTTTTAAATAAATGTTGATAATTTGAAAATTACCAATAACGAAGGAAGTTATTGACAGCAAATATCAACTATCTTGGATGAAATTATTGACATTAACATGCCGCTACCTAATAGCAATATTGTCGAACATTTCAATTTCTTGTGGATAAGTATTACTATAATTTCATGTAACTGCTAATACAATAAGGAAATTATTCATCTAAAGATGAGAAGTCATGGTGATGTGAAAATATGGAACTAAAAGTTTCAGTGATGTGAAAGCATGGCTAAAATTGCTTATAGACAATCATGTTATAAAACACTATAAATACTAGTGTTTGTGTACCATAGAACCATCCGCGCACAAACAAAAATGTTATTTTTTAGTTGTTGCACTGTTTGACAAAAAATTCTTGCACTAGTGTTATAGTTTCCAAAGTCGCATCATCAATTAAATTTCTTAGCAACAATTTCTAAATTTGCGTCAACGATTAAATTCTGATGTATATCTTTACTATATATCCTAGGTTTTTCCCATAGATTAAATTCTAGCATTGTATCTTTACATTCTCGAACTTTGTCGTCAATTAAATTCAAGCATAATTTGCACGCATTTAGTTTTGTTCAACAGTAATGTTATCAATTCTAACCTATTTGTGATATTTCCTTCTAGAATCATTACGGAACCTGTCCTTTCCAATAAAAACTGTAGCAGGACTTTGGGCGAAAGATAATTCATTGTGTAGTTGAATTCCAGGGCAACACTAACCAACCAATAGGAAAAAAGAAGAAGTGAAAGAGCAACCCTAACTTCGTTCGTTCTTTTCCTATTTTTACTTCCGATATTAGATCGCCGAAACGGCTAGGAAGCTTGGAATCATGGTGATTGCGGATGAAGTCTATGATCATCTAGTTTTCAGATACGCCATTTGTGCCCATGGGAGTTTTTGCATCGATCACGCCCATCTTGACGGTGCGCTCCCTATCGAAGAGGTGGCTAGTCCCCGGCTGGCGGCTTGGTTGGGTGGCAACGAATGATCCGAGGGGCTTTCTGAAGGATACTGGGGTTTGTCTCTCTCTCATTCTGTCTGTGCTATGATGACATTGATGATTATTGGTTGCTCGAAGAATGACTGACATTGTGTTTTTAATCACTTCCAGGTTGTCGAGTCCATTGTGGGATTCCTGAACGTATCTCCTGATCCAGCAACCTTTGTTCAGGTACATTAGCCCCTCTCTCGGTGATAAACCGGATTCGTGAGGATTGGCATTGTCCTAATCAAATAATCCATCATCTGCGAATCTTACTATGAAATCACGACAGGCAGCCATCCCTCAGATACTCAAGAGAACGAACGAGGAATTCTTCTCAAAAGTACTTCGCACACTAAGGGAGGCAGCGGATATATGTTATGACAAGATTCGAGAGATGCCCTGCTTCACGTGCCCGAAGAGGCCCAAAGGGTCCATGTTTGCTATGGTACGAGTACACGCGCACTTCCTTAATGTTGTTCAAGTGATTTGTCTTTGCCATTCTGAAGAACTGAAAGATGCAAAACTAATGACAAGTCAAGTTGAATTCATCACTGTTGGAGGACATAGAGGACGATCTGGATTTTTGCGTCAAGCTGGCTAGAAAGAATCCGTCATCGTCCTGCCTGGTGAAGTCTGCTTCTCATACTCCATGAGATGAAACATGTTTTACTGTCATGAGATGGTCGGACATTGAACATCTGTCATGTTTTATTGGAATAGAAAGCTGAAGGGCAATGTGTTAACGTTCTTTTTTGCAGGGATGGCTTTGGGAATGAAGAACTGGCTTCGCATAACCTTCGCCGTCGAGCCATCTTCTCTCAAAGACGGCCTTGAGAGGATGAAAGCTTTCTGCCAGAGGCATGTCAAGAAACAACATCAGGGATCTATACGTTCCTTGGAGCTGTACTGCAATCTGTAATCAGTGTCACAAGAGTATGTTCCAAAGCTACATCGAGATAGGTGCGAGTGTCGTCGCCTCGACGGGAATTGAATTTTGATTGATTGCAACTTTTTTGTGGTTACAACTAGATTAGAATTGTAGGAGCTCAGTAAACAGTAGGTCGTGACCGCAACTCCTAGTCTCTCTCATGATGCTGTACTTGTGTGAAATGAGTCCCAGGAACTAGTGTGTATATGTAATAGTATATTTACACAGAAAGTATTTAGGTTGTTGTTCCTATGATGCTAATCAAGCGACCAAAAATGGGTTGCTCAATAAAGAGTTGGTAAATTTAAAAAATAATAATATTAAATGATGATTGCTAACTCGAATAAAAGTCGGTAACTCAAAATTCACTCAAAAAATTCTTTATATATAGAAAATTCTGACTCTATTGTTGAAGTATGTACCTTATGAAAATAGGTATAGAAATGGACTTTGAATCTCATGTTTCAAGAGATTGGTGCAACTATTGTGTGTCCACTCAAATTGCCCTCAATCGCCCGAGCCTCACTAGTGGCCTGGCACTAGCAAATGAAAGAAGACGGGAAAAAATAAAATCAAAAAATTAAAAATATTAAAAATTGTATACGTCAATGTTGGTCACTCAACGTCTACATGAATGTAAATATTATAACATGAATATTTTTATCTGAGGGCTTTCAATCCTTAATTTACTATTTTATGTAAAATAATTATAGGATATGAACTTCATATCTCGCCTTGATAAGTGACCCATCAATATTTAATTTACATAATTCACAATTTTTCTTTTTTTTATGTGGCTAAAAGTATGCATATCTGAAATTCCAATTTTGCCCTTTTTGAAAGGCAAAAACCTTAGCTATCCATCACTCATCTCTCTCGTTTTAAGTCTCCCGAGGCGGAATGAAGCATGCGAAGGACACGGTCGCTTCTCCCGAGGAGATTCACACTGACCTCAAGTAGGCGATCAATCTCTGTTTCCTTTCGTGATTATATATTATATTGATATCGTTGTTGGTATTGTTTGGATCTAATGCATTGAAATACCATATGCTCAATCTCAATCACTTGGCTCTCTTGTTTTAGGTCTCCCGAAGCGGAAGGAAGGAACCGTGCAAAGGTCTCGATCGCTTTTCCATAGGAGATTCACACTAACCCAATAGGTGATCAATCTCCTGTTTCGTTCCGTGATTACATACTCACGTTAATGCATTGACATATTCTTCGTTGTCTAGAACCCTTAATCCACGCAAAAGTATTTTGGAGGCGAAAGGTGGCAAGAGTAACGGTGGTGCTCTGATTCCAAATTTTGATCCCCTAGTTTTTTCCATTTTTAAGTGAGTGCTTGGATTGATTCTAATAAATCCATTCATTTGCTTTTTGGTGTTTGTGTTAGTCATTGTTTGTTTTTTCTACGTGACGGGGGATTTCATGGAGTCATGCAAAGGAGCTTGAATTTTCTGTGAGTCTCGAAACACATCGTTGAATGAATCGACCTCATTTAATTCATTTGCAATCTCTTTCTTTTTCTCTTTTGGTTTTCATTTTGCTGTTAGTGATGGAAGTCGAGATATTATATTACCGAGCATCGGGCAGCCAAACTTATGTTTTACATGGTTGCAAACTAACTAGATTGCAAATCAATTGATGACCGCTTTCTCTCCGTACATCCAACTGTTTTATTTTTAGTAAGAGAGAACCAAATTGCTACCTATGCATCTTATTTGCAATTAGGCAAATACCGATTTCTGTCTAACGTTTTTTGAATACCTTGATGCTAACGGCGTTGCAGGCCATAAATGCTGCTATTGGACGAAAATGGGACGCAATGTCGGATACTGCAAGTTAAGCATAATTAGCTAAAACACAAGAAAAAAAAACCGATTATATTAATTCAGCCTACAGTTTATACAAGAGAGACATCCATACGTGGACAGAGTTGTCGCGATGATGGAAAAATTTCAAATAACTATAAAAATTTACCGAAGAATGTAAATGACATAGAAAGCTCTCATAAAAGTACTTTGCACATTTTGATATATATATAAAAATAATCGTCTATAGAATTGACACAAGAGATATCTAGGAACAGTATGAAAAAATCCAAAACCGCAAAATTGATCATGGCAGGACTTTAGGATGATTAATTCATGTTTTCTAAGCAATATTCTATAAGACTAGACTAATAGATCATATCAATCAAAATACCTACTTTTTTTATTAAGTAAGAGACGCTATATATATATACACATATATTATATACACATATATACACATATATACACATACATATATATTGTACAAAGCACGCTTTCGAGAGCTTTCCATGTCAGGCACAGTAAATTTCTACAGCCATTCGAAATTTTTCCATCGTCTCGACAGCTCTGTCCACGTATGGACATCTTTCTTGCATAAACAGTAGACTAAATCAATATAGTCGATTTTTTTTTTTTCTTCTTGCACTTTAACTAATAATGCTTACCTTATGATGTCCGACGTTGCGTCCAATTTTTATCCAATAGTAACATCTATGGCCCGCAACGCCGTTAGCCAAATTAATCATCCGTAAACCATAAGATTGAATAGCATCAAGGTATTCCAAAAACGACAAACAGAAACCGTGTCACGCCCCGACCCTCGAGCACGCGGCAACCCCTGTTCTCTTGCGGTCATTTGATTTGCGACTCCCCAGGATCCGTCGCCGACCGTTATTTTTATCTTTTGATTAAACGCATGCGGAAGCGAAACACAATCCCGGTCAATTACAAAAACAGGGGATAGCAGGAAAACCCAACAAGAACACATCAAAAGTACTGTTTTATTCATCTACTGATTAACCCTAGGAAGTTTACAAGTACAAGCCCTTACCACGGGCATCTTCCTATCGAGCCAGTGAAACTAACAGGCCAGGGTTAATCTACTCCCTTCAAAGACGGCCACGAGCCGTAACACGCGTCGATCCTCCATCCTACGGCCCTGAAAAATGTTAACCACGACGGGTTGAGATAAACTCAGCAAGTCAAAGTCCTAAGCCCCGGTTAGGAACTTCGCTCGCCTTGGGAGCAATCTAACCATGCAACCTAGTTCCGGCAAACAACACATACCACACCTCAAGCAACATTATCGACGACAGTTCAATAAGCGATTGCAAACACAAGCGACCCTACCCGGCCTTGGCACACGCAACCCGCGAAACCGTCAATTCAATCATCACGACATTAAGAGCATGCGAATAATCAGAGCATCTCACACAACTTTCTCATGTCTCACACCCACACATGCTCCGATTATTACGACCCCTCCTCTTGGGCCACGGCACAACCTTATGGTTGGCGGTTCCTGGCTAAACCAGCTTCGTCCTCTTTACCTCGAGGCACGGCGACGTCAAGGGCTCACTCCCAAGACGGCATTCCCGAAGGAGCACAAGACCCGCCCACTACCGCAGTCCCGCTGCGACGAGGCCCGGACCCGCCCCCATACCGCGATCCCACATAGAACCCCTCACTGTCAGGCATCCGACCGAAGTCAGGCGACCCACTGGCCACGGCACAACCCCATAAGGATTGGCGGTCTTCCGGCAACGCCGGGTTCCCTCATTTAATGTGTTCATGCAACACATCATCAAGCAATCCATTTATATCTTTGCTCTGTCGTGAATGAAATATTACTCATGCTCATGCGACATGCCATTTCGTATAACCCACGCAATATGTCATGCGATCTCACTCGACAATTTCCAAAATTCAATTTCCAATCGCATTCAATCAAGTACATTCCCTAACTCTTGGGAACAACTTCAACTCTTGTCATTTCGGATGACCAATCGACATCACGATACTTGCACACTTTTCCAAATAATCACGTATATTTAATAATAAATAAATACGTGTCCTCAAAACGACGCCAATCAACTATTTCCAACAATATTCAATTATCTCAAATATAAGTATAAAATATAATTATATTCAAAGATACTCATTTAAGAAACATATAATACTATAGTCGATTTTTCCGATAAAATAATTCAAGTCCCACAAAATACTTATAATTATTTTTCAATCCCATAATTAATTATCCAACCCAAATAATTCCATTTAGTAAAACCCTTCTTCAATAAACCAATGTCATTTAATAAAATAGTATATAAATACTATTGACTTTGGAAAAATAGACCATAGTAATTTTCCCCCAAAATTACTCAATTAAAACAATTTCCAATAAATAATCACCAATAAAAACCATTTCCAATGAATAATCATCAATTAAAACCATTTCCAAATAAATAATCACAATTAATTATTTTCTCCAAAAATAATTAATTTTCAGCAATGAATAGTAATAACAATATTACTATTAATAATTCGAAATTATAAATTAATTTAATTAATTAATAATTCCGAAAATAATAAATAATTATTATTTATTCCAAAAATAATAATAATAATATTTATTAATACCAAACATGATTAACACTAAGCAAAGCTTAATCAAATAGTATTAAAACACTACTAATCATCATCCAAAGCACTAATCAACAATTAAACTAATTAAACTACTCCTAAGCAAGATTAATCCCTAAATAAGGATTAGGAAATCGACTCACGGTTTAGCGATTCCAACGACACGAGCGCGACGGCGGCGACGAGGGGAACGCCCGGAACTTCCGGCGCGTCGGGGCGAGGTGGCCGGGGCCGGGTCTCGGCGGAGGGCGGTCATCCATGCGGCAACAAGGCGAGGACGGAGGTGCCGGCGGGCCGTGGCGGCACGAGGCTGGCTGGTGGGCGGCCGGCAGCTCCGGACGGCGGCCAGCCAGCGGCTCCGGCGAGGCGGCGACAGCTCCGGCGAAGGGGAAAACGAGGAAGCCGGAAAGGGGAAAAAGGAGGCGTGCAACCGGGTTTCGGGGGGACGGGGGGTGGCTCCGTGCGGCGGAGGAGGCTCGGGAGTGGTCCTCCGGCGGGCTCGTGGCGGCGACCGGCGGCGGCGCGCGCGGCAAGGCCGCTGGCCGCTTCTCAAGTCACGGCCAAAAGGAGCCGAGAGGGAGAGACGAGCGAAGCGGCGGTGGCTCAAGCCGGGTGGCTCCGGACGGCTCAGCGGCGGTCCAGGGGCGGAGGGACGACGGCGAGGCGGCTTCGGCTGTTGCCGGCATCGGGCGGTCGGGCTGGCCGGATCCGGGGTTCGGCCAAGACCGAGAGGAAGAAGAAGGATGGGGCGGGGGCGCTTGGACGGCTTGGGGTGGTCGGGCGGAGGACGGCGGTGGCCTAGCGACGGCGAGGCGACGGCTCGCGCCGCGTCCGAGCGGTCGGCTAGCCGCGTTGCGGCGGTGGACGAGAGGAGGAAGAGAGAAGGACGAAGGCGGGCGGCTAGTTCGGCTCAAGGCCGGCGGACGGCGGCTCACCGGCGATTGACGGCGAGCCGGTGGGATGGCGGAGCTGCGGCGCGACGAGGCGACGGGTCTCGTCGGAGAGGGAAGCAAGGCATCGCGCTCCGGCCGAGGGAAACCAAAAGAGAAAGAAGAAGAAGGAAGAAGAAGAAGAATCGGGCTGCAGCAAGGGGGTATCGACGTGCATGGGGGAAGGGGAGGAGAGAGAGAGAGAGAGAGAGAGAGAGAGAGAGAGAGAGAGAGAGCACATGGCCTTGTCGGGCAAGTGGGTGGGGGAGAGAGAAAAAGAAGATAAGAGTGAAGACTAGTCAAAAGGGAAAAGAGAGATAAGATAGGGCAAGTGGGGAGGGTTGTCGACGGGGAAGAAACGTGAAGGGAGGAGAGAGAAAAGGAAACGTGCGGAAGAGAGAGGGAGGAGTCGCGCGGGAGAGAGGAAGAGAGAGAAAAGGGGAAAAAACCCTAAAATTCAAAAAAAAGCAAACAAGCTTCTAGAAGGGGGGTACTTGGTCTAATTACCCCTGAAGCGCGGTTCCCAAAATCCAGTCCTAATCTCGACCCGTTAATCCAACTCGAGCAATTTTCGGGCTTATCGAAAATTCGGGATGTTACAAACCGGTCTCTACCTAATTACAAGTAAGATGCACAGGCAACAATTTAGTTCTCTTTCACTGAAAATGAGATAATTGGATACACGAAGAGAAAGCTGTCACTAATTAATTTGCAATCTAGTTAATTTGCAACCAAGTAAAATATAATTTTGACTACCCGATACTCGATAATATCAATGTCACTCAACTTCCATCACTCGTAGCAAAATGAAAACCGAAAGAAGCAAAAGAAAAAAAGGAAAGAGACAGCAATTGAATTAAATGAAATCAACTCATTCAGCAATGCGTTTCGAGACTCACAAAATATTCGAGCTCCCTCACATGACTTCATGAAATCCCCCCTGTCATGTAAAATAACAAACAACGACTAGCACAAACACCAAAAACAAAAAACAAAGAAATAAATTTATTAGAATCAATCTGAGCACACTTAAAAATGAAAAAAACCGGGGATCAAAATTTGGAGTCAGAGCACTAACGCTGCTCTTACCACCTTCCGCCTCCATAATTCTCTTACATGGATTAAGAGTCATTGACAACGAAAAATATGTCAATGCATAAACGCGATTATATAGTCACAGAACGAAACAAAGAAATTGATCGCCTACTCTAAGTCGGTGTGAATCTCCTCGAGAAAAGCAAACGTAACATTCACACACTTCCTTCCTTCGGCTTTGGGAGACTTAAAACGAGATAGCCAAGTGATTGGGATTGAGCATATGGTATTCAATGTATTAGATCAAAACAACACGAACAACGATGGCAACAAAATATACAATCACGAAAGTAAATAGAGAGATTAATCGTCTACTTAGGGTCAGTGTAAATCTCCTCGAGAGAAGCGACCGTATCCTTCACACGCTTCATTCTTTTCGCCTCAAGAGACCTAAAACGAGAAAGTGATTGAGATTGGGTGAAAAGCTTAGGAGGCGTTAAAGAAGATGGATAGCTAGGTGTCGCAACCTATTTTTTTCTTATTCCGTGAGGGAAAGAAATATATAAATAGGTTTAGGAGTATTGTCTAAAAAGTGGGTTCATGATCCTTAATTAAACGTGGGCTCTCTCAAACCCATACCCCCGTGATATCGGGTGTTCATGAAAATCTTCAAATAAGGAGTCGCCATTAATTTATTAGAATCGGCTAGAAACCAATCTAGGCATGAGAGTGTGCCTCACTTTCCACGCAACCGATCTTAGGGTCGGGGACTTGATTACACTAATTAACTAATTAATGCCCTTTCGGTACTTAATCTTATTCATTTCAAAAAGACTTTTATCAAACAGTTTGGATTGATTTTGGACTTAACCACTAACATATAAGATGATCGTGCGAATGCACAATCATTAAAATAGCAATCAGCAATTAAAGAAAGCATTAAATAAATTATAAACGAAAATAAACACCTAGCATTAAAAGATAAATAAATGAAAATCTTAATTAAACTAAGGGAGAAACCATAACCATTGCATTATATGCAAGCTATCAAAGAGCAATTGTATATGAGGACTAAAAACCTTAAGATGAAACCGTGAAGACTTGTTCAATTTTAAGCAATCTTAAACCAATGATTTTCCCACGCCTTTTAAGAGAAAATTGTCTAAGAATTATTTTAGAGCTCTTTAGAAAACTCTAAAACTAACTTGGAATTTTTGGGACTTTTTATTTATTTTTTTTGGGATTTTTCAATATTTTAATATTTTCGATTTCTTTAAAAATTTCTGACTTTTCCATGGATATTCTGAAATTTCGAATTTTTAATGATTTTTGAATATTTTAAAGGCTTTTTTATTTTCTGAATTTTTTAGATTTTTTTAAATAATAATAATAATTCGGACCAGAAAACCCGCCCTGCTAACCTGATTTGAACCTTGTCGGTCTGGGTTGGGCCACAAAAGACTGGGCCGGCCCTAAATCACTAAGGATTAAAAAAGGACCAAGAAATCCTTTTTTAAGCCAACGAAAATTCTTTTTTTATAAAAAAAGCCCCTTTCTGTTCAGCCCAATCTATTCCCGGCCCGCAACAAATTCAGCTCGACGTGCACAAGCCCGAGGCGAAGCCCATTTCCTTTTTTTTTTTTTTATGTATTTTTAGCTTTTCCTGTTTCTTTTTACTCTCTGTTTCCCTTTTTTTCTGTTTCTTGTTCTCTTGGTTTTCTTTGTTCTGGTCTTCTTCTTCTGCTGCGAACTCCGGCCCGGCGTACCCGAAGAACAACGCAAACAATGAGGGCAAGGACTTACCGGAGCTTCGGCACGGGAAAGGAGGCGTCGCTGCGGGTTGTCGGCCGCGATTCGAGAACGGTGGCTGGCGGTTTCTCCCTCTGACCTTCTTTCCTCGTTCTCACCCGCAACTCTCTTCTCCCGGTTTTTCTCTCACGGATCCCCCGGAGCCTTAGCGAGGGAAAAAACGAAGGCGTTGACGGATCGTCGGCCGCGTTCGAGGCGCGGTGGTTGCAGGAGTTTCTCTCTCGCTCTCTGCCCTCGCTCTCCCTCGCAACTCTCTCGGATCGGCCCGAAACCAGCCGAGGAAGACCCTCCTGAAGAAGCTGCCCCTCTTCCCGCTCCCTCTCCCTCTCGAGCTCGTTTCTTCGTTGTTCTTCGAACCGTCGGTCTCTCTCTCCAACTCTCTCTCGGTTGCCTTTTTTCTCTCTCGTTTTTTTTTTCCCTTTTCTCCTCTCTCGGTCCTCGGTCTCTTTATCTCCGTTTCCCTCTCTCTGGCTTCTGTCTTCTGTTTTTTTCCTTACTGACTTGCTGCTTCTGCCTTGCTGCTGCTCTGCTGGCTTTCTGCTTTTCTGACCTGCACACTTCATTTTTTTATTCTGCTTCTCCAGGTAGCCGTTGCGCGTGACGGTCAAGAAGAGAGGAAGAAAAAGGCCGAGCGGGCCGGGCCAAGGAAGAAGAAAAAAGGGGAAATGGGTCGAGCCCGTGTGAGAAAAGGAAAAGGGCCGCATGGGGGCCGGGCGGGCCCAGCCCTGGCCCGGCCTCTTTTTTTCGATTTTTTTTTTTTTTTTTAAATTTTTTAATATCTACATGCTATGCAATTTCAATGAAAGTTTTTTTGTTAAGGGATTTAGAAATCAATCCCTAATTTTTTAATATAATTAGTAAATAATTAAATAAATTGTCAAAATTTAAATGTCAACGCTAAAGTTTTTGTCTTTCAAAATGGGCAAAATTGAAATTTCAGATATGAAGACTTTTAGCCACATAAAAAAAAAGAAAAATTGTGAATTAAATATTGATGGGTGAATTGTCAAGGCCAGATATGAACTTCAGGCTAGGTCTTTCCAAACTATCGACACCTAAATATTGACTCTTCCTAATTATTTATCACATAAAATAGAAATTAAGGATTGATTTATTCCCTCAATAAAAATATTCATATCCTATAATATTTACATTCATAATAAATTGACACGGAAAAGCGACTCGAAATCTCATGTTTCGAATCGACAGAACGGAAA
Source organism: Corymbia maculata (assembly GCA_014182735.1). Lineage (NCBI taxonomy): Eukaryota > Viridiplantae > Streptophyta > Magnoliopsida > Myrtales > Myrtaceae > Corymbia > Corymbia maculata. Next base: position 15,346,351 of record CM024682.1, read on the forward strand.
TTCCTCGTGCTTTTCTCATTAGCATTAGCGTACAAACTTGGTAAAGAAAGGCCGGTCGTATTTCTAATCAAGCCGAATTACATGTTACGTGGACGAGAAAGAAAGGAAATATTCTAGGCGAGTTCGAAATAGGAATTGAAATCGGTGGGAAAGCAAAGGGCGGCTGCAATCGCAATGATAGGGCCGGAGGCTGCGGTGAGGTTCGCATAAGAAGCAGAGCACATATGCTTTGAAGAGTTCCATAGGCACCTTGAGCCTCTAGGATTGTCGTGACATCTGACAGGCAATGGTTGGAATGAGTTGCACTCAAAGCAAGCGTCCTGGAATTTTGCATCAAACCGAGGTAAACCTACCACATTAGTTGAATACGGCAAAAACGAAGCCCGACAGTCCGTCATTGTTGCACTGATGATGCTTTGTGCTGCTGAGAAATTCAAGCTGCAGAGTCCTGAAGAGCCAAAACCAAAAGCAACTGAAAATTAGGCATGCGCACTGCCTTCCATAAAATGGATTTCTGCTCCAGTCAAGAAAGTCGAGGGATAGGCCTTAATTCACCAAAATCTGTGTGGACAAAAGAAAATGCTTTAATTAATCCAAGAGTAACTGTCAGCAATCATGGATGCAGTTACCCTAGCACCTTTTCGCGAAATCCTGTCTGTGTCCATGAAAAGCCCCCTGTTGTAAGTGATTCGAGAAGAAGTGACATGGATAGGAGCTTCAACGTTCAGTTCAAAGACAACTGAAAGAAAAGGGTGCGCTACAAGCATGAATATTGAGAAGCTTTCCACAAGAGTCATGCGCAGGAAACTCGAGTAGTTTGCCCCAAGCACGTCCAGAATACTTTTGGCCATGTGTAAGTGACATCGCTCAGGCAAACCTTTGTTTGTACAGTATTTGAGCAGTTGAGTTGCACCTGATAATTTTGGCACACTCTGGCATTTGTGAATGGCATCAATGGTGAAGGAGCTAAACTCGGGAGAAAAGGTTGAGGTTCTGCACCGGGCGGGTATCTGGAGTCACAGCACTTCTCCTTGTCGAAACTAAAGTATTGTGTTTATCGCCAAGAATTGAGCTGCAATAGGAGGCATCTAAACCTGCAGAGACAAAGGAACTAAATGATTGATGGCCTGTCGTACACGCGAAGGAAGACATGGATATTGCTGATAAGCATACAGTCGCCAGCTCGTGTAGATTTGTCGTACGATAAAATTAAAAACACTAAAGTTCTCACTTTTAAACAGTTAAATGGGTCCTAAAGCGAAAAGCAATGCAATGTAACTTGGAGATCACAAATTTTGGTCCTAGCTAACCCCAGAAGCCATCGTAGAAATTTGTTGAAGCTACACTCTTGAGTTTCCTCCGGTCTGAGAGAGCATTGCACAAAATGGACACCATAAGTTTCTGCATCACAAATTTCGCAGAAACCGGAGAATGATTCTGTTGGCTGGAATATTAAAGACCCATCTGCTGAGTTTAGCTTAGTTGATGTACCAACTCGAGACCTGTAAACACATTCTAATTTTCCCACAAGCAGGTATGGCAAAGAAAACAAGGGCTTTGAAGACCTTCACCGTCTTAACTACACAGAAACTCGAACTGATAAGCTACCATCGCTCCAACAAACTAATCAGGTCAATCAGAGAAAAATTTCCCTGGCAAAACCATCGATTTAGATTTTCATTAGCATTCATAACAATATTTTTTGAAGCACGACTTGGCTAAGAAACTTGCTCGCGCAAAAGATAACCACCAATTTATTTTGCATTATGGATCGGAAAAGAGCGACCGGTTCTCTTTTTCAGGGTCCTCTTTGGAAATCAACGCCCATCCCGAGTTTTAGAACTACTACATTGAACTTCCTCAGAAGCTCTGACATTACAAATCAAGTACGACACCCTTCTTACGCAGCCAGAAGGATCGATTTAATATACCAGCAAATCCTCTCAGAATTACGAAAGTTCATTCCTATGATATCTTCTTCTTCCGCATTGCTTTGTTACTAAGATACCAACTAATGTCCCTATCCTTGGGTTTTAACAGCTTGTCAAAAGCATCAAACTATGAAGAAATTGCACCAAAACAACAGTATCGACAAAAAGTGGAGAGGGAATCGAAGTGGGCTGTAAAACAGTAAATTATGATATTAATTAATATTATCCCACGTAGGAAAACCCTTCCAACCCCCACCGCCTTATTGAAAGATCTATTTGGTATTTGGCTAGGCGCAACGTTAAAAATTAGTCACTCTAAAATTATGATCAAATTAAAAGCTCAACATTGACTTTTTTTAACACGTAACATTTAACAAGAAATCACACACCATAACAATGTCATTCTTTCTAGTAATAATCCATAGAAGTAAGAAACTATAGAAAGAATCATATAACGATCATGTTAAAATATACTTTGTTATAAATATAATTTGTGTTGACGGGCATAAATTCAAATATACTTTTTTAGAATTTTGAATAATATTATTTGATATTGAATATTTTGAGAATTTTCAAATATTTCATGTTAAATAAAAGTCAGAGAGACAATGTTGTGAAAAAATTTAAAAAAAAAAAGTCAAAAACGAAACAATTGCACTCTTTAGGATTTCATAGATGGATTGGATATTTCAACAAATTCAACATTTTCAAGCATTTCCTAAATGAAGTTATATTGTAACCAACTGCAATAATAAAAAAAATTAATATATTGAGGGATGTGATTGATGTTTCTAGATGTAAGGACCTATTTACAAGCTAAACACATCTCTATTTTTTGCGGCGATAAGAATCTAATTTATTGATGACTCGTTTTAATTATTATAATGTATATTTGCGTTGGATGATACGAGTTTTGGTTGTATAATGGGCCATAAGGGTGAAATCCCATCTCATAATTGGTCAGCGCATGAATGTCTTCTTGGAAAATCGAGTAATCGAAGTCAAAGGAAATCGATCCAAATTTCGTCGCTTCAACTATAATTTAATTGCACACCGTACGGGCGCAGAAGGATAGGGCCAAAAATCAATTCGAACTTTTTACGCCGTTCGGTAAAGCATTGAACTTTGTCAGAGGCAATTACCACTGCTCATAAATTGAGAGAGAGGGAAGAGGTCTAAACATGGAGAGATGAGAGACTGAAACTCGGCTGAGAGTACAGCAGCAAAGAAGACACGGCTTCGTACGAACCGAAGCAGCCTCTTTTCAATGCTGGCTTCCTGATTGCAGCACAAGAATAGTATCGAAAAAGATGAGCCGTCCGCGTTGGGAAACGAAGGTACGAACGATGGCCCGTGATCATCCTCTCCGTCCCGTCCAGCCGCTAACGTCCCGTCTCCGCAGTTTGTGTTTTCCTCTCTCTCTCTCTCTCTCTCTTCTGTGGTATGCGCTTGAAGGACAGGCAGGCTGATGGATGTCCTTGGTTTCTTTCTGACTTTACCAACCCCCCACGCCATGCTGACTACGTACGACTCCTCATGTCTTTTCTCGTCGGAAATATCCTGCGTTTCATTCTTTCAGGATGAGATGCTCCGGAAAACTTGAAAGGGTCTCTGACGAGCTACATGATATAGAGTAGTAGGCAATGATAACCTGAGGTTGGTTTGGTTGCTGGGGAAACGGGCAAAAAATATTCACAGCTCATCGTGCAAGCGGAAGCTAGAGAGAGAGTGGGAGTTGGGTACGATTTACTGCTGAAAAGTTGGTAAAAAGCTCTTGAAGGCATTGTCTTTCCCTCTATCCGGTCATTATGCTTCCCGCTGCTGCATCGCCATCGCTATTAACTTCTGTACAAATTCTTGATATTAATATTGCGAAAGAGACCTCTGTTCATCGAGCCCCCTCTCCCTCTCCTCTGAGTCTCGTAAAACTAGCTGTTCCGCTAGGTATCGAGGATACATTGTGCTTATGATTGCACAAAACTTCTCTTTTAAAATAATAAGACCCGATGATTAATGATAACATCACCGTCAATGTTTAAAGATATTCCCACAAGTAATTCTATCCATCGTTAGTTCGGAGTTGTAACTTCTCATTATTTCACTAACCCTCCTCTTATTGGCAGTAATTAGGTAAAATCGCTTGAGAAAATTTTTCTATAGCAACGACATTTACTCTAATTATCCCGTTACTCAAGTAAACTTGGTATTCGACCAGAAAAAAGAAGAAGAAAGATCAACCTTGGTAAATATGATTTATTTCATAGATGAGACTTTTCCCATTTTCTGTACTTATCCGATTTATCCAGGATCTGTCAGATTTGAGATGTGGACGGGGTGGAACACAGCTGTTCACTTTATCGCCCGAAATAAAGAGTTGTGTGTCAGGTCGCTTTTAATGCACGAGAGAAGTATAAGCGAGAGAGAAGTACTGCTCGTCTGGTCTAAAAGTCTCTCCGATGCTGTACCGGGGAGGGCAAATACAGGTCTGGACTTTCATAATGGACAACGTCATGGCTGGTAGAACATTAAGATAAACATTAATTAGGTAATAGATGCAACTCTCATCTCTGAGTACATTTAATTAGAGAGGACCGGGTGACGAGATCGTATTAATCTTAAGTCGTTGGTTTTTGTTGGAACTTTATTTCGTCATATTTCCACCTTGATTCGTCATGTGAATGGGCAGTCCAGATTTCATTTCATATTGATGTTCCAAAGTATGTTGTGTTTGGAGTGTGCTCGTTGCTGGTGTCAACATTCTCGAACCACTTACCCAGTAATTAAAAGAAGTGTTGGATTCCAATCGAAAGCGCATTCCAAATTTCTAACGCCCGGCCTGCGCCCCATCAGGCTTTCATTGCGTCTTCAGTTGCTCTTTTCTGGGACCACGGACGAACAGAGACTGGTCAAGAACGCCACCCTCTCCTCCCTTCTCTCGAACAGACCCCTTAAATGCAACTTTCCCAAATGGGGAGTTGGTGGGCAAAAAGAGTACCCGGTGCACAAATTTAGCATCTCTGAAAATGACCCACACTGGCCATGGCGAATATATTAAGGGCACGCACTCCTCTCTTCTTCACCCTTCAAAACCGCTGAAAACTTCTCTTCTTCCAAATGAATCCGGCTACTCCCGCTTCTCAATTGCTCGACAACTTTCAAATATATGCAATGCATGATGGAAATTGAGGGATAAATCAATTCAATCATGATTTAACGTAAGAATGATTATTTTTTTCTCAATCTTTTTATCTTTTTTTAGCTCTCATACAGGTTATTTTTTTGTCTTCAGCGCGCAAGAACGACAGAGAAGTTATAATGCTTTATTGGAGGCCGCAGCGCTTCCGCAAGATAGCATTAATTTGATCCGACGAAATGAGCAGCTGGTCCTGGCCTCCGTAGCAGAAGCCAAGGCATTTTTCGCGGTGTGGCCGCAGATTCAGTTGCGCCCTGAAGACAAAAAAAACAACCTGTATGAGAGTTAAAAAAAGATAAAAAGATTGAGAAAAAAATGTCATTCTTACGTTAAATCAACGGGGATTCACCCTCCAAGATGCCCAGCTGACTTTTGAACTCTGCTCTCCTTCGTCATGTTTCCAATCTGAATTCGTTGAGATTACCCCATTCTTCCAGCCAGCTGCGGCCACACTTTCGCTCTCCTTCAAATTAGTCTTTCTTCTTCTTGTTCTTTTGGGTTTTACCGGCCTGCGTATGGAGTGTAGTTCGTTTCTTTTATATGAAAATGCATCTTTTGAGCCTTTTATCTATCCAAAAAGTGAACAAATCTAAGCTTGTTCAGACATTTAAGATATTATCCTGAAGTAACGCAGCATATGCTAAAACAGGTCATGTGGTGTGTGATATTTGGAAAAAGTTGGCATGGGTGGTTTCTAACTCTTGGCTAAATCTGCTGTCCGCGCGTTCTTATTCTGGTACCTTCATGGGTAAGTGTCCAACGATGGAGCCTCAGGGAAGATCAGGGGCAGCTTTGAGCGAATGCCTCGAGAATCTCTTATTTTAATTTGATATTTCAATCTTTTCAAAATTTTCGAGCACTTCCTGACTACTTTAAACGAAGTCATTGTGATCAAGTGCAATGATAAATTTTTAAATATCCTTCCTAACGTATACACCACACTTCTATTTTTTACGGTGGTAATAACCTAATTTACTAATGACTCATTTTAATTATTATAATGCGTTTGTGTCGGATGATAGGAGCTTCGGATGCATAACGTGACGCAAGGGTGAAATCCCACCTCACAATGAGCCGATGTACGAATCTTTTCGCGAGAACGTGAGTACACAAGTCATAATTCATAAGAAAATCGATCATTATATTTCTAGTAGATTTCGTCGCTTCCACTATAAGTTAATTGCACACCGTACGGGCGCAGAACGATCGGGTCAAAAATCGATTTGAACTTTCTACGCCGTTCGGTAAAGCATTGAACTTTGGCAGAGGTAATTACCACCACTCATAAATTCGGAGAGAGGGAAGAGGTGTAAACATTGAGAGATGAGAGACTGAAACTCGGCTGAGAGTACAGCAGCAAAGAAGACACAGCTTCGTACGAACCGATGCAGCCTCTTTTCAATGCTGGCTTCCTGTTGCAGCACAAGATTATCGAAAAAGATGAGCCGTCCGCGTTGGGAAACGAAGGTACGAACGACGGCCCGTGATCATCCTCTCCGTCCCGTTCAGCCGCTAACGTCCCGTCTCTGCAGTTTGTGTTTTCCTCTCTCTCTCTCTCTTTTCTGAGGTATGCGCTTGAAGGACAGGCAGGCTGATGGAGAGCAGAGACGAAGCAACAGAGAGACGATCAGGAAACGCAACCCCATCCCTCGCCATTTCTATGTTTTCTTTCCCTGGAAAGATCTCCTGCTAACTTTATCCAAGTCACCATCAAATTTATTTATTCATATCAAAATGCATTGACGCGGCACCCTTATTTCGTGCAATAATGCTGAGATCTGTGCCCACTTCTTAATATCTTCTTTCCTCCCAACTATTCTTCCACAGTTTCTGCTTTCTTTTACGACAATCATGGATCCTATATAAATCTGATAAATAAAGAAAACGGGAAAGCCCATTTAAACAAATCATATGATTTGTAATGCTAAGCTCTGCCCAATTTTAGCGCGCGATTGAAGAAGCCTTAAGATCTGAGTTCAGTTCAAGATTCCAAACACGTGGAGATCAAATATGCATGATCGATTAAAAGTTTGGTTGCGTAATAACTGAATTGTTCTTAGCATCATAGGCCTTGGTTGATTACCAGCTAATTCATCTCCCACCTCATCAACGTGAAACTATGTCCGACTTTACTATAACTTTATGATGAAAAATAATGACACTTCACATGTGATAAATCGTTGTCATTGTACCTAACTTTTTTTTCCAAATAATAGGATCTCATATACGACAAGTTACATAATTGAATTTTTCGTTAGAATGCCCACAGAACAACCTTGTTGCCCATACTAATTATCGGAACAAATCAACATATAACAAGTAAGGTATCATAACATACACGAAATAGAAAATGCATAACATTATTACTATTGTTACAAGATGAAGACATAAAATCTAAGTAACACGTTGAGAACTTATTCGTGAAAATTGTAGGTTTATGATGGTAGCTCAACGTTAAAGAATGAGCCCATGGTGATTCCCACATTTCTCCACCAAACCGTTTGGCTAACATAGAAATCATCCCTTGATTAATTAAGTTCCAAGTACCCATATCTAGCCCTTCTCTCCCTTAATACCACCAGTGACAACGTAATTCTTTATAGTAACAATCCATGAAAAGGAGAAATTATAGAAAGAATTGTATAAACAAGCATTAAATTACATTAAACCGTTATAGTAACCCATCTAAAACAAAATATACTTCGTTATAAATGTAATTAAGTGTTGACACACGTAAATTCAACTATATATTTTTTAAATTTTGGAATAATATTTTTCGATATTGAAATTTTTTGAAAATTTCCAAATATTTCATGATAAGTGAAAGTCAAAGAGATAATGTCGTAAAAAAAAAAAATAGAGTAAAAAACCAAACAATGGTACCCTTCAGGATTTCATAAATGGACCAATTGTACACTTTAGTATTTGATATTTCAATATTTTCAAAATTTTCAAGTATCTCGTTGTGACGTTTAACAATATTTTATTTGTAACCAAGTGCAACAATAAATTTCTATGCAGTTGTCCATTAAACAAAAATGAAATGAATTACCTAAACTGCATTATTACTCACAGGAAGTAATGGTGCGATCATGCTAGTACAGTCCTAAAATAATTTGCTTAGAATCAAATGACTTCTGAAGAGTAGAAGTCACCGTCATTTTAAAGGATTAAGGCGATGTTTATATTAGAATCACTCAATTGGAAATTCATATGATTTAAAAAGAAGAGATCCCCACCATATTTCTCTTTTTAAATCCTGATTAGTCGCACTAATTTCGTAACTCAAACTATCTAAGAAAGTATGAGTGAACATGTTTTGTCACATAAACCGCTATAACACATCAAAGAAAAGATCATTCTGGCAGCACGCGTCATCTGTTAATTTTTTTGTTTGTTGTTTTGTATTTTGCGTTGTGGATGTCCTTGGTTTCTTTCTGACTTTCCCATCCCCGCCCCACGCTGACTGTGTACGACTCCTCATGTCTTTACTCCTTTGAAATATCTTGCTTTTCATTCTTTTAGGATGAGATGCTCTGGAAAACTTGAAAGGGTCTACGGAGAGTTATATGATAATAGAGGAGCAGGCACAATCCGGCAAAAATATTTTCACAGCTCATCGTGCAAATGGAGGCCAGAGTAAAGTTGGGTACGATTTCCTGGTGAAAAGTTGGTAAAAGCTCTTAAAAGGCATTCTCTCTCTCTCTCTCTCTAGTCATTATGCTTCCTGCTGCTGCATCGCCATCGCTATTAACTTCTATCCTTATTCTCTTGATATTAATGTGACGGAAGTCACTTCTGTTCATGAAGCCCCGTCCCCCTCTCCTCTGCATCTCGTAAAACTAGCTGTTCCGTTATGTATCAGTGATATGTTGTGCTTATGATTGCACGAAAAATTTTCATAAAAATAATAAGGCCGGATGATTAATCATGAAATGTACTGTCAATGTTTAAATATATCTTCACAAGTGATTATATCCATCTTTAGTTCAGGGGTTGTGATTTTTCATTTTCTCACTAACTCTCCTCGTATGTTGGATAAAACTGCTTGTGAAAAATTTTCTACAGTAACGATATTTGCTATAATTTTCCCGTTATTTAATCAACCTTGGTATTCGACCAAAATATAAATTAACCTTGATAAATATGGTTTCTTTTTTCAAACGAGACTTTTCCATATTCTGTACTTACCTGATTTATCACTGGCGTAAAAGTAAGCAGAAATTAGGGAGAGAATAGTCGTGACTTGTGACGAAAATAAGATTTGAGATGAGCGCCGGTAGGAGCCCCGCTGTTAGCTTTATCGAACGAAGTAAAGGGTTGGGAGTCAGGTCTGAGCTTGCTGCTCGCTTTTGTTGCATGAGAGAAGGTTCGGCGAGAAAGAAGTACCTGCCCATCTGGTCTAAAAGTCTCGCCGATGCTCTACCAAGGGCAAGTACCTCAGGTCTGGGCTTTCATAATGGACGACGTGATGGCTGATGGAACATTAATAAAACACTGATTAGGTAATAGATGCAACTCTCATATGAGAGTACACTTGATTAAAGGAGATCGGATGACAAGATTATATTGATCTTAAATCGTTGGTTTTTATCGGCCTTTATTTTGTCATATTTCCACCTTGATTCGTCATGCGAATGGGTATTCCAAATTTCATTTCATATTGATATTCCAAAGCATGTCGTGTTTGAATCGTGTTCGTCGCTGGTATCAACATTCTCGTACCACTTGCCCAGCAATCGAAAGAAGTGTTGGATTCCAATTGAAAGTGCATTCCAAGTTTCCAACCCCCTGCTTGCGCCCCCATCAGGCTTTCATTGCTTATTCAGTTGCTCTTTTCCGAGACCACTCAATAAAGTTGAAAGAAAAAAAAACGAAAAAGATTTAAAATCTTTTGTTTGGAAATATCGCTGCAACCACCGCATGTCCGCCAGGATAAGCCGGGCACCTGCCGAGTGAAGAGAAACCCATCCCCCCTTAAATGCAATCGTACAATGGGCATATAATCTTTTCTGGGAGCACTCGATGAACCAGTAAAGCAGTCGTGTTAAGAAAGCATGATGATCCCGTTCACTTTTTGGATGGTTTGTAAGTTCCCCTCCTAACCAAATTAAAATTATCAAACAACGGACGGCCATTAAAGCAACAAAAAAATTATCATTGTTTGCAAGAGAAAACTCAGCAAATTAGCCCTTGACGGTATGAGGTCAAAGAAAATCCCACTACGGGTTCTCAAAGTTAATGAGGTCAAAGCAAAACCACACTGCCCCTCTCACCTTGGCTAGAGATACCAGTGCCTTCTCCTCAAGCTCGTCTACAGGTACAGTCTTTTCTTTCGAGGAGCCTCTTAGACTTTAAGATCCTCATACTAAATTTCACGAATGGCATTAATCCGATCAAGCAGCTAATATTATCCTCACTGACACATACGCCTTGGACCACTCAATAGCAGACGAATAGAAACCCACCCCTCCTTCCTCTCTCTGATCCCTTACCGCAACTTCCTCCATCTGGGAGTTTGAGTGAGTTGGTGAGCAAAGAGGGCACAAGCTGCTGATGCACAAATTTAGCTTCCCTGAAAATGACCCACATTGACTAACTTGCAATACGGCTTTGGCACAAAACGCTACTCGTTCATTTGGTGTGTATATTAAGCGCACACATTTCCTATTGTGTCTTCTTTAACGACAACTACCCATTTTCCCTAGTTCAACACATTAAAGTCTCTTAGAGTGCAGGTGACAGATTACCGTTGAATTTTTGCATATTAAGGTCACTATAGAGATCCAAATTCTTTTATTTTTGATTGGCATCTCAACGGGCGTGAGTACCTGGATGGTTTTTATGCCGTTATACGATTGAGAAGGTTGCTGCTTGCTGAATCAAGTCCCTTTCTTATTCTTCATTTAAATGACGTTAAGAAACTGGATTACAAAGCCTATGAGACTCATTTGGAAATTATTGAATCAGTTGGCCTGAGGACTTGGCATGGATGCAAGGTGCATAGATTGATGTGAGATTGTTTCGACTAAAAAGGGTACGAGGGAACAACTCTTCTAGCTCCATATAGTAAATCCTGTTACAAGAAACTCTTGGACAGGTGAAAAAAATGTTTGCTGTTAACTTGCCGGGAAACCAGCAAAAGGAAACAAACCGAGAACTCGAGAGGTTCGTCAGGGACTACAAAGACCTCGCCGGAGCGTTGCTTCAAGATTTGATTGACGGGTCGATCAGGGAAGTTTAATGCTCATCAAGGATCCCTCATGCCATCATCACCCGGAGATTAACTTCCCTGATCGACCCGTCAATCAAATCTTGAATTGCCTTATTTTGCTTGTCTAACCTCATTGAGATTCCTCTGCATGATTTTATGGCCAGGCTCACTCGTTCCTTTTTTGTAAATTTCAGCAGACAAAACCTCCCACAAACGCTTTGGATTTCTTTTATTTATTTATTTTGCCTTGTCTTCACCGATTCTGTATCTCGATTACAGCCGCCCTTTCCTTTCCTGCTTATCGCGATGACTAACCTAGTATATCTTCCTCCTTTCTCGTTCACATGTGTAATTTGGCTTGATTAGGAATACGGACGGCTTTTCTTCACAAAGTTCGTGTCCTAATGAGAAAAGGAAATGGATTTTGGTTCTGTCAAATCGATGCATGACATTTCGAGCCGCCCCATTGCTTTTCCGCGTCGATTTACTATGATTATAAATATTATAAGACATTGAAATTTTTATTGAGGGACTAAACCAATCCTTAATTTTTTTTTTATGTTATAAATGACTAGGAAAAATTAAACTTTAAAAGTTGACAATCTAGAAAAACGTAGCCTCAGTCCCGGCTCCAATCCTGAAGTTATTCATCAACATTCAATTCACGATTTTTTTAATGTGGCTAACAGTATTTTTTCACGGCTGGTTGGATGGCGAAACCCAAACGTCATATCAGTATTTCAATTTTGCCCTTTTTCAAAGGAACGGCGAAAGTGCCTATGGCTTTTAACCTAGGCACGAGCAGCTATCCTGTGGCTTTGTCAACGAAGGAGACATGGACGGATGGCGAAAGTGCCTATGGCTGCTGTGACATTCCCATTTGGCTACATTATCAATGAGACGGAACATTTGGGCTCTCGAAACTATACAAATTTGCACTCTCAGAAGAGGATAGGAGTAGGGACAAAATCCATCCCAAAGAAACAAAGATTCTGGGCAATTCGATTATTTAATGTGCTTTTCTCCGTTGACAAAGGGTCCACCAGTTAGCTTTTCGATTCTGGATGGTCGATCGGTCCCTTTCTTGAATCTTTCGCAAAAGAGAGATTTTGAAGGAAAAAGAAATGGTTCAGGTTCGATTCAAGATGTTCTGCTTCCTCGTGCTATGCCTTAACCACATGAAACATTTGCTGCTAGACCGCCGCAGTATGGTAATTGCCATTTTGCAATTACACAGATACATCCTCATAAGATGGGTATTTTTTCCCTGGTTCCATAGTTATGCCGTGATTTTTTTTCCCAGTTTATAACTTACCAATCTTTCCATTCACTATGGGTCGGTAACTTGTCAACACCACTCAAAGCATTGCATTCCACGTCTCATTTCTCTATTGCTACCATCAATGCCTGAGCTCAAGGTCAAGCACGATATCAACAGCCACTTCCTGCCTCCTTCTATATCACTCCATGGCTTTCGCCTGACTTAAAACGAAAAAATTTCTGCCTTCCAGAAATCCATTCCAACTCAAATTCGAGGAAAATAAAAAAGCATGACTAATCTTGAAAGAAATTCAGAATCAGATCTTGAGGACTTGATTTTTGCACCGTTTTGTGAAAGTTCTTAAATCGATGTGGGTATCAATCGAGATCAACTTTCGCAGGAGATGATTCATATTCCACAATTTGGACAAAATTCTCGTGGAACTTGATGGCGGTGGTGGAGGTCGAGTTTGGGATTGGATGGTGGCCGTTGGTGGTGTGGAAGCCTGGCGGCGGCGGCGGCAGAGGTGACGTCAGCAGGGTGGAGGCTGTGGGGGCAGATGACTGTTGTTGATGGTGGTGGAGTGTGCCGCGAATGGTTGCCTGTTGGCGGTGATGTTAGGTTGGGGGGCGGGGACAAGCTGAAGTCGTATTAAATGATAGAATTTAATTGGAATTACTTCAAAATTATGGTGATTCGAGTACATACAATACTTCTGACAAAAAAAAGTATATACCATACCGTCTATGGCATGAGATTTACAAAATAAAAATTGTAAGATCACAATTGTCTAAGCTTATTATGTATGTTAATTATAGAAGTAAATAAAAAAAATCATTAAATGGCCTTTTCAATGCAAAAAAAGTAAAAATGTAACTTTATGCTCTATTTCCTGTCGTATTTCTTTTCGTTATAAAAATTTTACCTATCGACCCTTTTTGGCTAACAAATTAGTGACTAATTGCTCACCATAAATCAAATCTCAGTTGACCGATACAAAATAGAAACAAAATTGAAAAGAAGAAAATCAAATGTCGAAACTCTGCAGCTAAAAAGCCCACTGCAGAGTGTGGACGATTATCGTGATCTTTTCAACAATACATTTTTGCTTATACATTAGCTCTTAACAAATAAATAAAAACTCAGCAAAAAATGATCAATTTTGTTTATCATGGATAAATGGGAAAATTCTAATTAATGGCCTGAAATGCCCTCGTTTTCTCAAAAAAGAGCTCAAAGTGGACATGATTTCAAATAAGGGCCTAAAGTGCCCAACCTTGTTTCAGTTAAGGGCCTAAGCTCGCCGGCCAGCGAAAACTGATTTTCCGGTGATCGGAACAAGGACATTTTTGTCATTTCCCACTTTTTCTCTTTTTTTTTTTCTTCTTTTTTCCTTCTGTTTCATCTTCTTCTTCATCGCCGGTGGCCGGCCGGCCACCGGCGACACCCACAGAGGGCTGGGCGAGGGTCGCCCTTGCCCGATCCGGCAAAGGCCACCCTCGCCGGCCTCAGGCGAGGGACGGGCGAGGCCGTCTCTCGCCCTAAGGAGGCCGCCTCACGGCCATCCGCGCGAGGTCGACCCTCGCTGGCCGCGGACGAGGGCGAGGCAGCCCTCGTCGGCCGTGGACGAGGGCGAGGGTGACCTCGCTAGATCTGGCGAGGTCGACCCTCGTCGGCCATGGGCGAGGAGCCCCTTGTCGGTCGTGGGCGGGGCGACCTCGCTAGATCTGGCGAGGTCGGCCCTCGTCGGCCACGGGCAAGGAGGCCCTCGTCGGCCGCGGACGAGGGCGAGGTCGGCCCTTGTCGGCCACGGGCAAGGAGGCCCTCGTCGGCCGCGAACGAGGGTGAGGAGGCCCTCGTTGGCCACGGGTGAGGGCCGACCTCGCGGATGACTCGCAAGGTGGCCTCCTCATGGTGAGAGACGGCCTCGCCCGTCCCTCATTGGATTGGGCAAGGGCAACCCTCGCCCAGCCCTCTATGGGCATCGCCGGTGGCCGGCCGCGGGCGAGGGTGACCTCGCTAGATCTGGCGAGGTCGGCCCTCATCGGCCACGGGCAAGGAGCCCTCGGGCCACGCGGACGAGGGCGAGCCCCTCGTCGGCCGCGGACGAGGGCGAGGAGCCCCTCGTCGGCCGCGGACGACGCGGCCCCTCGTCGGCGACCGACCTCGGGAATGGCCGCGAGGTGGCCTCCTCATGGCGAGAGACGGCCTCGCCCGTCCCTCGCCCAGCCCTCTGTGGGCGTCGCCGGTGGCCAACCGACCACCGGCGATGATGAAGAAGATGAAATAGTAGGAAAAACGAAGAAAAAAAAAGAAGAAAAAGTGGCAAATGACAGAAATGTCCTTGTTCCGGTCACTAGAAAATCAATTTTCGCCGGCCGGCGAGCTTAGGCCCTTAACTGAAACAAGGCTAAGCACTTTAAGCCCTTATTTGAAACCATGTCAACTTTGAGCCATTTTTTAAGAAAACGAGGGCATTTCGGGCCCTTAATTGGAATTTTCCTTGGATAAATAGTAGACTTAGTTGATCAAAGCAAAATTTGGCGAAAAGCAAAAGTCATTAAAAAAAAAAAAGACAACTTGATTAGTAATAATATTTTTAGATATTTAAGCTCTTTTAGATAAATGTCAACAACTTGAAGAGTATTGGTAACAAAGGAAATTATCAATAACATATGTTAGTTATTTGGGACGAAGTCATTGATATTAACTTGTAGCTGCCTAATAGCAATTTTTCATACATTTGAGTTTCTTGTTCATAAGTGTTATTGTAACATTTTGTAGCTACAAATACGACAAGAAATTTATTTATCTAAAGATGAGAAGTGACAGCGACATGAAGATGTAGAATTGAAAGCTTTGGAGATGTCAGTATATGGCTAAAACTGCTAAAAATCTACTCATAGGCAGTGATGCTGTAAACATTTTAAATACTAGTGTCCGTGTAATGTAGAACCAGGCGAGGGAATTGCTTGTCCTCATTGGCCCTATCTTTGGATATGCAGAAGAACATGATATGGAGAAGGATGGAGAATAGGATATGCACAAGAACAGGATTGCTTGCCTCGCCTTAGCCCTTGACTGCATTGCTTGCCTAGCCATTGATAGCCTTCACTAGAGGTCGCGAGGTCAGGCCTTGCCCCCATGACGAGTGAGGTTCGACCCTTGCCTAGCCTGAGCGAGATCGCCCAACCACGAGAGAGAGAGAGAGAGAGAGAGAGAGAGAGAGAGAGAGAGAGAGAGAGAGAGAGCCCAATCACGGGCAAGCTTCCTTGAGGATAGCAAGGTCCCTCGCCGGTCTTGCCTTTGGTTGGCTGAGAGAGAGAGAGAGAGAGAGAGAGAGAGATTCGCCATGTTAGTGTCGCTCGGACGGCGAACGGTTGGCACCATCCAGTCAAAATTACAAAATGTTTAGGATTGAATTGGAAAAATTACATTAAATTTATGACCGTTTTGGTAATTTGTCTTGTAATTTCTAAGGATCAACTGTTGTAACCTATATAGTTTGTAATAAAAAATTTCTATTTATAATTTCAACCTATTACTTAGAATTTTTCTCTAAATTCTCGAAATAGAAAAAATGTTTATGTTTTGAAAAATTATGAAAAACCACTTACAATTATACACATTAGTAAAAGTCAACAGCATAATGTTGCAAAACTTAGAAAAAGCAAAGAAGTAAAAAGTAGAAGTCACCAATACCATCAGCTTTAGAGCATAACGGTCACCTTTATACTAAAGCCACTCTATTGGAAATCCATACAATTTAAAAAGACGAGACCCTCTCCATAAATCTCTTTTCTAAATCCTGATTAATCGCACTAATTTCGTTACTTAACTATTTAAGAAAGTATCAGGTGAACACGTTTTATCACATAAACTGCTCTAACACATCAAAGAAAAGATTATTCTGGCACCCTGCATCGTCTGTTAAATTTTTTATTTTATTTCGTGATGTGGATGTTAGGTCAAATTTTGAAAACTCCTCTCTTTTCTCCCGCCGTTACATTACCAGCGCAATTAACTTCTGCTCATATTCTCGATATTAATATAATGAAAGTTACCTCTGTTCATCAGCCCCCCTCCCTCTCCTCTGCAACTCATAAAACTAGCTGTTTTGCGCGCCTTTCCACAAGTGATTCTACCTATTATTAGTTTGGTGAGAGAGAGAGAGAGAGAGAGAGAGAGAGAGAGAGAGCAGTTTCTACTTAGCTTGAAGAGAACATACTCAAGAACTCCAGTCCAGCCAAATTAAATAAAATATGATTTTTTGGGGGAACGTTAAGTTAAAACTTATAGCAAATCCAATGAGTTCAAGCACATCTTGTCCTTTTGGCTACTTTTTTCGTCTTTTAAGGATTTTCGGTGTTCTTTTAATATGTCAATTGCCAATAACAAATTTAGCACAAGCTTCACACTTAGATTTTAGCTGCACTTCGTCTTTATCATTTTGGTCGAGATTCATACATTCTCTCTAGCCACCCTACATAAATGGCCACACCTTGTGTCTCTCTCCTTCAAAGCACAATCTTCTCCATGCCGGCACCGGTCATCTGGCCAAGAGGCCAAGGCACACACAGCAGCCCATTCCAACCAACCGGGCTTCATTCGATCAGCGGTCTGGGCCTTTGACAATGAATGGGCAACTTTCTCTCACAAGGGCCCATATTACGGAAGGAATTGGAATAAACAGTGAATAATTGAAAAACAAAATCGGCCTCTAAATTAACCATAATTATGTCTAGAGCAAAACGGTGATCTAATAAAACTGCACTTCAATTTAGCCATCATCATGCCATAATCGTTCTCCACCTACGAGACTTCCGTTTTCCTAATTCAGATCCATTCGTCCTCATTCATTCTCACTTGGTAATAAAGCCTCTTTTGTTCCAAAGTTAATTCCTTTTATTATTATTAATTCGAGTCACCATGGTCCATTGCTATAAATTGAAGAAAATGAAAGTTCCTTAATCTATACTATTATAAAAAATGAAGATGACCTCCTACATTAAAGGAATCTCGACCGTTTTTATTTTTTCCCCGTATCTTTGATTGTTTATCTCAAGAGTGTAACATCCATAGACAAACATGTAAGTTCATAATTTTATTTTATCTATCTGGAAAATCAACTCCATCAAGGGGATTGATGCAGATTGTGGAATGTGCTCCATCTTGGGAGATATGCTCTATCACATAGAACAATGATGATCTTGTTTAATTTTTTAAATTTCAATTACTCGGCAAACATAATGCTTGAGCACATTTGCTTATATTCTGAACTGACCATACATGCTCTTTAAAGTCCACATCAATAGTGACCAATCGAGTTACGAGATATGAGACGACTTCATCTCCAGTCATTTTCATGGATACTTCTTGCCAATGAAGATGTCCATTTCGTGGAAATTGGGCTGGCTTGCGCTCCACGTTCGAGCATTGTCACTAAGCAAATTCACAAGAACAAATTGAGTTTGCCTTCCTCTCTTGGTCGCTTGCATGTCCATCACGTAACTAATTTAGTAATCTCCGAAAATGGAAGTGTTCCCCGCCACCTGTAAATGTGGGATTCCAGGCAATTAAAAATTAAGAAAGTTTCCAAAGTGAAGTCATTTCCAACTATTTGGAAAGTATTTTCATTCTCATTCGGGTCGAACGTATCATCGAGGACAAAGGGCAAGCCATTCCTAATGCATTTCTCTAGGAAACAGTTATGGCAATCTCCTTCCCGTCGCTAATGATCATCGGAAACACTTCTTTTTTAAGATTTTAGGGACAGTTTTGCGCGCGCACCTCTCGTCCATTTTCTGGTCGGGAGCGGCAGGGATTTCCAAATTTCGACTCGGGTCGAGATGATATTTTCTTGACTAACGCAAGCCCTGGCGTCAAGAGGACTTCTTTTTCTTCCTCCTAAAAGCTAAAGAGAAATCCAACATTTTAACTTTCATTTCATGTTTGGATCTTTCCCCGAGCAAAATTCTTCCAATAGACTACGGAGAAAAAAAGAGCATGCGAATTTGTCGATTCCTCCGGCGCGATTCTCTCCCTTTCTTGCCTCCAAGATCGTAGACCGACTAAGTTGACGTTTGAACTCCTCTGGGTTTTCGAAAAAAAAAAAACTCCTCTGGGTCCAGGACAACAGCATAGCATCTTGTCCTAAGTTTAATTTTCCCAAAACCCTACCTAATCAACCCAGAGTATCGTACCCTCTGCTCTTTCCCAAAGCCTCGACGGGTTCAGATATTCAGGAATTCAAGAGAATCAAATGGCTAAACAATGGCTTGAGCCAGACAGATATCATAGATAACTGCAGTAGACAAGCAAGCAACGGACAATGAGGATGGGCATCTGCACCTGTCGTTTTCTATATGCGCCCCCTTTTTTTATTTGTATTATTTTCCTCTCTTTTTTTGTATAATTAGCAGATTAATTAATTATCGTTTGATCTGTTCAAGCACCCGCTCAAATCACACGCCCTCGTCTCTTTCGAAGAGTCGGTGGATGCGGTCGTATGTCGAATCTTCTTCATTTTATATAGTGAAAACAAGCTCAAAATTGTGATCTTTTATGTATATTTCATATATGGACCATGCTGATAAGTGCTTTTGAGACGCATATTAAGTCTATTTAATTTGGGATCATTGAATTTTCCCACAATCAGATTTCCAGATTTGTTAATATGAAAAAAAATATATTTTTATTTTGCGTCGCTAAAATAGCATCTTCTCATAATTTGCTGAAGCCCATGTTCCCTGTCTCCATTTTCCATGTAGAAAACGTGCAATACAATTATGAAAATAGTGTGAATTTTCCAGTAAGCTGCCAAAAGGTGGCTGCTTTGTTGAGCACTCCTGATATCTATGTCGGACTTAAATCTTCCATTGTCTCAGTCCCGACTTTATGTTATCATTAGACTTCGAGATCACGGTTGTTGTTTTTGTCATGAGATGATTCAAAAAATCCCATTTAATATTAGGACGATGCTTAGGATGCTAAAAGCATACCTTGGTGCTTGTTGTTCACGTGGATCAGCGGCAATGGCAATTAATTCAAGAAAAGATGGAACATACATAGAATTGATATATTAAGTAATATAACGGATTGTAATTGTTGTTTAAACAAATAACCGAATAAATCATTTGGGATTTATCCTAGTAACCATACTTCTCTCATGAGAAGGGAGATGTAGAGAGTTTGAATCTTCATATTCCTAAGAGGGTTGGAGTGGGAATGATTTAGTTTTAAGTGTGGGTTTCAACTTTCACATCCTGTAAAGAGGTAGAATAAAAAGTTTGAAAGTAATCGATAAAAAAAAGACAAGCAATCAAATTTAAATGTAATGAAAATCCGCCACATTTCTTAATACACCAATGACGACGTTTTTATGAGAAAATAGTACCATCTCCTGTTCTTTCCTTTTGTCTCCGCTCGTGTCAAAATGACGACATGCATCGTTAGTTTATATTTTGAAATTCAAAAAATACAAAAAATAAAAATAAAAATCAAACGACCGAAGGAATGTTCGGTCTTTTTGTTCCTACCCTTTTTTTGGTTTCTTTGGTCGAACGGTAATAGTGGAATATGAGAATGGGTGATCGTGGCTACAGATGAACTTTGCGAGACCGGAGATTACACGATAAATGACTCTAGTTGATTTGATTAAGTAAGCATTTGCTTCAAGTCAAGTTGTATTAAGGTAACAAGATACGCAGTACATTAGATTAATCAAAATTGTCCTTCATAGAGAGATGGTGTTGAGTAAGACGAGGTTTATGACACAATTTATTGTTGTGACCAAATGGATGATTTGGATTGAAAAATGCCCGACCCAATTTGATTCATTTTATACAATACATATTTGGTGATTCATAAATGAGTATCCTGTTTTCATAGCCTTTTTTAAGCAGCATATGATAGCTTGGTGCAATTCGTAGAGGCGAATTGAATTTAAGAAAGTTACGAACCCATTTTATCTTTATATTATTTTGGATTTTGTCGTTGTAAACTCTTCTATAACTCAAACATAATTAATTTTTATAATAACTCGCTCCTCCGCCGGCGTCCGAAGCTCACAGATATTTCTCTATATATACCTCCCACCCCACTGCAAGTAGCAAGAGCACCACAGACCCAAGAGAAAAAACGGAAGGACGTTCTCCTCCTTTTTCATCTCTCCATCACCATCATCCACCTGAAGGAGGCGAGGATGGAGAACGGGACGCCGGTTTGGAAGTTCCAGGGCGACGAGGGGCTCAGCGCCGCATCGGCCATCACCGTCCGCGGCATCCTCAACCAGGTGATGGAGAATCTCGATGTGGAAGACGGCCGTGTCGTGGTCCCCCTAGGCCACGGCGACCCTTCCGCCTTCCCTTGCTTCCGCACCACGCTCGTTGCCGAGGACGCCGTCGTCGACGCGCTCCGCTCTGCCAAGTTCAACTGCTACAGCTCGACCGTTGGTATTCTTCCTGCTAGGAGGTAAAAAGCGGTGTCATTCAAGATTGTCAGTACAAGATTTCTCGTTTATATTCACCACCTTTTTGGCTCAAGGGGAATAGGTAAAAATGACAATGAAGGGAAGCCATTTGTTTCGTAAAAAATAATAGTTTGAAAAATATTTTTTTAAAAATAAAAAGCTTTCAAAATGAATGATAAAAAATTTAGACATAAATTGTGATTGAGAATACAAATATTTTTTATTAACTAATTATTTTAAGCAATAGAAGTGATATTTTTTATAAAATATTTTTCAAATCGTTTATTCTCAAGAAATAGAGATTGATTTAGCGTCTTGTGAAATCTTGAGACAATCAAATAATATCTCTCTATAAGCTTGATGATAGCACGGACTGACTCGTGCTTCTCATGTTCGGGACCGTTTGTTTAGTTGCGTGGCCATATTCATATTCCCTAAACATGTTATTTTGCATCCTTGATCTTACTAGTACCCATGAGTCAATTGTTAAAAATAAATAAATAAAAGAAGGTACCGACAGGGTCGTGTACTTAAAAATTGCCGGGATTTACGTTCATGTGGTCATTCAAGATATAAGAAACCATATGGTCAAACAGTCAATGATTGAGAGGCTGATGAGCGGCTTGTTTGAAAGGCGACTCAACTAAAGATTTTGGACCTTATCGTGTGCTCTGTTTCCTTCGCAACGACTGCAAAGGGCCAAATGCAAAATGCCTAGTTCTGGCAGTTATTTTGCCTCGTTCATGGTTATATCTTAATAGCCTAGTAGCTGTTATTGCCGATCAATATTAACTTTCTCGTAAATCAACTCGAGAGTAAATGATGAAACCGAGCTTTAGTGACTACAAGAAGAAGTCATCGTTAATTGTCAGGATAAAAGATTGAATTTTGTGAAAAGGCCGCTGTGAATATGCTGATCGTAGTCACTTTCTGTCGGCCGAATGGCAACTTTTTTCCTGACCACATGTTCGAGTGAGCGACACTAATCCAGGGCACCAACTTCCGCAGGGCTATTGCTGATCATCTCTCTCGTGATCTCCCGTACAAATTATCACCAGATGATGTCCATATGACGGTTGGGTGCACACAAGCAATCGAAGCCATATTAACAGTTCTCGCTCGCCCCGGGGCCAATATTTTGCTTCCCAGACCTGGATACCCATACTACGATGCACGTGCAAAACATAGCCATCTTGAGATACGGTATTTCGATCTTCTTCCAGATAAGGGTTGGGAGGTTGATCTCAAGGGTGTTGAGGATCTTGCAGACGAGAGTACTGTCGCCATGGTCATCATCAATCCTGGCAATCCTTGTGGAAGTGTCTACAGCTACCAGCATCTAAAGAAGGTTGCTTTTGCATTCTGTCCAAGTAGATGTCTCATGAACATGGAAAAATCTATGATTATTAGCTGGAATGGAGCAAATAGTTTCCACTGGTGCTTAATCTAGTGAGCTACATACAGCCCCTTTAGATGCTTCTTTATCTCAGGCGGTGGAAGCTGTATAGATTTGTTGCTAGTCGCTCTTATAATCTTTGGAATCTACATTTCTGTTGCATTAGCCGTTGTTCATCACTTTCATTCTTTCTTTTTTGGAGGGAAGGTTGCCGAAACAGCTAGGAAGCTTGGGATTATGGTAATTGTTGATGAAGTCTATGGTCACCTAGCTTTTGGGGATACACCATTTGTTCCCATGGGTGTTTTCGGATCCATCGCGCCTGTCTTGACGTTGGGATCAATATCAAAGAGGTGGATTGTTCCAGGTTGGCGACTTGGTTGGCTTGTGACAAATGATCCCAATGGTTTTCTGAAAGACACTGGGGTCTCTCTCTCTCTCTCTCTCTCTCTCTCCCCCCGAGCGGTATCACTCACTTGTCACCGAATATTTAGATCGTTGCTTTTCTTTTTACAGGTTCTCGAGTCCCTTAAAGGATTTCTGGATATATCCCCTGATCCTGTGACATTTATCCAGGTATGTAACTACTCCAGATAATTAACCAGTGACGTTCAGATTTGGAGACATGTGCTGTTTCTCAAAATGATTTAGGAGGTAGGTTTGTCTGCACTATTTTTGTATCATTCAGGAAATGACCAGTCAATGAGAGCTTTTTCTCTTTGAAGATGGATAATTAAGACAATGTTCTTCATTTAATTCTTGCAAGAGTGCTTGATAGCTTTTCTGTGTGGACAACTAGCTTCCTTATCAAGTAATAGCTAATTATTTTCCACTCTTCGCTGTGATTCTAACAGGGGGCGGTCGCTCACATACTTGAGAAAACAAATGATGATTTTTTTTCAAAAATCATTTGCATACTAAGAGAGAATGCAGACATATGTTACGAGAAGATTCAAGAGATACCTTGCATCACCTTACCAAAAAAGCCAGAAGCAGGCATGTTTGTAATGGTATGGGCATAAACATATATACATACATGTATTTTTATTTTTTCATTGGTATGGCGTACCTATTATGTAATTTATACTATTCTCGATAAGTGAAAGATGCCATCTTGACAGGTCAAGTTGAATTTATCATTGTTGGAGGGCATTAAGGATGATATGGAGTTTTGCCTAAAACTGGCTAAAGAAGAATCTGTCATCGTTCTGCCTGGTAAACTCAACTTCTCCAATTGTTGGTGAAACGAAAATGTATTGATGTTATTTTTATGCATCTGTTTCATTTTTCTAACTTCTTTAAGCCTTTTGAATTTTCAAATGCGTGCCCCGACATTTGTTTCGAGAAATGCACACTAGCTAAGAATGCTACAAGGGGCTTCAGAGTGAGAATCTTGACGACCAACTTACCTCACAATTTTCCGAGGATTCTAAAATTTGGAAATTAAAAGGATCCTAGCGATTTCCCTTAAATTTACCCGTGGGATTCTTGCGAACTAATGCTCAGATAATTCCATAACAAATCCATCCCATTTTCGGCACAGAGTTCTGGCTATTCTCAAGTAATATTCGTATGCATCTGATGATAATCGACGACGTTGGTTTTGCAGGGATAGTTGTTGGAATGAAGAACTGGCTTCGCATCACTTTCGCTGTCGAGCCATCTTCTCTGGAAGATGGCCTGGGGAGGATTAAGGCCTTCTATGAAAGGCATGCCAAATGATAAACGAGTCGGCCCACCCCGGCGCTGCAAGGGACTAAGATCATCAGCTGCTCGTTGGATCTCGAAATGCCTTTGTTGTCGCGTTGTAGGTCATTGCAATGTGTGAAATAAGATTAGTCAATCCATAAGAAAGCTATTTGTCCGAGCACTCGCCCGGAAGTAGGGAGATGGAGGAGAAAAAAATCAACGTAGCTGTTGATTCGGTCAGAACCTCCATTAGAATGGTCTCTTCTTGGTCGTGTCGGTTACATTAGCTTTGGCTGGGAATAAATACCTTAAATTCGAGTTATTACCATAGTTAAATCTACTGTCTTGTAAAAGTTGGCTGTAATTTCTCAGTCGGGTGAAAAGGAATTGAGAACTACCCGGAATCAGATTGTACTGGCGCGAAACTAGTGGTTTCCAAGGGAACCGGTCCGGTTCTCGATTCTAGGTGTGAAACCATCTACTCGCTCACTTGGACTGGACTGATAATTTATATATTTTTAAGAAAAAATTTAAACAAAAATTTCTGACCAAAATTTTCTTTTAAAGACGAACGAAAACCCTAAAATCCATAATATGAAACTCTATACCCATTGATTGAGCTCCCATCTTGTCTCACTCTCACATCTTCTAAGTTGTCTCTCTATCTCTCACTCATGGTTTCGATTTTTAAGCTCAACACCCATCGACTCATGGTCTTAACTCTCAACTTTCAATATGAGTCTAATCTTTTTACATATCTTGTAATTAAGAATAGAGAAGCTTTTTATTTTTTGCTTTACTATGGTTTTCTATAAAACGTTGTAATGAGTGTGTGAAACTTAGTGGGATTGGTTCCATGGATCTCCTCAAGAATTAGACCAAATCGGTAGTCTGGTTCCTAAGTAGATTTATAGAATCAACAAGCGGTTCTCAGTTCCAACTTTTCAGAATCGATCTTTAGTGGGCGATTCATGGTTCTAGGGTGGAAACCACTCACCCAGATCATACTCATCCCTAAGAAGGTATTCTTGTGTATTGCCTAGAGATGGCAAAATGGTCTATAATCCATATTTTAACTCATTTAATGGTGTGGGTTATAAATGGGTTGTCTTAGTTTTTAAGAAAAAGCTTAAGTGAGTAATAAATGGGTTAAATAACAAGCTTTAAGTGAATCATAAATAGATTATTTTTAATTTTTTAGATTTTATGAATATTTATTTTCTTTTTATAATATAGAAGACGAACACATGAAATAAAATTAAACAATAAAAGTTGTACAAGTTTCTTGTGTAAATTTATACCTAGCAGAGAACGAAGTGATCGATTTGGCAAAGTAACTTGAAAATTAAAGCAGTATATCATTAGTATTTCGTATTTATGGGATTGTAGATCAAGTCCAAAATTGGCGCAGTGAGAGTGTTGTGCATTGCCTATTGCAGATTTAATTATTCTAAAATGAGAATGACAGACTACCTAGTAGGTCCATGTGGAAAGATATCAAAAGTAATTTGAATAATGAAAAAATCAACTTAATACTCGAAAGAGAGTAATGAGAGAATCTTATAAAAATGTACTATAAAATGAACATAAACCTATTATGTTTCTATCAAGTCAATTATAAAATTTTCAATTAGATCAATTTAGTTAACAATTTTCAGTGAAAATTGGCTAGATGAATTAAATTGGCAAATCATTAAAAGATTTAGGATTAAATTGATTAAATTAAAATATTTATAACTTAATCGACACAATTATAATAAGTTTAGATTTTTTTTTTCAGTAACTTTTTCATATATTTACTATAGGAAAAGGCAAAAACATTTTAGAAGTCACTCCCAAGAATGAATGGAAGTCCATCACGTGGAAATTGGGTTTCCGCTCTACATTGGAGCACAATCCCTTCCCGAATTGAAAAGAACAATTTGAGTTCGTCTTCTTCTCTTAGTCACTCGCAGGTCCATCACGTAACTGATCACTGCCCAATAATCTTGGCAAGCAAGTGCTTCAAGACTGAGAAGGTGAAGTCATTTCCAAAGTATTGAAAACATATATCTTCCTTAAAATTCATTCAGCTTATCCTAGTACGATCACATCTTGGAGTAAACATGTTCATAGGCTTTAAATTTGTTCAATTTGCTCTAGTTCGCATCAAATGCATGATCAAGATGCCAAATTGACGAAACTCTAAAAGGAGCTATTTTGGACGAGAGGCAGCCATCCCTAATGCATTTCTCTAGGGACAGCCACGGTTGTTTTTCCTAAAGGCCCGTCCACGGGCTTCGGAAAGCAATTGCCACGCGCTCCGTGTTGTCACTGATATTTTTTTTTATAGAAGACGCAAGACTTCTAATACAAGCCAAGGGGGAATAGTATAAAAAAATAAAAATAAACATATTGCATTTTTGCCAAGTCAATCCCAAAGCTAATTTAGTCATAAATTTTTTCACGTTTTGTTAATTTAAGCCGAAAATTGCTAATGTGGACTCCGATTATTCTAATAAATAATCTTTTAGAGTTTTTTTAATAATTTGTTTTATTTGTTTTACTTTTTTTTTTTTTGACTGAGGGTCGGCGAAGGTTTCTGGCTAATTCTATCGGAAAAGAAAAGAAAAGAAGGAAATCAAAATAATTATTAAAAAATTACAAAAATAGTGTTTATGCCAGCACCGGTCATGTCATGGAGGAACGTGTTGAGAGCGCGCAGCAGAAGTCTGATATCCTTTCACTTGGAGAGATCTCTAAGAGGGAAGCCCAAGTCGAGCTCATCAATATATCCAATTGAACCTACATTAACTAAAAAGGTTAAGCTAATACAATTCATATGTGTATCCTAACAATCTTCCCCTTAAATCAGATATCCTTCTGGCCCAACATTATCCTAGCTCGCGTTGTTACACCATAATGCCCGGCCCACGTTGTTACACTACAACACATACTTGCTCGAGAACCGTAATCATCGACTCTGATATCAGTTGTTAGGAGCGTGCAGCAGAAGTCCGATATCCTTTCACTTGGGGAAATTTTCAAGAGAGAAACCCAAGTCCGATCCCATCGATATATCCAGTTGGACCCACCTTAACTCAAAAGCTTAAGCTAGTGAGTTATAGGCCAACTAGGATATATTAATTACTCTACACCATATCAATTCTCCAATGTGGGATTACTTTTCTAACACAACTCACACGTATATCCTAACCTCATACGAACGGATGCTTGAATGAGCTCCCTCCATCATAAGCTATTCCCAACGGAGATTAAATTAGTCCTTTTAGGGAGGAACGACTCAAGTCGATCTCACTCGGAACCGATCACTCCCGAGTAGACTTCCTCCCTTTCCATTCATTAACTTAAAGCCAATTGCTGAGCATTTGTTAATTTAGGTGATTGACGATTCCATGGTCCCTTTCTTGCGACTGGGGTTAGGTTACCTCATACGATAAGTTGAGGCCCTTAAACCATGGATGCTTGAATGAGCAGTCCACAGATACCTCCATCTCAGAATGAAACAGAAGTTGCTTGTGTTTCTGTAGATATCAACTAGAGTATATACAACCTAGAATTTCATTTGGCAGATCGCTAATCCAAGCCTTTGGATTGGGTCTCACTGACGAAGGAAAAATGTGGGAAAATGAAGAAAGAAAGCAAGCAATAATCTGGAGATATGATTGAGGGAAAAACCTGAGGCAGAGAAGTTCATTGAAGAAGAAAATTCAATGTTTGTAGAATAACAGGAAAAAAAAAATACTGAATTCATGGTCGGATGAACAAAACGAGTACTATCGTGTCGATGGTAAGATGATCCGCATTCCGATGCCCCCCCCAAAACACCCCACCGAAGAGAAAGATGAACTTTTGCCCCTAATTAAATAAAAACGAAAAGTTACAATTATATGCTAATTTAGGACAATTTATAGCTAATGGAAGAAAGAAACGTGCATCCAAGACTAGTTCCCGGCTCAAAAATGGAACTTTTGCAGCAAAATTCATTACCTTGTCATGAGAATCTGCTTCAAATTCAGAGTGGCACCTCTTTCGGAGATGGAGAAGCATATGTGCCAGCGATATTCAGCTTTAAATACAGCGATTTTTTTCTCCTTTAGCGTTTTTATAACTAGCAACCACTGGGGAGACAATTCAGAGTACTCTTGAAACTTGTAGGGGTAATCAATAACGAGATCCTGAAGTCAAACAGTTGCCTTCTTCTTGGCTTTCCTACTGAATTATATATTTGTTTGCTGGACAAGAAACAGCAAGCAGCCTTTCTGATGGCAAATGTCGTTCTGAATGCTGTTGTCGTTCTGCTCTAACATCGCTCATGGGCTAGACTACAAAGAAGCACCAGGGGTCTTGAGCACAAAGACATGCGTGGACTCATGTCGTTTTGTATATTTTCTCGAAGTTATTTCTTAGATATGGTTTGAGATGTGCAAATTATACGTCCTCACTGAGGTTGAATTTCTTTACCTTGCGCAGTACAGTAAGGATACCTGTCTTGCCCACACATTGGCAGCTACGTGGTGTAACCTGTTGTCCAAAATTGGTATATCAAATGCAAGCGGACTACTTGGATCACCGCATTCGCCTGCTGCCAACAAGGGAACGTCATTATCCTATCCACCAGCAGCTCTTTGTACTTCTGAAAGAGACTCCAAAGGGAGAAGCTGAAAGCTTGAAGTCATGACGACTGGTGGCCTCCAATCATCTTGCGATGGCTAAATTTCATCTAATGGTGAGATAGAAATTCATGTCTTGCATTCTTATATACATATCCTCTCTTTTAAGGAGAGCGGGCGATGATTTCTGGAGCTGAACTCAAGGACTATGTCAGATGGAGTGTTTGAGTAGGTGACACTGTTTTTACCAACTGAGGTTTTGGTCAGTCACTTCTCCTTTAGTGGACTTCTTGTGCATATGGGAGAGAGAGAGAGAGAGAGATAGAGAGGGAGAATCTCTGAGAGGGTTCAACATATGATTTAATCACGTCGCTTTCTGGTAAAATGTGCAGCATGTTCAAAAACCCGTGCCATGCTTTTGCCCCAAAGCTTCCATGAAGCATATAACATGTCAGTTAGCTTTTGCGAGGTAATATCTTTCCGAACCACATGTTTTGTTTGACCTCATATGCTCGACTTCTATTCTTATCACAGGAATTGAGATTAAGTTGTAATTTGATTAGTGACTTCGAAGTTTGAACTTCCGTGATGAAAATTGACGGTTCATCGAGTACTGCTTGGCTTAAGAATTTACAAAGACATAATGATCCATTGGTATTTTTTAAGAATCTAAACCAAAGAATAGATCTAATGCTTCCAGGTTTTTTGCTCAACCTAATTCTATTCCTCAGCTGGTGCTTCATATTTGCTCCATGACATAGCATGGGAAATGTATGGCGCATAATATTTCGTTCGAAGGTTAAGTTGCCATTGGAATAGATGGTTTGATAGTACTGCTTAGGTTTCAACCTGCGGAGCAGATCATCGTAGTGCTCTTGCATAAAGCCTATTGTGCGTGCAAATGTAATGATTTAAATATATCTCCATCAAATTGGTGCATGAGATCTTAAGTCCCCATTGCTTTGCCATGTTGGTTTACTATGAATGCAAATACTATGAGACATGGATATTTTTGTTTAGGGATCGAATCGATCCCTAATTTTTTATGTGATAAATGCTTAGAAAAAATCAAAATTTAAGTATCAATAATTGGGATAACACATTAAATAGAGTATCCATGAGTTGATAATTTGAAGATTTCTTTTGATTTTTTTTATTCAATTTCCATATGTATCAAATTATTATCTTTAACTTTCAATAATTATAAGTGATGATATCTCTATTCGAGATCGAGTAGAATATTTACAAGTTGATCATTTGGAGATTTTCTTCTGATTTGTTTTTATTCAATTTACAAATTACTATCATTATCTTTCAATTTCCACCACAATTATAGGTGATATCTCTATATATACTACATAACACATCAAAGATAAGTGTGCTTCATCAACTCAATTCTTATTTTTTGTTTGTTTGATATATTCTGGCCATCTTCACGATATTTTAGATATCTCTATAATTGATTGTAATTGATTTTGTAATATTTTGTTGTTGTGGATAGTTATCTTGTAAAGCCCATCTCATGTACCCTTTATTAGTTATTATAAAAAAGATTCTCCAATGCACTTTTGCTTTATTCTTAACAGGAAGCTTTGCCCAAATCCAGAGTAAGCTTGACCATTTTTTCCCCTGATCTCTCTCTGTTTCACCTCATTTTTCGAGCGTTGTTAGTTTACCGTATGCGGCTGGGTGAATCCTCCTATATACACGGTCAGCGTGTAGAGGTTGCTTTTAAGTTAATGTTATGTGATTATATATTCTGTTATTGTTGTTTTGAATTTGTGATCTTTTGCTCGCGTGAATGCATTGAAATATCATATGCCCAATCTCATTTGCTCGTGTCTCTGCTGCTTCTTCATTGTCAAGGGTGCTTAAGCCCCGCAGCGAGGACGGAAGAAGTGTTTCGAAGAAGAAAGGAGGGCACGAACTGTTCTCTCTTCCTCACCCTTCTCTTCTCAAAACTTCTCTTCCAATGAATCCAGCAACCCATCTGTGGTGGAACTTCCATACTTATATGATGTATGAGAATGCGCGGATTGACAACCAGTACGATCCAGACTTAACGTAAGAATTATATTCTTTTCTGAAAATCTTTTTTTTTTTTGAAACTTTTGTATGTGAGGTTTTTTTTTTATCCTCTTCAGAGAAGCAGAACGTGAAAGATATTATAATGCTTTCACAAGAGCTGCAGCGAATCTCACTGAGAGCGTTCAATTGATCAAACAGAACGAGCTTTTGGTCTTGTCTTCTATAGCCGAAGCTACGGCATTTATAGCCGTGTGGCCTCGATTTGTGGATGATCGTGGTAATCTGCGACGTGTTCAAATCGAGAATATGAGCAAGCAAAGCAGAAAACGCGTACGTGGCTGGCTGGAAGATCGCGGATTCACTATTCAGGATATGCAGTTTATTTTTAACACGCCACCACAATAGTAGTCATCCTTTTTTTTCTTTGGGTTATACCGGCCCAATTATCAAATGTAATTTGTTTCTTTTCAATGCAAATGCTATTGAATATCATAGTCGCATTCTTCTGATAATACTCTCACAAGAGAGTCTCTTAAGGAAGGAGACTTTTCTTAATAAAATGTCTTTTCGCTCACCATTCTTTAAAACGGATTATAAAGACTGCTTTAGATATATAAAGACATGTTTAAATAAATAGTAATAAAGACACTTTAATATGTACGCCGAAAGGTAAAATACGACTCTTGACATACCTTAGATATATGAAAAGACATGTCTAAATAAATAGTAATAAAGCACGATTTCTATCGGGAACTGAATGGTCTTTTGAAGTAAACTACTTATGAAGCATATGTTGTGGTATTTGGAAAAAGTTGGCACAGTGGGTTACTAACCCTTAGCTAAATAATTCATATAGAGTTATACCCTGCTGTCCCTTCATGGATAAGCTAGTCTAACGGGGAAGATAAGGGGCAGCCCGAAGGTTGCCTCGAGAGGATGAAAGCATTTTGCCGTAGGCATGACAAGAAACAACACATAGGGTCTGCAATCTGTAATTAGTATCACAAGATTATGATCTGAAGATCCATTGGGATAGATGCGAGCGTCTCTAGGTCGAGACCACAACTCCTAGTGTGTAATGAGTTCACAAGAACTAGTGTCTATATATATACATATATACATGTACGGTCGGTTAAGAAATAGTATATTTAAACAGAAAGCAATTAGGTCGTTGTTCCTGTGGTGCTAATCAAGCGAACAAAAATGGGTAGCTCAATAAAGAGTTGGTAAATAAGTTAAAAAAAAATAAAGAGTTGGTACCTTCAAGGAAAAAAATAATATGAAATGGTGATTGCCAACTCAAATAAGAGTCGATAGCTCAAAATTTACTCAAAAACTCTTTGTATAGAGAAAATTCTAACTCTTATTGTTGTAGTATGTAACTTAAGAAAAGAGGTAAACAAGACTCTAAATCCTGTCTTTCAAGTGGTCAATGCAACCATCGTGTGTCCACGTAGGCCAAGTATGGCAAGGCTAGCCCTCACTCGATCGGGCTGCCGTGAATCTCACCTAGGTGAGGCCAACCTGCTGATGGCTTTAACTAGCCATCACCTATGGCTAATCACTGGCAAAAGGAAGAAGACGGAGAATAAAAAAGAAAAAAATCAAAAAATATTTTAAAAATTATTCATATCAATGTCGATAGTGTCACATAGCCACTTGCATCTACATTAACAATCAAAATTAGTCGGAAAGGTTGAATTGGCACCGGATCAAATAGTTTAGAACTAAATCAACACAATTAAAATGTTTATGACTCAATCGTTCTAAATGCATTAGATTTTTGACTTTTTCGACACTTTTTTTTCGAAAGTTTTGCCCCTCTTGTCGTAATTCCCAGTCAAATCCCTCTTGCCCTACGGATTGACTGCCATTCTTGCCTTATTTTGCTAGTCCAATCTCATTGAGATGCCTCTTCATGATTTTATGGCCAGGCTCGGGAGAATTGCCAAAAAAGTCCTAAACCTATTGCAGTTGTGCCATTTTAGTCCTAAACCTTTTTTTTTGACCAATTTAGTCCTAAACCTTTTACGATTGTACCAGTTGAGTCCATCCAGCCAAATTTGGCCAGCCGGAGCTGACGTGGACGCTGGTCGGCGCCGGCGAGAATATTTTAATATTTTTTAAATATTTTTTGATTTTTTTTATTATTTTCCGATTTTTTTTTTTATTGTTTTTTCAATTTTTCTGTTTTTTTTTTTCCCCCTCCCCTCCCCGCCGGCGGTGGCGTGGGCGACCGCCGCCGACGAGGCCGCCGGCCATTGCGCGAGGGCTGCGGCCCTCGCCGGTGACCTCGCCTAGACCCAGGGGCCGCCGGCGAGGGTCGCGGCCCGGCCGCCCCGGATCTGGCGGGCCGGCCTCGCCATGGCTTGGCCGCGGGCGGCGACCTCGCCCGCGGCTGGTGAGGCCATGGCGACCTTCACCCAAGCCCGCCATGGCCTCGCCGGCCGCGGCGAGGCCGCCTTCGCCCACGTCCAAGCCATGGCGAGGCCGGCCTCGCCCGGATCCGGGTGAAGCCGCCTCGCCGCGGCCAGCCTCGCCCGATCTGGGCGAAGGCTCCTCGCCGCGGCCGGCGCCCGATCGGGCGAAGGCGCGTCGCCTCGGCCGCTTCGCCCGAGATCGGGCGAAGCCGCCTCGCCGTGACCGGCCTCGCCCGGATCCGGGCGGCCGGGCCGCGACCCTCACCGGCGGCCCCTGTGTCAGGGTGAGTCTAGGCGAGGTCGCCGGCGAGGGCTTCGCGGCCTTCGCGCAAAGGGCCGGTAGCCTCGTCGGCGCTGGTCAGCCACCGCGCCGGGGGGGAGGGGAGAAAAAAAAAAAGAAAAGAAAAGAAACAGAAAAATAAAAAAAACAATAAAAAATTCGAAAAAAATCAAAAATAATAAAAATTATTAAAATATTGTCGCCGGCGCCGGCCGGCGTCCACGTCGCCTCCGGCTGGCCAAATTTGGCCGGATGGACTCAACCGGCACACCGCAAAAGGTTTAGGACTGAATCGATCAAAAATAGGTTTATGACTGAAATGGCACAACCGCAATAGGTTTAGGACTTTTTTGGCAATTCTCCCGCCAGGCTCATTCGTTTCTTTTTTGCAAATTTCAGCAGACAAAACCGTCTTCACCGATTCAGTCTCTCGATTGCAGCCCTTTCCTTTCCACCGATTGCGATTGCTAATACTTCGAACTTGCTCATTTCCTCTTGGCCCAGAACATCTCCCCCCCTTCTCGTCCACATCTGTAATTTGGCTTTGATTAGGACAGAAGATAATTTCTCCTGAATATGAGCAGCTTTTCTTCGCCAAGTTGTGCACTAATGGGGAAAGGAAAGGGATTTCACATCCGTCAAATTAATGCATGAGATTTCGCAACCCCATGGCTTTACCATGATAGTTTACTGTGAATACAAATATTATGCGATATGTATATTTTTGTTTAAGGACTGAACTGATCCTTCATTTTTTTACGTGATAAATTTTATCACGAGAACAAATCAAATTTTAGGTGTCAAACAATCAGGAAAGACCTAACCCTAGCCCTAAAGCTTCGTATCTCACCTTGATAAGTGAGAGATATCAGTCATCTAAGGCAACAAATGCGTACACAAGAGAGAACCATTATTCATTGAAATTCAATATATCTTTGATGTGGCTGTAGTCTATTTCCACAACTGGTTAGCTCTATAATTTTGCCCAACCCAAATGGTATATTTACTCATTCCATCACATCCCCCCAATGCACATGATCTCTCCCATTTTACGTCTCTCCTCTCTCAAAGTCCTTTCAACAGCCTCTCGATGTCGCGGCAATGAGGCGAAGTATTGAAGTAACAAATCAAAAAGCAAAGTTATCATAGTGCTTACAATGCAAAATTTTCTACAAGTTAGCACAAAGATAACACATCAATCCATGAGTTGATCATTTGAAGATTTCTTCTAATTTGTTTTTTCATTCAATTTCTATGTATATCAAATTATTATCTTTAAGTTTCACCGTAATTATGAGTGATGGCATCTCTATTTATATAGTATAATGTGTCAA
This sequence comes from Corymbia maculata, assembly GCA_014182735.1. NCBI lineage: Eukaryota > Viridiplantae > Streptophyta > Magnoliopsida > Myrtales > Myrtaceae > Corymbia > Corymbia maculata. The sequence continues at coordinate 15,381,180 of CM024682.1, forward strand.
TGAAAAGATCAAACAGAGTATTCATGAGTTCAATCTTATGGTCAAGGTTACCAAACCAATTTTGGATAAACCCACATGAAACAATAGGGTGGATCGAAACGGAAGGAATCGGAATAAACAGTGAATAATTGAAAAAAAGTAAATCGCGTATGAATCAACCATAATAATGTCTAGAGCAACCTCTTGAAATTGGAATTGGGTGATCTAATGAAGCCGCAACTTCAAAACTTAGGGAAGGAGGAGGAGAAGACAGAAGGAGAGAAAGGACACCGTGCTTTAATTAGCCATCATGCCGAAATCATTCTCCAACTACGAGACTTCCGTTTTCCTAATTCAGATCCATTCTTTCTCATTCGTTCTCACTTGGTAATAAAGCCTCTTTCGTTCCGAAGTTAATTTTTAATTATTATTATTTCGAGTCACCATGGTTCATTGCTAGAAATTGAAAAAAATGAAACTCCATTGATCTAGACTATTATAAAAAATAAATACAGCATCCTACTTATAAGGAATCTCAATTGTTTTTTCTTCCCTTGCATCTTCAATTGCATATCTCACTAGTATAACATCCATCTACAAACATGCAAGTTCATAATTTTATTTTATCTCTCACATATTTCAATGTCAAAATGTAGGTACGTCCTATACTAGGACAACATTCCTAAAAGATTTCGAATTTTGAAATATTGTTCTTAATCCACTTATAATACAATATCTTCATAATTTTACATTTCTGCCAATAATTTCTTCTCATTATTGAATGATTCAAACATTCCATAACAAAATAATTGTGCTTGATCTTTCAAATTTTGATTACTTGGGCACGCACAATGCGCACATGCATTTGCTACTATCATTAAATAATTCAAGTACTTTATAACAATGATGATTTCATTTAATCTTTTGAACTTTTTTAGGGAAAGTAACACAAATGATTCTAAAACGTTTGTCTAATGTGCAATATCATCCTTGGATTTCTAAGTTATTCTATGCAATCATTGTACTTTTGGCACATATTCAATTTAATCACTAAATAATATTAAATATTTTCATCTAATTCGAGGACTATATTAAATATATACCAAAATTTTAGAAACTATTTTGAACAAATAAAATATTTAAGGATCATATTGCAAATTGGACTAAAGTTAGAAACAACATTGAACAAATTGAAAGTGCATGGGTCATATTGCATATTAAGCAAAGTTCAAATACCATTTGTATAATTTTCCATTTCAATTACTTGCCAATGCATGTGCACATTTGCATGTATTCCGAACCGAACAGACATGCTGATTTAAGTCCGCATCAATGATGACCAATCCAGTGATGGGAGACTAGACATCTCTATCTCGTCATTTTCATGGATACTCACCAATGAAAAGTCCCTTCCATGAAAATTGTGCTTCCCTCGGTAAATTCACAAGAACAAATTGAGTTTGTCTCCCTCTCTTAGCCATTTGCATGTCCATTACGTAACTTATTAAGTAATCTTAGCAGAAGAAGTGCTTCACGCCATCTGAAATGTGGGATTTCGGGCAATTAAAAAGCTTCAAAATTGAAGTCATTTCCAAAGATTTGGAAGTATTTTCCTTCGAGTTTGCGTCAAACATATTATCCAGGACAAAGGCAAGCCATCCTTAATGCATTCCTCTAGGAAACAGCTATGGCAATCGCCATTCCATCGCTAATGATCATCGATAACGGTTCTTTTATGCTTTTAGGGACGGTTTTGCATGCACCTCTCGTCAATTTTCTAATCGGAAGCGACAGTGATTTCCAGTTTCGACTCGGGTCGAGATGATATTTCGTTGGGGGGCTAGAAATTAGAAGACGCCAGACTTCTAATGCAAGCCTTGGCGTTGAAGAGGACTTCTTCTTCCTCCTCAAAAGTAATGAAAAATCCTACATTTGCCCTTTAGTTCATGTTTGGATCTTTCCAAGCAAAATTCGCTCAGTAGACCATGGGGAAAAAGGATGACATTAAGGCCCCCACGGTCGTGCGAATTTGTCGATTTCTCTGGGTGCGCTTCTCTCCCTTTCTTGCTCTCCATGATTCTAGACCAGCAAAGTTGACGTTTAAATGCCCATGTGAGGAAAAAGTAACACAAAATTTTAAATTATTATATTGATGTCAATTTCTACAAATGAAATCTATTCGACTAATTTAAACCGGAAATCACTAATATAGACGTTAACTATTTTTTGGAGCACGGCTGACGCGAACGTTGGCATATTTAAACAATTATTTATTTATTTTTTTCTGAAAATTATAATTTTTAAAAATATTCATATCGATATTGTCCATCCACATAGGACAACTAACATCGACATTTGCGATTCTTGATCTAAATTAGTCAAATTGACTTAATTGACGCAAATATAAAAAAATTAGGACTAAATCAATGTCAATATAATATGATTATAACTTTTTTACTACATTTGCACCCTCCTATAGGTCAGGTCCAAGACAACGTCATCTTGTCCTAAATTAATTTCCCAACCCCTATCAAATCCACCCAGATTATCTTCTTTTTTTTTTCTTATGACCCAGGAAACATGTACCCTGCTGACAGCTAGGGGAGTAAATCTTAGGGGTCGCATGTGCTAGCCACCACATACATGCAACCAAGTAAGTCACCCTATGACGAAAGGGGGATTCGAACTCTCAACCTTTTACGAGAGGAAAAGAGTGCGAATCAGTAACGCCTGAGTGGTCACCCAGATTATCTTTTCTCTCTCCTCTTTCCCAAGCCCCAACGTGTTAAGATATTCAGGAATTCAAGAGAATCAAATAGTTAAACAAGTTGTCTTACTTAGCCAGAGACAAATCAAAGATAAATGTAGTGGACAAGCAAGCAACAGAATGAGAATGGGAATCTGCACTCGTCGTTTTCCACAATGCGCCCTGGAGCGTAAATTGTCGTGATTTGCTAGTACATGTAAAGTCTCTCGCCCTTCTTCTTTTTTCATTATTATTTTCCTTTCTTCTTCAATAGTCGGCAAATTAATTGATTCTCGTTTGACCTGTTCAATCAACCCGGTCACATCGCAAGAGCCTGTCTCTTTCGTGGAGTTGGTGGATGCGGTCATGTAAAAACACCATATACTTATATTAAACATGTTTAATTTGGGATCATTAAATCTTCAACCAATTAATTTCCAAATTTGTTAATATGATATATATATCCTTATTTTACTAATGATTTATCAGGATCCCGCATTCCCTTTGTCTCCATTTTCCGTGTAAAACAAATGAAATACCTATAATTTTCATCATGACTCTAACAATTGTGAAAATAGTGGATTCGCATTTTAGAATTTTTCCAAGAGTTGCCACAAGGTGGTTGCTTTGTTGAGCACTCCCGCTATTTATGTCAGAGTTAAATCTCCGATTATCTCGATCCCGACTTTATACTATCATTAGACTTCAAGATCACGGGCCATCGTTTTGTCATGAGATGATCTAGAAAAATCCCGTTTAATATTAGAACGTTGCTTAGGGTGCTAAAAGTGGACCTCGATGCTCATTGTTGGTGTGGATCCAAGTCAAGCTCCAGCAATGGCAAACGATTTCAAGAGTCGAAAAGGGATGGGATGTATAAAGAAATCGATATATTAAGTAATATAACGGACTGTAATTGGCTATTTAAACAAGTACTTTTCTTTAAATGCAATGAAAAACCGCCACATATCTTAATACACCGATGTCATAGCTTTTTATAAGAAGATGGCGCTGTCCTTTGTTCTTTCCTTTTATCTCCGCTCGTGTCAATTATCGTAGAATGACGACATGCATTGTTAGTGAATATTTTGAAATTCAAAAGATACAAAAAATTCAAGCGAACGAAGGGATGCTCGGATTATTCTGTTCCTCCCAATTATTTTCTTTGGTCGAACTATAATAGAGGAATATGAGAATGAGCAATCGAGGGTATCGACCAACTTTACGAGACTTGAGATTACATGATTAATGGCTGCAATTGACATGATCAAGTGAATATTTGCTTCAAGTCAAGTTGTATTTAATGTACCGCATGTCTATTACTTCAAATCAATCAAAATTGGCCTTCATAGATACATGACATCAAGTAAAACAAGATTCATGATGCAATTTGTAATTGTAACTGGTAAACTGATTAAACAAGTGGGTCAGATCGATAATAGTTCAACCCAATTATACAAATTTCATATTCAACTTGACCTAACTCACTTTAATCCAATTTAAGAAAATTCATACCTAAACTAAAATGATAATGTGGAGTGAGCGAATATAAGATAAAACGAGAGTAAGAGAGAGTAGTACAAGTGAGTTGAATCTAAATAAGTCAACGAACCCATTTAGCATTCATTCTAAAATTACTTATAATCTATTTATTGTAACTGAACTCATCAAATATGAATTAAAAAAGTGAATATATAATCTAATTTGACATACTTAGTGATAGGTTCGCGCCAGCCATTGTACTCGCAAAACGACACTCCTCCGTCGGCGTCCAAAGGTCTCGGGATCTGTTTATACACTGCAAAGCGCAAGAGCACCGCACTTCCACAGACCCACAAGAAAAACGAAAGGACGCTCTCGTCCTTCTCCATCTCTCCATCACCATCACCATCACCATCATCATCATCAACCTCCCGAATTCAACGAGGGCCGGCGGGAAGGGGAAGGGGAAGGAGGCGAGCATGGAGAACGGGGCGCCGGCTTGGAAGTTCCGGGGCAACGAGGGGCTCTTCGCCGCGTCTGACATCACCGTACGTGGCATCCTCTACCAGCTGATGGCGAACCTCGATGCCAGCGATGGTCGCGCTGTGGTCCCGCTCGGCCACGGCGATCCTTCCGCCTTCCCCAGCTTCCGCACAACCCCCGCCGCCGAGGATGCCGTCGTCGACGCCCTCCGCTCCGCCAAGTTCAACTGCTACAGCCCGACCGTCGGTATTCTTCCCGCCAGGAGGTAAAAAAAAGCGGTGACGTTTTCGCGACCCTTTTTGGCTTGAATCAAAAGGGGAAAAAAAGCGGCACCTTGTGAAATCTTGAGACGAGCAGATAATATGCTCTATAGAAGCTTGGTGATAACACGGACCGGCTCGTGCTTCTTATGGTCGGGACCGTTTGTCTAGCTGCGCGGCCGTATTCGCTAAGCATGTTATATCACATTCTCGATCTTCCTAGTACCCATGAGTCGCGATTGTCGATGTGTTTAAGGTACCGACAGAGCTGTGTACTTAAAAATCATCGGGATTTACCATCATGTGGTCAAGCAAGATTTAAGAAATCACATGGTTAAAGAGTCAGTGATGGAGAGGCTGATGAGTGGCTAGTTTGAAAGGCGACTCAGTAGAGGTTCTTGGACCTTATTGTGTGTTCTGTTTCATTCGCAACGACTGCAAGGGGTCGAATGCAAAATGCCTAGTTCTGGCAGTTGTTTTGCTTCGTTCACACGAACCATTTTGGTTCGTTCATGGTTGTATCTTAATAGCATATTAGCTGTTATTGCCGATCAATATCAACTGTCCTGTAAATCATCTCAAATCATCATATTGGTATCAAAGACTCTGTGTTTTGAAAACAGAGAGTAAATGATGAAACCAAGCTTTAGTGACTACAAGAAGTAGCCATTGTTAGTTGCCTAGATAAAGATTGAATTTTGTGGAAAGGCCGCTATAAATATGTTGATCTAGGTGCTTTCTGTAGGTTGAATACCAGTTTATTTCCAGATCACACTTGCCAGTGAACTAGACTAATCCGGGGCACCAAATTCCACAGGGCTATTGCTGATTATCTCTCTCGTGATCTCCCGTACAAGTTATCACCAGATGATGTCAATCTGACACTCGGGTGCACACAAGCAATCGAAGCCATATTAACAGTTCTAGCTCGCCCTGGAGCCAATATATTGCTTCCAAGACCTGGATTCCCATACTATGATGCACGTGCTAAACATAGCCATCTTGAGACACGGTATTTCGATCTTCTTCCAGACAAGGGCTGGGAGGTTGATCTCAAGGGTGTTGAGGATCTTGCAGACGAGAGTACTGTCGCCATGGTTATCATCAATCCTGGCAATCCTTGTGGAAATGTCTACAGCTACCAGCATCTAAAGAAGGTTGCTTTTGCATTCTGTCCAAGTAGATGTCTCATGAACATGGAAAAATCTATGATTTTTAGCTGGAATGGAGCTAATAGATTCCACTGGTGCTTAATCTAGAGAGCCGCATAGCCTCTTGAGATGCTTCTTTATTTCAGGCACTGGAAGTTGAATAGATTTGTTGCTAGTCGCTATTATAACCTTTGGTATCTACATCCGTGTTGCATTAGCCGTTGTTCATCATTTTCTTTCTTTTCTTTTTTGGAGAAAAGGTTGCTGAAACAGCAAGGAAGCTTGGGATTATGGTAATTGCAGATGAAGTCTATGGTCATCTAGCTTTTGGGGATACACCGTTTGTTCCCATGGGTGTTTTTGGATCCATCGTGCCTGTCTTGACGTTGGGATCAATATCAAAGAGGTGGATTGTTCCAGGTTGGCGACTTGGTTGGCTCGTGACAAATGATCCCAATGGTTTTCTGAAAGACACTGGGGTCTCTCTCTCTCCCTCCCTCCCTCCTTCTCCCCACCCCCTCTCTCTCTCTCTCTCTCTCTCTCTCTCTGCGTGAGCACAAGCTGTATCGCTCGGTCGATTGCATATCTTCTTGGGCCGAATTATATGACTGCTGGGGTTGGTCACAGGATATTTAGATTGTTCCTTTTCTCTTTACAGGTTCTTAAGTCACTTAAAGGATTTCTGGAAATATCCCCTGATCCTCCTACTTTTATCCAGGTACATAACTACCCCCAGGGACTTTCAGATTTGAAGACATATGCTGTTATTCAAAATGATTTATTCGGTAGGCTTGTCTGCAGTATTTTTTTATCATTACCAGAGCAAGTTGTGGATATTCTTGGCAATTCATTCAGGAAATGACAAGTTACTGAGAGTTTTTACTTTTTGAAGATGGATAATGAAGACAATGTATATCGTAAAGCAATGTAGAATCGCACCCGAAACAGATCCCCAATGATTTACGTGTTTCCTCTCTACAGTCCCCTTGTGTTACGTTACTTTTTCTGTTTATGGTCGAAGGGTATGTTACTTTTCTCTGTGATTTTAGATTGGAATGCACAAGCTGTGCCTCTTTGTTCTGAAGTGATCGATACCGTCTCAGTCTTTGGGCTTCATTAATCTCTACTCACTTTCACTTGATAAGATACTTCATTTAATCCTTGCGAGAATGCTGGCCAACTTTTATTTGTGAACAACTAGCTTCCTTATCAAATAATATCTAATTATTTTCTGCTCTTCGTTGTAATTCCAACAGGGGGCGGTCCCTCACATACTTGAGAAAACAGATGATGATTTTTTTCTAAAAATCATTTGCATACTAAGAGAGAATGCAGACATATGTTATGAGAAGATTCAAGAGATTCCCTGCATCACGTGCCTGAAAAAGCCAGAAGGAGGCATGTCAGCAATGGTACATGCATAATATACACACATATGTACATTACGTATGCATGTATTTTTATTTTTTCATCGGTGTGGCGTACACAACTATGTGATTTATATTTTTCTTGATAGTGAGCGATGCCATCGTGACAGGTCAGGTTGAATTTATCATTGTTGGAGGGCATTAAGGATGATATGGAGTTCTGCATAAAACTGGCTAAAGAAGAATCCGTCATTGTTCTGCCCGGTAAACTCAACCTCTCCAATTGCTGGTGAAACGAAAATATGTTGATATTGTTTTTCATGCATCTTCTTCATTTTTCTAACTTATTTCGGCTTTTTGAATTTTTCAAATGCGTCCCCTGACATTTGTTTCGTGTAATGCACACTAGCTGAGAATGCTACATGGGGCTTTAGAGTGAGAGTCCCGACGACCAATTAATGTCATAGTTTTCCCGAGGACTTCAATTCAGGAGAAATAAAAGGATCCCGGTGATTTCATTTGAATTCACCCGTGAAATTCTTGCGAACTAATGCTCAGATAATTCCGCAGCAAGCCCACCCCATTTTTGGTTACAGGGTCCTTTCTTTTCTCAAGCACTATCTGTGTCCATGAGATGATAATTGATGACATTCGGTTTCGCAGGGATAGCTTTTGGAATGAAGAACTGGCTTCGCGTCACTTTCGCCGTCGAGCCATTTTCTCTCCAAGACGGCCTGGGGAGGATTAAGGCCTTCTACGAAAGGCATGCCAAAAGATAAAACGAGCCGGTCCACCCCGGCGCCGCAAAGGGTCGAGATCATCAACTGCTTGTTGGATCTTGAGATGCCTTTGTCATCTCGTCGAAGATCATTGCAGAGTGTGAAACGAGATATGTCAATCCATAAGGAAGGTAATCGTCCGAGCATTCGCCCGGAAGCAGGGGATGGAGCAGGAGGAGAAAATCAACCTGACTGTCGATCCGATCCCAACCTCCATTAGAATGGTCGCTTCTTGGTCGTGTTGGTTACATTAGCTTTGGCTGTGGGAATAAAAAAACCTTGAAACCGATTTTCTGCCATAGTTAAGGGTGCGTTTGTTTCGCGAAAGTCGTATCATTTTTGGAGAATGTTTTCCAGGAAATCATTTTCCACGCACATGAATTCATTTTCCTAAAATAATACATAATATTTATGTTGATTAGAAAGTGTTTTTCATTGACTAAATCGTTTTTGGAAAAACAAACAGTGGAAACTTCGAAAAACACTTTTTAGGAAATTACTTTGATTGAAATAAACGCACCCTAAATCTATTATCTTGTATAATTTGGCTATAATTTCTCGGCTCAGAGGAAAAAGAAAAAAGCATAAAAGAACGCTAGGGAAGGTATTCCTATATATTGAAGTTAGTGCTGGCAAATTGGGTCCAGAATCCATACTTTAACTCATATTTAATGGCATGGTAAATGGGTTGCTTTAGCTTTTAGAAACAGGTGTAAGTTAGGGACAAATGAGTTATCTAACAATACTAAAGGGGCAGCTGACCATTCCGCTAACGTTGACATTGACACTGACTTGGACAGTATTAAATAAATTTTATTTTTTTTAAAAAGAAAAGAAAATATAAAATTCACAAAAATTCACAAAAATTAAAAGAAACATAAAATTATAAATTATAAAAATTATCTAACAATATTGTACTGCATGAAAATGTTTTGACAATACATTTAAAAAAAATAATCAGAAATAAATTTTCCTAACTTTGATTAAATATGAAAGTATTTTAATAATATGGGTCATGCCAAGTATACACCAAGAAATTTCCATTACGATAAATAGATTATAAAGCTAAATTGGTCAGTTTAAATTTGACCATTTATGACTTAATCCGAACTATCCATCTAACAAGTCTAACCGAAGTCTAACTACATGGGATAATCAGGAAAATCCCGTTCGCTTGCTTTCGGACAAGCTGAAAAATAAAATCCTGTTTGGTGTTTCTGTGGGCGGGTTGCTGAGGATCAGTGCATGGTGAAAAGCGAAACGAGTCGCCGTTTTAACGCAAGGTCTTCTCCACACGTTATAGAGAATGGGGCGTGGTGTATGGATCAGCTTGCACACGTTCAGCACTAATTGGTAAACCCTACAAACGTCACGTCGTCATGACGAGAAGAGAGAGGGGATCATCCCCGGTCTTCATCATGAATTTAGACTTCGTTCGATTCGAATAATTTACAAATTACTGTTATTATTCGAAGTAATGAACTAAAGGAATTTTTTTTTTCATTATTAATAATAATTAATGTCTAAATATTTTCGTTCTAATAGATTGGACTAATTTTCCATTTTTCACTTTTCCTAGATAAACCCACATGTGATGATTTCTTATGATTAAGTCTCTTCCTTTTTCCGTGTTCAGCCAAAACCTCCATCGTACGTCCTTCAATAGAGATAGCATCGGCCTTAGTAAGTTGGAGATTTGCTTGCATTTGCGTTCTTCTTCCTTAATCTCATCATCGGGAATTGGACTGTAATTTGATAAACAATTTCTTATCATTTATGTATTTGATTACTTCCTTGGCTTCATACTTTTTGAGGTATAGCGCCCCAGAACACCATCGAGAATTAATAAAACAGGGTGAGCATAAGCATTCTATCTAGGTTATGCTCTTATGGAGGCTCCACCTCACAAAGAAGAGGGGACACCTCTTCATTCAATTGAAGAACCCACGTGAATAGGAGGGGCAACACACGTTCATTCACCGATGCGTCGTCTCTTATGATTCATTTCACGTCACTCTAATTAGTTCTCAAAAGGCCTACTTTACACGAAGGGAACGCCTACTCCTTGCTTCCTTTAGCATGGGAAAATGCCTACATCTAAGAGTCCATCCCTTGAAAGATAGACAAGAGGGCATTCTCAGCATCAATACCTTTCCGCTTTGTCTATTTGGTGGGATTCATTTTCTAGTAAGAAAAGATATTGGCATTTGTCAATTCCTTGTCTTAATCCCATGGAAAAAGACTAATGCAAAACAATTTGTCGGCTCTTTTTGCCGTGCGTGCGTCCATGGAATCTAGAAAAGCATGTGTTCAGATAGCTATGGAATTGCTCGCGCAGGGCCCACTTCTCCACTTACTCGTAACCGGCTTTCCCTCTGTAGAAGACGTCTCCCAAAAAGCATAATTGTCCAATTTCTTCCTCGATCTTCAAAGAAGACTGACTCCTCCTCCTTCTCCTCCTCTCTTATGCAGGCGTCCATTCTCCGATACAGTCAAATGATTAGGGCTTTAGATAAAAAGAAAAAGAAAAAGGTATGACTCAAAAATTACCAAATATAGGTGAAGTCGCCAGGAAAGCCCCTCTTTTTGGGAGGAAGATTGTCGAACCTCTATAATGAAACTAGCTATCACTCTTTTATGCTGCCAATGAATCGAGATGATACTCGACATCGGCATTTCGCTTAGATGAATACTTGAGACGCCTTCAAATCGCACGATGTAGGAGTAACTCCCAAGAATGAATGGAAGTCCATTACATGGAAATTGGGCTTGCGCTCTACGATAAGAGTGCTGTCCCTTTCCCAATCGAAAAAACAATTTGAGTTCGTCTTCTTCTCTTGGTCACTCGCAGTTCCATCACGTAACTGATCACTGCCCAATGATCTCAGCAAACAAGTGCGCCAAGCCACCTAAAATTGTTTATATCAGGCAATTAGAAAAGACTGAGAAGGTGGAGTCATTTCCAAAGAATTGAAAATGTATCTTCCTTTAAATTTATTCTATTTGCTATCGTTCACGTCGAATATATGATCAAGATGTCCAATTGACGAAATTCTAAAAGGAGCTGTTGGGGACAAGATGCAGCCATCCCTAATGCATTTCTCTAGGAATAGCCAAGGTAGTAAGTTCCTAAAGGCCATCGACGGCCTTCAAAGCAATTGCCATTTCTCTTCAAGAGCAGATGAGGTAACTTGGCTTGTCATCGTTGATGATTATTAGGAATAGGGGTGATCATGGTCCGGGTTGGGTTGGGCCACCCCCTAACCCTAGGATCAACCCGCATAGTGTTGGTCCTCAAATTTTAAAACCGAGAACCAACTCTATTGAGTTTGGGACCAAGGACTAGACAGACCCAATGGGTTCGGTCCGGTTCTAGGGTCAACCTGGGACCAATTAATATTTTTTTGTTTCATTTTTTGCATTCATCTCTATTTTTTTTTCCCTGCGTCAAGCCAGAGGAGGTCTCTCTATGTTTTTCCGAGAAAACCCCCTCAAAACTCTCCCCCTCAAGCTCCTCTTTCTCTTATGTTTTTCTTTCCCCTTTTGTTCCCCCTCTCTCCTTTGCTTTGCTACCTAACCCCCTCGATTTTTTGCCGCCTTCGATCCCTTTGCCTTTGACCTACACCTCAATTTTTTAGTCTTCTTCTGTAGGTGATGTTCTGTGTGGGCAGAAAGAAGGGAGGAAGAAGAAAATGGAGCGGGCCGGGCCGAGAAGAAAGAAAAAAGGAAAAATGGGCCAGGCCCATGCGGAAAAGAAAAGGGAAAAGAGGAAGGGGCTAGCCCAATGCCGTGAGTCTTGTGGTCAACACTATTGAACCCATCTGATTTTTATTTTCTCTTTTGATTAAAAAAATTTAGATATATATATTTAGGGTTAGTCCGGGTTAGACCGACCCTAAACTCCTAGGACCGAGAACCAACCTGCACAGTGCTAGTCCCGAAATTTCAGGATCAAGAACCAACCTAGTCCCCCCAAGAATCGGACCGAGACCAGCAGGGTTGGGCCGGTCCAGGGTTGGTCCAGGGTTGACCTTGGATCGATGCTCACCCCTAATTAGGAATGGTTTGGCATTTTTAACTTTTAGGGAGGGTTTTGCTTGCGCCCCTCTTGTCCATTCTATAGTTCCAATTTTGACTTAGGTGGAGTTAATGTTTTCTTTATGGAGTGAGAAAATAGAAGACGCAAGAATTCTAATACAAGCCAAGGGGGAAAAAATTGCCATAAAAGAAAAAATTTAAACCTATTGCATTTATACAAATTTACGTCTAAAGTCAATTTAGTCATAAACCTTTTTATTTTTTGTTAATGTAGACAAAAAATCATTGATGTGGATGTCGACTATTTAATAATCTTTAAGAGTTTTTTTAATAATTTATTTTATCTTTTCTTTTCTATTTTCTTTCTTTACTTTTTTTTTTGGGACTGAGGATATGCAAAAGTTGCTAGTTGGAAAAGAAAATAAAAGAAAAAAATCAAAATAATTATTAAAAAATTATAAAAAAATCAACGTTAGTACTAGTCATATCGCAAATAAACGTCGACGTATACGTTAGCAATTTTTGGACTAAATTGCATGGATTGACTCAAGTTGCAAAATATCAAAAAAGACATAAGATTAAATCATTAAAAGCTTTAGGACTGAATTAATAAAGTGTAATAAATTAAAAAAAAAATTGATAATTTTTCTCAGGCAAAAACGTGGGGAGGTATCTTCCTCAATCAAACGAAAAATCCAACATCAATGCCAAAAACAGCAACCTTCGTCCAATAGGCCATGGAGAAAAAAGATCATGCTAATTTGTCGATTCCTCCGGTGATCTACTCTCCCTTTCTTGCACTCCAAGATCGTAGACCTACGAAGTTGACATCTCGTGGTCCAAGACAGTAGCGTCATCCTATTGCCTTGTCGCATCTTTTCCCCTAAATCAATTTCCCAAACCCTACCTAATCCATCGGAATTGTCTTTTCTCTCGCCTTTTTCCCGAGCCCTGACGTGTTCAGATATCCAGGAATTCAAGAGAATCCAATTGGTCAGACAATGTCCTACTTAGCCAGAGAATAATCAAAGATTAACTGTAGTAGACAAGCAAAGCAGCAGACACCGAGAAGGGAATCTACACGCCGTTTTCAAGATGCGCCCCCGTGCGTAAATTGTCGTGATTCGTGGGAATATATGTAAAGTCTCTTCCCTCCTTTTCTTTTCTTCTTTCTTTTTTAAATTTATTTATGATTTGCAGATTAATTATTTTTCTCTGGTTTGTCAAATCATCTGCTCACAAGTCACGTCACATGAACTCGTCTTCCAACGTGCATGAGCGATTGCGTGGTGAGACACCACGTCAAAAATATTAGTGTTGAGTTTGAATATACCTTTCTAATGGAAATTTATAGAGATTATATGAACATATGGTCATGTATCAAATATTATTCATTTTATGTAATCTTGAGATGAGATGCTTATTAAGTATATTTAATTTGAAACATTGAATTATTCACCCAATTGATTTCCAAATTTGTTAATATATATGCATTTATATTTAGTATCGTTAAAGTGGCATCGGCTCATGATTCATGGGATCCTATGATCCCTTTGTCTCCATTTTCCATGTAGAGAAATTTTTAACGCATGTCTTTTCCATCATGATCCAACAATTGTGAAAGTAGTGCATTCACATTTTAGAATTTTCTACTATGCTGCAACAAGATAGTTGCTTCACTGAACACTTTGGATATTTATGTTGGAGTTCAATCTCCCGTCGTCTTAATCCCGAGTTTATATTTCCACTAGACTTCAAGATCACGGGTCGTTGTTTTGTAATGTTGGATAATATTAGCAACGACATTATTACCCACTTAAGTTGAACTCAAAATGTGAAATAAAATAAAAGCTACGGAAGGGTATTCCCGTATACAGAAGTCGACCAGTATAATGCAATCATACTAGGACGACAACTCTCTCCACACTTCCTAGCAAGCAGATTGGAACACGCCATCTATTTTATTTTCGTTTCCTTGTTTTGTTTCACTAGGAAGCCATCGCAAACATAATAAATAAAAATCATAGGATGATCCGAAAAATCCTGTTTGATGTTTGGACAATGTTTGGCGTGCTGAAGACGGACCTTGATGCTCATCGTTCATGTGAATCCACGTCAAGATACGGCCATCAATTTCAAGATTCGAAAAAGACGGAGTATATAATAATAACAATAACAACGACAACAATAATAAAAAGAAATGTTGGGTCTTTGATTAAAGTTTGAATGACTCAACTAGAATCAGTCAATAAATATGGAGGAATTATAGGTACTCGGTTATTAGTATTTTGGCCAGACCTAGAACCTGAACCATCTTATTAGAATTGGTTTGCAGTTTTTGGAACTTGGAATTTACCATATTTACCTTGGAATCAACTCCAGAACCTACTCCATTTTTCCAATCTGTTTTTTTGGGTCTATCTAAGAACCTATTTTTCTTCATTCTAAAATATCAAAAATCTCAAATTTGTACCTAATTGACAATGAGTATCGTTAAAAAACTGCATACATAGACTTTGAAAAGCAAATAGTATTAACATGACGACCACTTGACTTAAGTAAAATAAAAACAAGGTTATTTTAGCCGAAAAAAATCATTTAATGAAATTTTGGTGGATTATAACTACGTCATATATGTACAAATATAGGGTAAACATATCATAATGAGTAAAGTTTGGTGATTTTTTAAGTCAAGAAAAAAGTATTTATATCATAAAAAAGTTTGAAATAAATGTATCGCAATGGACATAGTTTAAATGTTTTTTTTTTAAACTTTTCTTCATTAGAAAATGATACATGAAATTGATATATTAAGTAATATAATGGATCACAATTGCCAGTTTAAAAAGTAATCGTATTTTTCGAAAAAAAAAACCATGTGACCGTATTTAAATGCAATCAAAATCCGCCTCATTTCTTAATCCACCCATGTCGTAGCTTCTATGAGAAGATAGTGCTGTCCTTTGCTCTTTCCTTTTATCTCCCCTCGTGTCAATTATTGTAGAATGATGACATGCATTGTTAATACATACTTTGAAATTCAAGAAATACAAAAAAATTCAAGCGAACGAAGGAATGTTTGGATTCTTCTCCTCCTCTCCTTTCCTTTCTTTCTTATGGTCGAACTGTAATAGGGAAACGCGAGAATGAACTTTGCGAGACATGAAATTAAACTATAAATGACTTCAATTGATTCGATTAAGTAAGTATTTACTTCAAGTCATGTTTAAAGTAATAGAAACATGTGCATTGGATCAATCAAAATTGGCCTTCATAGATACACAATGTCAAGTAAGACCATATTCACAACGCATCATGTAATGGTGATTGATAGACCCGTTAAACGGGTAGATCGGATCGAAAATGATTTGATCAAATTCGACCAATTTAGCTTGTTTTAGCCAATTTCGTGCAATACGAATCCAGTTACCCCTACCTAATTCGACCCAATTTAACATAAATTAGGAATATTCATACCCAAATAGAGATGAAAACGCTGAGAAAGTAAATGCAAGATCGAGTGAGGGCAAAATAGTGAAGAAATAGTTTAAATCTAAATAACTTCGGAACTCATTGAATTTTCATATTATTTTGGATTTTACCATTCTAAACTCATTTATTGCAATTTAGCTTATTAAATATGAGTTAAGAAATGAATATATAATCATTTTGACATGTCTAGCAATCGGTTGAAATACATTTATAATCCATTTTGACATATCTAGGATGCCCATGACAAAATTTATGTTTCTCTGTTTCTCCATTTTTCTATTTTTAGGAACAAGTTTGGAATAAAAATTTGTTTGGTGTCGCAATTTCATTATTTTATTTTTGGAATAAGTTTCTATTTCGAAATAAATTTGGAACATAAATCAAAAGTTAAATTTTTTTATTTTTTTATTTTTGAAACAAAAGTGAAAAATAAAAACTTGTCCTATTATTCACTCTTGTTATTGCATGGCGCCCACCTGCCAACCCCCCATTGCTGGTTGCCTTCTGTCATTACTCTAGAATAAGAAATTTTTTATATTATCGTTAAATGAATTTTTGTTTTGAGAATAAAAATTTTATATTTTAACAAGCGTTTATTTTATCTTCGAAATTTATCGGAAGAATGAACATAATAAAATCAATTTATGATTAAAAATTAATTTTTGGAATAAAATGATTATGGTTCCTGCACCTCACCGTCAACCTCACCATCAGTCGACAAGTATAGTCACGTGCCGTCTTTTCCGGGGAAGTCAGCCGCACCGCGAGCAGCTCGGTTCAAGCCATTTTTGCTCGCAAAACGACACTCCTCCGTCGGCGTCCGAATATCGCGGGACTATTTAATGCACTCCAAATAGCAAGAGCACCACCGCACGTCCGAGACAAAAACGGCAGGACGCTCTCGTCTTTTATCCTAATCTCTCTACCACCACCACCACCACCACCATCGACCTCCCGAACTCGACGGCGGCGGCGGTGGGGGGAAGGGGAAGGAGTCGAGCATGGAGAACGGGGCGCCGGCTTGGAAGTTCCGGGCCGACGAGGGGCTCTCCGCCGCCTCGGCCATCACCGTCCGCGGCATCCTCCAACAGCTGATAGCGAATCTCGACGCCGGCGACGGCCGCGTCGTGGTCCCGCTCGGCCACGGCGACCCTTCCGCCTTCCCTTGCTTCCGCACGACCCCCGTCGCCGAGGACGCCGTCGTCGACGCCGTCCGCTCCGCCAAGTTCAACTGCTACGGCCCGACCGTCGGTATTCTTCCCGCCCGGAGGTAAGAAAAAGCGGCGTCGCTTGAGATTATCGGTATTAGATTTCTCGTTTATGTTCGCGACTCTGTTCGGCTTGAATCGAAGGGGGACTAGGACGGAAAATGAGAAGAGGAGAGAAGTGAGATTAGTTCTGCATCTCGAGACGAGCAGATGATATGCTCTGTAGAAGCTTGGTGATATCACGGACCGACCCGTGCTTCTTATGGTCGGAACCGTTTGTTCAGCTGCACGATCATATTCTCGAAGCACGTTGTTCGCATTCTTGATCTTCCTAGTACCTACGAGTCGATTGTTGATCCGTTTAAGGTGCAGATAGATTCATGTACTTAAAAATTGCTGGGATTTACGCTCATGTGGTCGTGCAAGATTTAAGAAATCATATCGTTAAATAGTCAATGATTGAGAGGCTGATGAGTGGCTAGTTTGAAAGGCAACTCAATTAGGATTTACATTCATGTGGTCGAATGCAAAACGCCTAGTTCTGGCAGTTGTTTTGCTTCGTTCATACAAACCATTTTGGTTTGTTCATGGTTGTATCTAAATAGCATAGTAGCTGTTATTGCTGATCAATATCAACTGTCTTGCAAGACAACTCTAAAGATCATAACAGCGTGTTGAAAACAGAGAGTAAATGATGAAACCAAGCTTTAGTACAAGAAGTAGTCATTGTTAATTGTATGGACAAAGATTGAATTTTGTGGAAAGGGCGGTATGAATATATTGATCTAGGTGCTTTCTGTGGGCTGAATAGCAATTCATTGCCAGATCACATGTTTGAGTGAGCTAGACTAATCTGGGGCACCAACTTCCACAGGGCAATTGCTGATTATCTCTCTCGTGATCTCCCGTACAAGTTATCACCAGATGATGTCAATCTGACACTCGGGTGCACACAAGCAATCGAAGCCATATTAACAGTTCTTGCTCGCCCTGGAGCCAATATATTGCTTCCAAGACCTGGATTCCCATACTATGATGCACGTGCTAAACATAGCCATCTTGAGACACGGTATTTCGATCTTCTTCCAGACAAGGACTGGGAGGTTGATCTCAAGGGTGTTGAGGATCTTGCAGACGAGAGTACTGTCGCCATGGTTATCATCAATCCTGGCAATCCTTGTGGAAGTGTCTACAGCTACCAGCATCTAAAGAAGGTTGCTTTTCCATTTTGTTTAAGATTTCTTTGTATCTTAGCAAATAGATGTCTCATGGAAAAATGATTATAAGCTGGAATGGAGCCAATAGATTCCGCTGGAGCTTAATCTAGAGAGCTACTTTGCCTCTTGAGATGCTCATTTACCTTAGGCAGTGGAAGCTCAATAGATTTGTTGCTAGTCACTTTTATATTTTTTGGTATCCACATTTGTGTTGCATTAGCTGTTGTTGATCATTTTGTTTCTTTCAATTTTGAAAAAAGGTTGCCGAAACAGCAAGGAAGCTTGGGATTATGGTGATTACAGATGAAGTCTATGGTCATCTAGCTTTTAGGGATACACCATTTGTACCCATGGGTGTTTTTGGATCCATTGCACCTGTCTTGACGTTGGGATCAATATCAAAGAGGTGGATTGTTCCAGGTTGGCGACTTGGTTGGCTCGTGACGAATGATCCCAATGGATTTCTGAAAGACACTGGGGTCTCTCTCTCTCTCTCCCTCTGCATGTGCATGAGCAATTTTGCTTGCTTGATTGCATATCTTTTTGGGCCAAATTGTATGACTGCTGGGGTTGGTCTCAGGATATTTAGATTGTTCCTTTTCTCATTACAGGTTCTTAAGTCCCTTAAAGGGTTTCTGGATATATCCTCTGATCCTCCTACATTTATCCAGGTACAGAACTACTCCTGATAATTAACCAGTGACATTCAGATTTGGAACCATGTCCTGTTTTTCAAAGTGATTTAGTTAGTAGGCTTGCCTGTACTATTTTTGTATCATTACTAGGGGGGAGTTGTGGAAATACTTGGCAATTAATTCAGGAAGTGACAAGTTTTCTCTTAAAGATGGTTAAATAAAAGAATGTATGCCGCACAGCAATGTAGAGCCACACCCGAAGGAGAACCCCAATGATTAATGTGATTCCTCTCTACAGTCACCTGGTGCATGTTACTTTTGTCAGTGATTTTAGACTGTAATGCACAAGCTGTGCAAATTGCTTTTAGAAGTGATTGATACTGTCTGTCATTGAGCTTGAGTTATCTCAACTCACTTTCACTTGATAAAATATTGTTCTTCATTTAATCCTTAATCCTTGCGAGGGTGCTTGCTAACTTTTATCTGTGGACAACTAGCTTCCTTATCAAATAATAGCTAATATTTTCCACTCTTCGCTGTGATTCTAACAGGGGGCGGTCCCTCACATTCTTGAGAAAACAAATGATGATTTTTTTTCAAAAATCATTTGCATACTAAGAGAGGCTGCAGACATATGTTATGAGAAGATTCAAGAGATACCTTGCATCGTGTGTCCAAATAAGCCAGAAGGAGGCATGTTTGTAATGGTATGGGCATAATATACATACATATGTATTTTTATTTTTTTCATCGGTATGGCATACACTGTTAGGTAATTAATATTTTTCTCGATAAGTGAAAGATGCCATCTTGACAGGTCAAGTTGAATTTATCAATGTTGGATGGCATAAAGGATGATTTGGAGTTCTGCTTAAAACTGGCTAAAGAAGAATCTGTTATTGTTCTGCCTGGTAAACTCAGCTTCTCCAATTGCTGGTGAAAGGAAAATATATTGATGTTATTTTTTATGCATCTGTTTCATTTTCTTACTTCTTTCAGCTTTTTGAATTTTTTAAATGTGTCCCCTGACATTTGTTTCTTGAAGTGTACAACTGGCTCAGAATGCTACAACTGGCTTCAAAGCGAGAGTCCTGATGACCAACTTACTTCACAGTTTTCCAAGGACTCTAAAGTTTTGGAAATTAAAAGGATCCTAGTGATTTCATTTGAATTTACTTGTGGAATTCTTGCAAACTAATGCTCGGATAATTCCGGAGGGAACCCGTCCCATTTTCGCCAGAGTTCTTGCTTTTCTCAAGCAATATCCGTATCCATCAGATGATAATCAATGACATTCGTTTTGCAGGGATAGCTGTTGGAATGGAGAACTGGCTTCGCATCACTTTCGCCATCGAGCCATCTTCTCTCGAAGATGGCCTGGGGAGGATCAAGGCCTTCTATGAAAGGCATGCCAAAAAATAAATGAGCCCGGTCCATGCTGGCGCCACAAAGGGCGGAGATCATCAACTGTTTGTTGAATCTCGAGATGCCTCTGTGGCCACATCGATGATCATTGCAAAGTGTGAAACTAGATTAGTAAATCCATAAGAAGGCTAATTATCCGAGCATTTGCCCGGAAGCAGCGGATGGAGGAGGAGAAAATCAACCTGACTGTTGATTCGATCCGAAACCTCCAGTGCATTAGCTTTGGCTTGAATAAAGAAACTTCAATTAAGGGCTTCTTATTTTGCTGCTCGGCAATATGTCAAGAAGCAGTGTCATTTGGTGACCAACAATCCCCTGTTGTCGGTCTCATGTTGTCTTGTGTTTGTACTTTAGTAATCTCTCTAGAAATAAAGATGTGATGGCATCAGATATGAATGTTCTGATCTCCAAATGTGCAGCGACTCGCTAATAATTTATATTCTGCAGAGCTAATTACGCCGAGGGAAACTGCTAGGGAACTCATGAGGATATCTCTGCTTGAATTAAAACATACAAAACTCCCTCAAATTTTGTTATGTCTTCTCGCCTGCATGCATGCTGCACGTCTTTCCTAGAAAATTCTAGATGAAGAGCCTTGTTATCAAAAGGTACCATCCCATCGAACTTAATCTCCGAACTAGTAAAGCAAATTGTTCAATGTGCATTAAGGCAGGTTTTTGCCCAGACATATTCTTTTATTGGACATGATAAGGTCGGATAGAATAATGGTCGGCCAATGTTTGGAAGATCACTATCGTCCAAGATGAATTCAATGCGATGGCTCTTGCTGCCAGCTGCTAACATAATATTTTTTGTCTGCAACTTTAAAAATCAGAACACGTCATTGGAAATCCGATTAGGTGGAGAGTTTAAAATAGTGCTGGGCAGCTTACCAAACGAACTTCGTCGGTCTATAGTCCACTTTGGAAGCTGGTTACTTGTCAGTCCTACTATACGTTCGATCTAATCCTCAAAAACCAGAGGGAAAGAGGGAAAGACTCAAGGAGGAAGGAGATGGAGAATAGATGGAGCAGACTCGGATCCGCGAAGAGCACGGAATCGCACAACAACATAAAGAATGTGTGCGCTATGCTGAAGCGGAACCTCAATACGGCCGACCCCAGGCCTCCGATCTTGCTCGGCCATGGCGACCCTTCTGCATTCCCGTGCTTCCGCACGACCCCCGTTGCTGAGGAAGCCATTGTTGACGCTCTCAAATCGGCCAAGTTCAACTCTTATGCCCCTTCTCTGGGTCTTCTTCAAGCTAGGAGGTTGTTGTCTCCTTCTCGTTCTTTTCCTTCCATTCCTTCGTATGGCTGTTTCTTGTATTGTCGTCTTTTTAATGGACTCATCATCTTACGTTCATGTTCTCGTTGTCCTGAATATGCCATTCACGGGCACTGTGCCATCCATCAAGCAGCCTCTTTTGTGGGTGATGAATGCTGCAGTAAAGCGTTTCTTCCTTACCTTGTTTCTTTTTTTTTTGTTTCTCTGATATCGATTCCTGTTTCGCAATTTGTGACCGTGAACAATGTATACTCTGGCTGTGATTCCAGACCGGAAATTGTTGGGAATTCATTGAGAATGGGAGGCACTTGATTTTGACGCACCAGACTTTGTGCACCTGGGGTGGTTGTCCCTATTTTTGATGCTGTCATGTTTACCAGGTCGATCGCTGAATACCTTTCGCGCGATCTGCCCTACAAGTTGACGCCTGATGATGTCTTCGTGACCGGCGGCTGCAAAGACGCCATCCACGTCATGATCACTGTCCTCGCTCGAGCCGGCTCAAACGTGTTGCTTCCAAGGCCTGGCTTTCCACGGTACGAGGCCTGTGCTGCTTTTAGTCAGCTCGAAGTCCGCCATTACGAGCTTCTTCCTGAGAAAGGCTGGGAGGTGTGTCTTGATTCAATCGAATCCCTCACGGATGATAAAACTGCTGCTGTCGTCGTAATAAATCCAGGCAACCCTTGTGGAAATGTGTATAGTCATCAGCATCTGAGAGAGGTGGGACTTTGTCCCCTGTCAGATCCAGAAAACCCTGCTCCTCTATGGACTGTTGTCGAAGAGACCTAATCTTCAAATCTCATGCTTGTGCAGATTGCAGAGACTGCAAAAAAGCTCGGCATCCTCGTGATAGCTGATGAAGTTTATGGCCATCTCTCTTTTGGAGACGATCCTTTTGTGCCGATGGGCAGTTTTGGATCCGTTGTGCCTGTGATTACGCTCGGATCTATCTCGAAGAGATGGGCGGTCCCGGGTTGGCGACTCGGTTGGATAGTGATGAACGATCCTCTGAAAATGCTTCAAGAATCTGCAGTACCGACGATTCCCTTCCTTTCTTCTTCTTTTTTTATTTTCACAAGCTACTCACAACACAGCATGAAACTCTTGTTTTTCGCCTTCTCAGATTGTGGAGTGCATCAAGAGCCGCCTCGATTTTTCCTCTGAACCCGTTACATTCATTCAGGTTCGTGATGTTTCGGATATCATCGAAAGGGAAGCTAAATAACTGCAGTAAATATGACATTCTGAGCTCGTTATAACTTCATGCCTAGCGCCTCTTTGCCAACACGATGATAAGAAACTAAGTTGCAAGCTAATGATCCGCTATGCATATATTGGAATTAGAAAGTTTCCTTTTTGCTCATATTCCCTTAAGAAGTTCATGTCGCACCTTATCTAGAATATAAACGTAGTGGATTTTCGAATCGCTTCCTCATGGAATCGCCTCATGGTCATATTAGAGAATTCAGGTATGATCTGCTTCACCATCTTGCATCAGGGAGCTATTCCAAAGATCCTTCAGGACACAACAGAGCAATTCTTTTCGAGTATCAACAGCATTCTGAAGGAAGCTGCAGAGAAATGTTTCAGTAAAGTCAATGAGATTCCATGTATTGCTTGTCCTCACAAACCGCAGGGTTCTATGTTTGTGATGGTAAGAAAGCTGTGTATTTGAGCTCAGTATAAGTCGATCGATTCGAGTTACAACCAGAGACGATTGTCGCAGGTCAAACTAGAGGTTTCCCTACTGGAAGACATTAAAGACGATATGGATTTCTGTCTGAAGCTCGCGAAGGAGGAATCTGTCGTCGTCCTGCCTGGTATTGTATTTGCCAAATTTTTATCTGCTGCCAAAATTCATCGCGAGAATTCCTGCTCTCTCGCACACCGCTTTTTATTTGTGTCCATGAATGCATTGCTGCTAACGTTCACTGAGGGAGCCGGCTCCTGATGTTTCGTGCTGCATAGTTGCTTCCTCACCTTACTGGTGGTCTGCTGACGACGCATCTGATCCTCGCAGGGGCTGTCGTGGGGATGAAAAATTGGCTTCGCGTGACTTTTGCCGTCGAGCCACTCTGCCTCGAAGACAGCCTCGAAAGGATAAAAGCTTTCTGCCATAGACATTCCGTGACACGATAGCCTGCACTTTTCTCTCGAATCCTTAAACTAGTCATGCTCCTCGGCACCCATCAATATCAGATGATCGACTTGCGCAACCATCGTTGCCATTCTGTAACTTTCCATTTCAACAAATAATCAACAGCTGGTGTGTAACAATGTGTTCCTGCTCAGCCGAGGACTGTGAAGTCAATTTGCCTGTAAGAGGAGGTCCTCTAGTTGAACTTCATCTTCAAAGGGACAGTTGAGGCAGTAGCCAGTCAGGATAAATCAGTCTAATTCATGTTGAGACCCCATCTTGAAAATCTGCTTGAAACTATAATTATGGCCCGGGATCGTGTCCGGGTTTTTGGTCTCTCTTTCCGTGCCAATGTTTCGAGTCCCATAGTGATTTTATAGACATTGAAAAGACCAAAAAAGAACTCGAGAAACGGACATGTGTTTCGGGAGCACCTAATAATTTTCCAAAAATTAGGACAGTAGGCGGGCGACATCGAACTGGACCCCCGAAAGTGGCTGGATGGGTCGGGTTCAGCTACTGTGAAATGGGCCCCAAACGACAAATCCATAAAACAGTGCAGAGAAGAGAGAGAGAGAGAAAACAATGTCCCAGAATGTTTGGCCCCATGCTTTCTTACCGTTGAAGCTCCAAATGGCCCAACCCCATTTGTCCCCTTTCCTTTTCCCTCGTTTCCCACATTCAAAATTTTCTCAAGAAAAAAGAAAAAGAGAGAGAGAAAATACGATTCGTTTTTTCTTGATCTTTCCTTTCCTTTCCATCATCTCCAACGGCTCCTTCAACACCCCACCCCCACTTCTCTCCTCTCTGCAATAAAAAAGAACCCAACAAACACCCCATCTCCCATCATCAATTTCACTTCATCTTTCACTCACTTGGAACTCGTTCTCCATAACCAATTCAAGGAAGCCATGGACTCGACGCCGCTCTCGCACCGGTCGCGGACCAAGTCCGTGTCGCGCCTCGCCCGGGTCGTCGACTCGAGCATCGACACCGACGGTTCCCTGAACCTGTCCCTCGATCTGGTCCCTTCGTCCCCCCCGCCGCCCAAGAAGAACGCTTCGCCCTCGCCGCTCTCCCTCAGATCCTCCGGCAACTCCCTCCCCCTGCAGGAGCTGCTCCTGCTCTCTCCTCCGCCTTACAAGCGATCGAAGACCCGCCTCGCCGATAGGCTCGAGGCGGCCGACGAGGCGGCGGCCGAGGGGCGCGGGGGCGCCGCGGCGGCGGGGGCGCTGCGCAAGCGGTGCAAGAGGAGGGAGGGGCAGGCGGGCCTCGTGGGGTGCGCCTCGCCGAGGGGCCACCGGCGGTCGCGGAGGCGAGCGGAGGCGGAGGTCAGGGAGGAGCGGGATTCGGGGCTGATCGAGGAGGCCGCGAAGCAGAGGAGGAAGCACGGCGGCGGGAGGTCGAGGAAGGAGAGGCTCAGCCTGGTGCCCCTCGTGAACACCTCTTCTAGTTTGTCCCTGAGTATGTCACGTCTCCCTCTCTGCTCAGATGATCAATCTAGGGTTTCGGGTTTTTCGCTGTTCTTGCTAGTAGAGAGATCAATGGCTCATTGCTGTCTTGAACTGTCCGAAAATTTCAGATGCAGAAACTGATGATGGGGACAATGAGAATCTGGACCGAATCGGACAGGCCATTACTGATTTGATAATGTGGAGAGACGTCGCGAAATCGACACTCTGGTTTGGTCTAGGGTCTCTCTGCTTCTTGTCTTCTTGCTTTGCTCATGGAATCAGCTTCAGGTGTGATGAAGTGGTTTTTTTGTTTGTTTGGCCCATCTCTACATGGGTTTTTGATTGCAAGAACACCTGGGGGAAGGATGATATCTGATTTTATCTTCATGATGACTTATGTTAATCAGCATTTTCTCTGCAATTTGCCAACTGGGACTTCTCTTTCTGGGGTTA
Source organism: Corymbia maculata (assembly GCA_014182735.1). Lineage (NCBI taxonomy): Eukaryota > Viridiplantae > Streptophyta > Magnoliopsida > Myrtales > Myrtaceae > Corymbia > Corymbia maculata. Next base: position 15,406,773 of record CM024682.1, read on the forward strand.
TCTTTCTTCTCCAATTCCATCTGTCAAAGGTATAGTTTCAATCGTGGTGCTTGCTCTCTTTCTTCATTTGTGTAAATTTGGGAGCTTTAAGGTGCAGCGCTGATGCAGGAATAATGTCGAAAAGAGGCGCGATATCCAGTTAAAAGAAGATGACATCTTGAGAGTGGCTAGAGTGATACTTCCCGCTGCTAATCTTGCAATTTCAAAGACGAGAGAGCTTTTCTCTGGGGAGCCTCCATGACCTTAAAAGTATGTCGTGGTGGTGGGCTAGTATTCATGTTCATTTACAGATTGCTTAGGCCGTTCATCTTTGATCGACGTTTCTTCTTTTTCCTGATCAGGTAGCTCCATTTCTCCTTCTTGGAGCTGAATACGGCCATCTCATCACGCTTCGGAGGCTATGCGCAATTGGTTAGTGAGAGCAAGCTTTTGTTGTACCACACCAAAATAAGAACCTGTCTAATTTCTCCTCAGGGTTGCTTGGCAATGAATAGTAATGCCATCCATTCCTTTTGGCTTTACGCAGGGTTCTTCGTCAGCTTCACCGGCCCGAAACTATACTCACGCTACTCGGCTCAGATAAGCCAAAAGGGTACATACGTTTATTGAATGTTATGTATATAAATGTTACTTACTCGTGCTTTTATTCTGATAAACTAAAGCGTGGCTCGGCTTGTACAGTGGAGTGCTCCAAATGGTGGGTTCTTGAAGCATGGGGTGCTTGCTCCCACAAGAAAATCGTGGCTGCATCAGCAATCACGGCCTTCTGGAACCTGACGACTATAAAAACTCGCTTGCTCGCAGGTGAACTTCGCACTTTTTGTGAAGTTGTTGTTGACGACTTAATGATTAGTAAATCTCCCCTATTTAAACTGATATTAACTTGTTCAGAACATCAACGTCTACTGAACTCTGACAGTTTGGTATTGGTCTCTTGACAGCGTTCATATCTGTCGTGATTCTGTGTTATCATCGACAACATTCGGAAGCAAATCTCCAAGTAGCTGCAGAAGCAGAGAAGGAAGATTTAGCAGAAGAGCAACCTGACAAGGCTCTAGTTGTCGCAGAAAAGATGTCCTGCGACTAGTTGCTATAGCTCTATCCGCCACATCCGAGACATATATGTACTGTCCCAGGAGCATTGCGTATCCTGCAATGCCCCTCCGGTGAATAACTAATCCAATCTGTCTGTAAAACTAATCCCTTCCCTGTATAATAAGAGAGGTTTTCTTCGTAAACCACCTCTTTTGTTGTACTAATGTCGACTCCTACACTTGGAAATTGAACTATTGTAGTTTTCAAGTCATAACCCGAAAGGAATTGATGATCAGTTTCTGACTTGAGAAGGCCGAGCGACAGAGTCGCGACAGAGAACTCCATTTGAATTCTACTTGAATTTCCTTGAGACTTCATCATGTTCATGTCATGTGTAATTGTCTAGCTGCCCAATTGGGGCATGGCTTAGCCTAAAAGCTAAGCTGAATTCCAAATCGACCGTACGTTATCTTCAAATGGTGTAGAGCCTTAAACTAGTGGAATGTGTTCCTGATCCTTTGAGATTTCGTCTCTAACGTGGCATGCCTATCCTTTAGATTTTCACTTTTCTTTTATTTTTCTTTTTCGACATTTTCATTAGACAAATTGCTAAACCGAAAGAACGACTATAGGCCAAACTTGCTCGACTCGACCATCAATATCTCGACACGGTGAATTCATCAAAGTGTAATCAATTACAGATCCTTTAAGCCCTTTTGTCATGATCTGTAAACTTTTTCAATTCACACATCCTTTTAACCCTTTTTCTTTTTCTTTTTTTGAAATCGAACGAGATCCTCAAAAAAAAAAAAAAATTTTTGATGACTTCGATTATGGTACCTTCCCTTGGGGGGTTTAACCCCACTTTTCAAAAGTCGGAAAAGAGAGAAAAAAAAGAAGAAGAAAAAGAGAAACCAAGGGAGCTCGTTGGGTTTCCCTCGATATATGCTCCGCCAGCCAATGCTCCCCGGACACGTGGCGCGTTGGAAAATGTTTGGGCTGGCCCCCCTCCCACGGTATCATAGCCCCACCCCCGCGGGGCCCCACCAAAAACACCCCAGCACTCTCCCAAAAAAAAAAAAATTTCGCAACTTTAAAATACGCAGATCAAAACCAACAATCCAACCCCCGTTCGAAAACCCTAGAAAACCTTTCGTCTCCGATTCCCTCCTCTCCGCCATTTCCTGCCCTGAGCCGTCGCTTCCGTCGCGAATTCCGCCCTACATGGCCAGCAAGACCCCGTCGGCGAAGAGCACCGGCAGCGCCGCCCCCGCCCCCTCGCCCCAGCCTCCGGCCCCGGCGGCGGCGGCGGCAGCGGCGGTGGAGAAGCGGAAGCCCGTCTTCACCAAGGTCGATCGCCTCCAGCCCGGGACCAACGGCCACACCCTGACCGTGAAGGTGGTCAGCTCCAAGAGCGTCCCCGTCAACGCCAGGGCCAACCGGCCCTCGTCCAACGCCGTCCTCTCCCGCCCGCCCCCGCGCAACACCCGCATCGCCGAGTGCCTCGTCGGGGACGAGACCGGCTCCATCGTCTTCACCGCTCGTAACGAGCAAGGTAATTAGGGTTTTTGGCCTTCGCCTTCGCCTTCGCTGTGCAATTTGTGGGTCTGATCGCGTGCGGCCGTTTCCCGTTTCGGTTGATTTTTGGATTCTGACGATGGGTTGCCTTTGGCAACCATTGGATTCGGATTTTCCCCTTTTGCCCTCGGTGCTTTTGTCCACTTTTGTGTAGAAGTTTACTTTTCCCGGCATCTTACTGTTCTGGATTTGTGTTTGTGAAGAACGTTAGGATTTCGATGTGTTTAGGGTTCAAAATGAAGCATAAGAAGGATTAGATCCGCAAGAGAATGAATAGGGACAAAGACATGTGCAATTAGGAAATTTCGAGCTCATAGTATTTATACTTGATAGTTGTCAAAAAGTAGCATCAGACAAAAAAAAAGAGAAGGTTATTCTAGGAGGACCTGACATTGTAGCTGCAAAATGTTCCTTTGATATCTCCATTTCTGAGCCCCAGCACAGGCCCTTTCGATTATTAAACTACTCCTTGAATTTGAATTATTGTGAATGCTACCCGTTTGGCTTGCCTTAGCTGGGATAATAGGACCTTTTTGCCATTCTTCGAAATGCAGCAAAATGTGATGTGATGAGCGGTGGTGGGGCCACACGCTCTACCCATCCATTGCCTGGGGGACAAGATGTATCCCCTCGATCTGCTTAAAATATTAAACTTCTGCACCAGCACTTGAAGGACTTGTTCATATGTTTCCAGCACAGTGCTATGATCACATGTGAACACTAACTTGTATTGGTTAGGGTGTGACCTTTTAAGTTGAATGGTACTTTTAACAACCATCAAGTATAAGTGAGATAAGCTAAAAGTTCCTCATTAAATTAAGAGTGAATTGCTGAACTATGCTTACGGTCAGTCACTGCTGTAGTTATCTTGATTTCAGCAGGAAAATTTTAGACAGTAGTTTCTCGTTTTCTTCATTTCCCTATCAATAGCTACCATATCTTGCGAATGTGTTGCCAAGGGGATGGCTACACTTAAATTCTTTTTTCTGAGGATTTTAGCCTGCCTCCATTGATTATGTGGATTTTGTGAGTGCCCTTTGATGCAGTATTTGTGATGAACTTCCATCTTTAGAGGCAGACTTGTAGAAAAGAATGGAAATGGTGACTGAATTCATATATAATGAGGAATAGTTATACGTTTGGTGAATTAACACGCTCTAGCTTGTGAGTAGTGCAGCTGATTTGTCAAACCCTGTCTGTTAGATCTCTGATTGCCTAGATATCTGGGTTGTCTTTTCTGAAATGAAGAAGCCACTGTACTGTTATGTTTTTAATTGGGTTCCTTCACTTTCCATGCATCATTTATTGGTTTCTCTTGTTCCTCTGAAATTTGACCTTGCCTTGTCTAGATTCACAGAGATCATGATAAGAGATTTCTCTATGGTCATACTGGTGAATGATGATAGAATTGCATTGTTTTGTTGTTGTTCTCCTATTTTTCGTGATATCTTTTGTTCCTTTTTTCTTTTCTTTTCAAATTGATCTTTTCAATTAGGTTCATTATATTTGCTCATTGATGCTGGATGTCCATATGTGTAAATCTTACAATTTATGAATTTGATATATTGCAGTCGATTTGATGAAGCCAGGCACCACTGTGATTCTTCGTAATGCGAAAATTGACATGTTTAAGGGGACTATGAGGCTGGCAGTTGACAAATGGGGGCGTGTTGAAGTCACTGAGCCTGCCAGTTTCGAAGTTAAGGAGGACAATAATCTGTCTTTGGTTGAGTATGAACTTGTCAATGTTACTGAAGAGTGATTCAGCATCTATGGAGGTGAATATAAGGGGGCGTTAAGAGGCGTGATTGTTTTTCCCTGGCCATGAAGAGTTACGTTGGGATTGGTTATGATGAATGTCCTGCACAAAAGGTTTCCTGGATAGAGCTTTTGGGGATATTGCTATGCTTGGTGTAAAAGATGGAAGTTTGACTGGGTAACTCATTGGATTTCACCAAAAAAAGAAGAAGAAGAAGCTACGTGGTTAAATATTGTTCTATGCTGTCAAGACGTTGAATTTAGACAAATTAAGTGGTGGTATGGGTTACTTGGAGAGCTCGTCTGTCTTTTCTTTCTACTCCTTCAGTGACTGTGTTTATAATATGATAACCTTTGTGCACTTCTCTCTTTAAACCTTTTGTTGGTCTTCCAAAGATCTTGATTCGGTATAACGTAAAAGTATGTGCCAACTGCTGATGCATCTGGGCTCAACGGGGTGAGTCCGGTTGGACTATGATTTCTGCCTCTTGAAACTCTGTAACTTCCCCACTAGTCCAGTTCAAAATAGGCTTTGCAGATGCACAAAGACATCGTGTGTTCCGGCCACAATGGACGGGAGTGTGTTTCATCTGATGAGCCTAAATTTTCTTTAATCTTTTGCATTTTGTTGATGAAGTTGGGATTGGATAGGTGTCATTTGTGAAGAACTTTGGATGTCGACGGTATGAATAGGGAAGACCTCAGTTTTTCAACTCAAGCTTCACAACGAATTAGCTAGCTGAGACTCTAGATCATTGATTGGTCCTCATTCGAAATCCAGAAAAAAGGGAACTAATCGCTAATCATTGAGTGATTGCCAAAAATTCTAACATAGAGGCGCATTAATCCAGTTAATGTCCAGTTGTTTTGAGAATGCTCTGTTTCCACTGAAAAACTTGTCACTGGGAGAACCCCTTTTGTGATGGAGAGAGACGAGTTCAGTGAGAACGACTACAGTTCAAGGAGTCAAACTGAAATTGAGAGACAGGATTAACCAGCGGGCTGGAGCTGAGCTTTGTGAGATGTATGTAGGTCCAGTTTACGGGTTAAGCCCAAAGATTAGGCCTTCGGCCAGACCCGTTTTCAAATTGAACACTCATTCTTCACTTTACGTTGAAAGTCCTGGGCTCGGGCGGACCGGGCCTAGCCATTTGCTCCAAGCCCAAATGACTGTCAGTACCATCGTGTTGTCTAGGGGTGTGCAAAATAGATAATCCGAATAGGGAACTACCCAAATTGAACCAAACTAGTTGATTTGGTTCGATTTTTAGGAGTGTCAGTTTGGTTCCTGGTTCCTAAAATTGGAACCGATGTCATAGCGGTCCGATCCGTTCCCCCTTTTTCCAATTTTTTTTTCACTACTCAATTCTGAGGGAGAATTGGACTGGACTAAGTACATATACCTTTTTGTTTTAAAATTACTTATTTAAAATTTTTAATAAAATGTGAACTAAACACTTTCTATTTGGTTCCAAGTAATAGGAAAAAAGTAATGGAAAAAAAAAAGCGAAAAAAAGTGATAGGTGCTATTGAATATTGTTTCCAGTCCTAGGATCAATTAGCCTGGTTTTCGATTTCCAATTTTGAGAACTAGTCCTCCTGATCCGGTTTGGAATTGGGGGTTGAACCAGAAACTACTGATCATTCTTAATGTTGTCAAACTTATTACGATTGACTAAGGCGGTGTCAGTGGCAATTTGCAGCATCACAGAGAAAAAATATTTAGTAGTTTGCAAGCGTTACCTCAATAGCTGGCGTGATGTGTGCTTATTTACTATTAACCAATTATAAATTGACACACGGAATTGAAAAAATAAATTAAAAACCCTTAATCCACCTAGATTTCTCTTTTCCACCTCTTCCATCTACAGCCACGCGCCTAACCTCCATCCCTCCATCCGCCATCGCCACTAGCGGAGTCGAAGTTGCCGGCGGCGAGGGACTAGATATGGTCACGAAAGAAGCCATGGCTAAAGCTGATCTCTCTCCTTCCACTACTGAACAGAGATTCCATGGACTGGAATCATTGGTCATGGCTCCAAATCTAGAGCCTTGGCCGCGAGCCCACTGCTCCACGTCTCCAAATCTGCCGTCAGCCGCCCGGACGACGGAGAAGGTGGACGCGGAGGTCGTCGTCTTTCACGGCCCCGGACGCGGCTTTATGTCTCCTCATCTGCCGCTCAGCTGCCAAGACGACGGAGATGGTGGGCGCTCAGATGTGTGGACGAGAGGCCGTCCATGGCCGACCGTTGCTCTGCATCTCCATCTGTGTGGATGAGCACTTGCGGGCTTAGCCGCCAGGACGACAGAGGGGTTGGACGTGGAGGTCGGCCTGGACATGACGACACCGTCGCTTAACAGCTAGATCTAGTTTGCTGCTCAACAGCTTTGAGCTTGAGTCTTGGCTCGTCCATGGCTGCCGGTGACGAGCTCAACAGCTTTGCCACGGACCATGGTGGGCACGGTAGGGCGATGGCTCGAGGATGGCTGTGGCGGCGGCGGCTTGGGCGGTGGAGAGAGCCAAGTCCAGGCGGAGCGGAGAAGGAGGAGGAAAAGAGGAAAAAAATAATTTTTAAAATTTTCATGTCAATATCTACGTGCCTACATTTAATTGGATTTCAATACATAAGCGCACGTCACGTCAACAGCTGACGTGACGCTTGCATACCGCTGAATATCTTTTCACACCTCCGACAGTTGTGTTAGGCGAGACTCAAGACGGGAGGCAGCAAATCACAATTCACAGTTTTTCTCTTCTTTTATCAGCTTCGTGCATCATCATCGTCTTCATCAAAGGAAACTCGGGACAAAAAGACCGTCATTGGGACAAGCTGCTTGCTGTCGAGATGAAAGCATATTCACAAGTTATGTTCTTTTTAAAGCATTCAATGCTCTAAGAACAGTAATTGTTGCAAACAAGTCGTTTCGATTCTTCCATATGCAAAGCAATAAAAAGTGCCCAAGAGGGGGAATAAAAAAAAACAAAAACAACTTTGAAGACATCATCAACACAGCGAACACACATCCTGTCTTTCTTAATTTAGCTGCTTAATCTCCTACTCTGCAATCCATGTCCAGAGCTCTGTCTCAATCGCTCGCGGACCGATCGCTCTCAAGGCTCCTCCACCTCTTGGCTCTCTTGGTACCCCTGCTTCTTGTAGTACTCCTCCATGGTATCGAACTCGTTCTGGTTCGAACTTTTCTCGTCGTAGTTGACGTAATTCCCAGTAGATGCCTTTTCTGGCTCGTACCCATTGAGATAACTGTTATCGCTCTTCACATGGTAGGAGTACTTGCCATTCTCCATGTACCTGGTGTCGCTCATCCCTTGCCTCTCAGTCCCATAGCCATTGTTGTTGTAGTTGCCGGAGTAACCATTCGTGTTGTCATTCCCAGTAGACGCCTTTTCTGGCTCGTACCCATTGAGATAACTGTTATCGCTCTTCACATGGTAGGAGTACTTGCCATTCTCCATGTACCTGGTGTCACTCATCCCTTGCCTCTCTGTTCCATGGCCATTGTTGTTATAGTTGCCGGAGTTACCATTCGTGTTGTATTTCTCGGACTGGCCTGTGGTGCTGTACGTACTCGTGAAGGCGTTGGTTTTGTAGTTGTTGGCGTATCCGTTGGTTTCCCTGGTGTTCGCGTAGCCATTGGAGCGGTAGTTGTTGGAGTAGCCATTGTTGTCGTAGTAGTTGTAGTTGTTGTTGTTGTTCGTGTGCCCCGTCTGGAAGCTTTGGCCGCTGAGCTCTTCACGCACGAATTGTTCCTCAAATTTGTCGTCCTTATCGGTGGTGGCAGTGACCGGAGTGGCGGTGGTTTCCTTTTCCTTGACGTTCACGGTGGTGGTGGTGGTCACAGGAGTGTACGTCTCTCTAGCCGGCGGGAGCATGTCGGAGTCATGGCCATACAGGCCGTAGCCGTACTCCTTCTCGACATAAGCCGGGGCAGGGCCAGGCGCGAGGCTATACTCCGGAGCAGGCGCGGGGATCTCGATAAGGGGCGCCTTCTTCTCTTCAACGCCATTTACTACATTGGTGGAATGAGTGACCTTGCTGAAGAATTTGCTCTCCCTAGCTTGGACCTGGGAGTGAGCGAGGACCAGCGCAAGGAGCAGAACAGAAAGGCCTTTCGTCGAGGCCGCCATCCGGGGCAAACAGACCAAGAAACGGAGCAAAAGAAAAAGGAAAAGGAAATGGCGAGATCTCGAGCTGGTGTTCGCTACACTCCTGCTACGTGATGTCTGCTGAGTCCTCCTTTTAAAGAAGCCCATTTTCTGAAATTTGGCCGAGGAACGATGCGGGGATTGAGGGAGACGAAAGCGGGGTTGTGGGGTAGAGAGATATGATGTCGCGTAGGGCACGCTCCATGTGCATTTCTTGACAAGAGTGTCCGGCAGGAGAGACATCCGGACGTAATTAAAGGAACGACATGGAGTCGCGGTCAAAAGAGCTGCAGTTTTCCTTTTCTTTTTCTTTTCCTTGGTTATTAAAGGAATGGAGGCTTTTGGAGGGTCCTACTTCTTCTTCACCTTCGTAGCAGTTAAGTTTGTTGGGTATCTAAGAGAGGGGGAGAAGGGGGGAAAAAGAGAAAAGGAGAAAAAGAAGAAAGAAAGACGAAATGATCTTGTCGGATCGAAAGCTTCCTGTAATCATGGGAGTTGGTGGGGAAGTTTCTCGTCACTTAAGAACCCTATGTCCACATCTCTTCACTGGCTTCAAATACAGCTGATGTTTAGTACTGTAGTGCAGCTAGCGTTCAAACAATTGTTACTCGGCCCCGGTCGAAAGTCGGTATCCTGATGCCAAGCTTGAAGCGGTCGTTGCTGATCCTACAGAATAAAAGTGAATTTGGCCATTATGAACCGGACACGGACTGTGCTCGTACATACGGCTGGGCGGCATGAAGCCGAAGTTTCGTAGCATGACAGTCGATTGCCTTGATTTGTCGCTAGTCGTCATGTACACCAGCGTGACCAGATCTGTATTGAACAGGGGGGGAAAAGCAAGCAGGTTCTAGGACAGTTGATTGTGGAAGATGTGAACTATAAAAGGTAAAAAATTGATTTGATTGTTGACGCTCTCTGAAGCAAAGCAAATTAGTCCTGGCCTGGTCGGTTAGGGAGCGCCATGATTGGAGGGATAGGCGGGGATATTAGTCAAAGAGAAGATGGGCCTAGTGCCTGCAATGATTTCAAAGCTGTTGACTCCTGCGTTCCTGTGCCTAATTTGTTGATTGGAAACCAGCAACTTTGACTTTAGATCTGGAGGACGGAGGTTGTGATGGAGAAAGCTCTCTTGATGGTCGATGGGCAGGGGCATTGTGCTTTGATCTCGATATTGCCCTGCATTCTAGGATCAAGGATGAAAGCCCATCCCCGAGCACCACGCGTCGACTAAACACGGCTTCGCCAAAGACTCCCGATTCATGGGGGTGAGCCCAGATTGGCTCAATGCTTTTGGTGGCGAGAACAGACCTAGTGATTGGGCCTCTTCGGCCTGAAAAACTACCGCATCAATTTGATTCAAGAAATTATCAAAGTTGATTTATGAAATAGAATCAAGTATGGGCACTGTCCTAAGGCCCAGAACCCATCTGTTGAGCTGAAATGCATCGTCCAACTGCATTGATATTATGTAGTGGCCCTATTGTCACCTCTACTTAGGATGATATAATCGTTCAATTAAAAGTATATATGGAATCCGAATAGACTTTGAATTTGTGATAGGGTAAGTACCAAGTTCCTCCTGGGTATACAAGTTCCTGATGAGTAGTTTTTAAGTTTCATAGATGATACATGAAATCGCTTACCTTTTTAATAAGAATAATCTAAAATCCTCAAGAAAGAGGGAGAAAGAATAGTAAAGATTACATCTTTACTCAATTGGCTTGACTTTACAAGTTAATAGAAAATGGTATTTATACCCCAACAATATACATAAGAAAGAAAATTTGTTATCTTAGATAATCAAGAGTAAATAATATCCCTAATATCTAATAATATTGATATTCTCTAATAAGGATATCTTTAATCTCCATAAATATACTTCACATTCCCCCTCAAGCTAGAGCATCTGGCATGCATACTATTGGTGCAACTTTCTTTGAAAGTTTGTGATCAAACGCTGTGTAAGTTGGACCTTATACTAAATAATCGAATTTGATAAGTGTTGAAATGACAAATGCTCATAAAGTTGCCATATTTTTCTCATACAACCTTTTAATAAAACCATTTGTAACCCAACTTGAATTGTGACAAATTAAAGTGCCTCACCTCACAATGCTCATCTTTGGCTACTTGATGAAGGTGTGCTCGACTTTGGCACTCACAATTACCTAGATATTTGATGACATCATCCCATGACGCTTATTTTTGGCTGCTCTACAAAGGTGTCTAGTGCTCACAGCTACTTGGATATTTGACGGCAACTTCGCTCGTCAATGATGCTCGCAATTAAAAGAGAGTAGTACCATAAGCATTGTTGAGTGTTGATAAAATCAGGAAGTTGTTGAAGATGAGGTGACTAAGACAGCATAAAGGAAGAAAATGCTAGGGCTTAATTTAGCTTAATTTGATTTCGTCTCTCTTGGTGGCTTTGATACCATGTGAATAATCTAGGATTTGAGGAGAGAGAATTAGTAAAGACTACATTTTTACTCAATTGGCTTGACTTTACAAGTTATTAGAGGAATGCATTTATACTTGAACAATATACATAAGAAATGAAATTTGCCATTTTAAAGAATCACAAAATATTAAATAATATCCCTAATATCTAATAATATCTATAACAATATTCTCCAATAAAGATATCTCTAATCTTCATAAATATACTTCATAAATATACTTCATCAACTAAAACTACCATCCCGATTTGATTTGGAAAATTGTTGAAGTTGATTCATGAAAAAGATTCAAGTATGGGCATTGGGGCTAGCCTGAACCCGTCCATTGAGCTGAAATACATTGCCCAAGTGCATCGATGTCATTGACGGGCCTGTTATCACCTCTACTTAGGATGAGCTCACTAATATAAAGATGATGGAAAAACCAATCGTTTCATGGTTCGATCAAATCTAATGCGTTTCTAATCACACTTGATTTTACGTCAATACTAAGTACCACAGAGTGAATTTCTCAGTCACATCAATCTGTCGGTAAGAAAGGCAAATTATAGAATATAAAAATCACGGTTTATGCACAAAGAAGACTCGCGGGTCTAGCATCATCATTTCTCAAGATTTCAAATGTCTGAAAAACGATAAAAGGGCGATTGTCATTTCAATATTGGGCCATGGGCTGTTTTCAGGGCCCAATTCCAAAGGTTCCAAGCCCGACGACCCACCTGCGGGCTGCAGCCCTATGCACGCAGAAGAGTTTTAGCGTACCTGTAATTCCTTAAAAGGCTTTTTGGTAAATTTCAAAACACTAAATTCCGTCCGACGACGGCTTATCCAGCCCGTCAGGCGTTAGTAACTTACCGACGGTTATTATGAAGTTACCAACAATTTTGTTCAACGTATCGAGGATCAATCTATTTGTTTTGAATTATAGGTTATCGATATTCATTTGTATATTTTACCAAGGTCTTAAACTTAACAAGTTTTACAGGAAATTATGAACCGCAATTTGGAGCCCACATACGATCTCTTTATATAATTGTTTCGAATTTATCGATTGTTCTAAGCAACTTACTCGACATTTATGATTAAGTTGCACTTGGTCCTAAGTACGACCTTAAACTACCTTCGTCTAAGGCTTCATCAAGATCTCGAAATCCTTTAGACGTAAAATAATAAGATGGTAGAGCCAGGGATGACACTAAAAAAAATTACTGTTTCAATGAGGGCATGGTGAGCATATGGGTATTGGCACGGTAAAATAAATAACACATATATTGAGCAGGCCGCCTCACGGGAGGACAGGCCGTGCATGCCCCAACAGGCGGAAACACCACGTCTTGGTGGGGGTAATCCTTCAACTTACACCTCGAAACATTGGTGACCGAGTTGTACTTGAAACGGCAAGGCTATCACATGCCCCTAAGCATCTTCCCTATCGCTAGTGATAGTTTTCTGTTAAGACAAAGGCTGTCTGGAAAAAGAAGAAAAAGAAAAAAGGAAAATCATTCAAAGTTGCTGTCCTCGTCCACGGTCGCCGGCGTGTCGCGGTCAGTCACGGGTAAAGGAAAGGGCGCGAATGCATGGGCGCTTCGACGTTGGATTTTAGGGTACGTCCATTCATCCCACTGCAAAGGAGGGGGGGCCACCATCCTCTTGTGGCACTCCCTTCTTCTTCGAATTCGAAAACCAATACCCCCTCTTCGACCTCGGATTCGTGCTTCATGGTGTCGGGTGCACGGAAATCGGCTTCATGCGCCATTAGATGAGTCGAGCCAAGTTAAGCTTTCTCATTTGATTCATATGATATAGATAGTAGATGTGAACTTCACTCGCATAATCTAAGTATATATAACGATGGCTTTCATTATTACATAAGATATTGAGCATGCGAATCAATTTTATTCAAACAAATCAATCGAGTAGACATACCACCGGTTCAGATGAGTATCTGTATGTGTTGGTCTATATGATCTATAAAAGCATGCAATGTTTTTCTTGATAACTCGTATTGAATCTTAATATGTAACTCTTGGTTACTAGTTTAGTAGTCGCCCGAAACGACACTCATCTTGCTCCGAGCCTAATCATGATACCTCAAAGTCACATTGACTTGAGAAAGGACCTCGCACACGTCATCCTCTTATCGCAACAAAGGAAACCAACGGAAAAGAAACTCCAACCGGATTTATAAATTTAGGGAGGAGTCATCAAGGAAAAGGTTTATCGTCATGTAACTTAGCCGAGCTATCGAGTTATGAGCCGATTCGATCTCTTGATTCACTCCATCGATTCCTAATCATATTATCCGAGGGGCAACTCTTTCGACTAACACCTTCACAAACATGGATTCACCGTATCTAATTCGACTTTGCATCACGTCATTTTGAAGCAGCTACAGTCATGAAAAAAGAGAGCGCTGCAATCTTTATAAGGTGTTTGCAGATGTACCTTATAATCACAATATCTTCACAGCAACAATTAAGAAGTTCAGATGCCGCATCTAAGAAACTCACTTTGCCAGAACATGAACCGTAAATATCACTACACAACCAAGAAAACATAAGACTTTGGCACAGTTGGAGTTACACCAGACAGACTTGGCGCGAGGTTGTGGATGAGGGTGTGCGTGAGGGAAGAAGGAGAGAAATGGACATCCATATATTGCGGCGACAGCAGTGTGCAACTGCATCGGCATGCGTCAGCATGCCACCGCGCAATGGTGGCTGTTTGCAATAGTATGCGCTTGAGGGAAACGGGTCTCCGCGTTACAGACGTCTGATCACATGCACACCCACATACCGTGACGATTCTAGTATCCATTATTATCCATTTCGAGTGAAGCCTGTCCTGATTTATCATTCTCTATTCGTTTGACATAATCCCTTGTACTTAATAGACACAATCAATCCATGAACTTATGGTTAGGCAGCTAACGTTTTCCAACACGACACCACGTGAAGAAACTCATGGCACGAGAATTTTCAATTGCAACGATCTAAATGACAGTTTGGCCAAGTCGTCCACAGTTACAAACTCTACAAACCTGAATCATTCGGTAAATAACTTCTTGAGAAGCAAAAGAGGGTAACTCTTTAAATTAGATGATTCACATGGCCATAAGATCCGCCTCACATCCACAACAACCACTACAAAAAGAGGGGGAAACAGACAGGGGGCATGTTATTTGGAAATGGTTTCATCTCCAGCGACCGATCAATCTACAAAAGAGCACGGAAAGGGTCGGGAAAAGGCAGGGGACTAGTTGATTAGATGTTTGCATCTAACACTGGAAATGTCGTCGAATTTTAGGGTTTTTGATGTCTTGAAAGCACCATGGGGGCACAACCTCTGCAACCGAAGGGTGTCCTTTAGGTTTTCTTTTTCAAGAACGAGAAGGAGGGATTTTGGGTACTCCTTGGCGTTGAAGCTCTCCCAAGACACTGTCTGTAGAAGGAACCTTCAGACCGAGCGGAAGCGGCAGCGACGGCTTTGCTAAAACATCTCCGAGAGCTGCGTCTATCGTCTCCTTCGAGTGTTCGTCGAACGTATAAGCCTATATACCCATTTGGAAAATTCATCAGTCATGCAATTGCAAAGTCCATGCATAGAAAACAACAAAAAGCATAACCTGATTCTAGAAAGCAGCGAGGGACTTATTTTCACAGGGTAGATCGTACTTTCATTACTTGGAAGTTAGAGATTCTTCTAGTGAAAATTCGAAGATGGATAACGAAAAACAAAATTATCATGAAGAGTTAAGAGTTTCATCTTTTGGGTATCCGTCGTGACAACAAAAAATGGATATCCTATGAGTATTGCTCCATATATAAAGATTGGTTTTCCTTGATCGATTCACACAATAATGAAATAGATTTGAATGACTCTTATTCACCTATCTAATAAAAATCTGCCACATCACTTTTTATCCTCCACGAGGTTATAGAAAGCATCTCGTCAACTATTTTGGAAAATGTCCTTGAGACTATAAACTAGATATGGCATGAACCAAATTAGTCATGCCATGCATTAAAATTATACTGTTGCACAAAGGAGAATCTATATCCACATTAAATTTGGCTACCTAGCCTACTAGACAATCATGTCCGAATGCAAACTTACAGCGCCCCATCAGAAAACCAAAGCCAAAAATCAAGAGCAAACATCATAAAACTTAGAAACAATGCAAGCAGCACTAACCGGATGAAAATCGAAAGGAGGATGGGAGGTCAATGGTCCAGGAGGTGGCACGCCATAGCCCCGATTATTGTTATTGTTATTATAGTTATTGTTCCTTCTATCGACTTTGTACATGGCGTGGGGTGGAATGCCTGGCACCGGTGGAGCTCCGAACCTCTGCAAAAGAAAATTTTCCACCTCAATAATTGACCGTCCGACATAAGCCGAGAATTTGTAACTCTCCGTGACCAAACTTGGATGCATGCCAACGATGTGGGCATATCAGCTTTTTCCCCCATTGACGATGCTAAGCTACGAAAGAAGAAAAATATAAAGTGTAAAGACTGAGTAGTCACCGTCGTTGGCAGGGCTGGTTGGGCAAAGCACGGCGTTCCCGGCATTGGCGGATGCGATACCTGCACCGGACAACAGCCACGAAGAGAATAAGCCACTTCATATACGTGAGGACAAGAAAAGGACAAAGTCGATATGATTGCTAGTGGTTTACAGTGGCGAGTGGGATTCGAATTCTAAGTCAACTTGGAAAGTTTTTTGGAGATAGGGGTTGATTTGAGAGAAACTCGAGCTATTTGTTAGATGAAATACTGGAGATTACTAACATTGGCCCAGTTGAATTTGAGCTAGCTAGTAATGACTCATGTTCATGTCCAAGCACGTTAAAAAATGACCCGATCTGATGCTTGGACGTGGGTGTTCGATGATGTCAGTCGAGCAGAATTCAAGTTATCAGGCAATGTGACACGACGCACGGCCATAAGAAAATGGAATCGGGTCTGAGTCTCTTACCTGTTGGTGGCCGTAGGGAGCAGCGCCTTGCGGTGGGGCGGCCCAGGCGGAAGGCGGTGGAGGCGGGAGCGGGGAAGGCGAGTGCTTGGGCCACACGTGCATGAGGGACTGGTCCGCGGAAGGGTGGCCCCACACGTGGAGGGGTCGGAAGTGGGGGTGCATGGGGGTCACGGGTGGGAATCCGAGGGTGGGCGGTGCGAGCCAGGGACTCCCGTTGGTGGGGGTGGCGGAGTGGCTCATCATCAACATCGTGTCGGGCCTCATCTCGTGGCCTCCATTGCCGTACATGTGTCGCCTCTTACTCCAGTTCGCTGCCTCCGCCTCACGAGCCAGCATGTGCTTTCTATGCGATCTGTACTTCTGTAAAACACAACAACTCAAATAATTACTTTTGTTTGCGGCTACGCAGCTGCTCAAAACCTCTGTTGAAAAGGGAGAAATTGTGCACTTTATCAAGCCATTGACTCATCAGCTTAATTAGTCAAACTATGAAGTGAAAAAAAAAGAATAAGAAAACTTTAAGTTCCACTTCCAGATGATGAATTCATTGTTCTCTTCTCTTAGTCATGAGGTTCTCTTTAGATTGTTTCTACAACATTCAAATATAAATTAGGACAGAAGGTGTCTCTTGAACAGCTTTGTTCGGCAAGCTATGAGAATAATGTGATGAGCTGCGCAGCTCAAAAGTTCTCTCTCTCTCTCTCCCCCTTTCTAACTGTTTGACTATTCTTAGCAGACCCGTCTGTCCACGAGAAAAAAATGCAAAGGCTTGAGTCGACTTTCTCATGGATTTGGAATGAAACCCACCTTCTTATTACCCTATGCCTTTCCACGATATACGATTTCTCCAAACTCCATTTTCACGAAACTAGAAGAGAGCGATGCATCATTTTGCTCTCGCATGGATTGTCACAGACGCAAAAACAAAATGGAGAAAGAAAGTTAAGGTCCACCCGTTGGAGAGAAAAAAAGAGTCTGCAATTCATGCCATGAACATTATCGCGTACTATGCATAAGAACATCTGCAAATCAATTATCGAAGGGCTAGAGTGAGATGAGTACTTGGAGGTGGCTAGCGATGTTGTGGCGAGTGAGACAATCGATGCCCATGAGCTCCAGGATTCTTGAAGGCACCGCCTTGTCCACCCCAAGCTGCTCCACTGCTTGTACAAACCTCCTGTGCAACTCCGGCGTCCAATCAACCTATATACATGTCACACACTTCAAGATATAAAATTCGAGTAAAGCAAGAAAGTAAAAATAAAAAAGAAAAGAAAGAAACCCTAGATTTCTCTCGCTTCGAAAAAAGAGGAGCTATGTTCGTTCCCAAATTCATACGATTTACTTGAAACTTTGAAGAGACGATTTGTCATTTGGAACAGGTGAGCTGCTGTTTGCGGGTTCTTAGCTTTCTTTTTGCGCTGAGAAGCGCTGGAACTTGCAGATCTTGCTCGAGAAAGCTTCAAAGGTTCACGTGAATGCCATCTATCTACTTCATGAAGTATAAATGCATACCTACTTCTAGACCGATTTAAGATTGCTCAAAAAGCCAAAGAAGAAAGAAAGAAAGAAAGAAAGAAAGAAAAAAGCATCCCATCATCATATAATTACCTTCACTTTTCGCTTCCCTTGAGCGTGAGGGTTACTCTTGGATGATTGAGCTGATGATTTCTTTCCCTTGTTGTCAGTCTCTTTATTATAATTGGGGACTGGGTTGACCACTACAGACTCATCTCTCTTGCTCATAATTTCTTCCCCTCGGCTACCGCTAGAGATGTTATCCAGCTCCGAGGCCTTGTCCTCATCGACTTCTCTCTTGGAGCCGTTGTCGACCTCAGCCTTCTCGACCGATATCGACGAGCACCCTGTCCCCGACTCCTCGCCACAGCTGGCAGAGAACTCGGCGAGTAGCTCCGGGTCCATCTCCAGGTCGGGCAACGCGTCCCCAACGTGGATCCCCAGGAAGAGGTCGTCAAAGTCGATGCTGTCGAGCAGGGTCCCGTCAGAGAAGTCAGGGAAGTCGCCGCTGCTGCCAACGCCGGCTCCAATTGAAAAGCTCTCCATCTCTCCTTGGTTGTTGCTGCTGCCATCATTCGGGTTCCTCAGAGGTGACACAGCAAGCATTAATCCCAAACTCAAGGCTCCTCTCGAGGCCAGAAAAAGGGTGGAAGCTCAACCTAGCTAGGTCAAAAACTGTATGAGCCCGCTATATAGATGCACTAAATAGCCGGTGCAATTACGTCTTAATGCATGAAAGTGGGTATACAGCAAACTTTTGGTAGAAAGATTGCTGCAGGAAAGCGGGTGTTTGATGAATGTTTTCGAGTCTCTGGGGAGTAGCAACGAGAAGGCCAAAAGGAGAGGGACAATAAGTGAGAGTGTGGGTTGGAACGGCCTTTTGCTGATGTTTATTATTATTATTGTTAGTTATTATTCATTAATATTTTTGCTGCTTCTTTTTCTAAAGTTTCAAGTGTGAGAATGATTGTGGAGAGAATGGATCTCCACCACTTGTGTATTGAGATCTCTCTGTGATTTTTGCTTTTATGTTTTTGTTTTTGTTCTTGCTTGCAGCTGAATATTATTATTTCCTCTGTCTTTTAGGGTTTGTGGTTGCTCTTTTTTTGAAGGTTTTGAAAATCTGGTGGAGTGGCATTTGAGCTTCATTTAATATTCCTTTCATCTCATGTCTTTCTGTAGAGAGAGGGAGAGGGGCGTGGGTGGGGGGCCAAGTTGATGTCAGTTAGTAGAACAGAATTTGGATTGATGTAAGCCCGTCCATCGCTATTCGCTGTACAGTGTGAACGACAGTGATGCGCCCAAGTGGACGATTTAATCGAAGCTCTAGCGCTATCGAGAGAAAGAGAGAGATAATCTCTTCTCCATATGTTTATTAGATCATGATTGAAATATATTGCGCAAAAAAACGAAATGTTTAGGGAGTGGATATATATGGTCAATAGTCATATATCTATCGACTCTCAAATGTTTTTGTTATAATCTTTCATTTACATGTGAGCTTTTTGTTTGTTCAATTTTAACTGATTAAGGTCATTGCTTTGTTAATAAATGCTTTGCATACCTCTTGCTTTTCATATGACCTCTAAAATTTCAACTTTTCCAAGAAGAAACATTGCACTTCCTATGAAGGAGGTGATGAGATCCTTTGATATTATGATTGCGTTTTTGTCTCAAGTTAATTCGATATTGGATACAACTATTTGGGTCATTTGTTATTTTAAATAAACATTGATTACACTTGATATATTGACCAACCATGATAGGAAAGAAATATATATATTATTAGTCGTCTAATAGGTGTCCTCAGAACACTTTTTAACAAAATCCTTTTAAATAGTAAAATACTTTTTTCTCCGATGCAATTGTTTAGACTTACCATATGCTTTTAGAGTTCAAGCTTAAGCTTGTTGCAGTACGGCCATTCTAAAGCTTTTGTAAGGAATGGTGTCACTAAGGACTAGGTTTGAGACTTGAGATTACAATTTTCTTTTCGATTTTTAGAAATCTTATAGATCACCATGTAGCCATGGATTACATGAAGCACACCAAATAAATATCTAACCTCTAGTTTGTTGTTTCTGGCCAATTTTCACATAGTTTCCACAATTAAAAGGCCGAGACTCGGTCTTGTATTTAGATCCTTTGCCTTAGAAGTGGATGCTTTGCTGTTGGCTAGGTTTAGATGGTTAATGTATATATGTCTGGATGAGAAAACATTGACTATCAAATATCAGCGGAGCATACTATAGAAAAACATCAATTCCATAAGAATTCAGTGAGTACCAATGTCATCAATGTCTTCAACGACGACGCTATCCATTCTTTTCAATAAATAAAGCCCGAGGTGTAAGTAGAACCGTCGCTGGATGTTGGAAAAGTCCACCTTCTCAAATAGCATCTGATATCTAGGGCTTGTGTTATCTGAGTAAATATTCATGTCACTCCTTGAAAAATTTCACTTGAACAATGCAAACCATAGTACAATACAAGACCGTCATAAAGATAACGATATAAACCATTGAAGTGTAGACGCACACATTAATACTTTTCTATTAAGATCTCTCCATGGTTTAAGCCGTCCTAATATAGTATAGCGGCGTACTTCTCTTTCTGGCATATTGAGTATCTTAAAAATTAGTTGGGAGCGAATCCTCTAGTCCAAGCATAGATGACTTGCCTTTGACCAAACCAAAGAAATAAAATTAAATCCTGCGCGTGAAAATCGACTCGCAGTAACATTTTATCTGTTTTACTAGCCCAAAAAAGGGCTTGTTTCAATTGCTTTACTCCTCTTTTATGAAGTCATTGAGGGTAAATGATTTTGGACCTTGTCTTCTTCTTCTTCTTCTGTTTAATTTCGTGTGTTAGCAATATATAAATGTTGCATAGAGAAGTGCGCTTCGACAGGAACAGCCAAGGCATGCGCTGCAGGCTATCCAGCATTTTCCCTTTTGTTTTTCATGGCAGCGTTCGTTCAGATTTACCTGACTGCATGATGCACCACTCCACTTTTTACGATCTTCAATAGGTAAGTCAACACTCGGATCTTGTGCGGGTATGCGTCTACATTATCACAAACGACACTAATTTGTATTGGCTTACGTGCCAATAGTCAATCGGTACTTTAGATAATGTTAAATAATTGTAGAGATGAATGGTTGCTTTATCTTTTAAGTTGGGAGGATTCTAAGTTCATTTTTCTAAAACAATTCTACGTTTCTAAGTGGCCATTTTCTTATTTACTCATCTCATTGTGCAAGATAAGGAAAAGTATATCATATTGTCCATATTAGATGTATGTTTGTTCCTTCATTAATATGTAAATATTATACTTAACGTTTGACTATTTTCAGAAACGCATGTTAAAACTGTCGAATCTTGTTATTTTGATTGTGCTTATGGTCATACTCATCTTATCTTTTTTGCATAGGTGCCTTATATTGAGTAAGGTATCTAAAATAAACAATTATTGCAAATTCTTTTTTTGTTAGTGTGGTTCTTGAGTTAGTTTTTGTGCACCATGTATAACCGATATGAAAACCATTCAAAAACGTTCTTCTCTTGTTCAAAGACTAGTGTGAATGAATACGAATTTCGGGTTGATTTGTAAAACCGTGCTAGGATGTCATATCATATGTTAGAATATACCACTTCCGAAACGAGAGGGACCCTTATGTTGTAATAATAGATCAGTTGAGGAAACCACCAATGCGAGGTAGGGACACGTTTCGCTCTCCCCATTAGCGACTCGAATTCTCATTGTCTTTTTTCCTAAAATTATCTAAACCCATCGCTTTCCACCTTTAACGGTAAATCCAGCCATTCTCTCTCTCTCTCTCTCTCTGCGCCCAACGCATTGTCAACGTTGTTCGACATTCTGAAGGACGCTACCTACCATTGCAGTAGACAATGATATGCTGTGATCTTGAGAAATATCCAGTTTCACTGCTTTTGTATTCCGTGCGTGGAAGTCAGATTTACTTCCTAATTATTGATTTGTGACATGGAATTGTTAAGAATACCCCTTTTTCAACCGTTAGAAAAATGAGCCACCAATGTATTTATAGCATATTCGTAACGGTCCCCTCGTGTGTGAGCATGGACGGAACAAAAAACAAACATTATAAAAAGGATGGAGACAATGTAACAACATTGCAATTTTTGATATGTGTTTTGATAGGTCATAAACTTATTGCACTTTTACCAATTCAGTCATAAACATTTTAGTTTTGCAAATCGAATATTAAACCTTTTAACTTTTTGTCAATTAAATCTATTTGATCAATTTTTGCCGAAAACCACTAACGTAGACGTCATTTGTCCTATGTGGCACAATTGGTGTTAATGTTAATAATTTTTAATAACATTTTATTTTTTAATTATTCATTCTTTTCTTTTTCATTTTTTTCTTCCCTTCTTTATCTAGCCGATCACTAGGCTTTGGCAATGGCTGACAAGTGGCTCTTAACAAGACTCAAACTCGCTATTGCTGGGCAAGGGTCAAGCCTCGTTAATCTTATGGCAAGTCGACCTCGCCAAGGACAAGCGAGGCTTGCCCTTGCCAATGGCCGACGAGGTGAGCTTCACTAGAGACTGGTGAGGCCAACCTCGCCAGCCCTTGCATCTAGCTAGTCACTCAAGCAATCGACTGGAGAAAGAAGGCAAGAAAAAAGAGAAAGAAAAAGGAAAACAAATTAATTAAAAATTCAAAAAAATATTAAAAAATTATTGACATCAATATCAGTTGCATCATGTAAGATGGTTAGCATCCATGTCAATATTTTTTGCCAAAGTTGGCCACATGAACTCAATTGGTAAAATATGAAAATGTTTAGGATTTAATTGACAAAATTAAAAAGTTTATGATAACTCAATTGACAAAAATGCAATATGTATAAAACTTTTTGGACAATTTTCCTCAAAAATAAAGAACCTATCTCATAATACATAACTATCGCAATCTAATAAACTCATTGACGCTAGACTCAAAATCTCATAGTGTCATCCATCCTTAATTGGAGAAGGCCTCTAATTACTGAGTCACAAGTTTGATATCAATTGCATTTAATCTTATATTTAAATTTGCATATGTAATGATATTTATAACTTGTAACTCATCAACTATATATATAATTCAAGGAAATTTTCTCTGATTAGGAATGGATCAAATAGTTGCCATATCAATAACGAGATTAAAAATTTATACACAAAATGAGTGCAGTTAGGAAAACTTTTTTTGCGCTTCTTTATACCAAATATATATCAAATAAGCATATAAGACGTTGTTGTTAAAGCGTACAACCAACAGATAATTAGTAACGAGAAATTAATGGAGAAAATAGATGCATACTGAATTTTTGTGTGTGATTCGAATGGTTATATTGAATACAGAGATCAATGACATATTTCGTTATAAACATATCAAGAGCACGCCAAAAGAACTAATCACTTCAAATGTTTTTCAAACTCCTATTACATGTAATAATACTAGCAGACATTCATCAAAGAGATCCGGTGCAAGTCACTCACAAATTCTTACTGACGCCCTCTACAAACTCTTTTCGTGCTTCTTTGCGATGTCCACAAAAGGAATTAGGTTACAACCACTCGAAAAGTCGAATTGCGTGTGTCCGAAAACATCAATTTTTCATTGACCGAGGTCAACATATTATTTAAATTAAAAAATTGAATACCCTCCTCGTTTGTTTTTAGTAAAAATTTACCATTAGCTCGGCTACTCTATGACTTCATTTCCATTCGCATCTGACAATGGTTAGGGTTTTGGTCTTATAATATTAAATTGTCACCCCGAATCCAAACCGTCTTAAACCACTAATTCAAAACCCTAACCCAACCCAACCACGACTCAATCCCTCCCTTCCTCGGCACCATTGAGTCTCGCGGCCACGAGCCGGGACGCCACCGCGTTGCCCCTGTAGCCCTCCCCTAACAGTGTCCATCTTTGCCTCCCCCTGTCTCTCACCTTTTGTCTTCGTCCAACGCCTCGAGCTCAGCGGCTCCTCCGTGACTGTCAACATCTTGGCCAGATTGTTAATCTCGACGGCCAAGTTGGGGCTATCACCTTCGAATCTGGGTGAGCTTCACCGCCTTGTCACCGCTGCCAAATCTGGTCAAGAGCTTGATGCCGCTGTCGCCGAGTCTGGAGAGAGAGAGAGAGAGAGAGAGAGAGAGATTTACACAGAAAAGGCCACACACAAGAGAGGAGGCTGATTTCTGTAGGCCGGGGTGGACAGTGGCGTCGGTCGAGGTCGGTGACGGCCTCGGCGATAGCCCAGGGATGGTCGAAAGAATTGGGAGTTGGGCGAGGGTTTGGGTGTGTTTGAGGTCCATAAAAGGTAATGGCTCGGACCGATGATGATATCACTTTGACGCCAATGACGAGGATCTTAAGTCTCGACATTGCATGTGCAATTCTTGTCCCAAGGCACATGCTCCCCTCAGGGGTTTGAACTTTCAAACCTTTTCTTGCTCATTTAATGTTCGAAATCAAGTCTCGACTTTTAATGTAGGAAAGTTCAAGCAAAACACATGTCAACACCTTAGTAGTCGTCAAGCAACATCAACATGGGCGTTTCGGCTTCGATCGTACGGTGTATAAGCATGGTGCCACAAAGATAAGGACGACGTCAGATCACGAGTAAAGATAGATAGCGCAAAGATGATTTGAGTTCTGGTTGTGGATAAGGCTGTCTTTCCTGACTTGACTTGCTTTTAGTTTTCCGTGGTTCTACACTTCAGAAAATTCTTCCCTGTGGCCGAAGGGAGTCAGAAAGCCTTTGCTTGTGGTTGTACAATGACGGCGGCATCGTGAGAATCGCCTTCGGGGATTGGGGTTATGTATGGTGCGACGGGCCCGAATCCAAAAAACGCTCTTATGTCATGGAATTGAGAAGAAGCAGGGGTTTGAGTTTGCGTTTCATCCTAAAAATGGAAGGACAACCAGTGAATGAAACAATTCTTTTCATACTTGGTTTTAGTACAATGAAAATTGAGCCATATGATGATTTCTACACCACCGTGCATGGAAAGGTGAGAAATATTACATTAACCAATTCAATCATAAACATTTTAATTGTACTAATTGAGTTTTAAATTTTTTAATAAATTATTAATGTAATCTCTCTCATTAATTTTGACCGTAAACTGTCAATATAAATTCTAGTCATTTTATGTAATACAACTGTTGTGACTCGTTGACAATCTTTTTTAAAAAAAAAATTAAAATTTTCTTTTATTTTTTCCCAAGAGACTATGCCTTTTCTACTACAAGGCATTGGCTTTCTTAACATTTTCTTTCGACTAGGGTTTCATTCCCGAATCATAATTTGATTTTTGTTATATTTTATATTTAGGTCTATTTTGTGGCTGAAATCTCAATAGGAGAACTTACGTTAGTTTAGTAGAGCGTTTAAACAGTATATTCCATCTCTTTTTATCAACTCTATAGCTTTTAAATGGATTAGTGAGAGACAGTTTGGAAGAAAGTAATATCCATAACACCCTCATTGAATTCTATATGTACCAAGAAATATAGAGAGCTGCTTGTTCGTGATGGCTTTGAGCCCAGACCCCAATTAGCAATGTTTGAAATAGAGCAAAATTCGTTTTGTAAAGCCACTTTACACTCAATGAAAAACAGAAAAGCTTAATTGTCTCCAAAACCTAGAGCTCGACCCTTTTGCGGCTAGATTTCCCGACAACCATGTCTTTGTTCCATTCTTTTAGCTTTCGTTTGTTTTATGAAAAATTAATGGTTTGAAAAACATTTTCCTTAAATAATTAGATGATGAAAAAAAATTTTGTTCATTTATTTTTTTAATCAATACAAGTAACTATTTAAAATCGTTCATTTCATGAAAAATGAGTAATTTGAAAAATATTTTTCGAAAAATAATTACTTATATTATTTAGAAAATTTAATCAATGAAAAATATTTTCATTATCGATGACAATTTATACCTAACTATTTTCATGGACAATAAAAATTTCATTCATTTTTTAAAAGCAATACGATCAAGTATTTTTCAGAAAATGTTTCTAAATTACTCAATTTTCACGAAACCAACATGTGCTTATTTTTGAAAAGTTTTCACTCTAATTGATTTTATTAGATATCTTTACAGGAGGGTAAGAAAGGTTTGGACTTAAACTTTAAGTACTTGGAGACACTCTTTTGCACTTATGTGCTGGCTAAACCTGAGAGTGACTAGACAAATTTGGCACGCAAACGCTAGAGTCGGAGTTGGTTTTAAACTAACTTTACTGGATAAGTGACAATGATATGTATAAATAATCTATCCTACTTGTATTGGGTCCTATAAAGTAGGAGGAGTTTTAGATTTCTTTATATGAACCAAAATATGAAGGCGAAGAATTATATCATTTTGGTTTGTAATGACATAATCAGGACAATCAAAATCTTCCGGCTTGACAAACCCTAGAGATCCATATACAAACTGTCTTGCCTATGTGCATCAAAAGTAAGATTACTCTAAGTGGATGATATTGCAATTTCAATACAGATGATATCAACATTGACTTTAAAGGGTTTGAAAATTATGAGTTGTTTTTATCCTTTTGCCTGTTGTCTCTCATTTAAAAAAGTGTACGGCCAGCACAAACACAGCTGTATGCAAAACATCAAACTTTTCACTTGAGTAAGGTCTTCGCAATGGAAGTACTCAACAAGTATTAACATCATCCTCCCTGTCTCATTATGGACCGGAAATGAATTGATGAGAGAGGCACTAGCTGAATGCACAACGTAGAAACAGTGCAAAGTACACACTGTCTCTCTTTTGGGTCGTAGGGGATGGCCACTCATCGCCGTGCAATGTCGGAGGGCACTTTTCGAAGCGTTTCTGTGGATTCCGGAGTCACAATCTCTGCAACCTCGCGAAGAGCCAGGACAGATGGGGCTTTTGCTTTCAGCCATGTGGATCGAAAGGAACCATCTTCTCCGATCCGCAAGACACGATTTGTGACGCATTTGTTAGCACCAACGAGAAAGGACACGGGGGCTGTCATCGGCGATGGTCCTGCCATGCGAGAAGATAATGACATGCATCATATACTGAATGTCTTATTTTCAGATGGGTCCTCCCGGAAAATAGCAATAATTGTTTCTTTGCTGAGAGAATCTATCAGTCCTTTTCAGTACTGGGGTCCCCCACCCTATGCCCTAGACAAATTTATGGCTGCCACTTAAGTGAAAGTTTCTACTCTTAAATGTGTAGCTCTTGTGTCCGTGCCGCGCAGTAAAATTTTTAACTTCAATAAAACTCCTATGTATGTAGAATAAAGGGGGGAAAATGAGAAAAGTGTTTCGTGTGCAAGTCGTTTATAACGGGAAGGTTGAGCTCCATTCAACTATATATTACTAAAAAAGTATCTATTTTTTTTGTGATTTTACTCTCTTTTTACTATAACATTCAAATTTTTGAGAATCGAAATCCACTCTTAAAACTAAATCGTTCTCACCCCATTTTTTTAAAACATGAGGATTTGAACTCTTCACCTTCCTTTTTTCGTGTGAGAAAGGTGGTCACCAGAACAAATTTCAATGGTTGAATATCTATCTTATCACTCATTTTATTTTATTTTAAAAAAAGTAATCTAGAGTTAATGCAATAGCTATTAGAAAAAAAATTAAGAAGAATAGAATCAAACTTTGAGGCATGAAATGCTATTTTTAAGATATTATTTACCCCCACAATGGTATTATTGGCACTAGCAAAAATCTTCTAGGATTACAAAATTTCAAAATGAGAATACTATATAACAATTGTGATATTTCTCCAATAATTCTTAAAAGGTAAATAATTGAAGAAAAAATATTGGATTTTTTAAAAAAGGAAACGAAATTGAAAGTGAAAAAAATATTGAATGAGAAGTGTTGAATATATAATAGCGAATCCTTTTGTGAACAAACATACTATTTCAAAATAATCGTTAATGGGTGTGCCTAATAATTGCACGCCTACATGTGAGTATTATAGAGACTAGCCTACTTAGCTCATAGTCTTAAACTATTAGATTGAAAGACTTTCACACTTATATATTAGCTCACACACTCTCATCTCTTTTATGTGAGACACGACATCTCTTTTTTTGTTTTACAAATAAATTATCTAGCTACTTTGTTTAGGGTATATAAACTATGTGATAATTTATTTATTTTTATAGATAAATATAGTATGTCTTGATATGTGACCTGCTTAATGGACTAAATTAAGTGGACAACAACTTCTCCTAAAAGAGCAGAACATTGTCAGGATATTGGATATTTGATAGAATACATACAAAATACTGTGACATGACCCGCACGTGGATTGATTTCCTAAAATGTGTGATCCAAAATAAAGTGGACAACATCGTTTGATTCACTCACGGGAATATGCCACATTGTTTTCTAAAAAGGGTTTTCAAGTTTATGCGGCATATTTCCGTATGGACATATTGGTCCATCCGTTTAGCATCCTCTATTTTTGTGTCCTTCCTACACCTATTACGCCTTAATTAATTTTGGGGTTATGGGAACGAGAATCGCCTATTTTCACTCAATGAGTCATGAGTAATGTAGGGTGATCAGCTTCCATAGCCTTAAATTAATAGTAGACACGTTGGTTGCGCCATTCCATCTTTTTTGGTTTAGCACGACGAAAATTATTTATTATCGGAGGCTTATACTATACGGTATATACTCAAGGAATGTCGTCCTACAAAAGTGAGAAACCGTTAGTAGACACTGGACCCTCATTTTTCCAAATTTAGACTCTAGCATAGTGCCAAATAGGAGCATTGATAAGAGAATTTGAAGCGCCAAATGCCTTATGGTCTGGAAAGTTTAAAGAACTTCACAAAGAAACAACAATTCACGATCTAGGACTCTGTTTAGATTTCAGTTTACTATACAAAATGAAATGACTCCATTGCACAGTTTTGCAATATGCATTAGCTCTAGCTCCAACATTACTACAGGCACAGCAATCGGAGGATGTGACTACCATGTGTCCTCACCCTGACCGTGCCAAGCTCTCTCAACTCAAGATCTTGACAAAGGTATCTTACATTGCTGCCAGCATCTTCACATAGTACGAAGTTAAAGCATTGTCTAGCTAGGGCACGAAATGAACTGATATTTTACGGTGGAAGAAAATGCCAATAACCCTTTCTTTCTTTCTTTTGTCTCTCTCTCGCCCCATAAAACAAAAATCGAGAGAAGGTTGTGTGGCGAGCAGCAGTTTGGTCAGGCCCTTAGGAGAATCGTGGGACACACATTATAATAAAACCCTAGTGCCTAGCAAAAAAACAATAACAATAACAATAACAATAACAATATATATATTTATATGGAAAAGAAAGGGATTTATTAGCTACTTGATTTCTGTTTGGATCTTGCAGAAGCTCAGACGATTCAGAAGAGGAAAAGATGAAGATAGATTTAGTTTTGGCGTCGTCCTCAGATGCTGTTCCTTTTCTCAGCTTGTCAGTGTGGGGGCAGGCTTCCACGAGCCTTCCACAGCCCATCTTAGATGACTTCCATGGCTCGCCTCTTCTTGAGCAAAGGAAGTTTCAGAGGAAGAGATGTGAAAGCTCTCTCTTCAGTTTGACTCGAGTGGCCTGTCAAGTTGACATGACAAGTTGTAAGTAAATGCTAATAAACGAGTTATACTCGATATTTGTAAAGATAGAGTATATCGAATTTGTAAATCAATCTACTCAGACATAAGAATTGGGAAGGGCTGTAGCAAGTGACAACCTTTCAAAGTTGGTAGGCGGCTCAAGACGTTTGGCAATGCGAGGTGCTTCCAGATTGATTTTACTGTCCTTAATTTATTTGATAGAATCAAGATATTGGAAACTTGTTATGTTCTTCTTTAAGTAAGTTTATGATATATTTATATAGTATAGGAAATTTCAACCATTGTTTAAGCCGTCTTATCTTTGATTGGAAGATCCCGAAGAATCTAGTTGTTCTTTAGCTTTATCTAAGGTTTTATTATTGTCTCGTTATTACCTTGTCCTTTTATTTTCTTGTTTAGTAATTCCCACGGTTAAGGTTGCAACAGTATTTGTAATGTAATTTTTTTTGCACTTAGTTAGTCTCTTTTGAGCAATATAGGAAATCAGGAGATTTCTTGTGCGCTTTGGGCGTATACATTTTATCCATGTATATTTGTGGGTTGCAACTTGTGCTCTTCATTTTCATCGCGTCATTTGATTATTCTAATTTTGTAGCGTAACATATTATTGGGCTCACTTGAAAGAGTGGTTATACACCAAAAATGCACAACATTTATTCGTATAATTTCCATACCCCTGACAAATTAATTGTAGCCACTTAATTTTTCTTCATGTGGATCGGCAATTGTTGTAAGATACATTATGTTTGTAGCACTAGTCGTCTATACCCAATTAAGATCTTCTTTCAACCAAAAAAAAAAAAAAAAACATCGGAATCCTTCGTTTGTCCTAGATTATGTTTTTTTAACAGGCTTTGTTTCCTTAAATAAATTTGCTTAACAGTTATTAAGGTATGTTAATTGCCAACAAAAGTCCTCTGTTTTTAGAGTAAAATAGAAGGGATAATTATATAAATGATCCATGAACTTTGGCCCAATGTGCAATATTGTTCCTGAACTTTTAATTTGTTCAATTTAATTCTTGAACTTTAGCCTAATATGTGAACTTTTAATGTGTTCAATGTGTCTCATGAAATTTTGGTACATATTAAATCTAATCTCTAAATTATATGAAAATATTTAATATTATCTCGAACTTGAATTAATGAAAAAATAATTGAACATTTTGATATAATTTAGGGGCTAAATTGAAGATACAACAAAACTTTAAGAATCATGTTGAACAAATTAAAATTTTAGGGATGGCTTTGCATACCGCATTAAATAAATTAAAATTTTAAGGATAACACTACATATTGTGCCGAAGTTCATAGACCATTTATATTATTTTTCTAAAATAGAATGTTCACTAGCTTAGGGCTTAGCCCAAAACATTTCTAGGTCCATAATCTCATTAGCAGTTCAGTCCAACCCAGGCCCAACTGCTGTCTTGATTTAAATGCTATTCATTTCATTTCCTTTTCATGATTAACTTGAGTATGATTTAGTCGGAACAAGGTAAAGCAAAACAAAAATTAAGTTAATCTTTTTAATACCAATATAACTCATACGAAAAAAAGAAGTCGAGACATTCACTTAGACAACACATTTTTGTCTGCACGACAACTACGCCAGCCACTCGCAACTAATCCTTAACATCCATATTATTAATATTTTTGCTTCGCTTAATGCAATTTCAATTTACCTTTGGTCTAGAGGCAGAATCGTTAAGACAAATAAAATTTACCCATTTTATTTAGAAATAATTGTTTATCTCTCACTCGTTACATCATCCTCGGTAAAATTTTGAAAAAGGGAAGAAAGACGAGCGTGCTCCTCCAAATGTAATCACTAAGATTAGGCTTGATCTTTGTGTTTCGGTCCGAATTGTCATGTGTTAAGCCCTCTATGGGCCCGTTTGGTTTGGCTTTGGGCAAATGCCCTTAGGAAAATGCAAGTATCTTTAGGTTGAAGGGGTTTTCCGAAATGCAAATACCGTTTGGTAAAATGAAACTTTTCATTGCAGTGTAAAGCAACTTTGGCCTAAATATCGTTTGGTAAATACTACATTTTGTAATGCACTTTGACTAAATTTATTTTTTAATAAAAAATTTGTAATATTTTTTTTTAATTAATTCACCTCCGGCCAAGACCCGCCCGAGGTCGGCGACCTCGGGCGGTGGTCGGCCGTCGCCGCCGCCGCCGCCCGGGTCGCGAACCCGGGCGATGGCGACGGCCGCCTCTCGGGCGCGTGACCCGGCGACGGTGACGGTCGCCCGGGTTCGCGCCCGCTGGGTTCGCCGTCGCCTAGGTCGCGAACCTAGGCGACGGTGACGGTCGCCTCTAGGCGCGCGACCCAGGCGACGGTGACGGTCGCCTGGGTTCGCCGTCGCCTGGGTACGCGACCTGGGCCGACGATCACCGGTGTCGGGGACGCCTTGGCCGGCGGTCTTTGACCGCGTCGGCTCCTCGGAGAAGATGAACAGTGCCAAAGCCACTCCAGACCTCCATTGGGCTAAGGGCAAAAATGGATTTTGTTAAATAAATGAGGGCAAAATGGGCAACTAGCATATTTTCATTAAAGCAAGCAAATGGCATTCCGAAAATGCAAGTTTTGAAGGCACTTCCAGCCTTCCATTGGCCTAAAGGCCTTTGAACCCCTTTGAGAATGCAATTGCATTTGGCCAAAGCTCTCCAAAATACGAACCAAACGGGTTCGCATTTGGCCAAGGGGCTTTCGGGGCTGAAAGCCCCTTGGCAAAGCTGAACCAAACAGGGCCTATATGGTTCGAAATGCCATTAATGAAGCTGCTAATAAACTTAAGATTGAACGTATCAAGATTTTTTGACTAAAGATCCAGTCTATCTTCCATGAGAACATGTAGGGTTAATTATCCAGAGATCTATGTTGCTAAAAAGTGCTATTTATGATTAAACTCTGCCTATGTAAGGTTTACCTACAGAAGAGTCTATAAAATGTTCACTTCTTCAAAGGCATGTCTAGATGTGCTAGATTAGACTATAGAGTAATAATTACCTTTACAAGGAGAAATGACCATCATAAAAATGAGAAAACAATTAGGATTCATTAAAAACTCAAGAGTAGAAAAAGATAGTTATCCTTTATATATCTAATGTCCAAGCTATATGCCATCCATAGTCAAAGGGATTAGTGTGGATATCCTAAGTGTTGACATGGACCGGGAAGGAATTTGGAAGATACTTAGATGATCCGAGCGTAGCATACATGTCATCTATCTATTTAATCGGTGATAGAACACAAAACATTATGCATCGTGGTGCCTTCCATCTAGAAAGTATTATAGGCTCCACATTTTATACTTAGTGATTGATTAGGTGGATGGACAATGTGATCTTTGAAAGCACAAAAATGTCCCCCCCCATGAATGTGTTGGATTTGCATGCATATATATATATATATATATATATATATATATATCAGTATAGTAAATTGCACAGGGTACCTATGAACATATTTGTTACAATGTCTATGCTAGCTTTTCTCCATTTGAAAATTGTCGATATCCTCTGAACAAACAATAGAGAGAGAAGCAGAACAAGGATAAGGATTCCTTATTTGATGGGAAAAATTATCCAAAAAATCTTAAATTTATTATATTTTCACAAATTTGGTCCTCAATTTTTTAATTGTGCCAATTAAATAATAAATATTTTTATTTTTTGTCAATTGAATCTATTTGACCCATCCATAAATTACTAACTTAGATGTTAACTGTTTTACGTGGTACTACGACGTTGATAATTTTTAATGATATATTAATATTTTTTGATTATTTTTTCCTTTTTTTTTTCTCTTTCCTTCTTTGCTTTTCCCTTTTTCTCTTTTTCTCCTTTTCCCTTTTCTTTGTCATCACCAAGCCTCATTATGGGCATCCCTCACCCTTACCCAATTTGGCGAAGGGCTACCTTACTAGCCCAAGCTCAAGTGGCCCTTGCCTAAGGCTGACAGAGGCTCAATGATGGTTGGCGTACGGAAAAAGAAAAAAGAAAAAAGAAAAGAAGAGAAAAGGGGAAAAATAGATAGGGGAAAAGTAAAGAAAGGAAATAGAAGAAAAGAAAAAAAAGAAAAAAGAAAGAAAAAAGAAAATATTATTAAAACTTGTAATAAATCGACGTCGGTTGTGGCACTAGAATAACTGGTGTCACGTTAACGATATTGGATGAATTAAATTGTCAAAATATAACAAAATTTAATATTCCAATTAACATAGTTAAAATATTTATAACTGAATTAGTAAAAGTATAATTTATGATTTTTTTATAATATTCCCTTATTCAAAGTTGTGCGGTAATTCGGGATTTGCTCTTCTTGCTAGATTTTCAATTGGGGTTTACGACGTATTGCAAACCTTAAGACAAGGATTAACCTTCAAAGAGGTCATCAACCAAATCTAAGACAAAGATTCGTATGTGAATACATGCGAACTCGTCGGATCTTTGGCTGACACAACTTTAATTGCCCTATTTTGGACAAGAAAAGGCAAAAAATCAGTGGCTTTCTTCGACCCCATTCCATGCAATTTAAGTGGAGAGGGTCGTGAAGAATCTAGCTGGTGGTGGTGGTCCGGGTAATGCACCAAGAAGACGAGTGATCGCAGATCGTTGATTGATCATCATCGGAACCTAGAGCCACGTGTACTGACTCGAATATTTGTGGCTAAAAGAATGCAAAAGATCGGTAATTATTAAGGGGAGTGTTTATTAATAGACCGAGATTATGTGCAACCGACATTGACATATGATGACAGGGGATTTCACGATTACATTTCTTATTTTAATATGTCGATATTTGTACGTGTAATCTTGTTTTTATCCTGTACCCGGTAATAAGTTCTGTTTATTTTACATGCGAGGGGGAGTGTTTATCAATGGACGAGGATTATGTCTGTGAGGAAGTAAGTGTCGGGTCGTAAAAGGAAAGGAAATCGGAGCACGCCATTGGAGGGTCACCGGTAGAGATTGAGAGACCGGGGTGAGGATAGACAATTGCAGGGAAGGTGGGTGTTCTGGAAGCTTCCACTGGATTCTCAATTCATCACCGGACGTGAATCCTGACCTCCACCGCAGCCACAGACGCTGCACAAAATCACCTCCTCCGCCACCACCGCTACCATAACAGAAGTAGTACAGATTTCGCACTGAATTTAAAAGCTGCGATCTTTTTCTTTTTTTTTCTTTCTTTTGTTTTTTTCATTCAGTTCTTGGGAGGGCTAGCTTTCGCAGATTTGTTTGGACATAAGAATCGCCTGGTATAGCGAATTGGTGGGTTGGTTGGAGAGATGGGGGTGGATTACTACAAGATGCTGGGGGTAGATAGGAGCGCCAAAGACGACGACTTGAAGAAGGCCTACAGGAAGCTCGCCATGAAATGGCATCCCGACAAGAACCCCAACAGCAAGAAGGAAGCCGAGGCCAAGTTCAAGCAGATCTCCGAGGCTTATGAGGTGACCATCTTTGTTCTTGCGATATCATCGGTCTCGTGTTTGTTTCCTTGTTACGATTCGGGCAAGCTCTTTTTATTTTTTATTTTTTTAGTCCTATTTGATTGGTGGATTCTTTTTTATTTGTGTCGGCGTCAGTCGGGAGCTCTGATGTTTTTGTTGGATGAGACTGACTCGATTCGAAGTTAATCTTGTTTGCTTCTCTGTTGAGATTGATTGAAGTTGGGATTTGAAGTCTCTCCATGCGAATTTCGTTCTGTATTGAAAATCTGACAGGATGATCGTGCACCCAGACACTTATTGATGTTGTTGCTTTTGATGGTTTTGCACATTAATGATACTCTTGAGCTTGTGATGAATGATTATGTTGTTTGAATCGAATTGCTTGTAGGTCCTCAGTGACCCCCAGAAGAGAGCAGTGTATGATCAGTATGGCGAGGAAGGTCTAAAGGGTCAAGTGCCGCCGCCTGATGCCGGCTTCCCTGGCGGGGCTACCTACTTCTCGACAGGAGAGGGGCCAACGTCGTTCCGGTTCAACCCCCGAAGCGCGGATGATGTCTTCGCTGAGTTTTTCGGGTACTCAAGCCCCTTCGGCGGCATGGGGGGGATGGGTGGCATGGGAGGGATGGGTGGTGGCAGTGGTGGCGGAATGAGAGGGCCGAGGTATTCAAGTAGTATTTTTGGGGATGATTTCTTTGGCTCCTTTGGAGAAGGAGGAGGGTCAATGCACCAAGCAGCTCCCAGGAAAGCTGCTGCTATTGAGAACAGGTTGCCCTGCAGTCTAGAGGATCTCTATAAAGGGACTACCAAGAAAATGAAGATCTCCAGGGAGATTGCTGACATGAGCGGGTAAGTCTGAGAGGCTATTACATTTAAATAATTTCTTCTTAGTTTGTCAAAAGTGTATATTTCTTTGTTCAACAGAAATCCACGAGGTTTAGGTCAGTATCGGGTGAGAGAATATAACCGAAAGCTGGAAACTATTTTAGGAATGCATTAAATGTCTAGTGCCGCTGGTTTGTCTTTTCGGATAGATCTAAGAACAAGGACAACGGGCTTAACAAGGAAAGAATTGATATCGGAGACAATTTTGAGCCATTGTCCCTGTTAGCCTAATGCACATGGGGTACCTAAAATTTACGTGGTTGTAACCGGGGCTGATCATTTTGCTGGTTAGCCTACTTTTTTCCTTTTTCACAGCTGATACAATGCAATTTGGTGTAACCGACAAATGATTGCTTGGGTTCATCTAACTGTTTCTGTTAAATACTATCTACATATTGGGTGACTACGAACATTGGCCAGGTTAATCCTTGAGTCCTAGGACATTGTCTTCAGTTCAGTGACATCATACAGAAGTCTTTGTCTGAGAAGCTGTAATTTTAATATAATTTGAAATATCACTGTAATTGGTTTATGCACCTTCTGTAGATAGTCCATGTTTTCTATGCCGCTGTACAAAGTTGTATTTACAAGGTAAAATACAGGTAAAACCACATTTCCTAAAGGTGCTTTGCCATGGATATGCAGTGTGGACATGTGGGTTTTGATGATTCTTGGTCATCATTCTAGCATGGAGCCGCAATCTCTTGTTGTCTGATGAACTTTTTATGTAATAGTATCGAACTTACTGCCAATATGATGCCATATAGTTGAGAACTAGTTAAATCGGCGTGCAGCCAAAGACATCCTGTCTTTAGGAATGAGCATACATCATTGAAAAGAATAATAAGGCAATTGCTGAGTGCCACATTCTCCTATTATCACTCTTTAACTCTTTGCCGGAATGTGTGCATATTCTGCAATTATGTGATGCAAATTTGGCACATTTTTCGCAAACAAGAAACCCTGCTGTCTGTTAGTTGTGTCAATATGATTGCATACCCTGAATAAAGCAGAGTTTGTTTGGGAGGAGTTACTGATGGTTGTTTGGTTTACTGGCATATTCACAATAGACAATCATTTGTGCATGCAGATGCATGAGCATTTGTCGGGAATGTTTGAAAGAAACTATAACCATCTTTTTTCCTCAGCTAGGGTCTTACATCCATGTTAGATTAACTGGCATTATGAATTTTGAAAGCTGGCAACTTGTCAACTTTTGATTAGAACTTATGAAAGAGTATCGCCTTACATGTTGAGTCTATGGATATTCTGAGACTGCATGTCGCATGTTCAACTCTGAATAGGGGTTGCTGCATGACGACTCCTGCACCCCAAAAAAAAATTTCTTCTTTGGTTTTTAAATGCAAACCATGTAATATTGGAAATGTGCGAGGGTTATGAGCTCCATGGATGATGATTTTTCAGAGATTTGGGCTTTCATTTTGTGAAGGACTTGGACCTAGGCACTCACGTTACCTTGCTCTATCCTTCTGACTTGTGCATGTTATGGATTGATGCAGAAGAACTATGCAGGTAGAGGAGATCTTAACCATTGACATAAAGCCAGGTTGGAAGAAGGGAACCAAAATTACCTTCCCTGAGAAAGGCAATGAGCAGCCAAATGTCATACCGGCTGATCTCGTCTTCATAATTGATGAGAAGCCTCACAATGTGTTCACCCGTGATGGAAATGACTTGATCATCACAAAAACCATATCTTTGGCAGAAGCCTTAACAGGTCTCACAGTCCATCTCACAACGTTAGATGGCAGGAATCTGAACATTCCTATAAGCAATGTGATCCATCCAAACTATGAGGAGATAGTTTCGAGGGAGGGGATGCCTCTCCAGAAAGACCCAACAAAGAAGGGTAACTTGAGGATCAAGTTCAACATCAAGTTCCCAACGAGGCTAACATCAGAGCAGAAGGCTGGAATCAAGAAACTTTTGGGTGCTTGAGAAGATGTCGTTGGGGTCCAAACGAGCTAATGTGAATATTAGGTCAAGTTGCTTGGTTTTGCGAGGTCGAAGAAATTACATGGATGTTCTTTCCGGGAGCAATCTGGGGTTTATTTCATTATTATACTTAAATTACAGTCCTAATTGAGAGTTACAGGTTCTTTAAACATGATAGTTTTGGTTGTGTTTTAGAGGCAGTATCTGCAGATTCAAGCAGATTAGCGTCGGTTGATGTTGTTACCTCTATGTATGTAACAATATGTAATTTGTTGATAGTGGGGCTGGCATGTATCGGTCCTGTGTTTAGCAAAAATAAGACGTATTGGTCTGAGTTAAAATTTAAGGAATGAAGACATTCTGGGAAATGGTTACATGATGTGAACCGAATATGTTATGTTGCGACGATGGATTTTGTTTGATTAATTGGAAGGATGTCCTAGAACTTCGCCACAAATAAGGAGATAGGAAGTTGAGAGATCCTTCAATCCCCCTTGATGTTGTTGGGAACAACGAGAATTGCGAGAAAACTGAAAGCTTCTTTGACTTATTAGATGGGCAAACAGCGGCAAACTTCGTTGCTTGCTCTATTTAAACCTCAGTTCATGTTTGAGAAGTTTGGTTGAGCGCAAGCGATGGAATCAGCTAAACAAATGAGTCTACACTGCGAGTATGGTCAAGTTGCAGATCATGCTTCTGTTAGGCTTAATCATCAAAATGTGACTGGACATACAGGCGAGATTGCAACGACGACCAGGACACACTAATTTCTAGGCAGCCAAATTCAACCCATACGGTTATTTCTGCTGTCGGTGACTCGGTTATTGCTGAGTATGCCCTCCAACTTCATTTTTCCTCTGCTGCAATGCGTCGTACTTATAAAGAGAGGGACCAAATTATTCGAAGTGATACGTAACGCATTATGAGATACAGATACGCAATACACAGATCACAAACAAAGCACAGAGTAAAGTACGAGACATGCACACATTCCTGTGAGGCATCACGTACTTATTGCTACTGCTTCTACTACTCACGTGAAAGAGGAAAGCCAATTCCATGGCGCGTGGTTGGATACAGCAAAAAGAAGACGGAACAAACACCTCCGATCGCCAAAGGCACCACCTGTAGGAGCCACTTGGCCAGCTCCGACTCCACTGGGAAGAAGCACTTAATCACATTCTGATCACAAAACGCAACAACCGCAAAGACCAGGGCTGACATGAATGCGTGCAAATAGTCAATAGCCTTCAACTTATATTTCTCTGCATCAGCTTGTGAGAGCTTCAACGACGCAGCAATCACCCACAGCCCTTTAGTCGTGGCGAATCCATACCGGACCTTGCCTTTTGTGTCCCGGACACTGTCAGTGAAGCACAAAAGGGAACATGCAATCGCAGACACTGCAAAAAGGCATATGGTGAGGATGTGCGTGAGAAAACTGGTGCATTGGCCTTTGTTAGTGGAAACTGGAGAGAGAAGCGAGAAGACGAAGGTTGTGCCCGTGGGAAGGAGATTGGAGAGGGTTGCTGTGCCTTTCAGGGTTTTTCTCAAGGCCTTCTGGCTCCGGGTTTTTGGTTGATTTTGGAGGGTTAGCAAATGATCTTGGCCTTCTGGCATGGTTGGTCTAGGTGTAATTTTTCAGTCCTGTGTTTGTGAATAGTTGATAATTCGAGGAGCCATTTATACACGGAGAAAAGCATCATATTTGATGTATGCGATGCACAAAAGCTTTTAACAATTTGATGAATGTGACATGATGGAATGAGTTTACCAGTCTCTTTCTTGTGCATAAGGGGAAGAGGAAAATTACTTCGACAAAGACTCACCTGTGAACAGGATAAAGAGGGGATGCAAAATTGATAGGCATGACAATTGATTAGATTAAATGGAACCTGATCAATCTTCAACATCCGATGGATAACATGCTTGAGTAATCTATCTCAGGACTTGATCTTTCTTTTTCCATTTAACAAAGAAATAGAGTAGTTGTTACAAAGGTATAGAGCAGCACATAAGCTTAGGCTAGGCTACTCAATAAGTCAAGTTATTACGCAAAACTTATGATACATTAACCATTTTAAGGCACTTCCACTGGGCAACTTCTGGATGTAAGCTTTTCTGAGAAATAACATATCACTACTGTCAAACGATATCATCTGCACATCAATCCCTAAATTGTCCTGGACGAGATTAAGCTGCAGGGCAACTTTTGTAAGGAAGTCATCAGCACCAGCACATGCAAATCTCCAATAGTACTTTATACTAAAATCCCATAAGATTGCTCTTCACGACTTCCGATCTGACTAGTTTAACAATACTCTTTCCAGACATTCTCACAGAGAAACAGGGTGATTTAAACTCACTTAGCAATACAAAAGCTGTAGTAATGACTTCAGCTGAATGGCAGCTTAAAACAACACACGGACATAAGTGTCCTTCTCAACAATGGTCACCTGTCTTTGTGATGGGCAGAGCAATCAAAATCGAAATCATCATGCCCAATGTTCTCGTGGGATGGCCTCAACATTGTAGTGCGGGAATTGGGATAATGCAGCACTAGAGAGTGGCAACGGACCAACTACCAGCCCAACCCCAAGCTGAACGTCCAAGCCTTAACTTTTTCTAGGGTCAATATCTTTTAGTCTCATCTAACTTTTACTTTTGGGCCTGAATCAGGAGCAAATTCTTGTAAGAGCATTTTTTGTTGTCTCAAAAAACCAACATCAGCATTACGTCATTACTCTTTCAGCTCTTTCAATGTTCATTTCCGCCATGAGGGTGATCGGTCTTACTTGAAGTAAAGTTTAGTTTTGTGAGAAAGAATGAAAAAGTTCATTCAAGAAAAGGTGAAAATATTGTGATACTAGAATGATATCACTGGCTCACCATGAATAATAAGACATTTCATTATTTTGTCTGCTTATTGCTCACAAGACGAGTTATTATCGTCTTCTACAATCCCCATTTTGTGAAAAACTGATGCTTCTACACAAGATAGTATCAACACTGCCATCAAACCTTCAAAGAAGCTACTCTAAGAAGTACTTTAGCTTCATGCCCCATGGCAGCCTCGGGAATAATTTTCCGTTTATTGCATGTTTTACTTGGTACACATAATGAAATTTTCTAATTTGCAGCTGGATCTTTTGCTCGTTAGCCAAGCCAAGATAATTCTCTAATAAATGGTTTGTCCAGAATATGTTTACTCTGCCATTTCATTAGTAAAATTTGAAATGACATTCATAATCTCATGGCTTTCATGAACAATTGACATTGATGTAGACACCAAGGTGGAGCACCTCATAGGTTCATCTGTGCGCCTCTATCCTGGTACTACCTCCGTCAATACTAAGGCATCACATGAATGCTTGCTTTAGTTGTCAACCGTACAGTCCGTAAGAATCGAGATTTTGTCGCAGTAAATAGTAGCATGAGCACCATCACCAGATGATATTCCATCTGCCTTTTCACTTTCCAGAACTTGACAAGAATATTCCAAAGGAGACCTTTTTTTTTTTTTGATTTGAAATGTAAGCATCATTTATAAGATGACGTACAATAGCTTAGGGGCATTCTCCATCATTACAAAAGATAACTAAGAACTCAAAAAATAGAGTGAGGGATTCTCCGTATAATAGTCAAAATTACATTTGTCTGAGAAAGTTTAAAATTTTTATAAAATGATACTCGGCCCTTGACAAGCTTACGAATTTTAGCCACAATAATGGAGACATCATTTGACTTGTTTTGGAAATGTCTACAGTTACGTTCCATCTAAATGCAATAAATAGTTGCTAAAAAAGTTACTTTAAGAAGCTTGCCGCCAAATCCTTGCCTTTGATAGTCCTGATCATCCATTGGATTTCATCATTCCATTCTCCTAAGTTATGACGGATTCTATATTGCGCAAGGATAATACGTCATATGCTTCCCGTCCATGTGCACTGAAAGAATAGATGATCTCGATTTTCCAGATTATCCAAATAGAAATTATAATGGATTGTTACTGCGGGCATCCAACGTGATATGATATCTGCTGTTGGGAGTTTGCCTTTACAAACTAGCCATCCGATAAAATTGTGTTTGCTAACCCCACCTGTCCATACCAATTAGTACCATCTCACAATCGGTCCCACATTCCTGAGTTCATCGTATAACTCTTTGCAACGATATCTTTATCTAGATATGGCTGGAGCTAAGGTTGTCCTTAGTTTT
The DNA here is from genome assembly GCA_014182735.1 of Corymbia maculata. NCBI lineage: Eukaryota > Viridiplantae > Streptophyta > Magnoliopsida > Myrtales > Myrtaceae > Corymbia > Corymbia maculata. Next base: position 15,448,459 of record CM024682.1, read on the forward strand.
AGAATACCGCGCCAACTCCATGTGATACTACCTTTAATTTCAAGCTGCATAATTGGAGTGCTTCTACATTTGGTACTATGAACCCATTTACTCCATAAGGAAGACGATGAACAGTTTATGAGGCTCCATAGCATGCGGCCTAGTAAAACTTTGTTCCATAGGTTTAGATTGAACAACCCTAACCCTTCCTCCCTTTTTGGCAAGCAAACAATTTCCCAAGCAACTTTATGCGATCGATGGCCTTCCATATTTCCACTCCATAAAAATTGTCTAATCTTCTTCTCTACTTTGTATATGATTTGCTTTAGAAGTAAAAATACTTGCATCCAATAAGTACAGACGGAAATATTCCAAAGGAGACCTTCCTAGCGAAATATGAATAGTTCAACCAGGCACTACATTTTCACTGCCTTCCCACAATCAATCCTGCGGGAACCATTCACCACTAAAGTAAACGCAAGCAATTGACAGCTCCACTCACCAAACTGCTGGTGAGGATATGTTTTATTCGCTCATAGATTCTAAAATATCAGGGAAAACATAAGGTAGCTTATGTATAGGATCCATCAATTTCTTTGAAGCACAGGATGATTTGAATGATGAAGTCGTTCCAGACTTGCATGTGCAGTTAGCAAAATTGGCAGGCATGTACTAGCAACTTTTATACAATCTAGCTTACTATATGTCGTTATATCTCATTAAAAGGATCAACAAATAAATAAAGAAGGGCTATGGAGCACGTATTATGAGATCAAAGGACGTGGCTTCAAGAATCAGACATAATGGGCATTGCGTAATCTACACTCTGCACTCACCGAACTCCTACAGATTCTTTTCAATTAAAGCACAGATGTTCGAATTGGAAGACATTAATATTCTACAAGATAGGCAAAAGATGAGAAAACATCGGGGAAAGATGATAAAAATACTATAGTTGAAGAGAGAGCATTTCGGGGAGAATCATTGCATTTATCCCTTACAAAATCACATGATGCAAGGTCAATATCTAGAGTCATTGGCTTCCTCCAACCCCGAAAGAAAATTATTAGAGAGCTCTGCCTTTGGATGATTCACTGGCAAAATAATACGGACGGAGAATGGAGTAATCATGTCAAATGTTATACATTAAAACACATGTTGGTCTTTGTCTTTTGAAATAAAACATGCCTTCCTTTCCAAGTAGACTCAAGGACGCCAAGGGAAGGAAGCCATCGACTCGTCTGAATCAGCTAACGCATCAACATTTCAATTTCAACGATTCCAGCAATCAGACGAAACCACCAGATAAGTAAGTCCCCAAGAAGAACTAGGAGAATAGGCAATCCAAAAATTCATGAGAACAAGATTTGTCAGCAGGATGTCATTCTTTTTTATCATCTATGAATGGTTACACACCATTGCAATATTTCTAGCTGACGACATACAATCGCGTATTACTAAGGAAAATCGAGACAACAAGCAAAGTACAAAAAGTATCAGAATCTCCGAAAGAACAAAAAGAACTGAGAACTCGTCCTCCTTATCCTTGTCCTTGTCCTTCTTCTTCCTAAGGGTGAAAACATCAGCCTCCTCGTACGAGTACTCAGGATGCAAATCCTCGTGCCTCACCTTCCCTTCACGAGCATCTCTTCAGACAGCTCCCAGAACAGCTTATCAGCCTCCGGCGACCTCAACTAGAATCCCAGCAGCACCAAGCCGTCACTCTTCACTAGCACTGCCATCGCCTCCACCGGGGGCCTCACCAACTCTTTGATGTACACCATGTAGGTGGCTAATTTAATTACAAACATTTTTATTGATTTAATCTCAACATTTTGATAATTTGCTAAATAAGTTATAAATCACAATTCATAAATTTGGTCATTTTGGTTAATTTTATCAAAACTAATTAGTTCTTAGTTAATGTCACTTGTTATATGTAACAACTAGCGTTGATAAGGAGAATTTTTGTAATTTTCTTTTAATTTTATGAATTTTGTTTCTTCTTTTGTTCTTTTCTTTTCTTTTTCTTTCCTCTCCATCAGCCATCGCGGAGCCTCATCGATGGCCAATGACCTCCACTAGCCTTAGGCAAGGATAGAACTCCCATGGGTGGGGTTGGCCTTGCTAGCCTAGTGAGGGTCACCCTCCCTTGGGTCGGTGAGGGCAAGGTTGCCCTTGCCAGCCCAAGTGGCCCTTGCCCAAGGCTGGCAAGGATGGCTCTAGCCTGAGGCCAGTGACTAATGAGGCCTAGAGAAGGCAAAAAGCTAAGAGAAAAATTTTAAAAAATTAGAAAGGAAAGGAAAAAAAATCATAAAATAAAAAATATTACAAAAATATCCATGTCAATGTTGGTTGTGCCACGTAGAACTACTAGAATTAACAAGACTATTTATTAACAAATTTTAGTCAAAATTGGTTGAAATGACTTAAATTGACAAATTATTAAAAACGTTTATGACTAAATTGACATAATTAAAATGTTTATTACTAAATCGATAAGTTGTCAAAAATTGTAGCATTAAAATTAAATTTTATGGCCAAATTAGTTGTTGTATAATAAATTTAAAAAAATTTGGAAAATTTTCTTATTTTTCTTCATGTCAATCGGCAATTGCTGTAAGATATTTTGTGCCTGTAGCACTATTTGTCTATACTCAATTCAAATCTTCTTTCAAGAAAAAAGAAAAAATCGGAAATTGTTAATGCTTCTTTCGTTTGTCCTAGATTATTTTTTTTAATGGGCTTTTCTTTATTATATAAATTTACTTAACAGTTATTAAGGTGCGGTATATGCTGACGGAAGCCTTCAGCTTTTGGAGAAAAATAGAATGTTCACTAACTTAGGGCTTAGCCCACAACATTTCTAGGTCCATAATCTTATTAGAAGTTCAGTCCAACCCAAGCCCAACAACTGTCCTGAATTTTTTTCTTGTTTGGTCAAACAACTGTCCTGATTTACATGCCCCTTTTTTCTTTTTCTTTTTGTGATTAACTTGAGTATAATTTAGTCGTATCAAGGGGGAGCATACAAGCGAGTTGAGCCAATGCCTTCCATAGTCGCTGAAGTTGTTGCTAAGTGAATTCTTTTAATACCAATATAACTCGTAGACAAAAAAGAAGTTGATAGAAATGTGTTTGGCTCCAAGATGCGGCAGTTAAGTCCTCTATATAGTTTGAAATGCCATTAATGAAGTTGCTAATAAATTTAAGATTCAATGTATCAAGTTCTTTTAGACCAACTAAAGATCTCCTCAATCTTCCATGACAACAGATAGGGTTGATTATCCAAAGACCTATGTTGCTAAAACGCTAACTAGGATTTAACTTTGCTTACGTGGGTTTACTTATAAATTTTTATAAAATGTTCACATTTTTAAAGGCATTCTCTAAGACTAGAAAGTGATGGTAGTATTTACCAGGAAAAATGACCATCATAAAAGAAAAAAGAAAATTTAACTCATTAAATACTCGAGAGTAGAAAAAAGATATTATTCATGTATCTAATCTCTGAACAATCTACCGTGTATGGTTAAAAGGGATTAGTATGGATATCCTAAGTGTTGACAAGGGTGAGAAAGATTCATAGAGATATTTAAATGCTAAGAGCATGCTATACATGTCATCTATCCACCTAATTAAAACGTCATTCATTGTGATGTTCTCTACCCAATAAGTGTTATGGGCTTGACATTATATACCTAGTAATTAATTAGGTGGATGGACCATGTGATTTTTTCGAGAGCACTAAAAAACTTCATTCTCATGAATACGTTGGATTTACGTGCATGTATAGTATAGATCAATGCAGTAAATTGCGAAGAGGACCTATGAAGTTATGGACATGTTCGTGACAATGTCCGCTAGTTTTTCTCCTTTTGGAGTCTGCCAATAACATATCTATGTGAACAACAATGATAGAAGGAGAAGTAGAAAAAGTACAAGGATTCCTTAAGTGGTGCGACGGTTCAGGATTTGCTCTTTTTGCTGCATCTTCAGTAGAGGTTTTCGAGAAATCGCAACGAAGATGATGATCGACCTACAAAGAGATTATCAGCTGAAGGTAGGACAAAAATTCATGTAAGGAAACATGCGGACTAGTGGGATAGGAGCTGACATGACCTTTACTGCCCTCTTTTGTGAAAGAAAAAAGGCAAAATCAAAATCAGTGGCTTTCTTCTCGGGACATGGATAGCTTTTCGATCCCGTTACATGCGATCAAGGGGAGGTCGTGAAGATTGATCACTGGAAGTGAGAGCCACGTGTACTGCTGCTTCTCGCTTGAACATTTGTGCTTAGAGGAATGCAAAGACCGGTGAGGACGGAGGGGAAATCAGAGCACCATTGGACGGTCACCCATAAGATTGAGAGACCCCGGTGACGATAAACAATTGGGGAGGTGGGTCAAGGAAGCTTGTGTTAGAGTTTTCCTGATGTTGACTACATTAATTAAGATTTTAATTTGTCATTTTATGAGGTTGGTCTATTGAAATTAAATAAAATTTTTCTTAATAAGTCAATATGAGCTTGGCTATGTAGGTTGAGTTAGGCTCGGGTCGTGATGACAGAGCTTAGTCAGAAACTCTATAAATAACACTAAAAGTCATTTCTCTAACCTTCTTTTGGAAGTAACTTCTCTTCAAAGTTACTTTTATATTATCTTATATAAAGAGGGTCGTGGGAAAGAGAGAGGCTATTCTCATCAGGTTAGGGCTCTGAAGACGATAGAAGAGAAGATATACAACATTCGTGAATTTGATTGACATTATTCTGTTTCAAAATCGATGGATTCTAAAAGAGGTACGCAAATCTTCTTTTTTCTTGGTTGTTATACACGAATTTCTAGTTATGTCGATCTTGGAACGCAATTAAATTTGCTAACAGCTTGCCCTTGATTATGGAACCAAGGGTCCTCTCGGACCAAGAGCGTAATATCGATGGTGGCTCTCAAATATGGAAGAACATGGTGGGATAGTATGAGATAAAACGCAATAAACATAAAGACAATAAGGGATGGATTTTTAATTCATCACTGCACGCAATGATGACCTCCACCGTACGACCATTACAAAACTAGTATCGGTTTCACACTAAATTCAAAAGTTGGGACAATATATTTTTTTTAAAGGGTGGGGCCCACCAAAAAAAAAGAAAAAAGGAAAAAGGAGACCATCGTGAGATAAAAGGATGAGAGCAATGCGGGAAAGAAAGAAAAAAGATGGGGAAAGAAAGAGAGAGACCATAGGGAGATAAAAGGAAGAGAGAGAAGACCAAAAGCGATGCGGGAAAAGAGAGGAAAAGAAAGAAACAAGGAAGGAAAAGAAAGTGGCCCTAGTAGATTTTTTTGGGTAAGTTTGATACTTATATTTATGTCTCTATTTGTATCGAATTTTGGCACTTGATATATCTATATTTTCACAATAAATTTCAATGCTCCAAACCATAGTTTCTTTCTTTCTTTTTGTTTTTGTGAGGCGAGCTTTACATATTATTAGGGTAAGAATACTATGGGTGTCAAAACTTTCATATAGCTTTTATTTTGATGTTAAAACTTTTTTTTTTACTCATTTGAATACCACAATTTTAAAAAATTGATCACTTGAGTGTTACTTCCAATTTGCCCGGCAAAAAAGTTGACATGCTTACCGGTAGATAATATTTTAATATTTTTTCAAATATTTTTTATTTTTTGACTTTTTTAGAGTCGCATGAGGGTTATCGGTGACCTTTGCTGACTATGAAACCCTCACCCATAGCCGTGAAGGTTGTCAGAGCCTTGCCATCCACTAGCGAGGGCCGTTGTAGCCTTGCTTGCAGCTGGCAAGGTCACAATGGTCTCGCCCAAGACTTTTGCGGCCAAATTTAGGTGAGGGCTGTTGTACTCTTGCTATAGGCGCCTCGGGTAAGGCCTTTGGGACCTCATTAGCTGTTGGCGAGGCCACAAAAATAACCCTTGCTAGCTCTAGGCGGCTGCAAGGGAGGGTCCTCGTGACCTTGCCAACTGCGAGTGAGGCCGCAAGGGCTCTCGTTGACTCTGGGGGCATCGCTTGTAGCCACCCAGAGCTGGTGGCCTTGATGGCTTTGGTTAGGCCCTTCACAATCAAGGGCGAGGCAATTCTCATCCGACCTACATTAGGGTTCCGTGGCCGATGAGGGTCATTGATGGCCTTCGTTGGCCCTAAAGAAAGAAAAGTAGTACAGATTTTGCACTGAATCCAAAAGCTGCGATCTTTTTCTTTTTTTCTTTCGTTTGTTTTTTCATTCAGTTCTTGGGAGGGCTAGCTTTCGCAGATTTGTTTGGACATGAGAATCGCCTGGTCTAGCGAGTTGGCGGGTTGGTTGGAGAGATGGGGGTGGATTACTACAAGATGCTGGGTGTGGATAGGAGCGCCAAAGACGACGACTTGAAGAAGGCCTACAGGAAGCTCGCCATGAAATGGCATCCCGACAAGAACCCCAACAGCAAGAAGGAAGCCGAGGCCAAGTTCAAGCAGATCTCCGAGGCTTATGAGGTGACCATCTTTGTTCTTGTAATATCATCGGTCTTGTGTTTGTTTCCTTGTTACGATTCGGGCAAGCTCTTTTTTATTTATTTTTTCAGTCCTATTTGATTGGTGGATTCTTTTTTATTTGTGTCGGCGTCAGTCGGGAGCTCTGATGTTTTTGTTGGATGTAACTGACTCGATTCGAAGTTAATCTTGTTTGCTTCTCTGTTGGGATTGATTGAAGTTGGGATTTGAAGTCTCTCCATGCGAATTTCGTTCTGTATTGAAAATCTGACAGGATGATCGTGCACCCAGACACTAATTGATGTTGTTGCTTTAGATGGTTTTGCACATTAATGATACTCTTGAGCTTGTGATGAATGATAATGTTGTTTGAATTGAATTGGTTGTAGGTCCTCAGTGACCCCCAGAAGAGAGCAGTGTACGATCAGTATGGCGAGGAGGGTCTAAAGGGTCAAGTGCCGCCGCCTGATGCCGGCTTCCCTGTCGAGGCTACCTACTTCTCGACAGGAGAGGGGCCAACGTCGTTCCGGTACGAACCCCGAAACGCAGAAGATATCTCCGCTGAGTTTTTCGGGTACTCAAGCCCCCTAGGTGGCATGGGAGGGTTGGGTGGCGGCAGCTTTGGTGGATTTAGAGGGTTAAGATCCTTGTGGAGTTTTCCTGGGGATATTATCTTTGGCTCCTTGACGCACCAAGCAGCTCTCTGGAAAGCTCCTCCTATCGAGTACAGGCTACCCTGTAGTCTAGAAGAACTCTATAAAGGGGCTACCAAGAAGATGAAGCTTACCAGAGAGATTGTATACACGAGCAGGTAAGTCTGAGGGGCTTTCTCATTTCAAGAAATTACTTGTTGGTTCGTCAAAAATGAATATATGTCTGATGCTACTCGTTCGTCTTTTTGGATAGAACTAAGAACTAAGAACTAGACAACGGGCTTAATAAGGAAAGAAATAAAAACGGACGATTTTGTGCTAGTGCCCTTGTTAGCCTCATGCACTCGAGGTACCTCAAATTTAGGTCGATGTGTATAGCGTAAGTATCATAACTTTTATATGACGCTCATTTAAATGTTATAATTATTTTTTCGCTCATTTAAGTGTTACAAATTTGAAAAATCAATCATTTAAATGCCATCGGCAATTTGTCTTACTGAAAAATCTAATGTGGACGCTAGTCATACTGCGTGGCTTTGTTGGCACTAACCTAACAACTTTTAAATGTTTTTCTTTTTCTTTTTTATTTTCATTTTTTTCAAGGCCTACGATGGTCACCAGCGATGACCCTAGCCAACCCTGAAAAGGGAAAAGGAAAATAATAATGAAAAGAAAAATATAAAAATTCAACAAATATATAAAAATTTAAAAAATCTATGTTAAATGGAAAATTAATTAAAAAAATCTACATAGGATGATTTGTTAGAATTAACAATCAAATGATTGATTTTGTTCTGATGTGGCAATTAAGTGAGTAAAAAAAAATTATGACATTTAAGTGAGCGTCGTATAAAAATCGTGATACTTTCGTTATTTTTATCTCCTCAAATTTACGTGGTTGTGTTTGAGGCTGATCATTTGTTGGTTAGCCTACTTTTTACCTTCTTCGTAGCTGAGACAACGCACCTTGGTGCAACCCACAAATGATTGCTTGGGTTCATTAACATTTTCTGTTAACTATTAACTTACATATTAGGTGTCTGGAATATTGGCAGGGTTGATCCTTGAGTTGTAAGATTTTGCCTTCGATGACACATAAAGAAGTTTCTGGCTGAATAGCTGTAGTCATGATATAAATTGAAATACTACTCTAACTGGTTTATGCACCTTCTGGATATAGTTCATGTTTTCTATGCCACTATCCAAAGTTGTATTTACTAGTTAATGTATATTTAAAAACACATCTCCTATAGGTGCTTTGCCATGGATATGTAGAGTGGACGTGTAGGTTTTGGTGTTTATTGGTCATCATGTTAGCATGGAGCCTCAATCTCTTGGTGTCGATGAACTTTTTGTTATGGATTGGTATTGAACAGGCGGCCAATATGATTCCACATAGTTGAGAACTAGTTAAATAGGTGTCTGTAGGAAGGGACATTCCTACGAATGAACATACATCATTGAAAAGAATAAAACGGCTCTTGCTGAGCGGCACATGTTCTCATTGACACTCTTAAACTTTCTACGGGAATAACTGTATTTTCTGCAATTATATAATGCAAATATGGCCGTTATTCACAAACAAGAAACTCTGCATCTGTTTGTTGTCTCCATATATTTGCATATCCTGAATAAACCAGAATCTGTGCGGGAGGAGTTACTGACGAGCATTTGTGCATGCAGATGCATGAAGATTTGTTTGGGAATGTTTGCAAGAAAGTATTACTGTTTCGATTCCTCTGCTGGAGGCTCATACTCCATGTCTGGGACTATGAATTTTAAAAGCTGGCAACTTATCAACTCCTGACCTAAACTTGCAAGATTATCACATCACATGTTGAGTCTATATGGATATATTTATGTGACAGGTTCAGCTTCGAATAGGTGTCATTGCATGAGCTCTCAAAAAATAATGTCTTCTTACGTTTTTAAATGTAGACCATGTGATATTGGAAATGTGTAAGGTGATGATTTTTCAGGTGGCCTCTCATTGTATGAAGGTCTTGAACTTAGGCATCCAGCATCCACTTTGCCTCTGTGCTTTTCTTCTAATCTATCCTTTTACTTTTTGCATGTTGTGGATTGATGCAGAGGAACTATAAAGGTAGAGGAGATTTTAACCGTCGACATAAAGCCGGGTTGGATGGAGGGAACCAAAATTACCTTCTTTGAGAAAGGCAATGAGCAACCAAACATCATACCATCCGATCTCGTCTTCATAGTTGACGAAAAGCCTCACAATGTGTTCACTCGCGATGGAAACGACTTGATTGTCACGAAAAATATATCCTTGGCCGAGGGCTTAACAGGCCTCACGGTCCATCTCACAACCTTAGATGACCGGAGTTTGACCATCCCAATCAACAATGTGGTCCATAAGAATTATGAGGAGGTGGTTCCGAGGGAGGGGATGCCTCTCCAGAAGGACCTGACAAAGAAGGGTGACTTGAGGATCAAGTTCAACATCAAGTTCCCAACCACTCTAACATCAGATCAGAAGGCTGGAATCAAGAAACTTTTGGGGGCTTGAGAAGATGTTGATGAGTAGAAACAGCTAATGTGAATATTAGGTCAAGTTGCTTGGTATTGTAAGGTCAGTGAAATTAAATGGGATGTTCTTTCTGACGGCAATTTGGGGTTGAGTTTGTTGGCATATTTAGGTTGTGATCCTAAGTGAGAGTTACGGACTGGTTCTTTCAACATGAAAAATGATAGTTTCGGTCGTGTGTAAGAGGCACTGTCTGCAGATTCAAGCAGACTAGCATCCCATCGGTTGATGCTGCTACGTCTATATATATAATAATGTATGATTATAACAAGCGAGTTGAGCCAATGCCTTCTATAGTCGCTGAAGTTGTTGCTAAGTGAATCTTTTATACCAATATAACTCGTAGACAAAAAAGAAGTTGATAGAAATGTGTTTGGCTCCAAGATGCGGCGGTTAAGTCCTCTAAATAGTTTGAAATGCCATTAATGAAGTTGCTAATAAATTTAAGATTCAATGTATCAAGTTCTTTTAGACCAACTAAAGATCTCCTCAATCTTCCATGACAACAGATAGGGTTGATTATCCCAAGACCTATATTGCTAAAACGCTAACTAGGATTTAACTTTGCCTACGTGGATTTACTTATAAATGTTTATAAAATGTTCACATTTTTAAAGGCATTCACTAAGACTAGAAAGTGATGGTGGTATTTACCAGGAAAAATGACCATCATAAAAATGAAAAAAAAATGTAACTTATTAAATACTCAAGAGTAGAAAAAAGATAGATATTGTTCACGTATCTAATGTCCAGGCTATATACTGTGTATAGTTAAAAGGGATTAGTGTGGGTATCCTAAGTGTTGACAAGGGTGAGAAAGATTCATAGAGATATTCAAATGCTACGAGCATGCTATACATGTCATCTATCCACCTAATCAAAACGTTTTTCATTGTGGTGTCCTCTATCCAAATAAGTGTTATGGGCTTGACATTTTATACCTAGTAATTAATTAGGTGGATGGACCATGTGATTTTTTCGAGAGCACTAAAAAACTTCATTCTCATGAATACATTGGATTTGCGTGCATGTATAGTATAGATCAGTGCAGTAAATTGCGAAGAGGACCTATGAAGTTATGGACATGTTTGTGACAATGTCCGCTAGCTTTTCTCCTTTTGGAGTCTGTCAATAACATATCTATGTGAACAAAAATGGTAGAAGGAGAAGTAGAAAAAGTACAAGGATTCCTTAAGTGGTGCGACGGTTCAGGATTTGCTCTTTTTGCTGCATCTTCAGTAGAGGTTTTCGAGAAATCGCAACGAAGATGATGATCGACCTACAAAGAGATTATTATCAGCTGAAGGTAGGACAAAAATTCATGTAAGGAAACATGCGGACTAGTGGGATATGAGCTGACATGACCTTTACTGCCCTCTTTTGTGAAAGAAAAAGGCAAAATCAAAATCAGTGGCTTTCTTCTCGGACATGGATAGCTCTTCGATCCCATTCCATGCGATCAAGGGGAGGTCGTGAAGATTGACCACTGGAAGTGAGCCACGTGTACTGCTTCTTCTCGCTTGAACATTTGTGGTTAGAGGAATGCGAAGGCCGGTGAGAACGGAGGGGAAATCAGAGCACCATTGGACGGTCACCCATAAGATCGAGAGACCCTGGTGACGATAAACAATTGGGGAGTTGGGTCAAGGAAGCTTGTGTAAGAGTTTTCTTGGTGTAAAATACATTAATTGAAATTGTAATTTGCTGTTTCACTGAGTTAATTTGTTGAAATGAGATATAAATTTTTCTTAATAAGTCAATGTGGACTTGACTTGTGTGGGCCGAGTTGGACCCGGTCTATGATGAGAGGTCCCTCCTCTAACCCTCTCTTGGAAGTAACTTCTCTAGGAAGTAGCTTCTTTGGAAGAACTTCAAAGTTATCCATGTGCCGCTTTATATAAAGAGGGGTGTGGAAAAGAGAGAGAGGCCAATCTTATCAGGTTAGGACTTTGAGGGCAATAAAGGAGAAGATATATAGCGTTCGTGAATTCGACCAATGTTATTCTATTTCAAGATTGATGAGTTCAAAAATAAGTATGTAGATCTTCTTCTTTTTTAGTTGTTATGCACAAGTTTCTGGCTATGTCGATCTTGAAACACGATTAGATCAGCTGACAGCTTGTCCTTGATTATGAAGCCAAGGCTCCTCTCGGTCGTGATATTGATATCGATGGTGGCTCTCAAATATGGAGCAACATGGTGTGATACTTTGAGATAAAACGCGATAAACATAAAGAGAAGAAGGAACGGGTTTTTAATTCATCACTGGACGCAATTATAAGCTCCACCGTACGACCATTACAAAACTAGTATCGGTTTCGCACTGAATTCAAAAGTTGGGACAATAATATTCTGACCTTTTAAAGGGTGGGGCCCACAAAAAAAAAAAACAAAAGAAGGAAAAAGGAGACCATCGTGAGATAAGAGGAAGAGAACAATGCGGGAAAGCAAGAAAAAAGATGGGGAAAGAAAGAAAGAGACCATAATGAGATAAGAGGAAGAGAGAGAAGACCGAAAGCAAAGCGGGAAAAGACAGAGGGAAAGAAAGAAACAATAAAGGAAAAGAAAGTAGCACTAGTGGAATTTTTTTCTTTTTTAAATTTTGATACTTATATATCTATTTGTATTAAGTTTTGGCACTTGAAATATTTACGCCTTCGTGATAAATTTCAATGCTCCATACCATAGTTTCTTTCTTTCTTTTGTTTCTCTCTCTCTTTTCGTTTCTATGAGGCTAGCTTCACAGATTATTAAGGTATGAATATCATAGATGCCAAAACTTTCACATGATACTTATTTTGATGTCAAATTTTTTTTACTCATTTAAATACTACAACTTTGAAAAATCAATCACTTTTTTTCGCCAGAAAAGCTAACGTTCTTGTCGGTAAATAATATTTTAATATTTTGTAAATATTTATATATTTTTTAGGGCCAGCGAGGATTATCGATGACTCTTACTGACTGCGGAACCCTCACACTTGGCTGCAAAGGTCGTCGAGCCTCGCCGTCCACTAGCGAGTGCTGTTGTAGCCTTGCCTGTAGCTGGCAAGGTCATAATGGCCTCACCTAAGGCCCTTTACGGCCAAATCTAGGCAAGGGCTGCCTTGCCCTTGCTGCAGGAGCCTCGAGCAAGGTTGTTAGGGCCTCACTGACCGTTGGCAAGGCCACAATAGCCCTTGCAAGCTCTAGGCAGCTGTGAGCGAGGGTCCTTGCGACCTTGTCAACTGTGGGTAAGGCCGCAAGGGCCCTCGTCGACTCTGGGTGGTGTCGCTTGCATTCGCCCAAAGCTAGTGCGACCTTGATAGCTTTGCTTAGGGCCTTCATAGCCAAGAGTGAGGGTGTGTGAGGGTTCTACCGTCGATGAGAGTCATCAATGACCCTTGTTAGCCCTAAAGAAAAAAAGAAAAAAAATTCAAAAACATAATAATATTTAAAAATATTATTAAAATATTAAAATATTATTCATCGACTGTCATATCAATTTTCCGATAGTCATATCAGTTTTTGGTGGGCAAATTTAAAGTGTCACTCGAATAATTATTTTTTAAAGTTATGAGACTACAAAAATAAAAATTTTAACATTAAAGCGAGAGTTTTGGCACCAATAATGTTTTTTTCCCCAAATCGTTCGGATATAAGAACCGCCTGAAATAGCTCTCAACTTCAAGACAAGGGTATTAGTGGGTTAAGGAGATAGGGGTGGATTATTACAAGATGTTGGGGGGTGGATAGGAGCGCCAAAGACTACGACTTGAAGAAGGCCTACAGAAAGATCTCCGAGGCTTATGAGGTGACAAACGTCGTTCTTGCAACATCGCCATTCTTGCTTTGTTTGCTTGTTTCAATTCCAGCAAGTTATTTTCCCCCTATTTGATTGGTCGACTCGTTTTTATTTGTGTCAGCGTCAGTCGGGAGCTCTCATGTTTTTGGATGAGATTGATTCGAAGTTGATCTTGTATGCTTCTCTGTTGGGATTGATTGAAGTTGGAATCTGAAGTCGTTGTAGATTGAAAATCCCGACAGTATGATTCATGCACCTGGACAATTGATTGTGGCTTCTGATGGTTTTGCACATTAATGACCGTTTTGAGCTTGTGACGAATGGTAGTGTTGTTTCAATTGAATTGCTTGTAGGTCCTTAGTGACCCCAAGAAGAGAGCAGCGTATGATAAGAACGGTGAGGAGGGTCTAAAGGGTCGAGTGCTGCGACGTGGTGCTGGCTGTTCCGGTGGCTCTACCTACTCCTTGACAGGATATATTTTCCCCAACATGTTCAACCCCCGAAATGCGGACGATATCTTCCCCGACATGTTCAACCTCCCAAATATGGACGATATCTTCTTCAGGTTTTCGAGCCCCTTCGGTGGCATGGGAGCGTTGGGTGGCGGCAGCTCTGGTGGAATTAGAGGGTCAAGGTCCTCGAGGAGTTTTCCTGGGGATAGTATCTTTGGCTCCTCGACGCACCAAGCAGCTCCCTGGAAAGCTCCCCCTATTGAGTACAGGTTGCCCTGTAGTCTAGAAGAGCTCTATAAAGGGGCTACCAAGAAGATGAAGCTTACCCGAGAGATTGCAGACACGAGCGGGTAAGTCTGAGAGGCTTTTTCATTTCAATAAGTTACTTGTGAGTCTGTCAAAAATGTATTTATGCCTAATGCTACTTGTTCGTCTTTTTGGATAGAACTAAGAACTGATAACGGGCTTAATAAGGAAAGAATTTGTGCCAGTGCCCTTGTAGCCTCATGCACTCGAGGTACCTCAAGTTCATACGGTCGTATATCGAGTAAGAACCACAACTTTTATACAGTGCTCACTTAAATGTCATAACTATTTTTTCGCTTACTTAAATGTCACAAATTTAAAAAATCAATCATTGAGTGCCATCGGCAATTTGTCTCACCATAAAATCCAACATGAACACCAATCGTCTCACATGGCTTTGGTGAGACTGACATGAATAATTTTAAATGTTTTAAATTTATTTTTTATTTTCCTTTTTATAAGGCCAACGAGGGTCACTAGTGATGACCCTATCCAACCCTAAAATAAAGAAAAGAAATAAATAAAAATGCAATAAATATATATAAAAAGTTTAAAAAATTCACATCGGACGAAAAATTAATTAAAAATCCACGTAGGATGATTTGTTGAAAATGACACTTAAATGATTGATTTTGCTCCGATGTGATAATTAGGTCAGCAAAAAAAATAAATTATGATACTTAAGTGAGTACCATATAAAAGTTATGGCACTTTCGTTGTTTTTATCCTCTCAAGTATGTGGTTGTGTTCGAGGCTGATCATTTTGTTGGTTAGCCTACTGTTCTCCTTCTTCATAGCTGAGACAACGCACCTTGGTGCAACCCACAAATGATTGCTTGGGTTCAGTAGCATTTTCTGTTAAATATTAACTTACATATTGGGTGACCGGGATCTTGGGAGGGTTGATCTTTGAGTTGTAAGATTTTGTCTTCGTTAACATCATAACGAAGTTTTTGGTTGAATAGCTGTAGTTTTGCTATAAATTGAAATACTGCTGTAATTGGTTTATGCACCTTCTGCAGATAGTTTATGTTTTCTATGCCACTATACAGAGTTGTATTTACTAGTCAATATACATTTAAAAACACATTTCCTGCAGGTGCTTTGCCATGGATATGTAGAGTGGACGTGTAGGTTTTTGTGTTTATTGGTCATCATGTTAGCATGTTGCCGCAATCTCTTGGTGTCGATGAACTTCTTGTTATGGATTGGTATTGAACAGGCGACCAATATGATTCCACATGGTTGAGAACTAGTAAAATAGGTTTCTGTAGGAAGGGACATTCCTGCCTTTACGAATGAACATACATCATTGAAAAGAATAAAACGGCTGTTGCTGAGCGGCACATGTTCTTATTGCCACTCTTAACTTTCCACGGGAATAACTGTATTTTCTGCAATTATATAATGCAAATATGGCACGTTATTCACAAACAAGAAACTCTGCATCTGTTTGTTGTCTCCATATATTTGCATATCCTGAATAAACCAGAATTTGTGCGGGAGGAGTTACTGACGAGCATTTGTGCATACAGATGCATGAGGATCTGTTTGGGAATGTTTGCAAGAAAGTTTTACCATTTTGTTTCCTCTGCTAGAGGCTCATACTCCATGTCTGGGACTATGAATTTTCATGTTGTGGATTGATGCAGAAGAACTAAAAAGGTAGAGGAGATTTTAACCGTGGACATAAAGCCGGGTTGGAAGGAGGGAACCAAAATTACCTTCTTTGAGAAAGGCAACAAGCAACCAAATATCATACCGTCCGATCTCGTCTTCATAATTGACGAAAAGCCTCACAATGTGTTCACCCGCAATGGAAACGACTTGATTGTCACGAAAAATATATCCATGGCCGAGGGCTTAACAGGCCTCACGGTCCATCTCACAACCTTAGATGACCGGAGTTTGACCATCCCAATCAACAATGTGGTCCATCCGAATTATGAGGAGGTGGTTCCCAGGGAGGGGATGCCTCTCCAGAAGGACCTGACAAAGAAGGGTGACTTGAGGATCAAGTTCAACATCAAGTTCCCAACCACGCTAACATCAGATCAGAAGGCTGGAATCAAGAAACTTTTGGGGGCTTGAGAAGATGTTGATGAGTAGAAACAGCTAATGTGAATATTAGGTCAAGTTGCTTGGTATTGTAAGGTCAGTGAAATTAAATGGGATGTTCTTTCTGACAGCAATTTGGGGTTTAGTTTGTTGGCATATTCAGGCTGTGATCCTAAGTGAGAGTTACGGACTGGTTCTTTCAACATGAAAAATGATAGTTTCGGTTGTGTGTAAGAGGCAATGTCTGCAGTTTCAAGCAGACTAGCATCCCATCGGTTGATGCTGCTACATCTATATATATAATAATGTATGATGTGTCTATGCATGACTTGTTTTGTATAACTCAATCATTGATGCCAAGACAATATGGTGATAGTGAGGTTATCGTGCTCCTTTCAATTTTATTAGTCTTCGTGTTTAGCACAAAGAGAGGTATCGGTCTGAATCAGAATTTGAGGAAAGAAGATGGACGCCGGTAAATGATTACATGACACGAACTGAATATGTAGTGTTGTGAGCGCAGCTCAGTTAGTTGGATATGTTTTTTTTATAATAGCAATAGATGTATGTTTCTATAATAGCAATCGAGATGGATTTTGGTTATCAATTGGAAGAATGTCCTCAAGTCACTGGACCATTCTTTTGATCGTGAACCACGTGGCACTCAAGCCTTGAATGGTGGCTTAAGTAAGCCTTGCTCTCATTCTTACACTCAAGAAGGGAATTAATAGGGATGGAAAGTAGTGAAGACGCTCTAAAATGCTTGTATTGCTCAAATGAAGTGGATGATACAAATAAGAGGGAATGTCTCTATTTATAAAAAAAAAAATCTCTAATTACAATCATTGATCTTCTACATGATTTAACAGTAGAGGATATCAATTCTTGTCTAATTGATCTAAAAGTCGAAATCCACTTGATCTAATGGTGGGGGATATTGATCCTTGTCATATGAACCTGATGGTGGAGATTGGTTTTATCAAACAATTGAGGATATCCAGCCTTGTTAAGCAAATCCGATGGTAGAGACTAAGTCCCTTTGCAATCTACACTTTGATGAGCCTTCTCAGATTGATGACATGGCATTCCTTTGAATTAATGACGTGGTGCTCTTTGATACATGACACTCATCCCCCTTGATGTTGTTGGGGGAAAATTTTATTAAAAAAAATTTTTTTCTAAATCTATTGAATCAATTTAGTCTTAAATATCTAGATTATGCTAATTTAATTATAAAAATTTTCACGTTTTTACCTATTAAGTTCATTTGGCCAATCGCTATTGCGGGCCAAGTTACCTCCCAGATTTGGGCAAGGCCATGGTTGCCTTCCCCCATGATTGGTGAGGCCCTGGTGAGGCCCTGGCTGGCCTACCCAAACCATCACGAGGCATGTTGCCTCACTGACTACGAGTGAAGTGACGATGGCTTCACTAACTACGGGCATGAATAAAAACAAGAAAAATGTATGAAGGAAAAAGAAAAGAAAAGGAAAGGAAAATTAGTGAAAAATTCAAAAAATATTAAAATTTTACTTAAAATTGAGCAAACAAATTCAATTGACAAAAAAGTTATTACATTTATGATTAAATTAGCACAAATACAATATTTATAATTAAATTGGTATAAATATAATATGTTTAAGACTTTTTTTATACTTTTCTTTGTCCGCAGGAGGAGGGAATTGCAAGAAAACCAAATTCTCCTTCAGTTTCCTCATTTAACGCAAGAGATGGAATTAGCAGTAAACTAGTGTTTATACTGCCAATTTGGTCAAGTTGCAGATCATGCTTCTGTCGGGCTTAATCTATCATAATGTGAATAGACATATGCGTGGATGGAACACGCTAATTTATACGCAGCCAAAATTCAATCCATACGGTTATTTTTCTTTAAGAATGCAGACGGGTAGTCAGTTTGTCATCGAAAAATTTCCTGTGTAGAACCGATGAAGATTACATATGGTGAATTAGTTGTTGCTAAGTATATCCTCCAACTACATTTTTTTCTCTGCTGCATCGCATTGTATGCATAAAAGAGAAGCGCCAAATTTTTGAAGCGATACATGCAATGAGATACATAGATCACAAATGAACCACGGAGTAAGGTACTAGACAAGCACACACCGTGAGGCATCGGATGTCTATGATATCATTGTCACTGGTTCTACTACTCGACGTGAAAGAAAAAAGCCAATTCCATGGCGCATGGTTGGATACAGCAAAAGGAAAACGGCACAAACGCCTCGCACCTCTAGGAGCCACTCGGCCAGCTCTGACTCCGCTGGGAAGAAGCACTTGATAACATTCTGATAAAAAAACGCGACGACAGCCAAGACTAGCGTCAACATGAATGCGTGCAAAAAGTCGATCACCTTCAACTTATATTTCTCCGCATCAGCACGTGAGAGCTTCACCAATGCAGCAATTGCCCACAGCCCTTTAGCCACGGCAAATTCATACCGGACCTTGACTTTTGTGTCCCCAACGCTGTCAGTTAAGCATAAAAGCGAACATGCAATTGCAGAGACTGCAAGAAGGCTTATGGTGAGGATGTGAGTGAGAGAGCTGGTGCATTGGTCTCTGTCATTGAATACTGGGGAGAGAAGTGAGAAGACGAAGATTGTGCCCTTGGGAAGGAGATAGGAGAGAGTTGCCGTGCCTTTTAGGGTTTTCCTCTAGGTCTTTTAAGTCTGGTTTTTTGGTTGTTTGAGCAGGGGAAGCAAATGATCTTGGCCTTCTAGCATAGTTGGTCTAGGTATAAATTTTCAGTCCGGTGTATGGGAATAGTTGATAATTTGAAGAACTTGCTTACTACTATACCTATATATACATAAAAGAAAAGCACATATATGATGTATGTGATGCACAAAAGCAATAACAATTTGATGAATGCGACATGATGGAATGAGTTCATCATTCTCTTTTAAAAAAAAAAAAAATGGATAACATCGAAGGAAATCCCACGTGGCAATTTTTTATTAATTTTCTTGCCTACGTGGCTCGCCGGAAACCGAATTGGCCAAAAATCAGCCAAAATGACGTCGTTTTGGTTGGGTGGATTTTAAAAATTATTAATTATAAAATATTAAATAATTATAAAATATATTTTATTATAAAATCGATTTTATTAAAAAAAAAAAGGGGGGAGGGGGATCGGCGAGGGCTTTTTATTAATAAAATCGATTTTAATTTTTAAAAATATGACGTGGATATTTTTATAAAAAAAATTGCCACGTGGATTTTTTATTTTGAAAAAAATGCCACGTGGATTTTTTATTTAAAAAAAAAACTCCATCAGCAAATTAAGTAGCCGGAAAATTGACACTTGGCAATTTGGCCGGAATTTTTCGCCGTTGGCACTTAAGTGATCAATTTTGCTCCGATTTTGACACTTAAGTGTACCTTTTGTAATTTTTGGCACTTAAGTGTCCCTTTGTGCCAATTTTTGGCACTCCAGAAGTCCGCACCTCAAGAAAAATTACTTCAACAAAGACTAGCATGTGGAACAGGATAAGACAGAGTGAAGCAAAATTGATAGGCATGATAATGGATTAGATTGGAGGGAACCCGATCAATCTTTCATGTACAATTGGAGGGAAATTGATCAATCTTTCATGTACGATAGATGACATGCTCGACTAATCTATCTGAGGACTTGATGTGTCTTTCTTATTTAACAAAGAAATATAGTAGTAATTAACAAAGAAATGGAGCAGCACAAACAATTAAACATTATTAACCATTGCACTGAACTTTCCTCTGTGCAACATCAGGATGTATTTTTCATGGTGGACGTTGATGCTTTCCTGACTCATAACTACTAATGATTTCATTTGTGTGTTGGTCCCCAAATTGTCCTGTACAAGACCAAGCTGCAGGTCGCCTTTTGTGAAGGAAGCCATTAGCACTAGCACATGCAAATGTCCATACCTACTTCATAATGAAATCCCCGATGGTTGCTCTTCGTGACAATGGCTAGTTTAACATTATGCTTTCCAGACTTCATCACAGAGACACAGAATGATTTAATCTCACTTAGAAATATGAAAGCTGTGGTAATGACCGCAAAAGAATGGTAGCTTACAAAAACAGACAGACAGTTATGTAACTGAGTTCAGGAAGCAATCATAGTCAATTCCATTGTTTATCAGACGTCATTTTTCTTCTCACAATGGTCACCTGTCTTTCTGATGGGCAGAGCATTCAAAATCAGAATCATCATAATTTTTTTTCCCCAATGTTCTCTTGGATGGTGGTCTTGACATTTTTGCTATTGTTTCAGAGCAAAAAGCCACAGACATGGTCTTAGTTCATGGTGATGCCGAAAAGAATAGTGGGTGTTTTAGTGGGGGTACCGTGGTAATGCAGCACTAGTGAGAGGGGCGATGGACCAACTACCAGCCCTACCCCAAGCTGAAGGTCCAAACCTTCACTTTTTCTGGTGTCAATATTCTTTTAGTCCCATGTAGCTTTTATTTTTGGGCCTGAATTAAGAGCAAATTCTTGTAAGAGCTTTTGTTTTTCTTTTGTTTAAAAATCAACATTTACATCCCATCACTACTCTTTCAGCCCTTTCAATGTTTGTCTTCCCGCATGAACATGATCAGTGTAACTTAAGCAGAGCTTAGTTTTATGAGAAAGAATGAAAAGTACATTCAGGAAAAGGTGAACATATTGCAATACCAGGATGATATTATTGGCTCACCACAGATAATAAGACTTTAAATTATCATTTCTGCTATTTTATCAGTAACTGTTGATATGGCATTCATGATCTCATGACTTTCATCATCGATTGACATTGATTTAGTAGCTTTAGTTGGCATTAGGACTTATAATAGACGACTCATGAGAATTGAAGTTTTATTGCAGCAAATTGGCAGCATGAACCCCATCGCCAGATGATATTCTATCTGTCTCTTCACTTTTCAGAACTTGACCTGAAAATTCCAAAGGAGACCTTCCTACCAAAATATGGATAATTCAACCAGCACAGGATGTTTTGAATGGGGAAGTTGTTCCAGACTTGCACGTGCAGTCAGCAAAATTGGCAGGCATGTAATAGCTAATTTTATACAATCTAGCTTACTCTGTATCTTTATATCTTACCAAAAGGATCAACCATAACAAAAAGGGCTATGGAGCAAGTATTACGAGATTGAAGGATGTGGATTCAAGAATCAGACATTATGGGCATTGCCCAACCAGGAAAGAGTTTCAAATCTACATGGATTTTTGTCACTTGCCATTCCACAATCTGCACTCACCGAAGTCCTCCAGACTCTTTTCAACTAGAGCACAGATTGTTCGAATGGACTACTACCAACCAAGAATGGAGTAACCATGTCAAATGCTATACATTTAAACATAGGTTGGTCTTTGTTTTTGAAGCGACAAGGGAATGAAGCCATCGACTCATCTGAATCAACTTAACGAACCCAGCATTTCAACTTGGACGGTTCAGTAATCAGACCAAACCACAAGACAAGTCCTCAAGAAAAACTAAGAGAATAGGCAATCCAAAAATTCATGAGAACAAGATTTGTCAGAAGAAAGTCTAATTTTTTTTTATCCATCTATGAATGATTACACACCATTGCGATATTTCTAGCCGACAACATACAATCGCGTATTGCTAAATGGAAAATGGCAGTAACAAGCAATGTACAAAAGTATCAGAATCTCCGAAAGAACAAAAAGAACTTACAACTCGTCCTCCTTGTCCTTCTTCTTGTCCTTCTTCTTCCTTAGGATGTAAACATCAGCCTCCTCGTACGCATACTCGGGATGCAAATCCTCGTGCCGCACCTTCTCCTTCACGAACACCTCCTCACACAGCTTCCAGAACCGTTTATCGGCCTCCGGCGACCTCAACTGGTACCCCAGCAGCACCAAGCCGTTGCTCTTCACCAGCGCCGCCATCGCCTCCACCAGGTGCCCCACTGACTCTTCGATGTACACCACGTCGGTGGCAACCACGATGTCGAAGGGCGGGTTCAGGGATTTGATATGGTCACTGCTGTTCCGGTGGGAGGACGGCGATCTTCAGCGTCTTGTTGAGGACGGGCTTGTTGCGCTTGAGGTTGTGGCGGAGCGCCGGCATGACGGGGGCGATGTCGGTGAGGCCGAGGAGGTAGAGCCCCATGCCGGCGGCTCCGCAGCCGGTGGCGAGCTCGACGGCGCGCTTGCCGCGGTAGTCGATGAGGTGGGCGTAGGGGTTTTCCGGGTGGCAGGCCGGGCCCAGCGGTCGAGGAACTTGACGAGGACGAGGAAGCAGGGCCGACGTGCATGGAGCCGTTGTCTTGCTGGAGGGAGAGACGCCCGTCGCCCACCGGGAGCTCGATCACCGGCGAGTCCGTGAACTTCATCTCTCTCTCTGCGCGCGCGTATGTTGTCGGGTTGAGACTCGAGACTTTGTGATGGGCTTCCTGGAGGGGATCTCAAATTGGGCCTTCGACTTGGACCTTCGATTCCCATTCGTTCATAGGAATTGCACTCTCAAATGCTGAACTCAAGTTTTCAGCCAATAATGAGGAAAATCACCGAAAAACATTCTACTTATTGCACTAGTGCCAATTTATTCCTGAAAATATAGTTGAATATAGATATTTTTAGCTAATTGATTGTAATTAAATATTTCAATTCTTAAGTGTATTGATGCAACCCCCGTTTATTCGGATCCCTCTATCTTACTCGCTTATTATTATTATTATTTTTTGGACAGATGTGCTTTGAGTATAAGTCAACCGTGAAATAAAGGTTTAAAGATCAAACTTGAAGAAGGTACATGCGGTGGAGTAACTAAAGATAAAACTCAAACATTTACAAGATGTCATGGTAATGTTTATGTATTAGATGAAAATCTAGTTCTATCAATGTCTTATATCAGCATAAAACAAATCTTAAAGCTATCAATCAAAGAATTAGTGCAAGGTTTGCCTAAATTAAAAGATGAAAATTTTGATCTATGCAATGCATACTCATTAGGAAATTATGTTAAAATCTCATATAAATCTATTAAAAATTTATTTATTAACCAAGCTTTGTAGCTTTTACATATGTACTTGTTTGGACCAACTGGAAGCTTAAGCCTCTGTTGTAAAAAATTTTGCTGGGTAATTGTAGATGATTATTCTAA
The DNA here is from genome assembly GCA_014182735.1 of Corymbia maculata. NCBI lineage: Eukaryota > Viridiplantae > Streptophyta > Magnoliopsida > Myrtales > Myrtaceae > Corymbia > Corymbia maculata. The sequence continues at coordinate 15,471,886 of CM024682.1, forward strand.
ATTTTCACGGGTGCTTTTCCTAGCTTGTAAACATGAAGCATTCTACCGACCAAAAATAAAATAAAATAAAATAAAGCATTGTAATCCTTTGTAAAATTTGTGAAAAAGGTTCAAACCAAAAAGGGTTACACTATTTTTACAATTAAAATTGATAATGGGAGATAATGTGAAAATCACAACTTTTCTAACTTTTGTGATGAAAATAGTTTTGAGCACAATCTTTCTTATCCTTATACTCCATAACTAAATGTAGTCGTAGAAAGGAAAAATATATCTTTTCAAGACATGACAGGAATCATACTGATAGAAAGAGGTATTGCATCATATTTTTGGATTGAACTTGTGGAAACTACGTGTTATATCATTAATCAAGTTTTTTGTTATATGAGTTTTCCAAAAATAAAAGGGTAAATATACTATATTTCTTCTAGACCGAAGTAATGGAAACTGCGTTTTATATCATTAATCAAGTCTTTCCAAAACCATTATTAGAGAAAAACCCCTATGAGTTAATCAAAAATGAAATGTCAAATATTTCTTACTTTTTGTGTATTTGGATGCAAACTCCACATTCTTAAAAATGCAAATGATAATATCAAGAAGTTTGATCTAACGACAAATGAAGGTGTAATTTTTTATTATTCTACTACTAATAAAGTATAAAAATATTTAACAAGAACTTACAGGTAGTAGAGAAATCAATAAATGTCAGGTTTGAAGAAAATCAACAACTAACTAAGGATACTAAAGAAGAGGAATTTGTTCAATGGTATTTGCCTAGGGAGGTACAAGGCTGAGATTCAATGCATCTATCAAAGGATTGGGGCATAAATATAGCTTGAGAGCCAAAATTTGGCACGATGGGATACTTAAATATTAAAAGTTACAAAAGGTACACTTAAGTGTCATTTTTCAAAATAAATATATCATTTTAGTATCAAGTTGTCGGAATCCTATTGGAAATCCTACATGACAATTTTTTATTAATTTTCTTGCATACGTGGCTCGCCGGAAATCGAGTTAGTGAAAAATCAACCAAAATGACGTCGTTTTGCGCCAACATGGATTTTAAAAATTATTAATTAAATAATATAAAATAATTAAAAATATATATTATTATAAAATTAATTAATTATAAATAAAAAAAAAGATGAAGGGGGATCCGGTGAGGGCTGTGTAGCCCTCGCCGCCACTGCCATCACCGCCCCACCATCGCCGAGAAGGGCGGACAACGGTGGGTGAGAGTCGGTCGAGGTCGTCGAGCTTTGGCCAGTGGCCGGTGACCCCAATCGGTATGCGATGAGGGTCGCCGGTCGCCCAAATTTGACGAGGGTTGTTGGCCAGTTTGGGTAGTCGATGGCCCTTGGCCAAGTTGAGCGAGGCCCCACAAGCCCTTGTTGTAGGCCGGTCGGGGTCATCGGCCATTGGCTAGGGCCCGGCGATCTTGGCCAACCCTCGCCCACCGTCACCGGCCCTTCCCGGTAATGGTGGGGCGGCTGAGCAAGGGTTGCACGGTCCTCGCCAGATCCCCTTCTTCTCTCTTTTATTTTTTTATTTTTTATTTATAATAAAATCGATTTAAAAAAATTTAATCTGACTTGGTATTTTTTTTTTTGTTAAAATTGCCACATAGATTTTTTATTTTGAAAAAAAAAGCTCCATTAATAAATGAAGTTGCCGGAAAATAGACAAGTGGTAGTTTGGCAGGAATTTTTCGCCGTTGCTACTTAATTGATCCATTTTGCTCCGATTTTGGCACTTAAATGTACATTTTGTAACTTTTGGCATTTAAATGTCCCATTTTGCCAAGTTTTGGTACTTCAGGGGTCCGTACTTTAAATGATTGGAAATTACTCAACGAAATCGATCGACATAGGATAAATTTGAGTATCTTTTCACAAGCCTCCAGCCTTCGCACTTCCAGCTGCCCTTAGCTATATCATATAATACCTGACTTTATTTCGTTATAATTTCACCCCCGTGGAAGCTTAAAAGGTCAATGTCTCGATCCATGTAAATAGTCTATGTAGCAAAGGTACAGGCTTTGAGAGATTCGGCGACTCCAGAGGAAGGTACTCCCGATATGAATTTGGCTAATGGTTAAGGAGACGCCACCGCTATAGCGACTTCAAGCCCTCATACTTAACCACACTGCTCAATGTGTCCAGAGCGTGCCATTCAACTAGGCATACCCGTTCTAATCCGCAACCATGGCCGTCCCATGGCTCTCCTCGAGCTCGTCTCTACGCTCTGTATCCAACCCACCAAAACTCTGCATCCACCGCCTCATGCGCACTCTCGTCCACTCCGGCTTCTTCGAACGGCGGGACCTTAAAGAAGCGGATAACCGAACAGGGCACGCCCTCACCGGCGCATCCCAACTCCTTGTAATTGGGATTACTCTATCTCGTCTCAAGTCATGCTCTTTTAAGGGTTTTGTTTTTTTGCTTTGAAATCGAAATGTACAAGATATTTGTATACTAAGTAGTAGGCCTTGTTACTCAGTCTTGATGGTATTTAAAATGAACTAGTCAAGTAGTCATGTTTGGTATGGAGAGCAAAAATCGATTGATGGTTTCTACACTTATCCCTAAATAATTGATAAGAATCATTGTAATTAGTATCAATCTCTTACTATGAATGCGTGTGACTAAATATAATATATATATAACCATCATGGATGGTAATTTTTTTTTTTTTCGGAATAGAAAAGGCGAAAGTGAACTTTGATTGGATCTTGATCGTAAACATTGCGCATGTCTAACACATTCCACCCCAACTGCGCGACACTTCCCCTGCCGAGACTCGGGAAACTGTATTTTAGGGACTCGATTCAGTCTCCGCAGAGCCACAATGACTAAGTCTTCGACGAAAAATGTCGGCCTTCCCAAAGAATTAACTTCGGCTCGTATCTCAATTCAAAATATAAAAAATACATGATTTTTTCGATACTAAAATGGCATCATTTTCTCTAAACATGAGGGGGAAAAATCATTTGTTTTGGGGGGGTAATCGCAGTATTTAGCGGATGACATTTAATGAGAGGACTTTATCCCCCACAATAATTTTTTGTATTGGTCCTACTCTTCTCAACAAATTCTTGAAGGAATAGACTCAACAATGATCGATTCTACTCTACTTATAATCTAATTCTCATTCTTATACTTTTGTTCTACCTCCTTATAAGGTATTAGAGTCGAAACCTACACCTACCCTGCTTCCTTACAATGTAAAAGTTGAAATCCATACCCAAAACTAAATTGTCCCCATCCCAACTCCTTTAAGAAGGTAAGGATTTGAACCCCTACCTCTCCTTTCCCATATGGAGAGAGTGACCATTAGGGCAAACCTTAATAGTTGACCCCATAATAATTTATTCGATTTTTTTAATTTAGAATAGACTATTATTTTCACGAAAAATTTAAAATCACCGCTTAATCATTTCTCTTAACGAAATTATCCACCCCTACTAGCAATGCCAAAGAAGTCGAATTTCCATTTGAACATTGGCCTTTTCAACCGCTGATAAAATATGTGTAGATCCAACCATAAATGGGGGAGAGCACACGACAGCCTAGTACCCATGTTATTCTGATGGAGCTCGAACAGTTTCAGCCTCTCCCTTCTTCTTTTTTTCAAGTATAGACTTTTCTTGTTTAGCGTTGACTTTCAGTATTTAACATCATACTTTCTTCAGACCTGGACAGTGTCTGAATTAGGTGCAAACCCAGGAGAGAGGTGAACATGGATTGTCCTTCTGAAGAGCACACCGGAGAGCTTCTCAAAGCTCAAGCTCACGTATGGCACTCGGTATTCAAGCTCACGGGCATGTTCTTGAATTGTGCCGCTCAGCTAAATATACAGACGCTATCCACAAACACGGCTAACCCATGACTGTGTCCAAGCTCGTTGAGGCACTTCGGATTCAACGACAAAGTCCGGTTGCATCCGCCATCTCATGCGTCTTCTTGTTTGCTACGGCTTCTTTGAAGAGAGAAGGCTGAACCGAGTGATCGGATTGGCTATGCGCTGAACCGAGCATCCGAGCTCCTAGTAGAGGACAGTCCCATCAGTTCAGCGCCTATGGTACTGGCCATGCTCGATCCTAGCTTCACGAAGCCGTACGATTGCCTGAGCGCTTGGTCCTTGAACGACAACCGTACCGCATTTGAGACGACGTATGGAATGAACGTGTGGGAATACGCTGCTCAAGACCCCAAGTTCAGCCAGTTGTTCAATGATGCCATGGCTAGCGATAGTCGACTGCTGGTGACTGTGGTGATTAAGGAGTGTGCCGGCGTGTTTGAGGGCATAAATTCGCTGGTCGATGTCCGGGGAGGGACGGGGCTGATGGCCAAGGCCATTGCCAATGCATTCTCATTGGAATGCACCGTCTTCGATCTTCCACATGTGGTGGCCGACTTACCAGGAAGTAACAACTTGAAGTATGTTGGAGGAGACATGTTCAAGGGAATTCCAACTGCTGGCGCGACCATGTTGAAGGCAAATAAGGAGCTCGTGGTTTGTTGATATCTTCATTTAAATTATCTTAGTTGAGATTCTTTAATTACATCGTACGGCTACTGCAAATGGTTTTAAACATGTGGGGTACTTCGTTAAGATGTATAGGCATTGCAATTTCAAAGCATTTCCATTTGGTTTACAACGGCCGATGTGAGCTGAGATAGTCTCGGTCCCATGAATCTAACCATAGTTCCTCAGCTCGAGGGTCAAGCCGAGTTAAACTCTTCTTCTTTTTCGAATCCAGTTACTGCTGTCAATACGAATTACTAACGATTTTTCTCATTTCTTTTCTTTTATGAAAATAGTAAGCACGTTATTACAAGGCAGTCACCAGTTCATTAAAATAAAATCCTAACGAGTTTGTAAGTCTCATCAATAAAAATGATTAATTGCAATTGATCTTGCATGATTGAAGCGATGAAGACTGCATTAAGATATTGAAGCAATGCAAGTCAGCAATATCATCGACCGAGGACAAAGCAGCCAAGGTGCTCATCGTGGAAACACATGAAGATGCCAAGGCTACCGCTGCCACTATCAATGGTGATTAGCCAGCGACTGGGCAAGATCTAGCGAGCTCGCTAGAGGCTCAGCCTTGCAGGTCTAAGTGAGGCCAAGCCTTTTCGGTGGCTAGGCAAACCTTGCCTAGATAGTGTTTGATTGTGTTCTTTTATTTTCAGGATTGGCACAAAAATCCGTTTAGTAAAATTTTTGTTCTTAGAAATAAATTTGGAATAGAATCAAGAATAAAAAAATAGTTGATTTTTATTCTAAAAAACAATTCCAATAATCAACTCTAATTTTCTTCTCTTTTCCTCTCTTCTATTTCATTTTCTTCTTCTTCTTCTTTCTCCTAACTCATCACTGACTACCGTTGTTGTTGACACATAAGTTTTGACTAAGTGTTAAAATTTAAATTGCATAAAAAATTAGGGTTCAATTTGACCCTAACAAAAATGATTTTCACATGACCTGGATACTAATGTCGTTTGCGTCTAATAATTTTATTTTCTATCTTTATTTTACCATATTTTTATTCTATTTTCGGGCTATTATCATTTAAAAAAAAGAAAGAAAGAAAGAAGAGAGGCCCATGGAGGGGCTGGGCTTTCGCACCCAGCCCCCTTCTTCTTCCTTTCTTGTCCACGCCGCCCAGGCCCGTCTTCCCCCACTTTTCCTTCTGCGGCCTGGCCCGGCCCTCTTCTCCTCCTTCCTCCTTCCTTCCTCCTTCCTTCTACGCCTCTGCAACTTGGACAGAGAGAGAGAGGAGTAGGCCGGCGACGGATGGGGACTCCTCGCACGCGCCATTAATGCCGTCCAGCGGAGCGGCGCGAAGACCGGCGGGAGACCCGGACGGATGGGACTCGTCTTCAATGCAAAGCAAGTGGCGCGGTAAAGCGGGGCACGCGGGCAGCTAAGGTCACGCTGGTTCGGCCGAGGGAGAGCCCGGCTGTCGCACCGAGGACCGCCGGTCGGAGCACTTCTGTCGACCGGACTCCTCGTCTATAAATAGGGGGGTCGAGCGAAGGAGAAATGGCAGCAAAATAGAGAGGAAAAAGAGGTAGATTTGGAGGAGGGGGAGGTGAAACCAGAGAGTGAGATCTGAGAGAGAGAAACCGGTGGTAGCGAAGCTTTGGCGTTCTGACTTCCCGGGAGAGACATCCAGGGAGACCGGAATGCTGAGCGACCGCCAACCGAGGAAGCGAAAAACAGAGAGATCTGAGGGCGGAGAGATCCGTGAGGGAGAGAGCTGCGAGGGAGGTGAGAGAGAGAGGAAACAAATCTGAGAGAGAAGAGAGAGACGGAGCCGAGAAGGAGAGACCCGTAGGACCGAGCCCCGACGCCACCGCTGACGGCGTCGCTCGCCCTCGTCACACTCGTCGTTGCCCGCAGCCGTCGCCGTCTCTTCTGCTAACCTGGTCGCCGGCCGAGCTCGGCCAAGCCTCACCATGACAAGCCCGTCGTCGGCCCTGCTGTCAGCCACCACCTCGTCATCACGTCCGCCGATCCCCCACCGTCGACGCTGCTCGCCGTGGCCACGCCGCCGTCCCAGCCAATCTCGACGTGCCGCGGAGAAAACGAAAGCAGCAGCAGCCCGGGTTGGGAGCCGGGTCGGGTGAGGCACCAAGCGGGTAGGTTTTGGTTGCTAGGGGCAGAAGTGGACCGGGCCGGGCCTGGATTTATTTATTCTGTGGGCTTGTTTTTTATTTGGGTCTCAACCGAATTTTGCAGGGAGGCCCGGTTGGGCCGAGCCCACTCGGAAGCCAGCTCAACCGGAGGCCTGGGTCATTCGACCCAGCCGGTCCCGACCTGGATATCTGACCGGGGTCCGGTCAGTTTTAATATTATAATAAAAACAAAAAATGTTTTTTTCAGAAAAAAAATAAAAAAATGTTTTTTTTAGAAAAAATCAGAAAATCCGAAAAATATGTTTTATTTTCTAAAAAATCAGAAAAAAAGCCAAAAAATGTTTTTATTTTTCGCAAATGCATGAAAAATCCTTGAAAAATTCAAAAATTCAAAAATATCAAACCTGAGGGTTTAAACAAGATTAGGTATCGGAATGACATTAGTGATTAACTAGTGTAATTATATTTCCGATCCTAGTTTCTCTGGTTAAAAACTCAAATCTTAAGTCGTGAATTGATGGGTCGTGAATTGATGAGCTTGGGAAAGCCCTGGCTAAAGTTCTGATGAGAAGCGTTCAGCCGAGCCATTAGCCTCCCAGGGCACGAAAGGAAGGTCATGACAGCTGTCTCATTACTGCATACCAGTTACTACTGTCGTTGTCAATGGTGATTAGCCAACGACTAGGCAAGGTCTAGCGAGCTCGTTGGAGGTTCACATGGCCACCGAGGTGGCTCGGCCTTGTTGCTCTAAGTGAGGCCAAGCCTCGTTGGTGGCTAGGCAAGCCTCACCCAGGTGTCACGAGGTTGGCCTTGCCATATCTTAGTGAGGCCCAACCTCACGCTTGCTAGTAAGATTGAGCCTCCTTTTTTTTTTTCTAGGGGAGGCTCTCCTTGATCAGATCCGAGGCATGCTTCGACCAGCCACTAGCAAGAGGTGGAGCCTTGCTGATGGCCTGATGAGCTCACTAGACATTGCCCAATTGCTCGTTAGTTGGTGGCGGCAACAGCGACCAGCCACAAAAGGAGGAAGAAAAGGAGAAAAAAAAAGAATAATAAGAAAAATATAAGAAAAATATTAGTAAAAGTATTTAAAAATTAGAAGAAACAAAAAAATTTAGAGTTTCATCAAATATATTTCTATTTTGAGAATAAAAATTTTGTATCGTTACTAAATGTCTTCAAATGCTCAGAAATTGTTTTTAGGAATAGAATAAAAAAAGAATCATTTTTTATCAAAAATTATTTTTAAGAATAGAATAGTTAACGTTAGCACACTTAAACAACTACCACTTCCGCTTCCCTCCAACATCGACACCTCCGAAGTCCACGTGCACATGTTCAGTAGAATGCAAATGGAGGACACTTTGACCTTTTGCCGAGGCCCTCTTCAAGTCAATTATGCTACGCATCTTATCCTGCGGTCATTAAAGCTTGTCATGACTCAGAAATTTTCCGAGGAAAAGTACATAAACCATTTTCAAGTTGGTTGAGAATTAACGACATGATAGCGGTAGAGAAGAAGGCAGGCACCGGAGCTAATTTAATGACCTTGACATAAAACAAATCCAATGTTTCATGGAAATTGAATGTTCAATGATAACGATGGACTGCAAGAGCGTATGTGGATATTTATTAAGTTTATTGAATCACTTGTCTTATTAATTAGAATGCATTGATTTTATATGTTTCAGGTCCGGCATTAGAAAGTACAATCGAGTTCCTATTTTAAAAAAATATAATTAAATTGGTGCAATCAAATCATTTAATTAACTTATACCCCCAAAAAATTCCTTCAATAAACTTTGGCCAATTTAACTAACAAAAAATGTAGACGTGATCTTCGTTCTATTACTTTCTTAAAGCACATGGTGTCAATATAGATTTCATTAATCACTACATAAAAATCTCGAAAATTTAAAAGGAAAAAGGATAACAAGATTTTAAAAAAATAAAAATAGGATAAAAGGAAAAGGGAAAAAGGAAAAGAATTGAAAAAAAAAAAAGAATTTAAGGGGAAAAAAGGCAAAACCTTGTTGCTCGAGTTCGTGGGGCTCGGCCATAACTGCCAAGTCTCAGGCTTCTTCAAGCTTTTGGCCATGGCTACTTGAGTTTCATCAAGCTTGCAACCATTGCTGCCGCTTCAGCTTCTAGGGTTCTTCAAGTTGTTGGCCATGGCCACTGGAGTTTCGTTGAGCTCGTAGTCATGGCTACTCAAGATTCGTCGAGCTCAGCCAAGGCCGCTCAAGCTTCTTTGAGCTCCTAGCCTTGGGTTATAGTTGCTTGAGTTTTGTCAAGCTCAACCATGGACACTCCAGCTTTCAGGATTTTTCAAGCTCGCAGTCATGGCCAGTGGAGCTTCACCAGGGCCGTGAAAGCTTCATCGAGCTCCACCATTGACATAAATTTTTTAACTAAACTAATTATGAAAGACTTGGTGTCAATTTACCATCCACTTGGGTGGCGTTGCTGGTTCGCGCTCTCTTCCTCTCGCAAAAGGTCGAGAGTTCGAATCCCAGCTTCGTCATAGGGTGACTTACCTGGTTGCATGTGTGTGGTGGCTAGCACGTGCGGCCCCCAGGATTTACTCCCCTAGCTGTCGGCGGGGTGCGTGGTTCCCTGGATCATCAAAAAAAAAAAAGACTTGGTGTCAATTCTACGTTGGTTGGATTTTTTTCATTTTTTTTTGGTAAGGCACAAAGGAACCGATAAAGCTCTTTCCGGGCTACAAATGCTATTCCACGTATTTTCTCCAATTTTGAGGAAAAAAATGATAATATTGCCTTTGATTGAGTGCTTCCACTGCTTCGCATGTTTGATTGAAGAAAGGTCGATTAGTAAAAGGAGACTTCCTTGGCGTAACTTTGGGGGTGGTTGCTTATTCACTGTTAAAAGGACTAATTCAGTTTAGGTACAAATAAGAAAAAGAATTAACACGTCGAAAAATTCTAAATCAGTATATCTATTATAAATTTACTCCAAATTATTTTTTTGACATAAAAAACTATGAGTGATTGGTTTCTGGTTTTGGACCCACCTAAGAACCGAAAACTAGATCCGAATGACTGGTTCCCAATTTCTTTGACCGTGGACCAGATCGACTAGTTCTGGAACTAAGGATTGACCAGACCGATTAGTCCAGTTCCAATGAACCAAATCACTTATTATCATTATATTGAAAAAAAAAAATGTCTATGTGTGCTTTCAAAAATATACATTCTCTAATTCAAACACGTGTTATTAAAAAAGGAAAAAAGGAAAAGAAAGAACCCAAAATCAACAAGAGTTCAATTCACACTTCTACCTTAGCTTCAGTCAAGTTAGGGTTAGCGAGAGAAATGAAAAAAGAATTGGGAAAGTAAAGTAATGGTAGAATTTAGAGTTTTTTTTTTGTCTAATAAAATTTAGAAAGTTGTTCATAATTTTTTTTTTAAAAAGATTGGTCTGGTTCCCACCTTGGAACAGAGAACCAGACTGACTAGTCACTGGTTCCAAAAATGGGAACAAGGGACCGGATCCACACTCCCTAGGACCACCCAAAACTGACTAGACTAGTTCGGTCCCGATTCGGGCGGTTCTTATTGCACACTTCTATCAAAAACCTCAAATTGGTATACTTTTGACAACTTTAGCTCAAACTGATATACTTATTATCTATTAGTTTACCTTAAATTTTATTATCGAATTATTAAGTTAAATGACACATGACAATTGGCTTATATAAAAATTTGGAATTTTACGCTCCGTTTGTCACATTTGTATCAGTTTTGGTGTTTTTTTGTGTTATTAGTCCAATTATATGAATGGTATATTTATCATAAATGTACTAGTTTAGAGGTTTTTCCGGTAAAAAAGATTAGATCGAGGTAAATTTATCACAAGTGTACCAATTTAAGATTTTTGTGGTCATTTGGATAAATTTGTCACAGGTATATTAGTTTGAGGTATTTTGTATTAAAAAATTTAGTTTAACGTAAATTAATAATAAATATATAAATTTGAAGTTTTCCACAGTATTAATTCATTATTTTATTGTGATTTTGAATAAATGAAACTTTGTTTAACGAGAATGGAATTGTGTTAGGTTGATGTGATCAGGAATCCTTTGACAAGCGATTGCTCGATCCCAAGAAGGTTAACATCCATGATGCACACCCATCACGCTGATGCCATGACGGGCGGCCCTGCAACTCCGGCGAAAGCGGAATAGAAAGTCCTCCTTCTTTACTTCTCTGTGTCCACTCACTTGCACTCTCTTCTTCCGATCAAATTATTTAGGGATTCGCACCTACAATGTTCTTGACCTTACTGTGAGGCCTGTTGGAAGATCATGGACTCTCGAAGATGACCTCAACTCCACTTCACTGACATCCTCTTCCACGGGTGTTTTCACTTATGAGGGCTACTAATGGTAGTTCATCCAACGAGGATACCTTGTTTGGCTGCGTTCTTTATTTTTATGTAGGTTGTGTATTTTTCTTCCCCAACATGGTGGAAATACTCTCGTGATTTACATTCCAAAATTTAAACGAAAAAGTTTAAGAGTCTATTCAAATCCAATCAACTGACATGGTAGGAATTTTATTTCCCACGGCTACTAAAAACTCTATGTTTACACAGTGGCACGGTAGCAAATTGATGTGGAATAAAAATAGAAAACCTTCAATTTCTCTCTTGCTCATACAACCAGGCTGACCTCCGCTTCCCTCCTCGTCGCCATCGGTGGAGTTGCCAGCGTCGCAGTCCAGGGCCATGGACTAAAGGAGCAATATTTTGGTCGATCTTTCAGTTCTCTTTTGTTTTGTTTTGTTTTGTTTTTTTGGGGGGGGGACCTTTTGGGTTTCTTCGATTATGAAAGGGATTGACGAAAGGAGCATTTTTTTTATTTTTTCTTACGATTTTTTCTAGGTTGATGCTTGGGGTTGGAGGGAAAGTGAAAGGGGGAGTATCAATATTCAATTTTTTTTTTTTTATAATTCTTTCTGGTTATAATCTTCTAAAGATGAGAGGTGATAGGGAGAGGGTTGGTGGGCTATGAAAGGCCTTTTCTGATGGTGTCGACGGTACCCATAAGACTATGGAGCTCGCCCTCGGCACAGCAGAGCAACTGGATCATTCGAGAAGCGTGGACGCTTCCAGGTTTTACAATTTCGGAGGCGAAGCTTTTTAGTATGGCAGTGGCAATGCTAAAGAGCCCTGATTCCGCCATAACCAAAGGAAAAAAGCTGGGGCCGAGGAGTGTTCGAGAGCAGGTTGTAGAGACGATGCTTATGTTGCGACACAATGGTTGGGTGCTTTCTCATGACCAACTTCGGGGGCGAACTTATGCCGGGGAATTGATGCCGCGTCTATGGGAGGCAATGAAATTATGGCGAGTGCAAATGTTAGGTGGTGTCAAATAAAGACGCGTGCGGTCCAGAAAAAGAGATGAAGATGAAGGGACCCAAAGCCCTGTGGGTCCCAAAAAGATGCGACAAAAGCAAAGCAGCCAGACCTTTCTTGTTTTCATTTTCATCTCGACAGTGGAAATAGTCATCTGCAAATGTCGGGTGGCGGGGAAGACCTCCACGGCAGTCCCAAAGTTGTCAAGAGTTCACTACAATCAACATCCACAGCAGTAGCCCATTAATGGCTCCCGTTTCGTTTCTTCGTTTCCATCTTATTTCTCCGTCGTCTTTCGCGGCCAATCTCCATATATACATGACACATGCAGCGAGTGTACATGTACCGAGAGAGAGGTTAGACGACGAGAGAAGGAAGGTACTTTCGATATGAATTTGGGAGATGGAGACGGGGACGCGGACGCGGACGCTGGGGAGCTCCTCCAAGCTCAAGCCCACGTATGGAACCACGTATTTAGCTACATCACCTCCTGGTGTCTCAAGTGCGCCCTTCAGCTAGGCATACCCGACCTCATCCACGACCATGGCCGACCCATGACCCTCCCCGACCTCGTTTCCGCCCTCCACATCCGTCCCGCCAAGGCTCACTGCATCGGTCGCCTCATGCGCGTCCTTGCCCACTCCGGCTTCTTCCAGCTCCGGGATCTCGAGGAAGAGGATCGCCGGAGCGGGTACACGCTCACCACCGTGTCCCGGCTCCTCCTGAAGAACAACCCTGCGGGCCCAGCGCCCTTCGTGCTCGGCACGTTCCATCCTTTCTTCACGGAGCCGTGGCACCATCTGACCACGTGGCTGGAGGACGGAGAAGGCGCCGCGCCGACGATATTCGAGATGGCGCACGGCGGGCCCACGTGGGAGGTCATAAGGCGCGATTCCGAGGTCAACGGCCTGCTTAGCAGGGCGATGGACAACGACTCGAGGCTGGTGGCGAAGGCGGTGGTGGAAACATGCAGGGGAGTGTTCGATGGGCTGAGCTCGGTGGTCGACGTGGGAGGCGAGTCGGGGACGATGGGCAGGGCCATTACGGACGCGTTCCCCCGCTTGGAGTGCACGGTGCTGGATCTGCCGAACGTAGTGGATGGTTTGGTTGGAAGCGAGAGGTTGAAGTTCGTCGGAGGCGACATGTTTGTGGCGATTCCTCCGGCGGATGCAGTCTTACTCAAGGTAAAAGTGGTACCTTACGTCTCCTCTGTTTGGGTCGAAGATCATAGAAACTTGGTTGCAGTTGAATTTACCCATGGTCAGATTTTTATATTTCCCCCTAGGGAGTTAAATGATAAAGGGAGTTCATTGTTGGAGTTTATAAAACAAATAACTTGGGTTTTAAAAAGGGTTTTTTCCTTTTCAAAAGAGTCCCCTTTTCTATTGGCCCTATAGAGCTTCACGGAAATTACCCAAAAAAGTCATAAACCTATTCCGTCGATGCATATTCAGTCATGAACTTTTTACAAGTTGTTAATTTAGTCCTCCAAGCCAATTTTAAATAGGAAATCGCTAACATTAAGGCTAAATATCATATGTGGTAGAGCTGGCACTAACATAGGCATTTTTTATAATTTTAAAAAATTTATAATTTTTTTTGGTTAGTGTGGCTAGTAAGGACTTTGCCAGATCTAGTGAAGGCCTTTGTGCCCTTGCTAGCCATAATGAAATAAATAAAAAATAAAAAATAAAAAATAATATAATAATAAGAAATTTAAAAATTTGTAAAAGTCATTCACGTTGGGGTGGGCCATCCTATATGGTATGGCTAGCTAAAATATCAACGATTTTAGACCAAGATTAGCCAGAAGGCTTATATTGATAAATTGTCGAAAAATGCATGACTAAATTTATCAAATTGAAAGGTTTAAGATTGTATTATCATCCATTCAATAGAGTCATGACTTTTTTTGATAATTGTTTTATGAAATTGTTTTAGTGTGATGCTAATATTCTCTTAGATTGCGTTGGATGTGTGTGTATTATGTCCTTTTTATGTGTATATTTAAAAGACGAATTGACTCTTCCATAATTAAGTAAATGAATATGAGGTGTGCTAAGATTGATCTACCAAATTAATGTGCTAAACGATGAGACGAGGTCTTACTTATATGTTGATTATGGTCGGCATGTTTTGATGACTACATATATTTGTTTAAATAATTTGTTATGCTAATTTATGGGCCAATTAATCTTGATATACTTAACATGACTCTCTTTAATACTTCGTAATATATGCATATTACATTATAATAGCCTGTGCAGAGCCTACTTACAATCTTACACTATCGTTGCTAACGTGCTGTCTCATGGGTTATCATCTAAAAAAATAAAATGATATTTTAGAGATTTTATGAAACAATTACTTTTGAATTTACAGTTACTTAATTAAGAATTTTATAGTTGGCTTTTGTGGCAGACGGTCTTGTATTTGAGGAAAACATGTTTTGGGATAATATGAAGGGTTTCTCACGTTCCCTAATTAAACGGATAAACAATTGATTATTAAAAGTGCATATATATGCAGTGAAGAGAAAATATTTTTTCTCAAAAATGGGAAAGTGCATAAAGCTTTCCCTATTTTTGAGGTTATAATTAAATACTAAAAGCACACGAATTAAATGTGAAGAAAATTGTGGGAAAATATTATATTGATTAAAAAAAAGAGTATGCAAGGATTTTGTCCATTTATTAAAATATAATTTCAATTGTCATAAAAGAAAAAGGTAAGAGATTTATGGATGATTCCTTTATAATCGTTCTAGATATAAATATAGAAGGTTAAGATGAATTCATTACTTATCAATCATCTTAATCATTGTAAATTAAGATTTTGTCCATTTATAATTATGTGTGGTCAGGATATAAGTTATGCATTTTTTTCATGGAATATTTTTGCAGAAATTCAAGTTTGAAGTGGCTATTAAAACTTGTTCCATTCATAGTATAGATGAATATGACTAAATTTGATTAGATTTTTGTGTTTCGAAGTGTTTCTATGAGCAACTCTTGCATGGACAGGACTCTATTTTAGTGCAAATCTTGGTAACCTATGTGAACCGAGTAAAAAAGGACAAGCCTTTGCATATGGACATTACTTCTGTTTTCACATTACCGTTCCAGAAAAGAACTATGAGCTCTAACCAATTTGGAAAAAAAAATCTGTTCAAATGCAGTGGATATTGCACAACTGGAGCGATGAAAAATGCATCGACATACTGAAACGGAGCAAGGAAGCTATATCAGGGGCTGGTGGGGTCGGAAAAGTGATCATAATCGATATTGTAGTAGGGAATCAAGCAGATGACCATCGATCCACTGAGACTCAACTCTTCTGGGACATGCTGATGATGGCAACCGTCGATGCGAAAGAGAGGGGCGAAGAGGAGTGGGAGAAGCTATTCGTCGATGCCGGCTTTAGCGGGTACAAGATAATCTCTCATTTGGGTGTTCGATCCCTTATTGAGGTTTATCCTTAGACTATCTTTCTGCTCATTCGATCAGTGCTCGATCAATCCTTGTTCAGCTATTGCTATCGAACGATGTTCGATACGTACTTTCCTTGTTTAGATCGTATTGGCCATGACAACTTATGAAGGTCCTAGACCTTATGTTGATGTAATAATTTCATTCCACGTACTTTATTATTTGAGTAATCTGATAATACTTATCGTTACCTCCATCTCTCCTTTGATTATGCCTTTATTTTATTCTTAGTTTCATGCCTAATTGAAAATGAATAATTTTTACAGTTGCATATATCAATGGTAGGGATTACATGTAGGGATTGTAATAATGATAAGCGGTCGCCATCTTATGATGATTATGCTTCAATATTAGTTCATTTTAGGAGAATGAATGTGTTGGGCTTGAATAAGCCATAGCTCGACCTCAATATGTTGAGATAACTCGAGGAAGGATTTGACTTGGACGTGGGACAAAATTGTACCAAAACTCATACTCGACCTCATTTAGATTACGAGTTCAAGCCCAAAATGTAATTATGGAAGTCCCAACTCCAAGGTTGCTTTCAAAGCGTTGGGCGGGCGAAATGACTTGCTGCCATTGCTCGTCCGATTGCCATTGTTCTTCACTGCCATCGCTCGTCTTGCAACTGTTGCTCGTCAATTCAGCACCATGGCCATCCTTTGTTCTCAGATTCGATGCCGACGTCGATGTGTTCCACTCGAGTCTATGCTGTCTTAGCAAGGACTCAGTGGGCGCTAGCGCTCCGGCTCCCGATGGCACCATCTACTGGGCAGTGGCGGCGATGGCCACGCTGTTTCGAGGGCTACCGCTAGCAGCGGAGGGGTGAAATGGGAATGGGGAGAATGAGACTAATTTGTGGATCCAGGAACTGATTTTGAATAGGAAGGCGAACAAGTTGTTTTGGGCAATAAGTTTGGATCAGCTTTTACTATTGGGTCTCTTTCTTGGCTCATTTCGGCCCTGTTCAAAAATATCTCAATAAATTTAAGTAAGTCTTTTCAATTGAGCAGAAAAAATTTAGACGTATATGTTGGAGGAAACTCCCAATTAATTTTGAAGTTGACAAAATTTTCCAGCCTATTATTTATCTTGAAGAATATTAAGACAGGTACTTAGTTTGAGAAATGATAATATATCTTTAGATAGTATTCATTTAGATACACATGCAAACCTCATTCTTAATATAGACAAAGAAGACAATCCTCATCCTGACATGCCTAGACCAAAGCTTGTCCAAAACCTAGATAGTTCAGAGCAAAACTGAACCAAATTGTATTTAATCAAGAAGCTGACAAGTCCAAAACGAGACTAAGATTCTATAACGACTAGTGATATTATTTGGATTTTACACTTAGACAAATTTAATTAATTCAATTAAGCTTATTGATAATCAACTATTGTAGACAAGTTCTTTCTAAATCGAATAAACTCTACTTATGGAAATCCAAAATTTGATTGTATGGGCAACTAAATTCAAAGAGGAGATTTGGTCTATATCACTCAACTGCTACTAAATCTACTTGATATAATCTGTTCAACAGATGAGTTGTAGGATCATCCTTTGAAGATCTCCAATGGCTAATATGGAAGTGGAGGAGTATTTAAGAAGACCAAGGTGTCCATGAGTAGAATAGGAGACAAAACCTAAAATCTACAATTCCAAAATCTAAACAATATTCAAACACACATGGCTAGTTAGAAATCATAAAATCGCTTGATGTCCACAAATAACAAAAGAGTAATTGAGTAAATTAGTGAGATTTTTCATTAAGTGTTACACTCAAAGTTGTAATCTCTTATTGATCATATAGTGAAATTCAGCCAATAGGCTCTCAACATAGAATAATGGACGTAGGCTTAATTTAAGCCAAACTATTATAAATCTTGTGTGCAATTTTTTTTATCCTTAAGCTTTTATAGTTCATTTATATTGTGTATTGCACACTTGCTAGGTACTTTTAAAGTATTTCCATTGCACAATAGATTCTTAATCATGTTCTAGAATCTGAACTTTACTACATTAATCCCAATTTATTTTATTCCGCATTGGTTTTTCATATTTTATTTATCCACCTATTCACCTCCCTCTATGTGATTTTTACTAGCTATCTTAGTATATTACTATGCAAAATTGCACTAACATACAAAAATGAAACTTCATCCTTTAAGAGTTTGACACTTGCAATAAAATACTCAGTCTAGAGCTATAGCAACCACTTATTTCTAGCAACTCTATCATTGTTGCCCCATCACAGTGCTAGTGAAAGTAGAGTCAAGGTTATCCTACGTCATGGCATAATCAAACCACCGTTGCACATGAATCTAGGCTTTCTAAGGTCAAGAAACAAGAGAGGGCTTCGAACCAATAAATGATCGAGGGGGTACACCTCTTGGCCAACTATTGTAGGGCACGCGATGCGCCCTTTAACCAAAACTATTGTGGCGGCAGGGGAGACCAATCAAGAGAATAACTCCATTACATAATAGGAAAAAAATTGTTGCTTGTATGCCCCAAAAGAAGTTTGGTCTTGTCATGTTTTTCAATCTTCGATTGCTTCATGTCACTGCCTGTATCTACAATTTATGATGAGAAAATGATTAAAATAATTTCTAAATTTTGGTTCAATGTACACTGTCATTCTTGAAATTTTAATTTATATAATAAAGTCTTTGAATTTTGGCTCATTGTGCAAGTCATCCCTGAACTTCGACCTCATTCAATATGGTCTTCGAACTTTTTGTCAATATTCTATTTAGTCCCTAAACTTTTCGTAAATATTACTCTAATCCCTAAACTTGAATTAATGGAAGGATAATATTAGATATTTTTATATAGGTTAGAAATTAGATTGAGTATTTATCAAAAGTTTAAGAATTATATTGAATAAATTAAGAATTCATGGATTATATTGCACATTGGACCAAAGTTCAAGCACAATTTTTATAATTATCCTATTTGTGATCTACCAAGTTCACTTTTGAGCACTAAGTGCATTATAATGGATGGCTTGAAACTTGTCTATATTTAACCCAAAAACAAAGCCAAGACCCATTTCATGATTTATGGATGGCCTAGGGCAGACTTTTATAGTCACTTTCCCGCCCTTACCCATTTCTTTGAGCTTCATTACTAACTCAATGAGCCAATCCATTCTTTGAAGACCACAAGTTAAAGACAATATAAATGCTTAAAATGGATTGTGGGTCAGGTACGGGTCACCAATTATTTTTTTGGTCAAAAACAAAGTATTTCATTCATTAAAATTCATAAGAAAAACATAGATTATGGGTTTTTGAACATAAGAGATCCCGTAAAGGTGTAGTTGCTGTTAACAACCAATTTTGGCGAAGGGTCTTCATTCTTCACATTCGTCTAAGATAGCACGCAGCTTTCAAGGCAGTCTTCAACTTACTTCGATGGGTGACCAAATTTATATTGTATATAAATAAAGTAATTTAGGTTGAACCATTTTCAATTCGATTTAGACTCGACCGGCCCATTTGATGTGCCCAACTGATTTAAGACGTGAAGCCTTGAAGAGAATTGACATGAATCCAAATGAAGCACAAACCCCGGCAAAACTCACGCGTGTATATGCAAGTGTGGTTATTGGATGTCAACTAGGTAGTTAGGGTGGGGACACCCAGGTTTGGGGTTCAAACCCCAATCGTTATCATTATGGAACGCGCATTTATTATTATCGCTATTACCCATCATCACAATAATAATAATTATTTTTTTTTTGGTAAAGTCATCACAATAATTATCATTATTGTTAAACACCAAAAGTAAACTTTGGCATTGGAGACATATGGCGTGTCTTCCACCCGAACCCAGGCAACTTTCACCCGCCAGGACACATGAAACTAGATTTTAGAGACCGGATTCAGCTTCGCAGCGCCTCGAGGAAAGGGTCTTCCAAAGTAGTAACTTCAACATGTATCTCAACTCAACATGATAAAGATTCGACCGAAAAAAAAAAAACTCAACATGATAAAGTAAGTCCCATTAGCATAATAGCTTTTGGGCAACCATGAGAATAACAATACAATACATTAAGACTCCATTCATTTTACGAAAAATTGATTATTTCAATTTTTTTTTCCAAAAAGGCATTTTCAAGGAAAATGAAATTGTTTTCTAGTGTTCGGCTAAAATATGAAAATGAAGCGGAAAATATTTTCCATGTTTGGCAAGGAAAGTATTTTCTTTTATGCATATTTTTCAATATTTATTTTATTTTATTTTTAGAAATCGATTTTTAAAATTTTTTAATAAACTGATTTTATTTTATTTTTATTTTTCCTTTTTTTTTTCTTTCTTTTCATCTTTTTCTTCAGCCGATTGCCGGCCACAACGACAAGCCCGAATCCAAGCTCAAGCTCGCCGCTCCTTGATCTAGCAAGGCCGCACTAGTCGTGGTGAGCTCACCACTGACTTGAGATCATCAGATTTAGTGAGTAGCCTTACTATCCATTCACGAGCTCGCCACCAAGTCATGGAATCGAGGCCACTAAATCTGGCGAGGTCGCCAACTCGCCACTATCGATTCACAAGCTCACGAGCTAAAAAAAAGAAAGGGGATGGAAAATGTTTTTCACTTTCTAAAAAGGGGAAAACATTTTCCCCACTTATGAAGGATTATTTCTTATTGATGAAAATTATTTTCCTTGACTAATTCATTTTCCATGAAACGAATGCCGGAAAATGCAAAAAATATTTTCCTGAAAGTTATTTTTTGTGAAACAAATGGAGCCTAAAAACTATCGCATTATCATTTCCCTAATAAAATGCATGATCATGCTAAGTTTGAGTAACTTGACATTGAAACAAAATTAAAAAAGAAAAATTGTTAAGAGGCTGATGGTGTTTTCTCGGTACTAAAATGACATTATTTTCTCTAAACTTGAGTGCAAAGGATAAACTCTCTTTTTCTCTCCCTCTAACAAGTACCTAGAATATTTTTCCCAGAATAAGACCTTTCGAATGAAGGTCTGAACTTATCAGTTATAGACGAAATACTAATTGTTACTATTTATATTACACGGGCCGAAAGTAGTGTATATATTTTGTAAGTACGACAAGTTCTGTTGAATTTGTTACTGTGAAATGTCGTATCTCTTCTGTATATTCGAAGGGTCAGATATTGTTGTGCCTCTTTTTGATTGGCATCCCCTAGGATGAATCGTAGTATTGAACCCAAAAGAGAAGTGACTATGGATTGTCGTAACGAAGAGCACACTAGAGAGCTTCTCAGAGAAGCTCACGTACGCACCTCGGCAGTCAACCTCACGGGCATGCTCTTGAAATGTGCCGTTCAGCTAAACATACCAGACGCTATTCACAAACACGGCCAACCCATGACCGTGTCCGAGCTTGTTGCCGCACTTCAGATTCGACCGACAAAGTCCGGTTGTGTCCATTGTCTAATGGGTGTTCTTGTTCACTCCGGCTTCTATGAAGAGAGAAGGCTCGAACCGAGTGATCAAACCAGTTATGCGCTGAGCCGCACATCCGAGCACTAGTTAAGGACAGTCTTCAGTTCAGCGCCTATGGTACTGGCCATGCTCGACCCTAGCTTCACAAAGCCGGGCGATTTCCTGAGCGCTTGGTTCTTGAACGACGACCGCACCACTTTTGAGAAAGTATATGGAATGAAGGTGTGGGAATGCGCTGGTCAAGACCCCAAGTTCAACAAGTTGTTCTATGACACCATGGCTAGCAATAGTCGATTGCTGGTGATTACAAGTGCGCTGGCGTGTTTGAGGGCGTAAACTCGCTGGTCGATGTCAGGGGAGGGACGGGGCCCCAATGCATTTACTTTGGAATGCACCGTCTTCGATCTTCCACATGTGGTGGCCGACTTGCCAGGAAGTAACAACTTGAAGTATGTTGGAGAAGACATGTTCGAGGGAAGTCCACCTGCTGACGCGATCATGTTGAAGGTAAATGAGAAACGCATAATTTGTTGATATCTTCATTGAATTTAGCTTAACGAAGATGCTTTGATTACCTTGTGCGGCTTTTGCAAATGGTTTTAGACATTTGGGTTACTCCGTTAGAATGTATAGCCCTCGTGGTTACAAAGTGATTTCCAGTTGGCTTATGACGGCTGATATGAGCTGAGATAGTCTCTGTCCTATGAATCTGATCATACTTCCCAAGCCCCAGGGTCAAGCTGTGTTAAGCTCTTCTTCTTGGAATTTTGTTGATGCCGTCAATATGAACTGCTGACGGTTCTCTCATTTCTTATCTTCTGTGAAAATAGCAATGGCGTTATTACAAGGTAGTCGCTAGTTTTAATAAAACCTAACGAGATTGTGAGTCTCATCAATAAAAATGAAAAATTGCAGTCAGTCTTGTGTGATTGGAGCAATGAAGACTGCATTAAGATATTGAAGCAATGCAAATCAGCGATATCATCGACCAAGGACAAAGTAGGCAAGGTGATCATCGTGGAGATAGTTATGGAAAACCATGAAGATGCCAAGGATGAGAAGTTTTTGGAATTGGAGCTTGCTCTCGATATGATGATGATGATGGCCCATGTGACGAGATAGAGGACCGAAAAGGAATGGGCAAAGCTGCTTCCCGATGCCGGCTTTGGTGGTCATAAGATGTATCTTGTATTAGGTTTTCCGTCCCTCATTGAGGTTTATCCTTGATGATTGGGTTGTTCTTCTTTTCCTTTTCCTTTGTCATCGTTCTGGATAATAACTTGATTTGGCTGTCGGCTTGCTGTGACTATGTGCTGAGTGTTGCAATAAACATGTTGCTTTCCATTTAATGATTTTTTTTTCATCCTACTTTTACACCCAATTCACTCCTAAACTTTTACCCAATTTTTTTTATAGAGTGTGAGAGTCGAACCACACACCTGAAACTAAACATCCTCACTCTCAGCCCCCTCAGAAGGTGGGGAATCAAATTCCTCACCTCCCCCTTCCCACATGGAAAGGGTAGTCATTGGGGCAACTCTCTGACATCATCTTAGCTTGTGACGATGCTAAAAAGAATAGGGAGGGTTTTAGTGGGGGTACCATGGTGATGCAGCGAGAGTGGCAAGGGACCAACTACCAGCCTAACGCCAAGCTGAACGTCCAAACCTTCACTTTTACTAGAGTCAATATTCTTTTAATTCCTTCTAACTTTTATTTTTGGGCCTGAATCAGGAGCAAATTTTTAGAAGAGCTTTCGTTTTTCTTTTGTTTAAAAACCAACATTTACATCCCGTCACTACTATTTCAGCCCTTTCCATGTTCATCTTCCCCATGAAAGTGATCGGTGCTACTTAAGTAGAGTTTAATTTTATGAAAAAGAATAAAAAAAGTACATTCAGAAAAAGGAGAAAATATCGCAATATCAAGATGATTTTACTAGCTTATCATAGATAATAAGGCATTGAATTACTATTCTCCCATGTCATTAGTAAAATTTGACATGACAATCATGATCTCATGATTTTTATTATCGATTGACATTGATTTATCACAGCAAATTGGCAGCGTGAGCATCATCACCAGATGATATACTATCTGCTTTGTTCAACTTTCAGAACTTGATCTGAAAATTCCAAAGGAGACCTTCCTACCGAAATATGGATAATAACGCATTGAATTACTATTCAAATATGATATACTATCCTCTGTGAAGCCGACTTACTCTATCATATCTTTGTCAAATGGAACCCCCCACGCAAAGAAATAGATTCTGGGAGAAAAGGGGGACAAACCTGGTCTCCTCCGGTTCGCGGCCATCTGAAGTTGAAAGTCGACGCCTCTTGGACAGCCTCGGAGATGAAGGGCTCTGCAGCGGGAATCTGCAGAGGAGGCATTGGAGAGGTCATTAATGGATTTGCTGTTGAAATTTCCGCAGAATCAGCTTCTGCAGCGGAAGCCCTAGCCATGAGGGAAGCGCTCCTCTGGTTGAAGCAGCAGCGTGAAGTCGACGAAGGCCAAGTACAGGGAGTTCAAAGTCTTCTGCCCTTGCACGTGGTCTCTGACAACATATCAGTCGTTGAAGAAATCATGGGCCGGGAAGTTCTCTCTGGGCTTATCGGTCAGTACTTCTAGACTGCCGGGCTTTACTGGCCCAATTACGTAATGTCTTGCTTATGTATGAACCGAGGGAAACAATAGGCCGCGGAATGGCTCGCCAAGGCCCATCGCTCTAGGTCACTCCCACTCAATTGGCTCTCCTCGCCCCCACACCCTCTTTTCATGATTCTATGTTTGGACTGTGCCAACGTATGTAATCGATCAATTTCTTGAATGGCAATGAATTACTTTTGACAAAAAAAAAAAAAAACTAGCACAGGATGATATGAACGGTAAAGTCGTTCCAGACTTGCATGTGCAGTCAGCAAAGTTGGCAGGCATGTACTAGCTAATTGATACAATATAAATTACTCTATATCTTTATATCTCATTAAAAGGATCAACCATAACAAAAAGGACTATGGAGCAAGTATTATGAGATCGAAGGATGTGGCCTCAAGAATCTGACATAATGGGCATTGTGCAATCGGGAAAGAGTTCCAAATCTACATGGATTTATGTCACTTGCCAATCTACACTCTAGACTCAGCGAACTCCCACAGATTCTTTTCGACTAAAGCACAGATTGTTCGGACTGGAAGACTTCAACATTCTACAAGATAGGCAAAAGATGAAAAAACATCAGGGAAAGATGATAAGGTTACTTACAAAATCACATGACGCAAGGTCAACATCTAGAGTCATTGGTTTCCTCCAATCCCATAAGAAAATTATCAAAGAACTCTGCTTCGGATGATTCACTGGCAAATAATACGGACTGAGAATGGAGTAATCAAGTCAAATGCTATACATTCAAACATAGGTTGGTCTTTGTTTTTTGAAACAATACATGCCTTTTTTTATCAAGTGAGCCTCAAAGACGCCAAGGGAATGAAGCCATAGACTCGTCTGAATCAACTCAACACACCCAACATTTCGACTTCTATAATCCGGCAACCAAACAAAACCAGCACATATGTCCCCAAGAACTAAGAGAATAGGCACTCCAAAAATTCATGAGAACAAAATTTGTCAGCAGAAAGGCGTTATTTTTATTATCAATCCATAAATGATTACACTTCATTGCAATATTTCTAGCCGACGACATACAATCGCGTATTACTAATGGAAAATGGTAGCAACAGGCGAAGTACAATAGTATCAGAATCTCCGAAAGAATAAAGAGAACTTACAACTCATCCTCCTTGTCCTTCCTCTTCTTCCTAAGGATGAAAACATCAGCCTCCTCGTACGCATAGTCGGGATGCAAATCCTCGTGCCGCACCTTCTCCTTCACGAACACCACCTCACACGGCTCCCAGAACCGCTTATCGGCCTCTGGCAACCTCAACTGGTACCCAGCAGCACCAAGCCGTCGCTCTTCACCAGCGCCGCCATCGCCTCCACCAGGTGCCCACCGACTCTTCGATGTCCACCACGTCGGTGGCGATCACGATGTCGAAGGGCGGGTTCAGGGATTTGATCCGGTCCCTGTTGTTCCGGTAGAGGACGGCGGTTTTCAGGGTCTTGTTGAGGACGGGCTTGCTCCGCTTGAGGTTGTGGCGGAGCGCCGGCATGACGGGGGCTATGTCGGTGAGGCCGAGGAGGTAGAGCCCCATGCCGGCGGCTCCGCAGCCAGTGCCGAGCTCGACGGCGCGCTTGCCGCGGAAGTCGAGGAGGTGGGCGTAGGGGTTTTCCGGGTCGCGGGCAGGGTCGGGTCGGGCCCAGCGGTCGAGGAACTTGACGAGGACGAGGGAGCAGGGCCGACGTGCATGGAGCCGTTGTCTTGCTGGAGGGAGAGACGGCCGTCGCCCACCGGGAGCTCGATCACCGGCGAGTCCGTGAACTTCATCTCTCTCACTCTCTCGATACGCGCGCGTTTGTTGTCGGGTTGAGACTCGAGACTTTGTTATGGGCTTCCTGGAGGGGATCTCAAATTGGGCTTTCGACTTGGACCTTCGATTCCCCTTCGTTCAAAGGAATTCCATTCCCAAATGCTAAACTCAAGTTTTCGGCCAATAATGAGGGAAATCACCAAAAGAATTCTAAACCTACTGCACCAATATAATCCTTAATTTTTTGAAAATTTACCAATATAATTTATCCTACTATTTTTTGTCGGAAATCATTAATATGGACGCCAATTATCTTATATAGCAAAGCAATGCAAATGTGGATAATTTTTACAATTTTTATTATATTCTCTTTTTTTCTTTTCTTTTCTTTATTTTTTTTTGTTCTTTCTCTGTCAGCCGCTGAACCTTAGCAATCAGCCAAAGGCAATTACTAGCAAGGCTCACCCTTGCCAAATCCAATGGGTTCAAGCCTCACTAAAGGCCAATGAGAGTCAATCTTGCCAACTTTAGGCAAGAGGCAACCTCGCCAACTTCAGGCAAGGCTTGCCTTCACCAAAGGTTGGCAAGGGCTAGCCTTGCCCGAAGTCAGCAAGGTTACCTCTTGCTTGAAGTTGGCAAGATTGAGAGCTAGCCTTGCGGACTTGATGCGAGGCTCGACCTTATTGGGATCTAGTAAATGGCAACCTCCCTAGCTTCAAGCAAGGCTTGCCCTCACTAAATCCGACAAGGTTGACCCTTGCCCAAAGCTAGCAAGGCTGACCCTTGTGAGTCTTGAGCTAGGCCAGTGAGGTCACCTCTCACCAAACTTGATGAGGATAACCCATCAATTGTCATTAAGGCTTGATGATCAACGAAGGAAGAAGGAAAAAAGAAAAGAAAAGAAAAACATTATAAAAATATAATACAAAAAATAATGCAATTTATTCATGTAAGTGCTGGCCATGCCACATAGAACTACTAGTATCCACATCAACAATTTTTGATTGAATGTACTACACTAGCAAATTGTTAAAAGGTTTAGGATCTAATTGGTCAAATTAAAAGACTTAAACTATATTAGCACAAATACAATAGGTTTTGAATTCTTTTAATAATTTTCTCGCCAAGAGAAGATTTGTTTGCTTTCCTCCTCTTGAATGTCCATTATTGAAGTGCAACTTGGTTTGTGTCAAATCTTGCTTTAAGTAACATTAGTATCATGTGTACACATTTGTTTCCCAGAGAATTGGCCATACACAATATATCTATATTGAAATTTACATGAAGATGTCATTTTGGCAGGAAAAGTATCAAAAAAATTATAAATTGTATTTGTGCCTAAAACCTAGTCTATTCTGGTCTTCTTCGCCATTCCAAAAGCCTACCAAGAGCCACATATTCTTCAAATACTTTCACTTCGGTGATCACTCCCCTCTATCAGATCGGTTATAAGTCAACTCCATCCATTAAACACAAATCTACTGGAGGAGGTCTTGTTTTAATACTATCTTTTACAGCCAACCAAGTTTTTGTGAGCATGCCTCCTAAAAGAGTACGCTTAACCACATATAATGGAGGTCATTTGGGGTGAGAGTTGACTAATAAATTACTCGTCAGAACTTCTCCCAACTGATGTGTGACTTGCAATGACTCAAAAAGAATTGACATGAATACAAATGAAGTTCGCCACCTAGCAAAACTCCCTCATAAATGCATAAGCAAGTATGGTCATGGGATGGACCTCAACCATTAATTAGAACTTCCAAGCTGTAAGGATCTTGATATCTTAAGTAACAAAAACCCAAGAACCAGACGCTCGTTAACTGGGATTACTCATTTTCGTCTCAAGATTTTCTCATTAATTTTTTTCATTGGAAATCAAAATATAAAAAGATTTTTGTATGTCAACTAGTAGGCCTTGTTTTTTGTAGGACTTCAATCAGTGTTAAAGGTATTGAAACGTGCTAATTGTATTCGCAAAATTGATGATACAAATTAATTAGTGCGAGTCTTTTTTATATGTTTGAGTGTTGTATTAGATTAGATTGGGTTGACTGAGTACAGTAAAACCAAGTGGACGATTGTTTTGTCTTTTCGGTAGACTTGTATGCATCATTGCCAACCCATCACCTAACGTGACGATCATATAGTTTAATAAATATTAAATCGATTGAATGTAGTTTGAATGTAGGTATTTAGCAAATCGATTGTAATTAAATATTTCAATTATTAAGTGTATTGATGCAACCCCCATTTTTTCGGATCCCTCTATCTTACTCGCTTATTAATATATATTTTTTTGGAAACATGTGTTTTGAGAATAAGTCAACCATGAAATAAAGGTTCAAAGATCATACTTGAAGGAGGTACATGCTTTGGAGTAAGTAAAGATAAAACTGAAACATTCACAGGAAGATGTCACGGTAATGTTTATGTATTAGATGTAGAGTCTGGTTCTATCAAAGTGTCTTATCACTATCAAGTGTCTTATATCGGCATGAAATAAATCTTAAAGCTATCAATCAAAGAATTAGTGCAAGGTTTGCCTAAATTAAAAGATGAAAAATTTGATCTATGCAACGCATGCTCATTAGGAAACTATGTTAAAATCTCAGTTAAATCTATTAAAACTTTATTTATTAACCAAGTTTTGCAGCCTTTACATAAGTACTTGTTCGGAATAACTGGAAGCTTAGCCTCTGTTGAGAGAAATTTTGCTAGGTAATTGGAGATGATTATTCTAAATTTTCATGGGTTCATTTTTACCGACAAAAAAAGATGAAGCATTTGAATCCTTTGTAAAATATGTGAAAAAGGTTCAAACCAAAAAGTGTTACACTATATTTACTATTAAAATTGATCATGAGAGATAATGTGAAAATCAAAACTTGTTTAACTTTTGTGAGGAAAATAGTTTTGAGCACAATCTTTCTTCTCCTTATACTCCACAACTAAATGTAGTCGTAGAAAGAAAAATAGATCTTTTCAAGACATGATAGGAATCATACTAATAGAAAGAGGTATTGCATCATATTTTTGGACTTAACTTGTGGAAACTACGTGTTATATCATTAATCAAGTTTTTTGTTATATGAGTTTTCCAAAAATAAAAAGGGAAATATGCTATATTTCTTCTAAACCAAAGTAATGGAAACTACGTGTTACATCATTAGTCAAGTCTTTCTAAAACTTTATTAAAGAAAAGCCCCTATGAGTTAATAAAAAATAAAATGTCAAATATTTCTTAATTACATGTATTTTGATGCAAACTCCATGTTCTTAAATATGCAAATGATAATATCAAGAAGCTTGATCTAACGACAGATGAAGGGATAATTTTTTATTATTTTACTACTAATAAAGCATACAAAGTATTTCACAAGAACTTACAGGTAATAGAGGAATCGATCGACATCAGGTTAGCAACCAACGAAGGATACTAAAGAAGAGGAACTTGTTCAATGGGTAGAAGCACTACCTCCATCAGCCATGATATGCCTAGGGAGGAACAAGGCTGAAATTCAATGCGTCTATCAAAGGATTGGAAATACAAGTGAATGCATCGTAAATATCAAGTCCTTGGTAATATAGACAAAGAAACCCGTTCATCATTCAACCAACAAAGGCCATAATTCTAACCCTTTGTTGGAGACAATCGTGAGAATTAGATTAGACTTTCAATCTTTACTATTTTGTTTTTTGCATATTAGTTTTATTGCATGTGATTAAGGAGAAACATTTCAAAGATTATCTCAATCAAGTATGTCATCTAAGATTGGATCTTCTAGAGAAAGATCAAACCTTTACTATTTTGTTTTTTGCATATTAGTTTTATTGCATGTAGATTAAGGAGAAACATTTCAAAGATTACATCTCTAATCAAGTATGTCATCTAGGTTATATTAGATAATTTTGCATCTTAGCTTAGGTGATTTGGAAATGGCATTGACTTTTTGGCAATGGTTTATACTTTAATACTTTCTTATTAGCTAATCATCACCATACGATTAATTTTGTCATTGGCATGTGTTTTTTGGTGTTTTATTCATTTTTTATGAAGTAATTAAAAGAAATGAATTTAAAAAGATGTTGTAGAAGCATGTCAGATGACTTTGCATGTTAGAACATGAAGGTTTTGATTAAGTTTTATTTAGTTAATTAATTAATTTCAACATTTAGAGTAGTTTAAGGTTAATTTCGATTTTGATAGAAAATTGAAAAGACACAAAAATTAGGTTAGTGTTGCATTTAGGTAACATCTACGCAATTATCACGTTATAGGGTTAATTAATTCATCATTATTTAATATTGTCACATAGTCTAATAATGCAAGTCTAGTTTAAATTAGTGCATATATATATTATATCTCATGAGGTCCTATCCTAAGGCTCGATGACAAGGCTTGTTTATTTTGCTCAATACGACTTGGGTTATTTATTTTTCTGCACCCTTATCTACTTTCTTTGATATTGCCCGATTGTTGCTTGATTTATATTTTTTATTTCTTGTAATCTTTTACATGTTTAGAGGGTTTAAGGAAAAGAAAATTTGTGAAGATCACATGCAAATTGTTTAGATAAAAGAGATAAAGTACTGAAAGGGTGTTTTCATCTAGCATAATCAAGTCCCGGACTTGCAAATCTCTGCATGAGAGTAAGGCAAGCTCCTGCATTTTACTCAGACTCTTAACTGGCCATAATAGATCAGTGGAGTCTCCAAGACAAATCCAATTAATTAATGAAAGAGAAAAGTAAGTTGTGATCAATTAGAACTTGGGAGGGCTTGTTCTAGGTGTAGGTGCTACCTCATGAGAGGAATCATTCACGCCTGCTTACTAACCCGTTTGCTCCTTAGGGATCTCACCTCAAGAGGGTTAAGACAAGAGAGTATGTCGTCATTGAACGGCAACTTAACATGAAGTCAGCATTTTTGTTTATCTTTCTATGAAAGAACTGACCTGAAAAAAAAAAAAAAAATCCTATAGTTTTGAGGAAGAAAGTTGAGGAATACGATTCAACATTCTGTAATAATTTAAGGACCTTTGATCGATTATTCCTCGGACAAACCTTCATACCCACATTATTATATGGTGGAATGCGAGGCAAACATGGGCATCTAGACTTAGACGACAGGAATCCTATGAGCCCGAGTCCAGGGCGTTGAAAAGTCGACAAGACAACGCTCATTGTGCCTCTATAAATGCCCCATAAGAAACTTCGCAAAAGCGGAATAAAAAAAGGAAAAACTTGGCGAGAAAAGGACAGAGCAACTACTCTATAAATTTACTCAACGAAATCGACCGAGGTAGGATAAATGTGAGTATCTTTTCACGTGCCTCCAGCCCTCGTACTCCCAGCTGCCCTTAGCGATATCATAAAAATAACTGATTTTATTTCGTTATAACTTCACCCGCGTGGATCTCGATTCCTTTTTCTTGATTTGCTTCCATGTATATTGTCCATGTGGCAAAAGATACAGGCTGTGAGATATTCGACGACTCCAGAGGAAGGTACTTCCGATATGAATTTGGCTAATGGAGACGGAGACGCCGCCGCTATAGCGACTTCAAGCCCCCATACTTAACCACATCAGCTCAATGTGTCCAAAGCGTGCCATTCAATTAGGCATACCCGATCTAATCCGTGACCATGCCGGACCCATGGCTCTCCTCGAGCTTGTCTCCGCGCTCCATATCAGACCCACCAAGGCTCACTGCATCCATCGCCTCATACGCACCCTCGTCCACTCAGGCTTCTTCGAACGACGGGACCTCAAAGAAGCGGATAACCGAACAGGGCACACGCTTACCGGCGCATCCCAACACCTCGTAATTGGGATTAATCTTTCTCATCTCAAGTCGTGCTCTTTTAAGGGTTTTGTTTTTTTCGCTTTGCAATTGAAATATACAAGATATTTGTATATTAAGTAGTAGGCCTTGTCGCTCAGTGTTAATGGTTTTTAAGATGAGCTAGTCAAGTAGTCATGGTTGGTATGGAGAGCAAAAATCGATTGATGGTTTCTAGACTTATCCCTAAATAATTTGTAAGTCTCATTGTAATTAATATGAATCTCTTACATATGAATACGTTTTTTTTATTATAATGTGTTGGTGTCCACACACACTTGTTAGTATTCTTTTTTCGTGTTAAGCGGGAATACCGGAGATGACATTAAGAAGTTTCACCCCTTGAGATTCTTTTTCCTATTTTTTTTAAAAATCCTTTAAAGATTTGCTCCAATGCAGCCACTTTATTATGATTATGAACAGATGGAACTTTGTTTAGCAAATTGTGCTAGATTGATGTGACGGGCAACCCTTTAACAAGCGATTGCTCGACCCTAAGAAGCTTGACTTCCATGATGCACACCCATCAAGTCGACGTTGTGACGGCAGCCCTTCAACCTCAGCAAAAGCGGAACATAAAGTCCTCCTCCTCCCCCTCTAATTCTCCGTGTCCAGTCGCTTGCACTCTCTTTCCGATAAAATTGTTTAGTGATTCGCAACTAGTACGTTATCAGCTAATATGGTAGGCATTTTGTAGAACTTTTTTTTTTCTATCACAGCTACTGAAAACTCGATATATTTACAAAGTGTCATAATAGAAAATTGATGTATAATTGAGGGTACTTTGGATAGGCAATCAGTTATAAGATTTGCTTGAAGGGTAGCTTGCTAAGCAATGGATATTTCACCCATCTCTTATCACCCCAAGCACGAAAAGCTACTATACCTTTCATATACAGTGGTAATCAGAACCGCAGTCTTGACATGGAGTCTACTTTTTCTACTAAATGTTCCCCTAATTCCTAATTAATCTTTTTTTTTCCCAACTAAGAGGGAATACGGAGGGTAATATTGTGAAGTTTCCCACTCTAAGGCAAATCTCTGGCTTGTTTCTTCCTCTTTGAGCCTTTTAAGGATATGCTCAGGTCCATATCAGTTGATATTGTAGGCAATTTTTTTTTCTCATAACCACTAAAAACTCAATACATTTATAGAATGTCACGGTAGCAAGTTGATGTGGAATAAAAATAGAAAAGCTTCCATTTCTCTCTTACTCATCTATCCACAACCAGGCCGACCTCCGCTCGCCTCATCATCGCCATCAGTAGTCTAGGCCGAGCATTGGTACGTCCAATCACCACCTCCTCCATCATCTTTACGACCCAATTGTGAACGGCTTGGTCATAGATAAGGATGAGCATGGTTCCAGGGTAGAACCTGGAATTTGCGAACCGCACTGGTAGAAATCTATAGATTCGATATTCTAAAGTATGAAAGATAGGTTCTATATTCCAAAATTTGAAAAACCTATATCCAAGAGTAAGTTATAGGTTCTCAGTTAATGGAACCTAAAATCTGAAACTTGGAACTTGTAACTCAAAACCTGGAACTTAATACAAGTTTTTATATTTTTTTCAATATATGTATTTACGCGATTTTAATATATTTCATGATGTTTGATGATAAATATATAATCCGAACCACTTGTTTAAATTTCTACTTTATAATTGAGAATTTTATTTTTGTAAATTATGAAACTAGTGGAACTCCAATTACTTTTTTGATGTAATTATGTTGGGTAATTACTTCCTTTAAGATAATGACTCTATATAATACAAAAGCAATCAATGTATTAAAATCATAAAATTTCCTTAATACTATTCGATATATGCATATAGATACTCGTTCTCAAGCAATCAATAATAAACTCCTTATTCATTTTTATTTTTGCATTTATTTTCATTTTGTTTAAATAATGATGAAAAATGAATATGTTGGAACCTGGAATCAACCCTGAAACCTATAGTAGGGTAGGTTCCACGTTTCAATGAGTAGATTTTAGGATCCAAAAAATGAGGAACTTATACATGAGGATAGGTTACATGAGGATAAGTTTCAGGTTTCAGGCAGTACTTGTAAAAAATCTAAAACTGCTCACCCCTAGCCATAGACTAATAGAGCAACTTTTTGGTCAATCTTCTAGTGTTTCTTTTCTTTAGTCGATGCCTCCTCCTTTTGCGTTTCAGTTCTCTTTTGTTTTTGTTTACTTTTTTCCAATCTTTAGGGTTTCTTTGATTATGAAAGGGATTGACAAATGGAGCAATTTTTTCTTTTTAACGATTTTTTCTAGGTTGATGCGTGGGTTGGAGGGAAAGCGAAAGGGGGAGTATCAATGTTCAAATTTTTTTATGATTCTTTCTGGTTATAATCTTCTAAAGATGAGAGGTGATTCAGAGAGGGTTGGTGGGTTCTGAAAGGCGAAAGGGAGAGGCAAGAGGGAGGTGGGTTCTGTAATGACCTACAAAAAATATGAACTGTAAACTGAGAGCTGGACCCCCACCGAGAACCAAACCAAATTGATAGGTTTGGTCCGTTATGGGTGATTCTCGATTTGGTGAGTCCATCTTGCTCACCTCTAAAGTCTACCCATCAATTTTATATGATTCTTCCTCATATAGTCTTCTTCTTCGTCGGGTTGATTAGCCCTTCATTTTTGGCAAACAAAAGAACAAAAAAAAAAAAAAAAACAGAACTTGTGGATGAGCTCCGGTCGCTAGATCTGTGCCCCGTGGCCATGGAGGAGCAACGACGGAAGCACAACTCCAGATCTATTTTTGGACGAGCACGACTCCAGATCCAAAACTGGCCAAGCAATCGCGGAGTGGCTCAGGCCGACCGCCAGCGACCCAGTAAGGGATGGATCAGCTTTGACACTAAAGAATGCGGTGCCGGTGACTCCACCGATAGGGACGGTGGGCGACTTCAGAGAAGCGTAGAAACTTCCAGTCTTCCACGGCTGAGCACACAATTTTCTTACTTTTTACTATAATTCCATATCAACAGACAACCTTCAAGATTTGAGTGGTTTAAACTAAAAAAACTCCTATCGCGTCAGCTGACGATGTAGCAAGTTGCAGGACGTTGAATATCTTTTCAATTAGACACGCCCTATCCCAGTTGATTGATCATATCATATCTTCTGTAATCTACCTTTTAACGTTCTTCGATTGAACCCAAAAAAAAAGAAAAAAAGAGTTGTTCCCCCAAATTTTTCCTTGCTTCCGTTTCGTCTGTTCGTTTCCATTTTCGTGGGTCCCACTTTCCTTCGGTGCCTTCTTATTTCTCCGTTGTCTTTCCTGACCAATTTCCATATATAAATGACACATGCCAGTAGGCATACATGTACCGAGAGAGAGGTTAGACGACAAGAGAAGGAAGGTGCTTTCGATATGAATTTGGGTAACGGAGACGGAGACGCGACCGCTCGCGAGTTCCTCCAAGCTCAAGCCCACGTATGGAACCACGTATTTAGCTACATCACCTCTTCGTGCCTCAAGTGTGCCCTTCAACTAGGCATACCTGACCTCGTCCACGACCAGGGCCGACCCATGACCCTCCCCGGCCTTGTCTCTGCCCTCCACATCCGTCCCACCAAGGCTCACTGCATCGGTCGCCTCATGCGCGTCCTTGTCCACTCCGGCTTCTTCGAGCTACAGGATCTCGAGGAAGAGGATTGCCGGAGCGGGTACACGCTCACCGCCACGTCCCGGCTCCTCCTGAAGCACAACCCCTGGAGCCCAGCGCCCTTCGTGCTCAGCACGTTACATCCTTTCTTCACGGGGCCGTGGCACCATCTTACCACGTGGCTGGAGGACCGAGAAGGCGCCGCCCCGACGATGTTCGAGATGGCGCACGGCGGCCCTGCGTGGGAGGTCATGAGGCGCGATCCTGAGGTCGATGGCCTGTTCAGTGGGGGGATGGATAATGACTCGAGGTTGATGGCGAAGGCGGTGGTGGAAACGTGCGGGGGAGTGTTCGACGGGCTGAGCTCAGTGGTCGAAGTGGGAGGTGGGTCGGGGACGATGGGCAGGGCCATAACGGACGCGTTCCCCAGCTTGGAGTGCACGGTGCTGGATCTGCCGAACGTAGTGGATGGTTTGGTCGGAAGCGAGAGGTTGAAGTTCGTCGGAGGCGACATGTTTGTGGAGATTCCTCCGGCGGATGCAATCTTACTCAAGGTAAAAGTGGTACCTTACGTCTCCTCCGTTTGGGTCGTGGATCACAGAAACTTGGTTGCAGTTGAGTTTACCGCATGGTCAGGGTTTTTCATTTTCCCCCTAGGGAGTCAAATGATAAAGGGAGTTCATTATTGCAGTTAAAATCTATTTACCGATTAATTCGATTCTAATAATACAAATAACTCAGATTTTAAAAAAAGGTTTTTTCCTTTTCAAAAGAGTCTCCTTTTCTATTGGTCCTGTAGAGTTTCAAGGAAATTACCCCAAAAAGTCATAAGCATATACGGATGCATATTCAGTCATAAATTTTAAATTTGGTTAAATTGATCCTAAATATTTTGATAAGTTGTCAATTTAGTCATCCAAGCCAATTTTTAAAAAGGAAATTGCTGGCATTAAAATTGAATATCGACAAAACTGGCACTAACATGGAAAAATTTGTAATTTTAAAATTTTTATATATATATTTTTTGGTCACTATGGCTGGTGAGGGCTTTGTCAAATCTTGTGAGGGCCTTTGTGCCCTTGCTAACCATAATGAAAAAGAAATAAAAAAAAATTATAAAATAATAATAAATTAAAATAATTGTAAAAGTCGTCCATGTCGGCTCGGGCCGTTTTACATGGCATGGCTAGCTAAAATATCAATGGTTTCAAGACAAAATTAGCAATAAGGCTTAAATTGACGAATTGCCAAAAGATTTATGACTAAATTTGCCAAATTAAAATATTTAAGACTGCATTATCATCCATACAATAGGATTATGACATTTTTTGGTAATTTATAAAAATTTTCTAGTGTAATACTAGTATTCTCTTAGATTATGTTGGATGTGTGTGTACTATGTCCTTTTTATGTGTATTTTTGGAACACGTACTGACTCTTCTATAATTAAGTAAATGGATGTAAGGTATGTTAAGATTGATCTACCAAACTAATGTACTAAACGATGAGACAAAGTCGTACTTATATGTTGACTATGGTCCGCATGTCTTGATGACTACATATATTTGTTTGAATCATTTGGTATGCTAATTTATGGACCAACTAATCTTGATATACTTAACAATACTCTCTTTTCAATACTTCGTAATATATGCATATTACATTATAATAGCTTGTGCAGAGCC
Organism: Corymbia maculata; assembly: GCA_014182735.1. Taxonomy (NCBI): domain Eukaryota; kingdom Viridiplantae; phylum Streptophyta; class Magnoliopsida; order Myrtales; family Myrtaceae; genus Corymbia; species Corymbia maculata. The sequence continues at coordinate 15,508,435 of CM024682.1, forward strand.
TACTTACAATCTTACACCGTCGTTGCTAACCTGCCGTCTCGTGGGTCTTCATCTAAAAAAACAAAATGATATTCTAGAGATTTCATGATACAATTACTTTTTAATTTACAGTTACTTAATTAAGAGTTTTTTGGTAGGCTTTTCTGGCAGATGGTCTTGTGTTTGAGGAAAATTTGTTTTGGGATAACATGAAAGGTTTCTCACGTTCCCTAATTAAACGGATAAACTATTGATTATTAAATGTGCATACATAAATACATATATATGTATATGTATATGCAATGAAGAGAAAAAAAATTCTCAAAAATGGAAAAGTGCATAAAGCGATTCCCTATTTTTGAGCTTATAATTAATTATTGAAAGCAGACAAATTAAATGTGATGAAAATTGTGGAAAAAGATTATATTGATAAAAAAAAAATAGAGTATGTAAGGATTCTGGTCCATTTATTAAAATATCGTTTCAATTGTCATAAAGGAAAAGGTAAGAGATTCATGGATGATTCCTTTATAATCGTTCTAGATATAAATATAGAAAGTAAAGATGAATTCATTACTTATCAATCATCTTATTAATTTCCATTTATAATTACATGTGGTCAGAATATACGTTATGCGTTTTTTCATGGAGTATTTTTGCAGAAATTCAAGTTTGAAGTGGCCATTAAAACTTGTTCCATTAATGGTATAGATGAATACGACTAAGTTTGATTAGATTTTTGAGTTTCGAAGTGTTTCTACGAGCAACTCTTGCATGGACAGGACTCTATTTTAGTGCAAACCTTGGTAACCTACGTGAATCGAGTAAAAAAGGACAAACCTTTACATATGGACATTACTTTTGTTTTCACATTACTGTTCCAGAAAAGAACTATGAGCTCCAATCAATTGTTTTTTTTTAAAAAAAAAACCTGTTCAAATGCAGTGGGTATTGCACAACTGGAGCGACGAAAAATGCATTGACTTACTAAAACGGAGCAAGGAAGCGGTGTACGGGGCGGGTGGGGTCGGAAAAGTGATCATAATCGATATTGTAGTAGGGAATCATGCAGATGACCATCGATCCACTGAGACGCAACTCTTCTGGGACATGCTGATGATGGCAACCGTCGATGCGAAAGAGAGGGGCGAAGAGGAGTGGGAGAAGCTATTCGTTGATGCCGGTTTTAGCGGGTACAAGATAATCTCTCGCCTGGGCATTCGATCCCTTATTGAGGTTTATCCTTAGACTATCTTTCTGTTCATTCGATATGTGCTTGATCAATCCTTGTTCAGCTATTGCTATCGAACGATGTTCGATACATACTTTCCTTGTTTAGATCATATTGGCCATGACAACTTATGAAGGTCCTGGACCTTATGTTAATGTAATAATTTCATTCCACGTACTTTAGTATTTGAGTAATCTGATAACACTTATCATTACCTCCATCTCTCCTTCAATTATGCCTTTATCTTATTCTTAGATTCATGCCTAATTGAAGATGAATAATTTTTACAGTTGCATTTATCAATGGTTTTTTTTATTTTAATTTTCCCATCTTATTAGGGGTTGTAATAATGATAAGTGGTCGCCATCTTATGATGATTATGCTTCAATATTAGTTCATTTTAGGAGAATGAATGTGTTGGGCTTGAATAAGCGATAGCTCGACCTTAATATGTTGAGATAACTCGAGGAAGGATTTGACTTGGACGTGGGACAAAATTGTACCAAAATTCATACTTGACCCCATTTAGATTATTAGTTCAAGCCCAAAATGTAATTATGGAAGTCCAACTCCAAGGTTGCTTTCAAAGCGTTGAGCGGGCGAAATGACTTGCCGCCATTGCTCGTTCGATTGCCATTGTTCTTCACTGCCATCGCTCGTCTTGCAACTGTTGCTCGTCAATTGAGCACCATGGCCATCCTTTGTTCTCAGATTCGATGCCGACATCGATGAGTTCCACTCGAGTCTATGCTGTCTTAGCAAGAACCCAGTGGGCGCTAGCGCTCCGGCTCCCGATGGCACCATGCTACTGGGCGGCGGCGGCGATGGCCACGCTGTTTCGAGGGCTATTGCTAGCGGTGGAGGGGTGAAATGGGTATGGGGAGAATGAGACTAATTTGTGGATCCAGGAGCTGATTTTGAATAGGAAGGCGAACAGTCTGTTTTGGGCAATACGTTTGGATCAGCTTTTATTATTGGGTCTTTTTCTTCGCTCGTTTCGGCCCGGTTAAAAAATATCTCAATAAATTTAAGTAAGTCTTTTCAATTGAGCACGGTTAAAAAATATCTCAATAAATTTAAGTAAGTCTTTTCAATTGAGCAGAAAAAATTTAGACATATATGTTGAAGAAAACTCCCAACTAACTTTGAAGTTGACAAAACTATCCAGCCTATTATTTATCTTGAAGAATATTAAGACAGGTACTTAGTTTGAGATTGTTGAAGCTAGTAATTGTTAGGAAAATCCCTTATGATATTTTGAAGATGAAAAAATAAATCAAAGGCTACTAACGTATGCTTTTGAGTCTGGATGAAGGAGACGCAGGAACTTCAGTCTGGCAGATTCTGAGTCTGTTCGTACCAGACTCAAATTTGAGTCTGTCCATACCAAACGCAAATTTGAGTCTGACCGTACCAAACGGAAAACTTAAGCAAACTCAGAACTTGAGTTTGTCAGACTCAGAATGAAACTACAGGATAAGATCACCAACGGTCAAGTATTTCATTTACTTTATTTATATTGATTCTACTGTATCAAACCAATTGGCAGGATCAATCAACGGACAACTTCCAAAGAAGAATGAAACACTTATGGAAGCCCGGATTCTGATTGTATGGGCGAACAAAATCCAAGGAGATCCAATCTACCTCCAACGGTCAAAAAGACTTGCCTTATAAAGTCTGTCCAAGAAAGGGAAGACGAAACTCTCAAGGAAAGAGCCAACGGTCGAGTGTGGCTTGGAGAGTATATAAGGATAGGATGAGACCTAGGAGACTAGGGTGGATAAATATATTCCAAGGCTGATTCAATTCTTTACTAGTTGTCTGAAAAAGAGCGTAACCGAGTGATCCTAGTGAATTACCAAGAAGAGTGACTTTGTGAGACATATCATCACCGGGTGCTAACACTCAAGAGTGTGTAATCATCTTTGATCATATAGTGAAATCCAGCCTATTGGCTGATCGCCTGGAAAGTGGACGTAGGCTTGTCTAAAGCCGAACCACTATAAACTGTGTTTGCAATCTTCTCTACTCTCTCTATTTAATTTCAGTTTATAGATTGTAAAAGATCGTTATTGCTTGCGCATAAAATTCCTCTACACCTATTCACCCCCCCTCTAGGTGTTAATACTAGTTTCTAACAATTGGTATTAGAGCCTCGTGCTCAGTATCTTGAAGTGTTTATTACTTCAGAGCTAAAGATCTTTCATGGCTAGTATTTTTGCACCAGGTCTGATTGAGGGACGAAGCATCACCAGACCACCTTACTTTGATGGGAAAGAGTACAATGTCTGGAAAAACAATATGAAGGCATTCCTAAGATCTAAGGATTTGTTGGAATGGGACGTTGTTGAGAAAGGAATCAATCCTAATGTTGCATCAGCATCTGCTAGAAAAGAGGATGGCGAAAAGCTTCAATCATCTATCACTCTATCTCAAAAGGAGATAACAAAAAGAGAAGCTTTAGACGCAAAGGCTATCTATTCTCTTTATTGTGCCTTGTCTCCAAATTAATATAACCGAATCTCTTCTTGTGAAACAGCGAAAGAAGTGTGGGATAAGCTGCACATTACTTATGAAAGGACTGATCGTGTAAAGGAGACTAAAGTCAATATTCTTCTCGGGCAATACGAATCATTCAAGATGAAGCCAGGAGAACCCATTGGAGACATGTTCAACAGATTCACTGAAATAGTGAATGGACTTGCATATCAAGGACAACCAATCTCAGGACCCAAGAAAGTGAATAAGCTTTTGAGAGGATTATCGAAGGATTGGAGCAACGTCAAAACTTCCATCCGCGAAACACTGAGGATTTCGCCTTTATCTGTTGATGAACTTATTGGAACTTTGCAATCATATGAAGCATAACGTATAAATGACGAAGATCTAGAAGGTAAGAAGTTAATTGCTTTAAAATCTAATACTGATTTTGATGAAGCAGATTCTGAGGAAGATGAAAAAGATGACGATGAGGAGATGAAGTCGTTGTTCAAAAAATTTGAACAAAAAAGAAGCAATTTGAAAGAGAAGAAGTCCACAAACGAACTCGATTGTCCTTTATTCAAGAAAAGGAAAGGGAAATTTGAAAAGAAGAATAAAGTTTTGAAAGCCGAGACGTGGAGCGACATTGAGTGTGAATCCAGCGATGATGAGAATTTATGCTTAAAGGCGGACATTGAATTTGAAGAAGATGAGGTAACATGTTCAAATCCTATTCTTGATGATGATAATCTTTTTGAAGAATTATGTGCAAAACATAAGAAAGAATTGAAGAAGGAAATTTCTAAATTGAGAGAGAAAAATTCTACAAATGAGAAAGATAGTGAGATCAAGAATGATTTTCCGAAAGTAAAGGAGAGATTACGGCGCAAACCTTCGATCCACCATTATCGAAATCATTTTGGTAAGCAATTTGTTAAGCCTTGTTGGATCTCAATATTTTAATTGCTCGAATTGTGGTGATCATAATCACTTTAAGCAACAATGTCCACTTGATTGGAAGAAATCCAAGTCAATCAATTGGAAATTTGATGCTTCCTCTAACCGAAATGGACCCAAATTCATTTGGGTACCAAAGAAAAGATAAGTTGTTTTCTTGCAGGTAATAAAGGTAAGGAAGCAATAATTTGTTTGTGCATAATGTTCTTTTTATGCTTCGGTTGATTCAGATTTTATAATAATTATATTCTATAATTGGTTATATTGAAGGAAGAATCGTATGATATATTTTTGGTAGTTTTGTGGGTTAGAATTTGATACGTGTGATTAATTTGATATATGTTTAGAAATAATCATGATTATTTGATCAGATTTTATGCTCTCTTATTCTGTTATATTTTTTGCAAAGAAAAAATTTGTCTTACGAGATATTATACAAGATAGCAAAGCATCGTTGAGTTTTTATGAAAATTTCCTATTTGTGCTCTAACGTGAAAGAAGGATCCAAATTCATGGATACCAAAAGAAAAAGAGATTACTGCAAGAAATTTTACAAAAGAAGAATGATTGCAAAAATTTATGCAAATCATTGGGCAATCAGAAGAATATCTCAAGCAATGATTGATGAGATCTATTTCTAAATCAATAGTATATATAAATATATACCTTGGGTAAGGAAATAAAATATTCCATCTTTATCATCTTGCCTTCCAAATTTATACACAAATTTTTATGGTTCAAGATGATTTTAATGACTCACGTGTGATTTATATTGCAAAAATCTCGTCAGATATTGCACATTTTTATTACTTGATTTGGCATGTGATAAAAATTCTACTTCGTTTTTACATATTGCATCAATAATATCTTTTTGAAATTTATGCTTAAGGAAATCCCTTTAATTTTGAAAGATATTGTTGTATTTTGGGATTCACTTGCTATAATCTTAGAAGATATTTTATATCATGCAAGGTTGATCCACAAATTGAAAGAAGGTATTTGCGTGATATTTTTTTGCAAAGATTATTATCTATTTTACAAGGATTTGCAGGTGGCAAAATATATGTCCATATGAGGTTGGGAAAGTTTAATCCGAAATTATGGAGATTTTTTAAGACTCAGAAATTCTATTCATTGCACAAAATTTTCAAAATTTATAAGCAGGCCATTAATGTGTCATATGTAAAGTTGAATAGCTTTGAATTGAATTTTTTTTATATTGTCATATATGTTATTCAATTCGCAAGAAAGGGCATTATATATTACGTGAAATATTATAACAATGCATTTGTGCAGAAAGTTTGTTAAGTTTGTGCAGATTTAATTTGAGGCGGGCTTGATTGAAGAAAACAAACTTCTATCTCAAATTTCAAAAGCAAGAGAATAGTACAGTTGTTGTTGCTACAAAGGGAATAAAGGAACGACATTCTATTCAACGTGCACAAGCCGCAATAAGTATTATTGCAAATACTGTCATGAGGACAAGGGGAGAAAGTGAATATAAAAAGAAAGGGGGAGAATCGTGATCATTTCGAAAAGGCAACAAATTAAGGGGGAGCATTGATTAATTATGACAAATTTTTTGAATTGATCTTGATCCTGATTACTATGGAAAGAAAAGGTAAATTGTGTTTTACATAATTTGGTAAGTATATCATCAATTTCTTTCCTTAGCAGATTTTTGTTGATATATATGAGCTATATTGAATATTCTTTATGTTCATATCAACATGATATCTTTAAAGTTTGTGTTTCATGCCTAATACATTTTTCATAGATATTATGTGAATTTATTCTCCACGTGACACCCTTTTTAATTATTATCGCCTTTTGATTATGACAAAAAGGGGGAGAAAATATATACATGCATATGTGCTAATTGATTTATATTAATTAGTGCATAATATTGAGCTGCAATTATTTCTATATATTCTTTTGCTCAATTTTGGAGATTGCATTATGTGCTTATGATGCTTTGATTTATCAATATATTTAAAAGCATAATTGCATATTCAGAGATTGTTTTGTCATCATCAAAAAGGGGAGATTGTTAGGAAAATCCCTTATGATATTTTGAAGATGACAAAATAAATCAAAGGCTACTAACGTATGCTTTTGAGTCTGGATGAAGGAGACGCAGGAACTTCAGTCTGGCAGATTCTGAGTCTGTCCGTACCAGACTCAAATTTGAGTCTGTCCGTACCAGACACAAATTTGAGTCTCGATCCGTGACAGACGGAAAACTTAAGCGGACTCGAAACTTGAATTTGTCGGACTCGAGAATGAAACTATAGGATAAGATCACCAACGGTCAAGTATTTCACTTACTTTATTTATATTGATTCGTTTGTATCAAACCGATTAGCGGGATCAATCAACGGACAACTTCAAAGAAGAATGGAACACTTATGGAAGCTCGGATTCGATTGTATGGGCGAACGAGAATCCAAGGGGATCCAATCTACCTCCAACGGTCAAAAAGACTTGTCTTATAAAGTCTGTCCAGGAAAGGGAAGACGAAACTCTCAAGGAAAGAGCCAACGGTCGAGTGTGGCTTGGAGAGTATATAAGGATAGGATGAGACCTAGGAGATTAGGGTGGATAAATATATTCCAAGGCTGATTCAATTCTTTACTAGTTGTCTGAAAAAAAAAAGCGTAACCGAGTGATCCTAGTGAATTACCAAGAAGAGTGACTTTGTGAGACATATCATCACCGGGTGCTAACACTCAAGAGTGTGTAATCATCTTTGATCATATAGTGAAATCCAGCCTATTGGCGATCGCCAGGAAAGTGGACGTAGGCTTGTCTAAAAAGGCGAGCCACTATAAAAGCTGTGTTTGCAATCTTCTCTACTCTCTCTATTTAATTTCAGTTTATAGATTGCAAAAGATCGTTATTGCTTGCGCATAAAATTCCTCTACACCTATTCACCCCCCTCTAGGTGTTAATACTAGTTTCTAACAGTAATAACACCTAGAGGGGGGTGAATAGGTGTAGAGAGTTTTTTTTCGCGCAATTAAAAATGAATACGTTGCAATCTATAAACTGAAATTAAATAGAGAGAGTAAAGAAGATTGTAAACACGGTTTATAGCGGTTCGGCTTTAGACAAGCCTACGTCTACTCTCCAAGCGATTAGCCAATAGGCTGGATTTCACTATATGATCAAAGGTGATTACACACTCTTGAGTGTTAGCACTCGGTGATGATGAGTCTCACAGGGTCACTCTTCTAGGTAATTCACTAGGACCACTCAAATTCGCACTTTAGACAAATGACGAAGATCAGAATCACATTTTGGAATATGTTTATCTTATTCTACTCCTAGGTCTCATCCTATCCTTATATACTCTCCAAGCCACACTTGACCGTTGGCTCTTTCCTTGAGAGTTTAGTTTTCTCTTTCCTGGACAGACTTTATAAGGCAAGTCGTTTTGACCATTGAGAGTAGATCAGATCCCATTGGATTATGTTTGTCCATACAATCAGAATCCGAGCTTCCATAAGTACTCCATTCTTCTTTGGAAGTTGTCCTTTAATTGATCCTACCAATCAAATTAATATAGCAGAATCAATATAAACAAAGTAAGTGAAATACTTGACCGTTGGTGATCTAATCCTGAAGTTTCATTCTAAGTCTGACAGACTTATGTTTTGAGTCTGTTTAAGTTTTCCGTTTGGTACGAATAGACTCAGAATCTACGTTTCTTCAAGTCTTTCGTTTGGTACGGTCAAATTCAGAAATACTGTATGTTTTTCTTTCTGCCACCAGCAGACTCAAAAACATACACCACCCTATGGCTTATTCCTTCTTAAGATATGTATAAATACTTACATAAAATGATTTGTTAACATCAAAACTAGAAGTTTTCAACAATCTCCCCATTTTTTATGGTGACAAAACTTTTTATGCTTCTTGCTTGTTGTCCCCTACAAACTATGAGCATACTTTCACATACAGTAAAATACAACAAGAATAATAATGCTCTTATCAATCCATATTAAACTAGTCAAATGATATCAGATGATAATGCTCTTATCAATCCATATTAAACCAGTCAAATGATATCAGATGATTCATTCATGCATCTATATTCAATACTACATCAACTATTATAGATCAAGCAACAAGCACAAGTAGCAAACCAGTTCACTCCCCATTTTTGTCATTATCAGAAAGATAATATCCTGAAAGATAAGCAAAGTCTGACAGAAAAACTTGACAAAAGTTCAAACAAAATAGACCAGAAGATGATTTCTTTAGGAAGATTTCTTTTTAGGGGTCCGAACAAGGGTGAAATCCTCTATATCCGTGGCAGACTCCTCGATCTTGTTGAGACATTGATAAACTGTTTTCTCTAAAGTTTCTAGTCTGTTGTTGAGAGAGATTTCCATAGCAACTTAGTGATCTCTTATCTCCATAAGCAAAGCCAATATCTTCTGAGATTCGGCACGATCAGATGAAGTTGCAGGGATATCTTTTTCAACATGCTGAGACATAGGCTTCCCCTGAGTTGATGCTTCAGTTTGGCCTTGTTGTCCCAATTGATCTCTATCTTCCTCAACTTCGAGGATAGCACCCTCATTTGTTCTAACTTCTTCTTTCTCTATTTCTTCTCCTTCTTTTGGTCCATCTTTGTCAGAATTAATTTCCTCTGGCTTTGACATTTCCACATTCTCATCAAGTTGAGTTGCTGCACTAGGAATATTTTCTTCTGTCACTACTGGTGGAGGCAATTCAATTTCTGGTTCTGTCACTCTCTGTACAGTTTGACCAATTTTCACCAGAATTTTAGAAATAATCTCCTCTTCATCATCTTCATCATGTAGCAACAGTTGTTTTCTTTTCTTAGAACTAGGTTATGCAGCAACCATTTCTTTTCCCTTTCTCTTTGCCGTGGTTGATGCCTTGGTCAGTTCCTTCTTTTTTCGTATCCATGTTTTTACAACATCCTTTAGCATCATCTTGTTTATCATCTTAAGATCAATGACCATGGTTGGAAGTTCTTTAGTGCAGAGTCTGCTGGGTATATCGATCTTGAGATGTTCAAAGATCCTGGTTACCAAAGCTCCATAGGGCAACTGTCATTTATCTTTCGAAACTGTTCAATACATGTGCAGAATAATAGTGTGAAGAAGTGAGAATAGAACTCCATTCTCAATTGCTCACATTAGTTTGGCTTCGAATCTTGATACATCAGTCTTTGATGAAGCCTTGGGACGAATGCAACTTATGATGATCTTATGCAAAATAGTTATTGCTGAAGTTAAAAAGGGATAAGTAATAGTAGGCCTAACAGACTTTGTAAAATACTTACAAACAGTCTCATAGGTGACTTTTATTGGCTTGAAGAGACCCCTCCCTCTCAACTTTCATGATATCAGCCAGAACATTTGTACCGACATCATAAAATCTATCATTCACACTGAACTACATTCTATCTGAAGACAGAAATGTCAAATTTGAGTAAAAATATGCTGTTAGTTTTGGATAAACAACAGCAGAGTTAGTGCAAAATTGATCAATTTGCAACATTTCAAAATGTTCTCGCAGGTTTACATCAGCAGCATCCAAAAAATTAAAGTTCACATTCTGATGATGCATAACTCCACGTTCCAGCAATCTGTTATAGAAAGTCTTATACTCTTTCGACCATAATAATTTCCCTATGGTATTCCTAGCCACTGTAGCAATTCTCATTCTGACTTCAAAATTCCTATAGATTCGTTCATCATCCTCTTTCTCACCTAGGGCATTCTCCCTACTCCTACTTACTTCACTTCCCTGTGCGCTTTGTTTAGAGGTGGTTATGTAGTTTGAACAGCTTGAACCAGACGAAATTTATTCGCATACCCTTTTTGTCACAAGAGGTAGAGTTTCATATTCTCAGTAGCATTTCTTCGCACTAAGCGTTGATGCATTCTCATAACAGAATAAGTGTTTTCTGGTTTAGGCAAGGTTAATCCAGACGTACCTCTTCTGGAGACATTTCTCTGCTCAGAATCTATTGGGGAATTTCTCTGAGACTCCATATTTTCATTTGCATCCCTTTGAATCGATGCATTTTAAGATTGTCCTTGGGAATCATCAGAAGTTTGCGTCAGATCGAAATGCGTCTGTCCTCCCTCTACATTCCTTAGTCCTCTGCCAGCAATCCTGTTGGATCTTCTTCTGGAAGATGGAGACACAGACCTTGATCTGAATATGGAGGATCTCAAAGCCATTGTTCGGAGAAGGTTTGGTTTGATTTAGAGAGAAAGATTAGTCCTTTAGGGTTTCTGGAAGAAGGTTTCTGAAGAATGTCATGAAAAAATCGTTCTCTTTGGGGGTTATAGACTCTTCGAAGATAAAAAGATGCAATTTTTGGCTAAAAATAGCAATTATTCAAAAATTATTAAAATTGGCAAAAATAGATGCAGATAACTTAGGCATGTACCGAAATTATGCAAATTAATTATTTTGCTAATAATAACTTACAAAGATTAATCATATAAGACAATAACTTACGTGCCAAAAATTAAATTCAAAAATACCATCAAGTCCTTCTGGGTGCTACCTAGAAGATTGGTCTAATTTTTTTTCCCAGACTATATCATGTCTTCAAGGATTTTATGCAAAAGAATTAATGATATTTAATCTGTTACATATTGAATCAAATGTACATTTGTCTAGCGGTTTTGTGAAGATATATGCTAATTGATTTTTCGAATCGATAAATTCCACAAATATATCCCTATTTTGTACGTGGTCTCTAATAAAATGATGCTTGATTTCAATGTGCTTTGCCCTGGAATGTATGATCGGGTTCTTGGTGAGATTTATGGCACTTGTATTGTCACACCTTATTTCAGTACAAGTTTCTTCCTTTCCATAATCCTTCAGTTGTTGTTTTATCCATAAAATCTATGAGTAGCAGCTTTCAAGGGCAACGTATTATGCTTCTGCAGTTGATAGAGCCGCAATGTTCTGCTTTTTAGATGACCATGACACTAGCATCTGTCCTAGTAGTTGACATGTTCCAGATGTGTTCTTTCTGTCCATTTTACATCCTGCTAAGTCAGCATCTAAGTAGTCAAAAAGAGTAAAGTCTGTTCCCTTAAGATACCACAGACCCAAAAGTGGATAAGTAGCTATATACTTAATTATACGCTTCACTGCTGTAAGATGAGATTCTTTAGGGTTTATTTGGAATCGAGCACATAAACACACACTGTATATAATATATGGTCTAGATGCAGTAAGATAGAGAAGATGCCCAATCATGCTTCTATAAGTCTTTTGGTCAACTTTCTTCCCTGATTCATCCTGATCAAGTTTGATGGAGGTTGATATTGGAGTTTCAATCTTCTTGCAATTCTCCATTCCAAACTTCTTGATCAAGTCTTTGATATATTTTTCTTGATAGATGAAAGTCCTATGTTTTGATTGGTTGATCTGAAGTTCTAGAAAGAATGTAAGTTCTCCCATCATGCTCATCTCAAATTCCTCCTGCATAAACTTTGAGAAGTTCTTGCACAAACGTTCATTAGAAGAACCAAAGATAATATCATCTACATAGATTTGTACTAGCAGAACATCCTTACCTTCTTTCTTGATAAATAGAGTTGTTGTCTAGTAGAAACTTACTTAGTCGTTCATACTAGGCTCGAGGTGCTTGTTTCAGACTATACAGAGCCTTCTTCGGTCTGTATACATGATCTGTCTTTCTTGGTTCCTCGACCCTGAGAGGTTGTTTCACATAGACTTCTTTTTGATAAATCTATTCAGAAAGGCGCTCTTTACATCCATTTGAAATAGCTTGAAGTTTTGATAGCAAGCATAGGCAAGTAATAGTCTGATAGCTTCCAATCTTGCTACTGGTGCATAGGTTTCATCATAGTCTATTCCTTCTAACTATGGATAGCCTTTGGCTACAAGTCTTGCCTTGTTTTTGGTCACCTTATCATGTTCATTCACTTTATTCCTGAAGACCCACTTAGTACCTATGATGGTTCTTCCTTTGGGTTTGGGAACCAATTCCCATACATCATTCCTTTAAACTGCTGGAGTTCTTCTTGCATTGCTTCTATCCAGCTTTCATTTGTAAGGGCATCATCTATTCCTTTGGGTTCAATCTTAGAGATGAGTGTCACAATACTTGTTTCCTTTTTGTTCTTCAATCTGGTTCGAATTCCTTCACTAATGTTTCCAATGACTAGCTCTTGAGGGTGACTAGACTTATGCTTCTAGTTTTTGCTCTGCACCATGCTGTCATCAGCATCTTCTGTCAATTGAGTAGTGTCCAGCTGAGTGATTCTTTGTTCTTGAGTTCCCTCAGAGTCTATTTTCTGTGAAGAGTCAGCTTCTTTGTTGAGAGTTGAATTTTCAGGAGCGGCAATTGGTTCTGGATCTTCAATTTCTGTTCTGCTTTTGTTGGAGGAATCTTGCTCTAGAAACTTCACATTCATAGATTCTTCCACTGTCTGAGTGTTCTTGTTGAACACTCGGTATGCTTTACTTGTGGCTGAATATCCTAGAAATATACCTTCATCTGATCTTTCCTCAAACTTACTTGGAAGATTGTTAGCATTTTTAAGAATGAAACATTGAAAACCGAAAATTTTGAAATAGGAAACAATTGGTTTTCTTCCTTTGAAAATCTCATATGGAGTTTTCTCAAGAATTGGTCTCAGAAAAACTCTATTAATGATATGACAAGACGTGGAAACTGCTTCTGCCCAGAAACGAGTTGTCACCTTACTTTCAATAAGTAGAGTTCTGGCAATTTCTTACAAAGATTTGTTCTTTCTTTCTACAACTCCATTTTGTTCTGGAGTGTAGGGAGAGGAGAACGTATACGAATACCATTTCATTACAAAAATCTGCAAAGTTCTGATTTTCAAACTCTCCTCCATGATCTATTTTAATGTTGGAAATAGAATAACCTTTCTCATTTTGAACCCTTTTTGCAAATATCGAGAAATAAGAAAATGTTTCACTTTTATTGGCAAGAAAGAATACCCATTAAAACGAAAGTAGTCATCTATAATTACCAGACAATATTTTTTACCTCCAATGCTTTGAGTTATAATTGGGCCAAATAGATCCATATGAACAGCTGCAATACACGTTTAGTAGAAACTTGTTTCATAGATTTAAAAGAATTTCTAACCTGTTTTCCAAGAGTACATGCAGAGCAAAGATTTGTCTTCTTATAGGTTAATGAAGGCAAGCCACGAACAAGCTTTTTGCTGTGTAGCTTAGAGATTTGATTCATGCTGACATGTGCAAGATTGCGATGCCAGAGCTTTGCCTCATCATGGATTGATATTAGACATTTTGTAGTGTCTTCATTTATGTCCAGAAGATAGATGTTCCCATGTCTTCATCCAGTAAATGACTGAGAAGAATCATTGCTAATTCCCAAACATAAATTTTCTTTGAAGTTAATTCTGAACCTAGCATCACATAACTGGCTAATGCTAAGCTAAGAAGATTGTAGTTCAGTCCCTTAACCAGAGATACATTGTTGATAATTAAACTACCAATCTTGACTGTTCCTGATCCAACAATGTTTCCCTTGGTATTTCCTCCAAAAGAGACTGTCCCTCCTTTAACCTTTTCTAAAACAACAAACATTCTTGAATCTCCAATCATGTGTCTTAAACATCCACTGTCCAAATACCATTTCTTCTTGCTCTTGAAACTTACCTGCAATCAACATGCATATTCACTTCTTCTTTGGTACCCAGATTTTCTTGGGTCCTTCAGTGTTAGTATATGCTCTATCTATCCATTTCTTCTGAACAGGTCTCCAGATTTTAGGACATTTGTTTTCAAAATGTTTTTTTTCTCCACAATTAGAGCATTTAAGATGATCCCGACCAATAGGTTTTGTAAAAGTCTTTTTGAAATGATTTTTATAGGCTTGTCGATGGGGTCTCTTTCTAATTCTCTCATTGACTTTAGGAAAATCAATTAAAGAATCACTTTCCTTATAAAACCCAAGTCATGACTTATCATAATAGGGAATCTGAATGGAAAGTATATGCTGTAGGGTTTTCGATCATTTGGAAAACTTTGTAGTAATGTTCAAAATTTCCTTTTTGAGAGATTCATTTTGTAGTAATCTGAATTTCTATTCTCTTTAATCTCCAAAATTTCTTTTTTGTGAGATTCATTTTCATTTAAGAGAAAATCTTGATTTTCCTTTATTGCTGAAAATTCCTTTTTGAGATCATTAAGTTTTCCATTTAAAGAGTGATTCATTTGACTCAACTTGTGCTTTTCCTTTTTTAAACTGGAAATTTTTTTTAGAGTAGATTTTAAATTTAAACATAGCTCATTTATATAATCTGAAACTTCTGTAGGAATATCAAAATGACTAACCTCAAATTCTTTGTCTGAGTCTGAGTCTGATTCTAAATCTACTCCAGAGTCTGAATCTGAGTGTGCCATTAGACAGATGTTGCCATATTCGTCTTCACTGTCTTCAACCTCAATGTCACTCCAAGTTTCAGCTTTCAGGGCTTTTTTGTATTTTTCATACTTCCCTTTGTTTTTCTTGAGTTTGGGACAGTTCTGTTTTATGTGACCCTTCTTTTTGCATTCGAAACAGACAACATCTCTGACATATTCTTCCTCATCCTTAGTCTTTCGTTGTCCAGTCTACTTGTTTTGCTTCTTACTGTAGAACTTTTTGCCTTTCTTGTTTAGCTTATTTACATTTCTGATTAGCAGTGCGAGTTCTTCATCGTCCAGCTCGTCCTCAGAATCTGTATCATCAGAATCGATATTAGACTTAAGAGCAATGGTTTTCTTACCTCTGGATTCCACTTCTTCGTTCATTTGTTCTACTTCATAGGATTGCAGAGTACCAACAAGCTCATCCACTGTCAGTGGTGAAATACGCAAAGTTTCTCTAATAGAGATCTTCACATTATTCCACTCTTTTGATAGTCCTCTTAAAAGCTTATTGACTTTCATAAGACCAGGAACAGGCTGTCTTTAGTATGCCAGTCCATTTACAATTTCTGTAAATCGACTGAACATGTCTCTTATTGACTCTCATTGCTTCATCTTGAAGGATTCATATTGACCAAGTAAAATATTTACTTTGGTCTCTTTAACACGATCAGTTCCTTCATAGGTTACGTACAATCTATCCCATACTTCATTTGCTGTATCACAAGAAGAAATTCGATTGTATTCATTAGGTGATAAAGCACAGTAAATGGAGTAGATAGCCTTAGCATCAAGAGTTTGTCTCTTGGTCAATTCTTCTAGAGAAGTGGTAGCTAATGTCTCTGTTGCTTTCCCATCATCTTTCTTTGAGATTTCTTTGATTTCTGCATTTGGATAAACTCCTCTTGCAACTACATCCCATTCCAGTGGATCCTTTGATCTGAGGAATGCCTTCATCTTGTTTTTCCATATATTGTACTCTTTACCATCAAAATAGAGTGTTCGAGTATTGCTTTGTCCCTCGATCAGTCATGGTGCAAGAATACTAGTCATACAGGATCTTTAACTCTGAAGTAATAGACACTTCAAAAATTCTAAGCACAGGGCTCTGATACCAATTGTTGAAGCTAGTAATAACACCTAGAGGGGGGTGAATAGGTGTAGAGAGTTTTTTTTTCGCGCAATTAAAAATGAATACGTTGCAATCTATAAACTGAAATTAAATAGAGAGAGTAAAGAAAATTGCAAACACGGTTTATAGTGGTTCGGCTTTAGACAAGCCTAAGTCCACTCTCCAAGTGATCAACCAATAGGTTGGATTTCACTATATGATCAAAGGTGATTACACACTCTTGAGTGTTAGCAATCGGTGATGATGAGTCTCACAGAGTCACTCTTCTAGGTAATTCACTAGGACCACTCAAATTCGCACTTTAGACAACTGACGAAGATTATAATCGCACTTTGGAATATGTTTATCTTATTCTACTCCTAGGTCTCATCCTATATTTATATACTCTCCAAGCCACACTTAACTGTTGACTCTTTCCTTGCGAATTTAGTTTTATCTTTCCTGGACAGACTTTATAAGGTAAGTCTTTTTTACCGTTGAAAGTAGATCAGATCCCATTGGATTCTGTTCGCCCATACAATCAGAATCCGGGCTTCCATAAGTACTTCATTCTTCTTTGGAAGTTGTCCTTTAATTAATCCTGCCAATCAAATTAATATAGCAGAATCAATATAAATAAAGTAACTAAAATACTTGACTGTTGGTGATCTGATCCTGAAGTTTCATTCTAAGTCTGACAGACTTATGTTCTGAGTTTATTTAAGTTTTCCGTCTAGTACAGACAAACTCAGAATCTGCATTTCTTCAAGTCTTCCGTCTGGTACGGTCAGACTCAGAAACACTGTATGTTTTTCTTTCTTCCACCAGCAGACTCAAAAACATACACCACCCCGTGGCTTATTCCTTATTAAGATATGTATAAATACTTATATAAAATAATTTGTTAACATCAAAATTAGAAGTTTTCAACAGAGATATGGTAATACATCTTTAGATAGTATTCATTCAGACACACACACGCAAACCTTATTCTTAATATAGACGAAGAAGACAATCCTCATGCTGACATGCCTAAACTGAAGCTAGACCAGAATCTAGATAGTTTAGAACTAAACTGAACCAGATCGTAGATCATCAAGAAGTTGACAAGTCCGGAAGGAGACTAAGATTCTGTAACGACTAGTGATATTATTTGGATTTTACACGTATACAAATTTAATTAATTCAATTAAGTTGATTGATAATCAGATAAACTCTACTTATGGAAATCCAAAATTTGATTGTGCGAGCAACCAAATTCAAAGAGGAGATTCGGTTTATGTCACTCAACTGCTACCAAATCTACTTGATATAACTTGTTCAACGGATGGGTTGTAGGATTATCCTTTGAAGATCTCCAATGGCTAATATGGAAGTGGAGGAGTATTTAAGAATACCAAGGTGTCCATGAGTAGAACAGGAGACAAGACCTAAAGTCTACAATTCCAAAGTTTGAACAATATTTGAACACACATGGTTGGCTGGAGAGCGTAAAATCGCTTGATGTCCACAAATAACAAAAGAGTGAATTAGTGAATTAGTGAGATTTTTCACTAAATGTTACACTCAAAGTTGTAATCTCTTATTGATCATATAGTGAAATTCAGCCAATAGACTCTCAACATGGAATAATGGACGTAGGCTTGATTTAAGCCCAACTACTATAAATCTTGTGTGCAATTTTTCTTATCCTTAAGCTTTTATATTTCATTTATATTGTGTATTGCACACTTGCTAGGTGCTTCTATGGTATTTCCATTGCACAATAGATTCTTAATCACGTTCTAGAATATGAACTTTACTACATTAATCTTGATTTATTTTATTCTGCATTGGTTTATCAAATTTTATTTATCCACCTATTCACCCCCTCTATGTGATTTTTGCTAGCTATCTCAATCAAGTACTACGCAAAATTGCACTAACATACGAAAATGAAACTTCATCCTTTAAGAGTTCGACACCTGCAATAAAATACTCAGTCTAGACCTATAGCGACCACTTATTTCAAGCAATTCTATCATTGTTGCCCCATCACGGTGCTAGTGAAAGTAGAGTTGAGGTTATCCTACGTCATGGCATAGTCAAACCAACGTTGCACATGAATCTGGGCTTTCTAAGGTCAAGAAACAAGAGAGGGCTTTGAACCGATAATTAATCAACGGGGTACACCTCTTGGCCAACTATTGTAGGGGCACGCAATGTGCCCTTTAACCAAAACTATTGTGGCGACATGGGAGACCAGTCAAGAGAATAACTCCATCATATAATAGGAAAAAAGTTGTTGCTTGTATGCCCCGAAAGAAGTTTGGCCTTGTCATGTTTTTCAGTCTTTAATTGCTTCACATCATTGCCTATATCTACAATCTATGATGAGAAAATGATACAAATAATTTTTGAATTTTGGTTCAATGTGTAATGTCGTTCTCGAAATTTTAATTTATACAATGAAGTCCTTGAATTTTGGCTCATTGTGCAAGTCATCCTTGAACTTTGACCTCGTTCAATATGGTTTTCGAACTTTTTGTACATATTCTATTTAATCCCTAAAATTTTCGTGAATATTCACTCTAATCCCTAAACTTGAATTAATGGAAAGATAATATTAGATATTTTTACATAGTTCAAAAATTAGATTGAATATTTATCAAAAGTTCAAGAATTATATTGAACAAATGAAGAATTCACGGATGATATTGCACATTGGACCAAAGTTCAAGCACAATTTTTGTAATTATCCTATTTGTGATCTACCAAGTTCACTTTTGAGCACTAAGTGCATTAGAATGGATGGCTCGAAACTTGTCTATATTTAACCCAAAACCAAAGCCAAGACCCGTTTCATGATTTATGGATGGCCCAAGGTAGACTTTTATAGTCACTCCCCCTCCCCCCCCAACCCACTTCTCTGAGCTTCATTACTAACTCAATGAGCCAATCCATTCTTTGGAGACCACAAGTTAAAGACCAAAAAAAAAAAAAAAATTAAAATGGATTGTGGGTCAGGTATGGGTCACTTTTTTTTTTTTTTTTTGGTCGAAAAGAAAGTATTTCATTCATTAAAGTTCATAAGAAAACATAGATTTTGGGTTTTTAAACATAAGAGATCCCGTAAAGGTGTAGGTGGTGTTAACAACCAATTTTGGGGAAGGGTCTTCATTCTTTGGGCTTTGGCAATCCAATTTGCAACTCAATTGGACTCCTGTGGCAATGGGCCAATGCGATAGATTTGGACAAACCAAGCTTATCTTCACACTCATCTAAGATAGCACGTAGCTCCCAAGGCAGCCTGCAACTTACTTCAGTGGGTGACCAAATTTGTATTGTATATAAATGAAGTAATTTGGGTTGAACCATTTTCAATTTGATTTAGACTCAACCAGCCGATTTGATGTGCCCAACTGATTTAAGACATGTGAAGTCACGAAGAGAATTGACATGAATCCAAATGAAGCTTAGACCCCAGGAAAACTCACGCATGTATATGCAAGTGTGGTTATTGGATGTCAATGAGGCATCCGGCCCCAAGACTAGGCGGCTAGGGTGGGGACACCCAGGTTTGGGGTTCAAACCCCAATCATTATTATTATGGAACATAATAAAAAAGAATAAAATTTTGGACAGTTATCAAATGCCTTCAAATGCTCAGAAATTATTTCCATGAACAAAATAAAAAAATATTTTTTTTATCAAAAATCATTTTCGAAAACAAAATGACTACTATTCGCATCCTTAAACAACTTCCATTTCTATTGCACTTCCCTCCAATATCGACACCTCCGAAGTCTACATGCACGTGCAGTAGAGTACAAATGGAGGACACTTTAATTTTCTGCTGGGGCCCTCTTCAAGTCAAATAAGCTACGCATCTTCTCCTGCGGTCATTAAAGCTTGTCATGACCCAGAAATTTTCCGAGGAAAAGTATGTAAACCATTTCAAGTTAGTTGACAATTAAGGACATAATAGCGATAGAGAAGAAGCCAGGCACCGGCATGACATAAAACTAATCAAATGTTTGACGGAAACTGAATGTTCAATGATAACGATGGATCGTAAGAGCATATGTGGATATTTATTTAGTTTATTGTGTGGTCCACATACATATATGCTCAATAGACATGATCCGTTACATTGTATTGTATGGATCCTATATTGAATCACTTGTCTTATCAACTAGATTGCATTGACTTTATATGTTTCAGGTCTATTTGCAAAATCTACAAATAGAAATAAAGGCATTAGAAAGTACAATTGAGTTCCTATTTTAAAAATACAATTAAATTATAATTAAATTGATGCATTCAAATCATTTAATTAACTTAGACCCCCAAAAAAATCCTTCAATAAACTCCAGCCAATTTAACTAATAGAAAATGCGGATGTGATCATTGTTCTATGACTTTCTTAAAGCATATGGTGTCGATATAGATTTCAAATTTAAAAGGAAAAAGGATAACAACATTTAAAAAAATAAGAATAGGTTAAAAGGAAAAAGGATAAGAATTGAAAAAAGAAATAAGAATTTAAGGGGAAAAAAGGCAAAACCTTGTTGCTCGAGTTTCCTGGAGCTCGGCCATAACTGCCAATTCTCAGGCTTCTTCAAGCTTTTGGCCATGGCTACTTGAGTTTCATCAAGCTTGCAACCATTGCTGCCGCTTCAGCTTCTAGGCTTTTTCAAGTTGGTGGCCACGGCCATTGGAGTTTCGTCAAGCTCAGTCATGGCCGCTCAAGATTCATCAAGCTCAGCCATGGCCGCTCAAGCTTCTTCGAGCTCTTAGACTTGGGTCATAGCTGCTCGAGGTTTGTCAAGCTCAACCATGGGCACTCCAGTTTTCAGGATATTTCAAGCTCGCAGTCATGGCCAATCGAGCTTCACCACGGCCGTGAAAGCTTCATCGAGCTTGCAGCCATGGCCGCAAAAAGCTTCGTCGAGTTACACCGTTGACATAAATTTTTTAGCTAAACAGATTATGAAAGACTTGGTGTTAATTCTAGGTTTGTTCGATTTTTTTTTTTTTGTAAGGCACAAAGGAACCGATAAAACTCTTTCCAGGCTACAAATGTTGTTCCACGTATTTCCTCCTTTCAGGAAAAAAAATGATAATATTGCCTTTGAGTGCATTCACTGCTTCGCGTGTTTGATCGAAGCAAGCTCGATTATTAAAAGGAGACTTCCTTTGCGTAACTTTGAGGGTGGCTGCTTATTCACTGTTAAAAGGACTAATTCAATTTAGGTACCAATAAGAAAAGGATTAACATCACAAAATATCTGAAACTGATATATTTGTGATAAATTTACTCTAAACTATGTTTTTAACATCAAAAACTAGGGGTGATCGGTTTCCGGTCCGATCCGGTCCAGCCTAAGAACCGGGAAATAGACCGGAACAACCGGTTTTCAATTTCTTGGACCATGGACTGGACCAATTAATTCTGGAACCAAGGACCGACCGGACCAATCAGCCCGGTCCAGCACCAAACCGCTTATTATAATTACATTGAAAAAAAATATCTACGTCTATGTGGGCTGCCAAAAATATATATTCCCTAATTCAAACACGTGTTATTAAATAAGAAAAAATATAAAAAAGTAAAACCCTAAATGAACAAAAATTCAATTCACACTTCTGTTCCACTTCTCACCAACATGGACATCTCCGAAGTCCACATGCACATGTGCAGGAGAATACAAACGGAGGACACTTTAATTTTCTGCTGGAGCCCTCTTCAAGTCAAATATGCGACGCATCTTATCCCGCGGCCATTAAAGCTTGTCATGACCCACAAATTTTCCGTGGAAAAGTATGTAAACCATTTCAAGTTAGTTGACAATTAAGGACATGATAGCGATAGAGAAGAAGCCAGGCACCGGCATGACATAAAACTAATCAAATGTTTCATGAAAATTGTTGTATATTTTTCTCACCTAACATGGTAGAAATATCCTAGTGATTTACATCTCAAAATTCAAACAAAGCAGTTTAAGGGCTTATTCAAGCCTAATCAGCTGACATGGTAGGCATTTTTTTTCCCACAGCTACTAAAAACTCAATATGTTTACAGACTGTCACGGTAGCAAATTGATGTGGAATAAAAATGGAAAACCTTCAATATCTCTCTTGCTCATAAAACCAGGCTGACCTCCGCTTCCCTCCTCGTCGCCATCGATGGAGTTTCCAGTGTCGCAGTGCAGGCCGCGCACTGCTACGTCCAATTGCCACCTCCTCCATCATCTTTGCGACCTAACTGTGGGCGGCTCGGCCATGGACTAAAGGAGCAATACTTTGGTCGATCTTCTAGTGTTTCTTTTCTTTAGTCGATGCCTCCTCCTTAGTCTTTCAGTTCTCTTTTGTTTTTTGTTTTTTTGGGACCTTTTGGGTTTCTTCGATTATGAAAGGGATTGACAAAAGGAGCAATTTTTTTATTTTACGATTTTTTCTAGGTTGATGCTTGGGGTTGGAGGGAAAGTGAAAGGAGAAGTATCAATATTCAATTTTATTTTTTTTAATGATTCTTTATGGTTATAATCTTCTAGAGATCAGAGGTGATAGGGAGAGGGCTGGTGGGCTATGAAAGGCCTTTATTGATGGTGTCGACAGTACCCATAAAACTATGGAGCTCGCCCTCGGCACGGCAGAGCAATTGGATCATTTGAGAAGTATAGGCGCTTCCAGGTTTTGCAATTTCGGAGGCGAAGCTTTTTAGTATGGCAGTGGCAATGCTAAAGAGCACCGATTCCGCCATTTCCAAAGGAAAAAAGCTGGGGTTGAGGAGTGTTTGCGAGGAGGTTGTAGAGATGGTGCTTGTGTTGCGAGACAACGGTTAGGTGCTTCCTCGTGATCAACTTCATGCGCGAATTTATATAATGGAATTGATATCACGTTTATGGGAGAAAATAAAATTACGGCGAGTGCCAAAGTTAGGTGGTAGATGAAAGACCCAAAGCACCAGTGGGTCCCAAAAGGATGCGACAAAAGCAAAGCAGCCAGCCCTTTCCTGTTTTCATTTTCATCTGAACTTTGGAAATAGTTATGTGCAAATGTTGGGCGGCGTGAAAGACCTCCACGGCAATCCCAAAGTTGTTAAGAGTTCACTTCAATCAACGTCCATAGCAGTAGCTTATTAGACTCTGTTCGGTAACTTACCAAATAATATTTGATTCTTTTTTTTATTTTCAAAAATATAAATTCGTTTAATAAATTTTTGATTCTCAAGAGTAAGAATAGAATAAAAACTAAATAAATAAAAGTTACTTTTTGCTCTTGGGAATAATTTCAAGAATCAATTCTAATTTCTCTTCTCTTTTCCTCTCCTCTTTTTTTCTCTTTCCTTTTCTACTTCTTCTTCCTCTTCCTAGCCCATCCATCGCTACCCCATCACTACCCCCGACCACCACCACTACCATTGACGAGCGGCTGGGCGAGATTCGATGAGCTTGCCGGAGGCTCGCCTGGCCATTGTGAAACTCGACATCATAGATATGGATAAGGTCGAGCCTCGTTGGTGGCCAGGCGAGCTTCACCCTGTTGAAAACTCCTAATTTTGATGTTAACAAATCATTTTATGTAAGTATTTATGCATATCTTCAAAAGGAATAAGCCACTGGGTGATGTATGTTTTTGAGTCTGCTAGTGGCAGAAGGAAAACATACAGTGTTTCTGAGTCTGACCGTATTAGACAGAAGACTTAAAGAAACACAGATTCTGAGTCTGACCGTACCAGACAGAAAACTTAAGCAAACTCAGAACTTAAGTTAGTCAGACTCAAAATAAAACTTCAAGAACATATCAACAACGGTCAAGTATTTCACTTACTTTGTTTACGTTGATTCTATTATATTAATTTGATTGGCAAGATCAATTAGATGATAACTTCCAAAGAAGAATGGAGTACTTATGGAAGTATGGATTCTGATTGTATGGGCGAGCAGAATCCAAGGGGATCTGATTTACTTCCAACGGTCAAAAAGACTTGCCTTATAAAGTCTGTTCAAGAAAGGAAAGACTAAACTCTCAAGGGAAGAGCCAACGGTCGAGTGTGGCTTGGAGAGTATATAAGGATAGGATGAAACCTAAGAGTTAGATAGGATAAACATATTCCAAAGTGCGATTTTGTTCTTCATCAGTTGTCTAAAGTGCAAATTTGAGTGGTCTTAGTGAATTATCAAGAAGAGTGACTCTGTGAGACTCATCATCACCGAGTGCTAACACTCAAGAGTGTGTAATCACCTTTGATCACATAGTGAAATCCAACCTATTGGCTGATCGCTTGAAGAGTGGACGTAAGCTTGTCTAAAGCCGAACCACTATAAATTATGTTTGCAATCTTCTCTACTCTATCTATTTAATTTCAGTTCATAGATTGCAAAAGTTATATATATTCTTGCGCGAAAAATCTCTCTACACCTATTCACCCCCTCTAGGTGTTATTACTAGCTTCAACACACCCAACCTGACAAAGCTCAACCTCACCCTAGCCTAGTGAGGCCGATGGCTGAGCAAGGCTCTCCTAGCCTAGATTTGGGAGGCAAGCCTTGCCCAACCACCGACGAGGCTCAGCCTTGCCTTGGCCAAGGTGAGGCCAACCTCACACTACCTGGGCGAGGTCGCGTCTTGCCGGACCTCACCTAGCCACTTGCCAGCAACTGCCAGCAGCGGTGACCGGCCACAAAAGGAGAAAGAAGAATAGAAAAGGAAAAATAGAAAAAGAAAAAAGGAGAAATATAATAAAAATATTTAAAAATTAGAAGAAATAAAAGTTTTTAAGAGTTTTATCAATTGCATTTCTATCCTGGAAATAAAAAAAATTGGATAATTACTAAACACCTTCAAATGCTCAGAAATTATTTCTAGGAATAGAATAATTTCTGATTAGAAAATAACTATCATTCGCTCCCTTAATGGCTTCCGTTTCGTTCCTTTGTTTCCATTTTCGTGGGTCCCACTTCCCTTGGCCGCCTTCTTATTTCTCCGTTGTCTTTCCTGGCCAATTTCCATATATACACGACACATGCAGCGAGCATACATGTATTGAGAGAGAGGTTCGACGACAAGAGAAGGAAGGTGCTTTCAATATGGATTGGGGTAATGGAGACGGGGACGCGACCGCTGGCGAGCTCCTCCAAGCTCAAGCCCACATATGGAACCACATATTTAGCCACATCACCTCCTTGTGCCTCAAGTGTGCCGTTCAACTAGGCATACCCGACCTCGTCCACGACCATGGCCGACCCATGACCCTTCCTGACCTCGTCTCCGCCCTCCACATCCGCCCCGCCAAGGCTCACTGCATCGGTCGCCTCATGCGCGTCCTTGTCCACTCCGGCTTCTTCCAGCTGCAGTATCTTGAGGAAGAGGATCGCCAGAGCGGGTATACGCTCACTGCCGCGTCCCGGCTCCTCCTGAAGCACAACTCCTGTAGCCTAGCGCCCTTCGTGCTCGACACGTTTCATCCTTTCTTCACGGGGCTGTGGCACCATCTGACCACGTGGCTGGAGGACGGAGAGGGCGCCGCCCCGACGATGTTTGAGATGGCACACGGCGGCCCCGTGTGGGAGGTCATGAGGCGCAATCCTGAGGTCGACGGCCTGTTCAGAGGGGCGATGGATAACGACACGAGGTTGGTGGCGAAGGTGGTGGTGGAAACATGCGGGAGAGTGTTCGACGGGCTGAGCTCGGTGGTCGACGTGGGAGGCGGGTCGGGGACGATGGGCAGGGCCATTACGGACGCGTTCCCTGGCTTGGAGTGCACAGTGCTGGATCTGCCGAACGTAGTGGATGGTTTGGTTGGAAGCGAGAGGTTGAAGTTCGTCGGAGGCGACATGTTTGTGGCGATTCCTCCGGCGGATGCAGTCTTACTCAAGGTAAAAGTGGTACCTACGTCTCCTCTGTTTGGGTCGAAGATCATAGAAACTTGGTTGCAGTTGAATTTACCGCATGGTCAAGAGTTCTTCATTTCCCCCTAGGGAATCAAATGATAAAGGGAGTTCAAAAGAGTCTCCTTTTCTATTGGGCCTATAGAGTTTCAAGGAAATTACCCCAAAAAAGTGATAAAGCCTATTATACGGATGCATATTCAGTTATGAGCCTTTTAATTTGGCCAAATTGGTCTCAAACCTTTTGACAAGTTGTCGATTTAGTCCTCCAATGCAATTTTTAAACCGGAAATCGCTAACATTGAAGCTAAATATCTTATGTAGTAGAGCTAACACTAACGTGGATAATTTTTGCAATTTTAAAAGAATTATAAAAAAATATTTTCTTTTGTCATTGTGGCCGGCGAGGACTTTGCCAGATCTAGTGAGGGCCTTTGCACCCTTGCCGGCCATAATGAAATAAAAAATTATATAATAATAATAATAATAAATTCCAAAAAAATTGTAAAACTCATCGACGTCGGCATGGGCCATCCTACATGGCTTGCTAAAATATCAATGACTTTAGCCCAAAGTTAGCTGGAATGCTTAAATTGACAAATTATGAAAAGATTTATAACTAAATTTGTCAAACTAAAATGTTTAAGACTACATTATCATCCGTATAATAGGTTCATGACTTTTTTTGATAATTTTTTTTATACAATTGTTCTAATGTAATGCTAGTATTCTCTTAGATTGCGTTGGATGTGTGTGTATTGTGTCATTTTTATGTGTATTTTTGGAACGCGAATTTATTCTTCAATAATTAAGTAAATGGATGTAAGGTGTGTAAAGATCGATCTACCAAATTAATGTACTAAACAATGAGACAAAGTCTTACTTATATGTTGATTATGGTCCGCATGTTTTGATGACAACATATATTTGTTTAAATCTTTCGGTATGCTAATTTATGGATCGATTAATCTTGATATACTTAACATGACTCTTTTTAATACTTCGTAATATATGCATATTACATTATAATATCTTGTGCAGAGCTTATTTACAATCTTATGCTATCGTTGCTAACGTGCCGTCTCATGGATCTTCATCTAGAAAAATAAAATGATATTCTAGAGATTTTATGAAACAATTACTTTTGAATTTACGGTTACTTAATTAAGCATTTTACGGCAGGCTTTTGTGGCTGACGGTCTTGTGTTTGAGGAAAACTTGTTTTGGGATAACATGAAAGGTTTCTCACGTTTCCTAATCAAACGGATAAACAATTGATTATAAAATGTGCATGCATTCGTACATATACATATATACATATATATATATATATATATATGCAGTGAAGAGAAAAAAAAATTTCTCAAAAATGGAAAAGTGCATAAACCGCTTCCCTATTTTTGAGGTTATAATTAAATACTAAAAGCACACGAATTAAATGTGATGAAAACTGTGGAAATAGATTATATTGATAAAAAAAGAGCATGTAATGATTTTGGTCCATTTATTAAAATATCATTTCAATTGTCATAAAAGTAAAAGGTAAGAGATTTGTGGATGATTCCTTTACAATCGTTCTAGATACAAATATAGAAAGTAAAGATGAATTCATTACCTATCAATCATCTTAATCATCATAAATTAAAATTTCGTCCATTTATAATTACGTGTGGTCAAGATATACGTAATGCATTTTTTTCATGGAATATTTTTGCAGTAAATTCAAGTTCGAAGTGGTTATTAAGACTTGCTCAGTTAATAGTATAGATGAATACGACTAAATTTGGTCAGATTTTTGTGTTTCGAAGTGTTTCTACGAACAACTCTTACATGGACAAGACTCTATTTTAGTGCAAATCTTGGTAACCTACGTGAACCATTTTAAAAAGGACAGACTTTTACATATGGACATTACTTTTGATTTCACATTACCATTCCAGAAAAGAACTATGAGCTCCAACCAGTTGAAATAAAAAAACTGTTCAAATGCAGTGTATATTGCACGACTGGAGCGACGAAAAATGCATCGAGATACTGAAACAGAGCAAAGAAGCGGTTTCGGGGGCGGGTGGGGTCGGAAAAGTGATCATAATCGATATTGTAGTAGGGAATCAAGCAGATGACCATCAATCCACTGAGACGCAACTCTTCTGGGACATGCTGATGATGGCAACCGTTGATGCGAAAGAGAGGGGCGAAGAGGAGTGGGAGAAGCTATTCGTTGATGCCGGCTTTAGCAGGTACAAGATAATCTCTCACCTGGGCGTTCGATCCCTTATTGAGGTTTATCCTTAGACTATTATTCTTCTCATTCGATCAGTGCTCGATCAATCCTTGTTCAGCTATTGCTATCGAACCATGTTCTATACGTACTTTCCTTGTTTAGATCGTATTGGCTATGATAACTTATGAAGGTCTCTAGTCCTTATGTTGATGTAATAATTTCATTCCATGTACTTTAATATTTGAGTAATCTGGTAACACTTATCGCTTCCACCATCTCTCCGTCGATTATGCCATTACTTTATTTGCCGATTCACGCCTAATTGAAAATGAATAATTTTTATGGTTGCCTTTATCAATGGTTTTTATTAAATTTCTCATCTTATTAGGAGTTGTAATAACGATAAGCGGTCGTCATCTTAATATGATTATGCTTCAATATCAATTCATTTTAGGAGAATGAATGTGTTGGACTTGAATTAGTGATAGCTCGACCTCAATATATTGAGATAACTTGAGGGAGGATTTGACTAGGGCGTGGTACATAATTGTACCAAAATTCATACTCAACCCCAACCATTTAGATTATTAGTTCAAGCCCAAAATGTAATTATGGAAGTCCAACTCCAACGTTGCTTTCAAAGCGTTGGGTGGGTGACATGACTCGCCGCCATTGCTCATCTGATCGCCATTGTTCTTCACTGCCACCGCTCATCTCGCAACTGTTGCTTGTCAATTGAGCACCGCAGCCATCCTTGTTCTCAGATTCGATGCCGACATCGACATGTTCCACCTAAGTCTATGCCGTCTAAACAAGGACCCAGCGGGTACTAGCGCTCCGACTCCAAATGGCAGGATGCTACCTGGTGATGGCGGTGGTGGCAATGGCCGCGCTGTTTCGAGGGCTACTGCTAGCCGTGGCGGAGGGGTGAAATGGGGATGGGGAGGATGAGACTAGGGGTGTCAAAAAGGCCTGACCCGACCTGACCCAACCCAACCCTAAACTTAAGGTATTTTCCGATATCGGCTCCATATTCGGATAAGATTTTGACCTGACCCAACCCGGCCTGACCCTAAACTTAGGATATTTTTCAATACCGGCTCCATACTCGGATAAGATTTTGACGTGACCCGAAAATACC
Organism: Corymbia maculata; assembly: GCA_014182735.1. Classification (NCBI taxonomy): domain Eukaryota; kingdom Viridiplantae; phylum Streptophyta; class Magnoliopsida; order Myrtales; family Myrtaceae; genus Corymbia; species Corymbia maculata. Next base: position 15,537,883 of record CM024682.1, read on the forward strand.
CTAAGTTTAGGGTCGGGTCGGGTCGAGTTGGATCGAAATGGGTCGGTGCGGGCCTTTTTGACACCGGTACCACCCGTGCATTTTGGCCCTCATCCGTCGAGAGAAATGGTAAAATAAGATAAAATAAACAAAAGAAAAGAAGTAATCCCCTCTCTCCGTGTCTTTTGGCCCTCATCCGTTGCTCAACTCTCTAGAATTTTTGAGCTAAACACGAAATTGAAACCAAACTTGTAAAGGGTCACGCTTTGGCCCGACCCGACCCGATTTTTTTGTTCGGGTCTAATGCGTTTCGGGTCGGATCGGATTAGGCCAAAGACCCGACCCGACCCATTGACACCTCTAGATGAGACTAATCTGTGGATCCCGGAGCTAATTTTGAACGAGAAGGCAAACAAGCCGTTTTGGTTGATAAGTTTGGATCAACTTTTATTTTTAGGTCTTTTCCTTGGCTCGTTTTGGCCTAATTAAAATATCTAAATAAATTTACAGGAAAAACTTAGTCGCATATGTTGGAGAAAACTCTCGACTAATGTTTGAAGTTGACAAAACTATCCAGCCTGTTATTTATCTTAAGGAATATTAAAACAAGTACTTAGTCCGAGAAATGAAAATATATCTTTAGATAGTATTCATTCAAATGCACACATGCAAAACCTCATTCCTAATATAGACGAAGAAGACAATTCTTGTCTGAACATGCCCAGACCGAAGCTAATCAAAATCTAGATAGTTCAAAATTAAACTGAACCAAATCGTATATCATCAAGAAGCTCAACTCCAGAATGAGACTAAGATTCTATAATGACTGGTGATATTATTTGGATTTCACACTTTGACAAATTTAATTAATTCAATCAAACTTATTGATAATCAAATACTGTAGATAAGTTCTTTCTAAATCGAATAAACTCTACTTATAGAAACCCAGAATCTGATTGTATGAGCGACTAAATTCAAAGAGAAGATTCAGTCTATGTCACTCAACAGCTATGAAATTCCCTCGATATAATCTATTCAACGAATGGGTTGAAGGATTACCCTCTAAAGATCTTCAACGGCTAGTATGAAAGTGGATGAGTATTTAAGGAGACCAAGGTGTCGATGAGCTGAACAAGAGAAAAGACCTAGAATCTATAATTCCAAAGTCTAAGCAATATTCAAACACACACATTTTGTTTTTCTTGCGCCTCAATTCTATGATCATTAGAGAAGTATAGAAAGAGTGATTGAGTGAATTAGTGAGATTTTTCATTAAGTGTTATCTTTTATTGATCATATAGTGAAATCCAGTCAGTAAACTTTATGTATGGGAGAGTGGACATAAGCTTAATTTAAATCAAACCATTATAAATCTCGTGTGCAATTTCTCTCCTCCTTAAGCTTTTATAGTTCATTTATATTGTGTATTGCACATTTGCTAGGTGCTTCTAAAGTCTTTCCATTGCACAACAAATTTTGAATCACGTTCTAGAATTTGAACTTTGCTCAAAGATTAATCATGATTTATTTTATTCCACATTGGTTTTTTAAATTTTATTTATCCACCTATTCAACCCTCTTTAGGTGATTCTTGCTAGCTATCTCAATATATTACTATGTAGAATTGCACTAACTAATGAAAATGAAACTTCATCCTTTAAGAGTTCAACACTTGCGATAAAACGCTTGGTTTGGAGCAATAGCGGCTACTTATTTCTAGCAATGCTATCGTTGCCGCCCCATCACTGTGCTAGTTAAAGTAGAGTCGAGATTATCCTACATCATGACACAGCCAAACCAACATCTCACATGAATCTGGGCTTTCTATGGTCGAAGAACAAGAGAGGGTTTCGAACCAATAAATAATCGAGGGGGCTCTGAACTATCTGGGAACATCACCTACACCTCTTGGCCAACTATTTTAGGGGCACACGATGTGCCCTTTAACCAAAACTATTGTGGCAGCATGGGAGACCAGTCAAGAGAATAACTCCATCACATAATACGACCAAAAAAAAAGCAATGGGAAAAAAAGTCGTTGCTTGTATGCCCAGAAAGAAGTTTGGCCTTGTCATGTTTTTTGGTCTTCGATTACTTCACGTCACTCCCTGTGTCTATAATTTATGATGAGAAAATGATGCAAATGATTTCTGAATTTTAGTTCAATGTACAATGTCGTCATCGAAATTTTAATTTATACAATGGAGTCATTGAATTTTAGCCAATTGTGCAAGTCGTCCCTAAATTTTGATCTTGTTTAATATGGTCTCCAAACTTTTTATACATATAATATTTACTCCCTAAACTAGATTGAATATTTATCAAAAGTTCAGAGATCATATTGTAATGTCCTGAAATTTCTACCCATTTTGAGATAAATAATGTGGTCGTTCGTTATTGTGTGTTAGTTACGTTTACTCTGAATTGATCACTCATGAATTAACTAACCTATTCGGAAAGACGATTAGGGGACGATACACATATGACTAACAAATTCAATCAGGAATATATCCTTCGACCATAAGGATCAAAGAGAGACAATACCATGCCTTTACAAATTAATTAGCGATCAGAAATAAATCGATTCGATGAAAGTACGAAGTCAGATTAGGGGTGATTCCACATAACTTCGATATTAACAACGATCGATGGAAATTGATTTTCTTTTTTTACTTTGTACTCAGGATGAGTAATTGACCCCTTGAGATTACATGACAACCAAAGGTTGCCCTGAATTGAAGAGGCATAGACATGGATTGAAAATTTATTAACCATGGGTCAATTTCGTGTGAAAAACCTAAAAGTCGGCCGATTGGTTAGGTCATACTAAAATTGCAATTGATGGATTTTAACCCCGATTTTCAATTCAATTTCGGGTATTGAACTTTCAAGAACTTCATGACTAACCTAATGGACGTCGTCTCATTAGTCATCAAGTTTATCCATAACATTGAATGAAGTTGGAAAAAGGGATATCGAGCCAAGAAATTAGAGCCATCAAAGATGGCCCAACCAAATGCCCATTGGGCCTAACGGCCACAATGGCCAACCCATCAAGAGCCCATGGGAAAGGTGACATTCCCATTTTGCCCTTACTTCTAGAAACCTTTGTTTGTATGGTTTTGAATCAAAGTTGGTTACATGGACCACATTGAAACTTGGCCACCAAGTTCTCTCTCTCTCTCTCTCTCTCTCTCTCGGCTATCGCCCCCACCACCTCAATTCACTCTCTCTCTAATTTTCTCTCTTTTCCTCTCATTTTCCTCCATTTCCGCCCCCTTTACTGTTGTTTTCCACCATCCTAGCCTGCTGTCACCACTAGCTGGAGTTGTTGCTACCGTCCAGAGCTTAGCCGCCCCTAGCTAGCTGCTGCCCAGCCTAGCCGATCATTGTCCAGCTGCTAGTCTTGCTTGTCTAGTACAAATTAGCCCCTACTAGTTGCCCGTTGTTATCCCCGAGCTAGGCCCTCGTTGCCCTCACTGTTGCCATCATCCCAGTGCCATTGGATTCAATTAACCCATGAGTTAATTTCCTAATCTTGTATGAACCAAATGCCCATGGCCATGGGTGGCCTAACCCGTTTGTTGCTCTATGCAGAGGAAAGCCTCACATGATTACACATGTAGGCTAGAGCCACACATGAAAACCAACCATGGGCTCTGAATGGGTGTGGATCATCATTGAGGCTACACATATTGAACAAATTAAGAGTTCATAGATGACATTATATATTGGATCAAAGTTCAAGCACCATTTTTAAAATTATCAAATTTCTGATCTACCAAGTTCACTTTTGAGCACTAAGCGCATTAAAATGGATGGCTCGAAACTTGTCTATATTTAGCCCAAAAATAAAGTCGAGACCAGTTTCATGATTTATAGATGGCCCAGGCCGGACTTTTACCATCACTTTCACACCTTTACCCATTTCTCTGAGCTCCATTACTAACTCAATGAGCTGATCCATTCTCCAAAGACCACAAGTTAAAGAGAAAAAAGTGCTTAAAATGGATCATGGGTTGTATGGTTCACCAATTTATTTATTTATTTATTTATTGTCGAAAACAAAGTAATTCATTCATTAAAATTCATAAGAAAAACATAGATTATGGGCTTTTGAACATAAGAGATCCCATAAAGGTATAGGTGGTGTTAACAACCAATTTTGGGAAAGGGTCTTCATTCTTTGGACTTTGGCAATCCAATTTGCAACTCAATTGGACTCCAGTGGGTAGTGGGCCACTGCAATAGATTTGGACTGACCAAGCTTATCTTTGCACTCTTCTAAGATGGTCCATAGCTCCCAAGACAACCTACAACTTATTTTGATGGGTCATCAAATTTGTATTGTATATAAATAAATTAATTTGGGTTGAACCATTTTCAATCGATTTTCGGCCCATTTGATGGCCCAACCACTTTAAGGCATGCAAAGTCTCAAAGAGAATTGACATGAATCCAAATGAAGCACAACCCAGCAAAAATCACGAGTGTATATGCAAGTGTGGTTATGGGATGTCAATGAGGCATCTGGCCCCAAGACTAGGTGGTTAGGGTGGCGATGCCCAGGTTTGGGGTTCAAACCCCAAGAGAACCAAAAGAAAAAAGTGTGGCCAAGGGATGTCCATCAATCAATAATTATGATCACAATCATTATCACTATAGAACACGTGTTTATTATTATCGCTATTAACCATCATCACAATAATTATCATTATTGTTAAACACCAAAAGTCAACCTTGGCATTGGAGACATTTAGCATGTCTCTAGATATTCCACCCGAACCTAGGCGACGTTTCACCCACCAAGACACATGAAGCTGGATTTTATGGACGAGATTCAGCTTCGCAGCGCCACAGTAACTCGGTCTTCGAGGAAAGGTGTCTTCCACAGTGGTAACTTCAGCTTGTATCTCAATTCTAAATGATAAAATAAGTCCTGCTAATATAATAACTTTTGGATAACTGTGAAAATAACAGGACAATATATTAAGAACTGCCACATTATCATTTCACTAATAAAATACATGTTCATGCTAAGTTTGAATAACTTGACATCGAAACAAAAAAAAAATTATTAACGAGTTGATGGCGTTTTCTCGGTACTAAAATGACATTATTTTCTTTAAACTTGAATGAAAAGGATCAACTCTCTTTCTCTCTCCCTCTAACAAGTACCTAGAATGTTTTGCCCAGAATAAGACCTTTCGAATGAAGGTCTGAACTTATCGGTTAAAGACAAGATACTGACTGTTACTATTTATATTACACGGGCGAAAGGTAGTGTATCTCTTTTGTAAGTACGACAAGTTTTGTTGAATTTGTCGCTGTGAAATGTCGTATCTCTTCTGTATATTCGAAGGGTCAGATATTGTAGTGCCTCTTTCTAATCGGCATCCCCAAGGATGAATCGCAGTATTGAACCCAAGAGAGAAGTGACTATGGATTGTCGTAACAAAGAGCACACTAGAGAGCTTCTCAGAGCTCAAGCTCACGTATAGAACTCGGCATTCAACTTCACGGGCATGCCAGACGCTATCCACAAACACGGCCAACCCATGACTGTGTCCGAGCTTGTGGCCGCACTACAGATTCGACCGACAAAGTCCGGTTGCGTCCACTGTCTTGTCTCATGCATGTTCTTGTTCACTCCGGCTTCTTTGAAGAGAGAAGGCTTGAACCGAGTGATCAAACCGGTTATGCGCTGAACTGTGCATCCGAGCTCCTAGTCAAGGAGAGTCCCTTCAGTTCAGCGCCAATGGTACTGGCCATGCTGGACCCTAGCTTCACGAAGCCGTGCAATTTCCTGAGCGCTTGGTTCTTGAACGACGACTGCACCACATTTGAGACTGCGTATGGAATGAAGGTGTGGGAATACGCTGGTCAAGACCCCAAGTTCAACCAGTTGTTCAATGACACCATGGCTAGCGATAGTCGATTGCTGGCGACTGTGGTGATTAATGAGTGCACCATCATGTTCGAGGGCATAAATTCGCTGGTTGATATTGGGGGAGGGACAGGGCTGATGGCCAAGGCCATTGCCGATGCATTCTCATTGGAATGCACCATCTTCGATCTTCCACATGTGGTGGCCGACTTACCAGGAAGTAACAACTTGAAGTATGTTGGCGGAGACACCTTCGAGGGAATTCCACCTGCTGACGCGATCACGTTGAAGGTAAGTAAGGAACGCATAATTCGTTGATGTCTTCACTTAATTTAGCTTAATGGAGATTCTTTAATAACTCATACGGCTATTGCAAATGGTTTTAAACAGGTGGGGTACGCCGTTAGATGGCTTATGACAGCCGATATGAGCTGAGATACTCTGGGTTCTATGAATCTGACCATACTTCCCAAGCCCGAGGTCAAGCTACTTTAAGCTCTTCTTCTCGGAATCCCATTAATGCTGTCGACATGGACTGCTAACGGTTCTCTCATTTCTTTTCAAGCGTGTTATTACAAAGCAGTCACTGGTTCAATAATGAGAACCTAACGAGTTCGTGAATCTCATCATTAGAGATCAAAAATTGCAGTTGGTCTTGCATGATTTGAACGATGAAGACTGCATGAAGATATTGAAGCAATGCAAATCAGTGATATCATCGACCGAGGACAAAGCAGGCAAGATGATCATCGTGGAAACAGTCATGGAAAACCATAAAAATGCCAAGGATGAGAAGTTTTTGGAATTGGAGCTTGCACTCGACATGACAATGATGATGGCCTATACGGCAAGAGAGAGTACGGAAAACGAATGGGCAAAGCTCTTTTCTGACGCCGGCTTTGGTGGTTATAAGATGCATCCTGGATTAGGTTTTCGGTCCCTCATTGAGGTTTATCCTTGATGGTTGGGTTGTTCTTTCTTTTCCTTTTCCTTTGTCATTGTTCTGGATATTAGCTTGATTTGGTTGTTTTTTCTCCTTTTGCTAAAACTTGATTTGGCTGTTGGCCTGTTTGTATTTCATTTGTTTGATAGGGAGTTGTTGTGCTCTCTCTACAAAGATCTACACAAACAGGGGTGTTGTTACCTGTAGGAGTTACCTGTAGTAGTCTCTCCAATAAGGACATCCAGCTAGGTCGCAATCCTTATTTTTATGTGCCGGTGCCCTCATGGCCTGCACCTCATGTTTCTAAGTGTATTTTTCTTCCCCATTTAGGAGGGAATACCAATGATTTTCACACCAAAAAGAGCTAAACGTTGGAAACTTTTCTCCACCTCATCCCCATGCCAAATTCTCCCTAGAGAGTCAATGTGTGTGGCTTGCTGTAATTGTGTATTGGTGTTACTCTTGTTAGTGTTATAATGAACATGTTTCTTTCCATTTGATAATTCAAGGCCGATAAGGGTGCATTTGGTAACATTTCTACTCTTAAGAACAATTTCTTTTGAGAAATAGTTCTTTTCTATTTCTATTCCCTATAACAATTTCCGAGTAAAACAAGACATTTGGTAACTATAAAAAATTTCTATTCTTGGAGTAGAAAAAAAATAGAAATGCGCTCGACCGACTAACAAACATTTTATTCCTTCTTTTTTTCAATGGCAGAGGCAACTCGGCGGCCGGCTACCTGCTACCAAGTCACCAATCGTCAGGTGAAGGGCGATGGGAGCCAACCACGAATGGCGGCTGCGACAAAGGGCAACCTACAATAGGCAGCGATGGAGGGCTGCCGATGGCAACTGCGATAGAGAGCGATGGGGGCGGTGGCAGGCGACCATCAATGGCGGTCACGAATAGCGATGATCCAAGAAATAACTTTCTAGAAATTATTCCCTAAAACAAGAAGCTACTTTTTTATTTTTCATTTTTATTTCAAATCTATTCCCTAGAATAACTTTTTATTCCGGGAAATAGAAACACTAACGAGATGTTATCAAATGAATTTTTATTCTTTTTCTATTTCAGGGAATAAAAGAATAGAAAAATTGGAAGAAAACAATGCACCTTAATTATTCACTATTCCAGCATTAATCTAATCTAACATAATACTATAGCAATGTGTTTGAGTGGTCTTTATCCTATCCTGTATTTGGTTTATATCCAAGACTAGATAGGGCCGCATAAATGATAGATATAATCTGAATAAAAATTTCTTTTGTGGCAATAGAATAAAGATATATAGGATTTCTTTATGTCCAAGGTCTATTTAAGGGGGAAAAACTATCCTCTCGTTCTCCTTCTTCTCCATTCACGTTGAAGCTTTACCACTCCTCTATAACTTTTTGGTTTACATCAAATCTTCATAAAAGTAATAAAGAGGGTCGAAAGTCCTCTTCCGTACCTCTCTTCTCATGTCGAAGTTTTCTTGAAAGAGGCTAGAGAGTCGAAGCACTAAATAGTCACACTTTCTCTCTCTTAGTAGATTAGGCATTCTCTTATCGATTGTACAATATTGCTAGATGTTATCCCCATCTGTGCATATTCGGTCTCTTTAGCAATGAATCGTGAGAGGTACTTACCATTTCAATTAGAGGCCTTTATTCCCATCTCCGCATTTTCAGCAATAATCATGCGTTGATTCAGTAACAATTTGTGAGATTCTTCCCTTTTAAATTATAGGCCTGTATTATTAATTTTTTCAAATAGCTTCATAGGTTCAAAAATCTTATATTACAAGGCTTTTGGATGATTTGGCTGTTATCACAACCGGCAGTTCGTACCTAATATTTATGTTTTTTCTTCATTAGATTCTGATCATGATAATAGAGAAGAAATTCTTAGCATTCTAACAGCAGAAGAGATTTACCTACGGATGTTGCTTATATATATGATGTATATGATTGTGGTGGTATAATTTAGTTTTCTCATTTGCTCCTATTTTGACGTGGTTTAATGTAGTTCTCTTTGCTACTAGCCTGACAGGTTTAACTGTAGCAGTTTGGTAATTTAGTAGTTATAGTTAGACTACTTATATAAAACAGTTGTTATTGTCGGGATTCAATCTTCGAACCAGATCTTTGGAAGATAGCTTCGACATCCGTTTCTTACTTATACGACCCAATTTTCTATGCCATAGTGTATTATCATATTTGATAGAAATAAGACACTTTATAGAATTAGGTTCTACGTCTAAGAGATAGATATTACCGCATCATCTTCCACGGCAATTGTTTTCTTCGAAGTAGATCCCAAATCCTTTGTCACATAATTGACTTATGCTGATTAAATTATAATATAGTCTTTTGACTACAGAAACACCTTCAATAGCCAAATTTCCCAGATGGTGTCTTTGCTGTCACGACCTATTTTTTTCATTCCGTGGAGAAAGGAAATATCTGAATAAATAGGTTTAGGGGTATTGTCCAAAGGTGGGTCCAAGACCCTCATTAGACACAGGCTCTCCCAAACCCATATTCCGCGTGACATTGGGTATTCATGAAAAAAAAAATTAATGAGTCGCCACTAGCCTATTGGAGTCGGCTAGAAACCAAGCGAGGCATGGAAGTGTGCCTCACTTTCTACACAACCAGAGATTCTAGGGTCAGGGACTTGATTACACTAATTAGCCAATTAGTGCCCTTTCAGTACCTAATCTTGTTCATTTCAAAAAGACTTTTGTCAAGCAGTTTGGATTGATTTTAGAATTAACCACTAACATGTGAGGTGATTATGCGGGTGCGCAATCATTAAAATAACAATCAGCAATTAAAGAAAACATTAAATGAATTGCAAAGGAAAATAAACATCTAGCATTAAAAGATAAATAAATGGCAGCCACAATTAAACTAAGGGGGGAAAATCATAACCATTGCATCATAGGCATGCTACAAGGGCAACCGTATTCGATGGTTAAAACCCCGAGCGAAACTATGGAGACTTATCTAATTTTAAGCACAATTTTTATGCCAATGATTTTCCGACACTTTTTAAGAGAGAATTGGTCCAAGAATTATTTTAGAGCTTCTTAGGGAACTCTAAAACAAACTTGGAATTTTTTGGGATTTTTGAAATTTTTTTGGAATTATCAATATTTTAATTTTTTTTACTTTTCTTAATTAAAAATAGATATTTCAGGTTTCTGAATTTTCCATGAATTTTCTGAAATTTCGAAAAAAAAAAATTATATTTTTCAATATTTTAAACATTGTTTTTAATTTTCTGAATTTTTATTTTTTATGATTTTTTTTTTTACAAAAAAAATATAATTCGGACCGGGTCAGGAGACCCGGCCCTACTAAACTGACCCAGACCCAATTGGTCCTGGTTGGTTAAAAGGAAACGGGCTGGCCCACGAACAATTCTTTTTTCTTTTCTAAACCCAATTTGATTTCTATTTTCCTAGCCCAACTAAAAAAACCGGCCCGTGACAAATTCGACCCAACTGAAGTAGGCCCGGGGCGAAGCCCATCTCCCTGGCCCCTATCTTATTTTTTTTGCCTTTTTTGTTGTTTTTGTTTTCATTTCTTTTTATCTCTTTTTTATTTTGGTTTTCTTCCCAGATTTCTTCTCCCCATGCACCCCATGCACGCCCGACGCTTCCCCATCTTCTCTTCTGCAACTTCTTTTTTCTTTCTTTTCTTTATTTTTATTTTTACCGAACCATACTTCTTCCTGCAATTGGTGAACCGTCCCCACGCGTTAGTCACTCACTCCGACCGGCGTTCGACTAAATGCGGCCACCTATTCCGGCGACCGATAATCCGTTCACCGGAACAAAGAAAACCCTCGCTCTCCCTATGCGAAGACCACGCCAAAACACAATGACCACGCAAACAAAAAACACGATTCAGCAGCTACGTATGCAAGCACGGATCGATTCTAAGCTAGAACGCGGACTGACTTTTCGGATCTCTCTGAGGCATTTTGTCGAACAGTTGGGGTGCGCTGCGGACTCCCAAGGTTTCCGGCTCAACCGAGCCTCGAACGTGCCTTGGGGGGTCTCGAACACGATATACAAAGATTATAGGAACGAAATGTAAGGGCGACGAGGGCCGGAGCTTGCGCGAGCCGGACGGCCGCGAGCTCCGGCCCGGTGCGGCTAAAACGGGGCAAGGGCGGAGCCGAACTTACCTGGTCAGCCCGAGGACGTCGCCGGGGAGGTCGTCAAACGGGTCGGTACGCGGCTAAGGGTCCCTCTCTTCGTCATCCGGAGATCCCCTCTCGAACTCCCTCTCCTTCTCGAGCTCGTTTCTCTTTTCGTTGTTCTTCAGACCGTCGGCCTCTTTTCAACTTTGAACCCCCGCTCTCAGATCTGGTATTTTTAGGACCTCGTCCCCTTTCACTCGGCTCTCCCTTCTTCCTTTTCTCTCCGGCTTTCGGTCCGTCTCCCCCTCTCTTCTCTTCGGTTCTGCCTCCTTCGGTTTCCCTCCCCTTTCTCCTTCCTTTTTCTTCTGTTTTTTTTTTGTTTCTGATCCTCTTTTCTGCTTTTGCTGCTCTGACTTGCCTCCTACCCCTGCTGTCTCTGACGGTCAGAGTCTGACCTATCCCATCTACTTGCTGCCGCTGCTGAGTTGCTCTGCTGCTGCTGCTGCTTTTTTGTTCTGAGTTCTTCAGAAGACCGCGCGTGGAGAGGAATCGAGCAAGAAGAAAGGCCGAGAGGGCCGGGCCGAGGCAAGGAGAAAAGGAAAAAAAAAGGAAATGGGCCGAGCCCGTGCGAGGAAAGGGAATGGACCACGTGGGGGAGGCTAGGCGGCCCTCAGCCTTGGCCCGTCCTCTTTTGAATTTTTTTAATTAATTTTTTTAAATATTTTTTTTTTGATGAATTTCAAAACTAGTGATGCGAATGGTCCTAATGTCTATATGCAATGCAATTTTAATGAAAGAAATTTTTGTTAAGAGATTAAAAACTAATCTCTAATTTTCCAATGTAATTAATAAATACTAAAACAAATCGCCAAAATTTAGGTATCAACATTTGCAAATAATCTTTCATTTTTCACTTTATCCAAAAGTAACATTTCCTCCACTGAATCTCATGAGGTTGATGAATTTGGTTGGATCTCTACTCATGCGTCTCGAAGATCTACTATGTAGATACCATTTATTCCTTTTCATTTTCTCTGTAACAGAGAAATTTTTTTTATCTTTTCTTTGGTTTCCAAATGAGCTTGTGTCCTTTCCTATTAGAGAATGCATCAAATCTCTAGTTGATTGTTTTTTAATATCTTCCAATCTATTGGAGATTCATGCTTATTGCCTCTCTTAACTTTTTACACGAATGGCTGTATATTCTGCAATTATATGATGTATATGGCACGTTATTCGCAAAAAAGAAAACTCTGCATCTGTTGGTTATTTTGTTATATTTTCATATCCTGAAAAAAACCAGAATTTGTGTGGGAGGAGTTACTGACAAGCATTTGTGCGTACAGATGCAAGAGGATTTGTTTGGGAATGTTTGCAAGAAGTATTGTTGTCTTGTTTACTCTGCTAGAGGCTAGCTAATATATAAAGGAAAGAACAGCACGAATTCTATAACTTTTATATGGCGCTCACTAAAATGTTATAACTTTTTTTCGATCACTTAAACATTAAAAGTTTCAAAAATCAATCATTGAAGTGTCATCAGTGATTTCCCTTGCCAAAGAACCCAATGTGGATTGTTCGTCCTACACCGCTTTCTTTGGCACTAACATTAACAATTTTTAAATATTTTAAATTATTTTTTTGAATTTTTTTAATTAATTTTTCTTTTCCTTTTTTTGCCTTTTTTTCAAGGTCAATGAGAGTCACTAGTGACATTTGTTGATTGCAAAACCCTCCCCCAAATTGGGCAAGGGCAACCTCGCCAACCACGAGACGAGGTTGCAAAGGTCCTCACCGAATTAGGCCACAAGCAAGGCCGCCTCGCCTATAGCCTTTGTGGCCAAGGGCAAGGCAATCCATGCATGGTCTGCAGCCAATGAGGGTCATCAGTGATCCTCACTAGCTCTAAAATAAAAAAAAGGAAAAATAATAAAGGAATAGAAAAGAAAAAACACAGCAAGGCAACCCTTGCTCGATTTGGGCAAGGTTTTCTTAGCCAGTGAGAGGCGCCTATGATCCTCACTAACCCTAAAAGGGAAAATGAAAAATAAAAAATGAATAGAAAAGAAAAAAATTCATAATAAAATTCCAAAAAAATCTATGTATAATAATTTGTCAAAAATAGTAGTCAAATGATCAATTTTACTCTAATATGACACTTAAGTAAGTGAAAAAAAAAAAGTTATGACACTTACACCGTTTTTCTCCCAAATATCATGTTTCTATGGATAATTTATTTTGTATAACTAATCTCCAATGCCAAGTCAATCTATTGCTAGTGAGACTGTCGTGTTCCAAACTCGAGGAATGAAGATGAACTCTGGCAAACAGTTACATGATATGAACTGAATATGTCATGTTGCGAGCACATCTTGGGTTGGTCGGATATGTTTCTTATAGCAGCAATCGAGATGGATTTTGGTTACCAATTGGAAGAATGTCCTCATACCCTTGATGTTGTTGTTAGCAACACAACGAGAATTACAAGAAAACTAAAAGCTTCTTACCTTGCTCATTTTATTTTTCTTTGAGCGACAAACGGCGAACTTCAATGCTTGCTCACTGTCTTCTCGCTGTCTAGCAATTCAAACGTCAGTACATGTTTTAGAAGTTCGCTCATTTTCTTTTTCCATTTTAGCAAGTATGGTCAAGTTGCACATCATGCTTCTGTTGGGCTTAATCTATCGAAATACGATTAGACACGAGCATAAGATCAAATGGATGATCAGGATACGCTAATTTATACGCAGCCAAATTTCAACCCATAGAGTTCAGGGATTTTTGTTTAAGAAAATAGATGGGTATTTGTCGCGACCTCCTTTTCCATCTCAGGAGGAGGCTAATGGCTTGGCTAAAATGCTTTCATTAGGGCTTGTAGCCAGGGCTCTCCCAAGCCCACCAATTCACGACTTAAGAGTCGAGTTTTTAACCCGCAATTCAATTTCATTTAAAAAGGAGTCGCCGCTAATCAATTTGGGGTGGGTTGATTAAAAACCTAAGTAAAATATCGGGAGAAATATTTTACTCCTGCGCAACCAGAGAAACTAGGATTAGAGACTTGATTACACTAGTTAATCACTAATGCCCTTCCGGTATCTAATCTTGTTTAAACCTCAAGTTTGGTATTTTTGAATTTTTTTAAGGATTTTTCCATGCCTTGTTGAAAGAAAACATTTTTTGGCTTTTTCCCTTCTTGCTAGAAAATATTTTTTTGGTTTTTCTAATTTTTTGCAAAATAAAACATATTTTCGAAATTTTTTAAAATATTTCTTTTTGGAAACTATGAATTATTTCTGGATTTTCTGGTTTTTTTCTAGAAAATGTGAAATATAAAATACTTTCTGAATTTTTTGATATTTTTTGGAAATTATAAACTATTTTTCGGATTTTCGGATTTTTCTGGAAAATAAAATATTTTTTTATTTTTTATTTTCGAAATTTTTATTATTATAAAAATATAAACAAACCGGACCAGGTCGGGTTTCCGGGTTAGAACCGACCCGGTTCGTCCATGAGCCTAGCCCAAATACTTTTAATATAACACTTTCTAAGCCCAAAACAAAACGAGCCCATTTTCCAATTAAAGTAAAAACCCAGCCCATTATCAACTATGGCCCATTAAAGGAAAAACCCTAGCCCAAGAGCCAAAACGAACCGGGTTGGGCGAACTCGCAGCCGACCCGGTTTCCTCCTCGGGCGGCTCATCCGCGGCGACCGAGACTACGGCGTCAAGCGTCGGCCCCCTCGCCTCCGCCTCGCCGAGGACTTACTTGGATGCCGTCGCCGGCGTGGAATGGATGGCCGGACCAAGAGCCAAAACGAACCGGGTTGGGCGAACTCGCAGGCCGACCCGGTTTCCTCCTCAGCCGCGGCTCATCCGCGGCGACCGAGACTACAGCGTCAAGCGTCGGCCCCCCTCGCCTCCGCCTCGCCGAGGACTTACTTGGATGCCGTCGCCGGCTGCGTGGAATGGATGGCCGGACCAAGACCGATCGGTTGTGACAAGGCGGCGACCGCCGCGAGCAAGGACCGGTCGGGCGGACCTTCTCCTTGGCGAAAATCCAAGGCGGCCGGGGGGCGACAAATGACATGCATCACCGGAAAGGACAACTCGCTTGGACGGGGGCGAAACCGGCGATGGCTACAACTCGCAAAGAACTCGATAGGGGGTCGGCGAAGGTTTCCCTACGCGGCTCGTGGCGTCGGACGGCGGACGAGCTCGGAAACCGAACCGCATCCGCCGCCTCGCACATCCCCGAGCCGAGATCCTCGGGAGCCGACCCCGAACTTGAACAAACGAAAGCGAAAAGGAAAATACGGAGCGATACCCACCGGTCGTCCATGAGTCGATCGGCGGAGACACGTCCGAGAGTCGCCTCGGTGCAGTCCTTCGTGCCGGACGGCCGCGACGCCATCGGTCGACGTCTCGGAGAACAACGGCTCACGCCGCGGGACAAATCAAATCAGCGGGGGCAGCAATGGCCGGAGTTCACGGCCGCGGGCGACCGCATCGGCCGGGACAGCCGCAACTCCGGCCCGACGCCCAAAAACGGGGGCGAAACGAGATCGAAGCTTACCGGAGCTTCGACGCGGGGAAGGAGACACGACGGCGGGTCGTCGGCCGTGGTTCAACGGTGGTGGACAGCGGTCTCTCTCGACCTTCCCTCTTCTCTCACGCGGATCTCTCTCTCGGATCTGGAATTTCGAAACTCTCCCCTCACTCTTTCTCGATCTCTCTCTCGATCTGTTTTGCTCTTGTTGCTTTGTGTTCTGTTTTTCTCCTTCGCTCGACCCCCCTATTTATAGGCAAGGAGTCCGATCGACGGAGGTGCTCCGACCGGCGGTCCTCGACGCCCAGCCGGGCTTTCCCTCGGCCGAACCGGCGTGACCTCAGCCGCCCGCGTGCTCCGCCACTTGCTTCGCATTGAAGACGAGTCCCATCCATCCGGGGCCATCCGCCGCGGTCTCCGCGGCCGCTCCATCGGCGGCATTAATGGCGCCGCGAGACGTCCCCATCCGTCGCCGGCCTTCGTCCTCCGCGCTGTTCTCCCGCTTCTCGCGTGCGGGGAAGAAGAAGGGAATATGAAGAAGATGATGGAGAGGGCCGAGCCATGAAGGAGAAGGGCCGAATGGGCCCAAACCCACGAGAGAAAAAAAAAAAAAGGGGGCTGGGCACAAAGGCCCGGCCGCGTGGGCCTCCATCTCTTTTTTTTTTTTTTTTTTTTTTTCGAAAAAAAAAATGAAAATAAATAGGAAAATAAAAATTAGTAAATATAAATAATATTAGTACTTAGGTGATGCAAAAATCCTTTTTGTCAGAGCCAAATTAGTCCCTAATTTTCTATGCAAATTTAGTCCAAATTTATGTGTCAACAGCTGCCCCTCTTTGAAAGTGAGCTCACAGAGGTTGCTTTCAAAGACGAACTGATACCTAAATTTTGTCCATGTGTATGCAATAGATGATAGTTCACTTGGGACCAAGTGTCCAAAGCAAAAAATGGCAAATACATACTAAAATGGATAAGAAAAATACCCGCAATTACTTACCAGGAAATAGTGATATAGGGTGCGAAGCCCGAGTTTTTGGCAAGTACCAGGATATTTCCTTATCTTTCTCAAGGATATTAGTTTACTTACCGTGTCGATGAGAGGGACTCCGGGTTACAGAAGCACGCCGTGTCGATAAATGGAGACTCGGGCAATAAAGGGGACTCCGGACGTAAAACACGCCGTGTCGATGAGAAGGACTCCGGGCTACGAAAGCACGCCGGATCGATAAGGGAGACTACGGGCTACAGAAGCACGCCGTGTCAATGAAAGGGACTCCGAGCTACGAAAGCACGCCGGGTCAATAAGGGGGGACTTCGGGCTACGAAAGCACGCAGTGTCAATGAGAGGGACTCCGGGCTACGAAAGCACGCCGGGTCGATGAGAGGAACTCCGGGCTACGAAAGCACGCCGGATCGATAAGGGGGACTCTAGGCTACAGAAGCACGCGGTGTCAATGAGAGGGACTCCAGGCTACAAAAGCACGCCGGGTCAATAAGGGGGGACTCCGGTCTACGAAAGCACGCCGTGTCAATGAGAGGGACTCCGGGCTACGAAAGCACGCCGGGTCGATGAGGGGGGACTCCGGGCTACAAAAGCACGCCGTGTCAATGAGAGGGACTCCGGGCTACGAAAGCACGCCGGGCCGATGAGAGGGACTCCGGGCTACGAAAGCACGCCGGGCCGATGAAAGGGACTCCGGGCTACGAAAGCACGCCGGGTCAATAAGGGGGGACTCCGGGCTACAAAAGCACGCCGTGTCAATTCCCTTGTGATATTTCTTGGAAAAATACATTTGAGGATACTTGGATAATCACAAGCATCGAAATAGTGTTTGGATATTCACAAGCATTAACCTTGGAGGATACCTGGACATTCGCAGGCATTGAAATAGTTTGGAATACCTAGACAGGCAGAAGTATTCAAAGATGTAATTTGGGGACAACTCGAGCAAGTTGAGTGCCAGCAATAAGGGAGCATACCTGGATGGCCGCAAGCACACAAAGCAATGGAATACCTAAACAATGGCAGGCACTCATAAAAAATGGGATACTTACACAGTTACTAGTATACATACCCTGGACAGTCACAGAAATCTGTACGTAAATGGTGACTTGAATAGGTTGAGTGTCAATGAAGGAGCGTACCTGGACAGTGGCAAGTACTCCAAAATAATGGGATACCTAACGATCACGGTATTTATACTTAGAGGACAACTCGAATAAATCGAATGTCGAAGAGAGAGAGAGTACCTAGACAATGGTAAGTACTCTAGGAAATACCTAGTCGACCATAAGCTTCTTGGAAATAGGCGAAGAGATACACTTACCCGAAGATATCACTCGTTTTAAAAAGTGTGTCTCCTGTAACAAATATGTACACATGATTTGTGCATACTGTAAATTTTTTAATTCAAATGAGATTCATGCATGACAATTTTGTCAATTTGCATCACCAACGTTCCACTGGAAAAAATTTAGAAAGACATTCCATACTCAAAATGTGGATGTCTCGAGCATTGCCAAATGAGAGGCCTCAATCTGAAAGGACTTTCACTCACTCTCATTGAAGAGGCTATTTTGTCCTGACCATTAATGCGGGATCATAGGAATCTCACCCTTTTCACTATCATCACGTCGACAGGGGTCCGAATATTCTCACAAATGGTATGACTTTACCAATCTGAAAGGTTTTTGTTAGGACTGTAACGTAGGCTTGGTCAAAGGCTTAGCAAATGGGACCATGAAGGTCAAGGCTCATGAAAGATATGCTATACAATCATCTCCGGGTCTACAAGTCAAGAACCCTGCAAAAAGATATAGAAATAATCCTGCTTGTACTTCTTCGAGCGATGCTTATAAACATATGAATTTTTATGTTAATTCAAGTGCCCTAGTCGGAAGAGACTTTTACAAAGAGACGTAATGTAGATTCAATTCATGGGTTGAGAAACAAAGGGATTCATAGACTCAAGAATGTGTATAGGAAATGGTGATCATCTCGATGTTGTCACCGGTCTTCTTCCTCATCGACAGGGTTCGTCTTCGTACAAAAACTTCATTGGCAAACAACTTTGCTCAAGCATCACTTTTCGCTTGAGGGGTTGGCCTTGCTTTTACTAGGCACACTGCTTTTTTATGCTTGCAATTTTCATATCTATGGGCATTGGCCTTACTTTTACCAGGCACACTGCTTTTTTCATGCCCCTAGTTTTCATTCAGGACTATCCTAGACTATTGGGTCTTTGTCTTCAATCAATGCTTCGGCTCATGCTATTTGAACAACGACTTTTTTTGCCCCAATGTGGGGGTTGATATCAGCATGAGTTTTTTTACAGACTCAATGGGGCTGTACACTGGATACAAGTATGCAGAATAGAGAAAAAATCGCTCTTCGTTATTCTAGAGCACTTAAATTACCATAAGTTTTCATATGCAATAAAGACACCCAAAGATTGATGCCAGTGCAAGCAAGAAAATTCCTATCTATTTTCTCACCTCATGATGCCGTCCTTCCTCCAATCTGCCCCAGTGAGGGGTGGTTCTTGACAAGGGTAATATGAAAGACACTTCATAGGGGCATGGGGCTCAAAGGGGTTAATTAATGGATAACCTGTAGTGTTTAGGATAGAGAAATGAAATGCTCCTCATCACTTTGGTCATCGTACCATTTGCAAGAGAACTCTTTACCCTGCGGACATGGAATTTCCTATGCTACCCTCACAAGTGTTTAATAAGAGGACTGTGTGTAGGATATGGTTTGCCTTTCATCATCATGATATTCCTCATTTAGCATGCTCAATTAATCTCGCATCATTCATTCAGATGTCTATTTTGATAATTCTCAATGGAATCAATGACTTAAATAGACAAAATCATCATGCAAAAAATCCATTTTGAAAAGGCATGGAGCATTTTAAGCATGGGGGAGTTTGCAACCTAAAAATAAATTAATTTACTCACAATTTTTTTTTCGAGAGCATAAAGTGCAAAATTGTCTCTACAGTGTTAAATCTTGAATACCAATGGGGTTATTCAAAAATGGGTATCCTTGGACTGTTCCTGCTCAGGGAGGAAATGGTGCATGAATGATCAGTCAAGGTTGGAAATCCAATCCTTCATTGGGCGAGCATATCTCGCTTTTGCCCCCGCACAAGCATAAATGAATTATTAAGCGGGCCGAAAGCAAATGCAAACGAGGCCATTATTCCTGTCATCCACTTTAGCGATCCTTGGGATGCCATTTCACTTGGGAGAATTGATCTAATATTGTCATTGGAATTTGACATTTCTCTTCCTGTTTTGTCGTCCACACTTTTGGCGGACAGATGACCCCTTCGTCAGTTTGCAAACGATTGAATGAACCCATAGTCCTGAGGCTTAAAGTGAGCATGAGATCCTGAATTTTAGATCTTGGTATGCACAAAAAAAAAAAAAAAAAAAACCTTTTTTTTTTTTTTTTTTATTTTTTTTTTTTTTTTCTTTCTTTCTTTTTCCACATGCGGCTAATGCCGCTTTGGGGGTTCGAACCCCGTTCGGACCTTGGTGCTCCAATCCCGGATACCACTCGGCTAAAGCGCCGGCGGTGTCCATGGGGCGCATCCTTTTTTGATTAAGCGATATGGCCGCGAGAATGACATGTCTTTTTACACGAGTCGGTGAATTCAACATGGGTCGTCTCCAAGTGCTTACTTGGTCGAAGATCGGTTGGCTAGAATTAACCCTTCAGTCAGTTTTTTTTTTTTTTTTTTTTGAATGTTGATGGTTCCTGTCAAAACAGGGAAAATGTATTAGGAATGAGTTAGAACGAGGTATTGGGAACGATACTGAGTTACCTTTCTGCAAAGTTTGTATTTGATGACTTCTCAACATATCTCGAATGTTGATAATTTCCATGGTCTCGCCATGATTTGACACTTCATTTTGGTTGGCCTTCTTTGCCCGTGGCCCTAGGCGAACGGCCGATGGTTGTTGATTTATCTTCAACGCCTTCCTTCTGTGGAAATGTTTTTTTCATTGTTGGACATCAACAGCGTTGGACAAGGTTATGTGCCTCAAGCTTTTATGGAATCTCCGAGATAACTCGAGAGATTGGGGAGGCCAAAAGCAGCATAGAGGAAACGTCTCTAGAAGCTTTTCTTGAGCTACTACAATCCGCATGCTCCGAGTTTAATCATGTGTATATGCCTATTACGTCCTGTCTTTTATTCCCTGCAAATGAAAAGGAAGAAAGCGTCATTCCTAAGCTCATGTTAGGAAGCAAGACATACCTTTGGAGTAATCTTTCTTGTTTGCCCTAGAATACTCCTGAATTTGTTGAGTCCACATCCCTAGGACCTGATGTGCTAGTTTCAAATGCCTTTTTTTTCAAGGGGATGATGTTTTGAGACACGAAATAGGTAAATCAGAAAAACAAACAGAGTTAAATTCGACACATTTTTTCAAAAATTTTTCAATGAAATGCTTTTGTTTTCACAATGATTTTTTTTTTTTTTTGAGGAAGCATGAGGAAGCCCGGCCCTCAAGATTCTCTTCGGATGATTTTTTTTTTTTTTTTTTTGTGTTTGGATAGCATCACCGGGCCAGTTTGGTATACTTCAATATGCCCTCAAAATTGGGAATAAACTTGTAATTTCATTGAGTAGAATCAAATGAATTACATTTTTTTTGGAATGGGAAAATGCAAACAAACACACCTAAAGGACAAAAGCAATAATTGAAGTCTTAGAAAGCACTTGAAATCCTAGAAAACACAAAAAGACTCCTTCGTAGAGGAGTATGAGGATAAGAACTTCTTCATTTTGTGACGAAGTTTAAGGCTCCGTCATGATTGGGCAAAGGGTTGCTCTGGACATTTGGCTGACTATTGCTGAAGGAGAACGCCTTTGTATCCAAGAGGTCTTGGATCTTGTGCTTTAGAACATAGCAACCATCAATGGAGTGGCCAACTTCTCCCATATGATAGTCGCATTTCTCAGAGGGATTATATGTAGAATAACGCTCAGGATTTGGTCGCTTTGGCTCAGTGGAGAGTAATCCTCTTTTTTGGAGAATAGGCAATACTTTGGACGAGCTCCGGGGAGAGGAGTGAACTGTCTTTTAATATTTCGTTGCCGACCAAAGAACCGACCTTCCCCACCTTGTTGCCCTAGGATTTTGAAGTCTTTGGAGTGCGATCACGGTTCGGTTGGGAATAAGCCACATTAATCCCAGCTTCGAGCTCTTTATCTTTCCTTGGGATAAATCTTTTGCTTGCAAAGGCTGGCTCGTTAAACCATCCATCTCTTAACCCGATCTCAATCTGCTCCCCTACTGGAATGAGTTGATTAAATGATTCAGCGATCGTGGTTACCATTTGATTGCGGTACTCGTAGGGGAGAGTTTTGATAAACATCTTCCTCAACTCAAAATCGGTCGGTTCAGGAATAATTTGGGCAGCTAGATTCCTCCATCGATGGTATACTCTTTGAAGGACTCGATCTTTTTTCTTCTCGGTACGCTCAAGATCCTCACGAGAAGGGGTAATGTCCATTATGAACTTGTACTGCTTGAGAAATGCCTCACTCAACTCGCCCCACGTTTCGAGGAGGTTCATATTCTTTGTGATGTACCATCTCAAAGCAAGGCCTACTAAACTTGATTGGAATAACTGAATCATCAAAGGTGCATTATTGACATATTGAGTCATTCGAACCAAGTACATTTGCAAATGAGTTCTTGGGCAAGTCGTGCCATCGTACTTCTCCAACTCGGGCATTTTGAATTTTTCTGGCATTTTGATCTTGGAATAGACGAAAGGTCCGTCGTAGTAGGATCTTGGAGGCCTTGCGCTTGTTTCACCTCTCTTCAAGCTTCTCAAGGCGTTTGTCATGCTCGATTTTAGACATGTTATCAAGCTTAGATTTCTCAATCGTAATTTGGGGCGAGATCATCCTCCAATTCGGGCATGTCATCATTAATGATTACGCCGTGACTATCGCCGGCAGCTGGTGGCGATAGTACCACTTCGATTGGTGGCGGAGTAGGAGTAAGCCTGGTCTGAACAACGTCCATTTGCTTTGAGAGTTGTTGGAGCACATTAAAGACTTGCTTCATCTCGTCTTCCATGTTCGCAATGCGGCTTGGCATATTTTCTTCGGCCATTCTCGCTCTCGTTATTGAGCGAGTTTGGATCGGCGATCGTGGATGTTCCGTAATATGTGTTCATAAGATGAAGTGTGGTAAGTATAAAATTTCAAAAAGGATCAGTCCATGACTCAGTCTAGTTTTGTCCTTTTAACTTTCATTCCCCTCTTTTATGCCATTCACCTTCCTTTTTTTTAAATGATGAGAATTTTCTCAGAAAATAATGAAAATAACGGTTTGCTTGAGTGACGAAAGGCATAAATCAAAAGCAAATTATTTGTAAAACTTTTCCTCATTTTTTTTTTTTTGACAATTATTTCCAAATGACCATGGTATTAAATCCTAGACTAATCATGGACTGACCAAGACATATGGGAAAGTAAATGGATTGCAAAGTGCAAATAAAGAAATTTACTTAAACAGAGAAAATTGATGATAATCACACAGACATGCACATGATACGTGTGGTTCGATTTCTAACTAAAAAGACATAATGAGGTTAAGAGGTAATATGACCGTCGCAGTCTCGCGTTCGTGTCAAATTCTCTCCACCTCGGCTCTACCTAAAATTTCGGGGAAAAGAAAGGCGGCCTCTACATCGCAGTCTCGCGTTCAAGGTAGTATCTTTCTTAACACCATCCTAAAATATCCTATAGCGGCCCAGGTCCGGCGGCAGGGTTGTGTGTGTCACAGTGTAGTGCTAAAACATTTAAAGCATGCACAATAATTTTATACACAAAAATTAATTTCAACAAAATTAATAACCTGCACAAAAATAAAATACCCAAGTTAGGAAAACAATTAAACAAGACAAAAAGGCCTAAGTCCACAAAATTATCCTCAGTGGAGTCGCCAAGCTGTCGCGACCTCCTTTTCCGTCTCGGGAGGAGGCTAATGGCTTGGCTAAAATGCTTTCATCAGGGCTTTTAGCCAGGGCTCTCCCAAGCCCATCAATTCACGACTTAAGAGTCGAGTTTTTAACCCGCAATTCAATTTCATTTAAAAAGCAGTCGCTACTAATCAATTTGGGGTGGGTTGATTAGAAACCCAAGTAAAATATCGGGAGAAATATTTTAATCCTGCGCAACCAGAGAAACTAGGATTAGAGACTTGATTACACTAATTAATCACTAATGCCCTTCCGGTACCTAATCTTGTTTAAACCCTCAAGTTTAATATTTTTGAATATTTTTAAGGATTTTTCCATGCCTTGTTGAAAGAAAACATTTTTTGGCTTTTTCCCTTCTTGCTAGAAAATATTTTTTTTTTTGTTTTTCTAATTTTTTGCAAAATAAAACATATTTTCGAAATTTTTTGTTCTTTTTGGAAACTATGAATTATTTCTGGATTTTCTGGTTTTTTTCTAGAAAATGTGAAATATAAAATACTTTTTGAATTTTTTGATATTTTTGGAAATTATAAACTATTTTTCGGATTTTCGGATTTTTCTGGAAAATAAAATATTTTTTTTTTTTTTTTATTTTCGAAATTTTTATTATTATAAAAATATAAACAAACCGGATCAGGTCGGGTTTTCGGGTTAGAACCGACCCGGTTCGTCCATGAGCCTAGCCCAAATACTTTTAATATAACACTTTCTAAGCCCAAAACAAAACTGAGCCCATTTTCCAATTAAAGTAAAAACCCAGCCCATTATCAACTATGGCCCATTAAAGGAAAAACCCTAGCCCAAGAGCCAAAACGAACCGGGTCGGGTGAACCCGCGGGCCGACCCGGTTTCCTCCTCAGCCGCGGCTCATCCGCGGCGACCGAGACGACGGCGTCAAGCGTCGCCCCCTCGCCTCCGCCTCGCCGAGGACTTACTTGGATGCCGTCGCTGGCTGCGTGGAATGGATGGCCGGACCAAGACCGATCAGTTGTGACAAGGCGGCGACCGCCGCGAGCAGGGACTGATCGGGCGGACCTTCTCCTTGGCGAAAATCCAAGGCAGCCGAGGGGGGCGACAAATGACATGCATCACCGGGAAAGGACAACTCGCTTGGACAGGGGGTGAAACCGGCTACGGCTACAACTCGCAGCAACTCGGTAGGGGGTCGGCGAAGGTTTCCCTACGCGGCTCGTGGCGTCGGACGGCGGACGAGCTCGGAAACTGAACTGCATCCGCCTGCCTCGCACATGCCCAAGCCGAGATCCTCGGGAGCCGACCCCGAACTTGAACAAATGAAAGCAAAAAAGGAAAATACAGAGCGATAACCACCAGTCGTCCATGAGTCGACTGGCCGGAGACACGTCCTAGAGTCGCCTTGGTCTGGTCCTTCGTGCCCGGACAGCCGCGACGCCGTCGGTCGACGTCTCAGAACAACGGCTCACGCCACAGACAACAAATCAGCAGGGGGGCAGCAATGGCCGGAGTTCACGGCCGCGGCTGACCGCATCAGCCGCAACTCAGGCCCAGCACGCCCAAAAACAGGGCAGAAACGGGATCGAAGCTTACCGGAGCTTCGACGCGGGGAAGGAGACACGGCGGCGGGTCGTCGGCCGTGGTTCAACGGTGGTGGACAGCGGTCTCTCTCTGACCTTCCCTCTTCTCTCACGCGGATCTCTCTCTCAGATCTGGAATTTCAGAAACTCTCCCCCTCACTCTTTCTCAGATCTCTCTCTCAGATCTGTTTTGCTCTTGTTGCTGTATTCTGTTTTTCTCCTTCGCTCGACCCCCCTATTTATAGGCAAGGAATCCGGTCGACGGAGGTGCTCCGACCGGCGGTCCTTGACGCCCAGCCGGCCTCTCCCTCGGCCGAACCGGCGTGACCTCAGCCGCCCGCGTGCTCCGCCACTTGCTTCGCATTGAAGACGAGTCCCATCCATCCGGGTCATCCGCCGGTCTCCACGCTGCTCCATCGAGCGGCATTAATGGCGCCGCGAGACGTCCCCATCCGTCGCCGGCCTTCGTCCTCCGCGCTGTTCTCCTGCTTCTCGCGTGCAGGGGAAGAAGAAGGGAAGATGAAGAAGATGATGGAGAGGGCCGGGCCATGAAGGAGAAGGGCCGAATGGGCCCAAACCCACGGGAGAAAAAAAGGGGGGCTGGGCGCAAAGGCCCAGCCCGCGTGGGCCTCCATCTCTTTTTTTTTTTTTTTTTTTTTTCGAAAAAAAAGGAAAATAAATAGGAAAATATAAATTAGTAAATATAAATAATATTAGTACTTAGGTGATGCAAAAATCTTTTTTGTCAGAGCCAAATTAGTCCCTAATTTTCTATGCAAATTTAGTCCAAATTTAGGTGTCAACAGTATTCGGTTTGTCATCGTAAAATTTCTGCAGAGAATCAATGAAGATTAGATATGGTATCTCAGTTGTGGCTAAGTATACTCTCCAACTTCATCTGTCCTCTGCTGTATTGGATTGTACATATAAGGCACCAAATTTTCGAAAAGATACATCTATATTTTAGGAGATATATACATCCCAAATGAACCACGGAGAAAGGCACAAGACATGCACACACCGTGAGGCGTTGAATGTACTACGATATTATTGTTATTGGTTCTACCATTCACGAGAAAGAGGAAAGCCAATTCCATGCCTTGTGGTTGGATACAGCAAAAAGAAAATGGCACGAACAGCTCCGACCGCCAGAGGCACCACCTCTAGGAGCCATTTGGCCAGCTCCGACTCCACTGGAGGGAAGGACTTGATCACATACTGATTAAAAAACGCAACCACCGCAAAGACCAGTGCCAACATGAATGCGTGAAAAAAGTCTTATGACCTTCAACTTATGTTTCTCTGCATCAGCATGCGAGAGCTTCACTGACGCAGCAATCACCCACAACCTTTTAGGTGTGGCAAATCCATACCGGAGCTTGCCTTTACTGCCCCAGACACTGTTGGTTAAGCATAAAAGGGAACATGCAATTGCAGAGACTGCGAGAAGGCATATGGAGAGGATGTGGGTGAGAGAGCTGGTGCATTGGCCTCTGTTATCGAAAACTGGAGAGAAGCAAGAAGACAAATGTTGTGCCTTTTAGGGTTTTTCTCAAGGCCTTCAAGGTCCGAGTTTTTGGTTGTTTGAGGAGGGGTAGCAAATGATCTTGGCCTTCTAGCATAGTTGGTCTACGTATAATTTTTCAGTCCTGTGTATGGGAATAGTTGATATATCGAAGAACTTGCTTACTACTATACCTAGTGATGCACAGAAGCTATAACAATTTGATGAATCTGACATGATGAGATGAGTTCATCATTCTCTTACCTGGGCATAAAAGGAAAAGAAAAATTACTTTGACAGAGACTCATGTGGGGAACGGGATAAGACAGGTGAAGCAAAATTGATAGGCATGATAATGGATCAAATTGAAGGGAACCTGATCAATCTTTTCATGTCCGATAGATGACATGCTTGACTAATCTGAGGACTTGATGCGTCTTTCCTATTTAACAAAGAAATACAGTAGTAGTAAACAAAGAAATGGAGCAGCACATAAGCCCAGGTTAGGCTACCCAATAACTTGAGTTATAACAAAAAACAATTGACTATTAACCATTGTAACGAACTTCCTCTGTGCAACATCAAAATGTATTTTCATAGTGGACATCTAAGTGTTTCTGAAGCGTTACTCACTTAGGAATCCTAATGATTTCATTTGCGCATCAGTCCCCAAATTGTCCTGGACGAGACTAAGCTGCAGGTCAACTTTTGTAAGGGAAGCCATTAGCACTAGCACATGCAGATGTCCATAACTACTTCATAATGAAATCCCCAAGGTTGCTCTTCGTGACTTCTGATATGACTAGTTTAACAATACTCTTTCCAGACCTTCTCACAGAGACACAGGGTGATTTAATCTCACTTAGAAATATGAAGGCTGTGGTAATGACTGCAGCTGAATGGTAGCTTACAACAACAGAGACAGTTATATAACTGAGTTCAGAAAAGGAATATCAATTCCAATGTTTATCCAACATCATTTTTCTTCCCCACAGTGTCCCCTTGGACGGTGGTCTTGACATTTTTATGATTGTTTCAGAGCAAAAAGCCACAGACATGGTCTTAGCTCATGGTGATGCCAAAAAGAATAGTAGGGGTTTTAGTTGGGGTATCATGGTAATGCAGTGGCAATGGACCAAGCTACCAGCCCAACCCAAAGCTGAACATTCAAGCCTTCACTTATTCTAGGGTCAATATTCTTTTAGTCCCAACTGATTTTTATTTTTGGGCCTGAATCAGGAGCAAATTCCTATGAGAGCATTTTGTTTTTCTTTTGTTCAAGAATCAAGATTTACATCCCACTCTACTCTTTCAACAATTTCAATGTTCATCTTCCCCCATGAAAGTGATCAGCATTACTTAAGTAGAGTTCAGTTTTATGGAAAAGAATGAAAAAGTACATTCAGGAAAAGTTGAAGATATTGTGATACTAGGACGACATCACTGGCTCACCACAGATAAGAAGCCATTGATTTATCATTTCTGCCATTTCATTAGTAAAATTTGACATGACATTCATGATCTCATGACTTTCATCATCAATCGACATTGATCTAGACACCAAGGGAGAGCACTGCATAGGTTCATCTGCACATCTCTATTCTGGTACTACCTCCATCAATACTAAGGCATCACATGAATGCTAGCTTTAGTTGGCACTAGGACCTTATAATAGATTGTCCACAATTCATCACAGCAAATTGGCAGCATGAGCACCATGACCAGATAATATTCTATCTGCATTTTCACTTTTCAGAACTTGACATGAAAATTCCAAAGGAGACCTTCCTACCGAAATATTAATAGTTCAACCAGGCACTATATTTTCACTGTCTTCCACAGGACACAATCAATCCTGTGATAACCATTCACTACCAAAGTAAACACAAGCAATTCAAAGCTCGATGCACCAAACTACTGATTGGAATATGTTTTATTCGCTCATAGAATCTAAAATATCAGGGAAATACAAGATAGCTAATACAAAGGATCCATCAATCTCTCTGAAGCACAGGATGATTTGAATGCCAAAGTCGTTCCAGACTTGCATGTGCAGTCAGCAAAACGGGCAGGCATGTACTAGCTACTATTATACAATCTACCTTACTCTATATCTTTGTATCTCATTAAAAGAATCAACCATAACAAAGGACTATGAAGCAAGCATAATGAGATCGAAGGATGTGGCTTCAAGAATCAGACATGATGGGCATTGCGCAATCTAGATGGATTTATGTCACTTGCCAAACTACACTCGGCACTCACCGAACTCCTACAGATTCTTTTCAATTAAAGCACGTATCGAAACCACCAGACAAGTCCCCAAGAAGAACTAAGAGAATAGGCAATCCAAAAATTCATGAGAACAAGATTTGTCAGAAGAAAGTCTACTTCTTTTTTAATCATCTATGGATGGTTACACACCATTGCAATATTTCCAGCCGACGACATACAATCGCGTATTACTAATGGAAAATCGTGACAACAAGCAAAGGACAAAAGTATCAGAATCTCCGAAAGAACAAAAAGAACTTACAACTCGCCCTCCTTATCCTTGTCCTTCTTCTTCCGAAGGATGAAAACATCAGCCTCTTCGTACGCGTAGTCGGGATGCAAATCCTCGTGCCGCACCTTCTCCTTCACGAACACCTCCTCACACAGCTCCCAGAACCGCTTATCGGCCTCCGGCGACCTCAACTGGTAACCCAGCAGCACCAAGCCGTCGCTCTTCACCAGCGCCGCCATCGCGTCCACCAGGTGCCCCACCGACTCTTCGATGTACACCACGTCGGTGGCGACCACGATGTCGAAGGGCGGGTTCAGGGATTTGATCTGGTCGCTGTTGTTCCAGTAGAGGACGGCGGTCTTCAGGGTCTTGTTGAGGACGGGCTTGTTGCGCTTGAGGTTGTGGCGGAGCGCCGGCATGACGGGGGCGATGTCGGTCAGGACGATGTCGGTGAGGCCGAGGAGGTAGAGCCCCATGCCGGCGGCTCCGCAGCCGGTGCCGAGCTCGACGGCGCGCTTGCCCCGGAAGTCGAGGAGGTGGGCGTAGGGGTTGTCCGGGTCGCGGGCCGGGTCGGGGCGGGCCCAGCGGTCGAGAAACTTGACGAGGACGAGGGAGCAGGGCCAGACGGAGGTGCCGACGTGCATGGAGCCGTTGTCTTGCTGGAGGGAGAGGCGCCCGTCGCCCACCGGCAGCTCGATCACCGGCGAGTCCGTGAACTTCATCTCTCTCTCTCTCTCTCTCTCTCTCTCTCCTCTCTCCTCTCTCTATGCGCTTGTGCTGCCGGGTTGAAACTCGAGACTTCTTATGGGCTTCCTGGAGTGAATCTGAAATTGGGCCTCCGACATTTTTGGTCGTAATTTGGGCCTTCGACTTAGCTCGTTTATTCCCATTCGTTCATAGGAAATCCATTTGCAAAAATGCTAAAACCAAAAGTCTTTTTTACTCCTTAGTATCTCCGATGTTCTTCTTAATAAAAAGCAAATGAAAAAAGTTTGGCTTTTTTTTTTTTTTTATCTCTTTTGTGCTTCACTTGGTTTTTTTTTCCACATAAAGTGAAATAATTATAAAAATACGACATGTTGATTCTTACTTCTGTGAGTGGGAAGTGACTGACCACGTGAATAAATCTTGATATCTCACATCTAGCATCAATGCTAATTAGTTATATGTATTCAAAGTTGCTAAACACTTTTGACCCAAAAAAAAAAGTTGTTGAACACTTTTTAATGCTATTGTAAACACGGTTAATCTATTAATAGTTACTTTGCTTGATGAGAACCCACTTCCTACACAGAATTACGTTACTAATTTTCATATAGTTTGGAAGTTACTTTCCCTTGAAGAAGTTCACAGGCGACATGGATAAGTCACAGGAGACATCAACAAGGTTCGTCGATGGCCGGCGGGGAAAAAAGGAAAAGGAGAGAAGGAAAACAAAAGGAAAAAGTAAAGAAGGAAGCAAGAAGAATAGAAAAAAGGGAAAAAATAATTAAAAAATCAATAAATTATTAAAAATTATCAATATCAACGCTAATAGTGCCATATAAGATTACTGAAATTTTCAGTCAAAATTAACCGGATAAATTTTATTGACAATATATAAATAAAAAAATTTATGATTGAATGACAAAAGTAAAATAAATTGATGATTTTTTGAACAATTTTTCTCCCTCCGTTTCAATCTCTCCATCCCTCTCCTGGCCAACCGTGCAGTGACTCCGTTCCTTAGGATATCCTTTTTCAATGTTTTTCGCAATTTTCTCACCTCGGGACGAGGAGTCGCCAATACCGGTAAGTTGTCGCCGTCTCATTATGATCGATCTTGCATAAATGCGAGTTCGTCGGACGAGAACGAACGTGCTACGTTGGCGTGACGTGGCAACCCTTTCACCAGCGGATCGCTCAAAAGACGTTGACTTCCGGCATGTGCACCCGCGTCATGCCGACGTCATGACGTTTCTTTATTTTATGTTTTTTCGGGCCGATCTTCCGATGTTTCTTCCTTCTTAGTCGCAGCCGCCTCCATTGCTGGAGGAGAAGTGAAAGGGAGAGGCATCGTTATTCAATCGTCTCCCTGCGATCCACAAAGAAGAAGACTTCCCCAGCAATCTTCATGATTCTTTCTGGGGTAGTCGTCTTCTTCTTCGGGTTGATTTCGGAGGCTTAACCCTTCATTTTTTGTAATTTCTTTCTTTTTTTTAGTCGGTATATCCTTTTGACTTTTTATTTGGAGAATATTCAATGATAACTTCCATCGAATGGATAATTGATCTGGACCCTAACAACAATGCTTTCGAATAAATATGAGTAATCAAATGAAATAGAGCAGCTCGATAAGAGTCCATGCCTACCGCTAAGGGCCATGGAGGAGTGAGGATGGAGGCACAGCTTCAAATCACAGCTCTGGATGAGTACGACTCCAAATTCAGAATTGGACTCAAGAGAGTGGAGGAGTGGCTCGGGCCGACTACCAACGATGCAATATGGGATGGCTCAGTTTTTTACGCTAAGGATGCAACATCGGCGATTCCACCAATAGCTAGGGGAGCGGGAGCATGCCTACATAAGATATAAAGGTTAATTTCCAAAAAAAAAAAAAAAAAAAAGGAAAGTATAAACTTTAGGTCAAGTGCCAAATTTGACTTGAACATTTTTTGTCTCGTGAAAAACATCAACTTTAGGTCAAATGCTAAATTTGGCCCAAACATTTTTTTGTCTCGTAAAAAAATACCAACTCTAGGTCAAATGTCAAATCTGGGTGAAACCTTTTTTTATCTAAAAGAAACACTAACTTTCACTTAAATCACAAATCTGACCTTATAAATTTAGATTGCCTCAGCAATAAATTCATGTGCATTTACTGGCTAGACTTAAAGCATTATTCATTATCTTCTTATTTGAGCCACAGTTTAGAGAATAACGGTAAAACTATTTATCATCTCCTACACTTCATTGGGCAGGTTAAAAAGATCTTCAGAATGAATTTCTCTAGCCAGACTTTGCCATTTTGTCGTAATATAAAGTATAGACCACTGCCCGTTGAGAGACACCATAGACGAGATTCATCCCCGACCTTATCTCCACCCTTCACATCCATCTCGCCAGAGTTCACTACCTCCATCGCCTCATGCATAACCTTGTCCACTTTGGCTTCTTGTTCGAGCTAGGGGACCTCGAAGAAGAAGCTACCGGTCACCGGAGCGGGTATGCACTCAACACTACGTCCTAGCTCCTCTTGAAGCGCCACCCCCTGGGCCCAGCGCCCTTTGTGCTCAGCGCATTCCATCCTTTCTTCATGGGGCTGCGACAGTGGGACGGAGAAGGCGTCACCCTGACCATGTTCGAGATGGCGCAGGGCGGGCCCATGTGGGAGGTCATGGGGCACGATCCCAAGGTCGTCGGCCTGTTCAGTGAGGTGATGGAGAATAATGACTCGAGACTGATGGCGAAGGCGGCGATGGAAATGTATCGGGGAGTGTTCGATGGGCTGAGCTCGGCGGTCGATGCGGGGGGCGAGTCAGGGACGATGGGTAGGGCCATCGCCGATGCATTCCCCCACTTGGAGTACACGGTTTTGGATCTGTCATACATAGTGGATGGTTTGGTTAGAAGCGAGTGGTTGAAGTTCGTCGGTGGCAACATGTTTGTGGAGATTCCTCCAACCGACGCAAGTCCATTGGGAGAAAATTACCAAAAAATATCCTAAATCTATTGAAATTACACCAATTTAATCATATGCATTTTGCAATTGTAGTAATTTAGTCCATCTAATCAATTTTGATCAGTTAATACTGATGTAAATCATTTTTAATAATATTTTTTTCGAATTTTTTATTTTTTATCTTCATTTTCTCTTCTTCCTTCTTTTTTCGTTTTTTCCCCCACTCACTGGCCACTAGGCAAGGGCAGCAAAGTCCTTGCTGGCCCTTGCTGGCCACGGGTAAGGCGACTTCGCCCAGATCTAATAACACAAATGGCTTGGATTTTAAAAAGATTTTTTTTCCTTTTCCATTTTCCCATGGAGGAGAAAAGAAAAGATTCTCCTCTTCTTTGGTGCTATAGAATTTTAGGAAAATTACCAAAAAAAAAAGTCATAAGCCCGCATGTTTATTTTTGTAACATGAATTTAACTCGAGATTTGTTAGAGGGTCATGGGCACGCAATGAAGAATAGTTGAGGGTTACTCTTTCAAGGCTATTACCACTTACGAGGGTCACCTATGGTAATTCTTCCAACAATAGCACTCAGCCAGACTGTGTTTCTTATTTTAACATGTTAGTACCGCACATCTCACACCCCTTGTTGGTAAGAGAATATTTTTCTTCCCTTCTAACTTAGGAATACCCTTGAATTTCATGTTTTAGAGGACAAACGAAGTACTTTAAGGATTTACTCAAATCCAATCTCTTCTATAATTAATTAATGGATGTGATGTGAGAGGTTCAAATCCCCACCTTTTCAAAAGGTTGGGTGAAGATGATTCAGTTTTAGGTGTTGGTTTCGACTCTCATACTCTATAAGGAAGTAGAGTAAATATTTAAAAGTTAAAGAGTTAGAATAGGAGTAGAGTAGGATAAAAAAAAATATTTTAAGATTAATCTAAAAAACTAACGTGCTAAATGATGGGACAAAGTCTTACACATATGTTGATTATGGCCCGCTTGTTTCAACGACAACTTATATTTGTTTAGGTCATTTGGTATACTAATTTATAGACCAATTAATCTTGACATACTTAACGCACTCTCTTTTTAATACGTCATGATAAGATGATATTCTAAAGATTTTGTGAAGCAATTACTTTGAATTTAAAGAAAAACTTGTTCGAATGCAGGGGACATTGCACAACTAGAACGACGAAAAATGCATCGACATACTGAAGCGGAGCAAAGAGGCAATGTTGGGTCGGGACGAGGTCGAAAAAGTAATCATAATCGATATAGTAGTAGGGAATCGAGCGGATGACCATCAATCTACCAAGATGCAACTCTTCTAGGACATGATAATAATGGCGATCTTCGATGTGAAAGAGAGGGGCGAAGAGAAATGGGAGAAGCTATTCGTCGATGCTGGCTTTAGCAGGTACAAGATAATCTCTCGCTTGGGCCTTCGATCCCTCATCGAGGTTTATCCTTGGACTATCTTTCTGCTCATTCTATCTACGCTCAGTCAATCCCTGTTCACCTTTTGCTGTCAAACGATGTTCAATACATGATCTACTTGTTTTGATCATGTTGGCCGTGACAACTTTTGAAGGTCCCTGGACCTTGTTTTGATGTAATAATTTCAGTCGCCACACTTTAGTATTTGAATAATTTATTCGTAGATTCTCACCTGATTGAAAATAAATAATTTTTACGATCGCCCCTTTTCAATGGTTTCTTAAGTTTTCTCATCTTATCAAGGGTTGTAATTGCGATAAGTGGTCATCATCTTATTATGATCATGCTTCGATATCAGTTCATTTTAGGAGGATGAATGTGTCGGCTTTGAATAATCGATAGCTCGACCTCAATATGTTGAGATGACTCGAGAGAGGATTTGAGTTGGACGTTATACAAAATTCTACCAAAATTCATAATTGGCCCCATTTAGATTATTAGTTCAAGCCCAAAATTTAATTATGGAAGTCCAACTCCAACATAACTTTCAAAGCTTTGGGCGGGCGACACGACTCCCCGCCATCGCTCGTCTGACTGCCATTGTTCTTCACTACCATCGCTTGTGTTGCTACTGTTGCTCGTCGGTCAAGCACCGCGGCCATCCTTTGTTCTCAGATTCGATGCCGACATGGACATGCTCCACCCTACTCTATATCCGTCGGAGCAAGGACCCGGCGGGTGCTAGCACTCCGGCCCCAAATGGCGGCATGCTACTGGGTGGCGATGGCGGCGGTCCGGGAGCTTCCGCTAGTGGCGGAGGAGGGGCGAAATGGGAATGGGGAGGATGAGACTAATTTGTGGATCCAGGTTTTAAATTTGAGCGGGAGGGCGAACAAGCCGTTCTAGGCGATAAGTTTGGATCAGCTTTTATTTTATAGCCTTTTCCTTTTGGCCCATACTGGCCCAGTTGAAATATCCAAATAAATTTAAGTAAGTCTCTTCAAATGTTTTGTTTTTTTTTTTTTTGGTCGGTAAGTCTTTTCAATTGAACAAAAAAGAATCAGACTCGTTTCTAAGTTGTATATACTATGCAGAATCGAACTAACTTACGACATTGTAACTTCATCCTTTTCCTAATTTTTTTTGTTTTGTTTTAATTTTTCCAATTTTTCAGATTTCCTTTTTAAAAAAATTTTGGCCTTTTTTTTTTCCTGTTTGTATCTTGGTCGTATCTTGGTCCGTTTCCACATTTTTTCCTTTAAATGTTACAAATCTTGAAGAATCTAACTAACTTTAAATTTTTAAGTATTTTTCAAATCTCTAAGTGCTTACATGTCTTTTTCCAAACATAGCCGTTTTCGTAAGTACCAAGAGCAATGATAAAGAAATTCATAATTGGAACCAACTAGAACCAGACCCCCTAACCAACTCACGCAGGCGTGTTCTTTTTCATAAAGTCGTAGTTGATAACCCAACCCGAGCACTCAAGCTCTCTCATTGATTGAGACAAAATACTCCATTCTTCGAGAATAACAATTCAAAGAGAAAGTAAGATTAAATTAGGTATGAACCTTCAAATTAAGATAGAAAAGTTACTTAGAATTGAATTTAAAAGTAAGATTAAATTAGGTATGAACCTTCAAATTTATATTGCATATAGATAGATCAATCAAAGTCGGATCATTGCGACTTGAACTGACCCGCCCCGCCCCGCCTGGTCTGAGCAACCGGCCTTCAGATAATCTTGAAAATTGCCAACTACTAGTGAAGTTAGGTGCTCAATTAAGCAAAAATCCATTTATCCATCCTCTCCCGTCCCGTCCGGTGTGCTGTGAGCAACGCGTTAGGTGGGTCTTTGCAATTGCATGTGAATGCTGTCTGGCATATCTTCCCCATGTGGGTTCGGGTTCGGGTTCGGGTTCGGGTTCGGGTGTTTCCACGAAATCAAAGCTCGCGGAGGTCGCAAAACGATCGATCAAAGCTCCGAGAAACGGAGAGACAGAAATTCCCAAAAGAAAAAAGAAAAAGAAATCTAATGGAGTCGAAACTTTCTCTTTGTATTGCTTCCAATCGCGTGCGAATTCTATATGTTCTGCATCACTTCCTGGGTACCCAAAAAACGAGGGAAAAAGACAGAGCTTCCTTGCATTTTCCAAGTCGATTTAGGCCCTATATTCAATCGGAAAAGAACCAAAACCCGAAAAAGGAAAAAGAAAAGGGTGAACAAAAAGGAAAACTGGGTAATTGATTAGGGCATTGATCTTGTCATAGCCACAAGGCCCCGGCTTGTCGCAAGATGGGCACCAGCTCGCCGGAGATGTGGGTGGCCATGACCCGATCCAGCCCCCCGAACAGCCTCCCCCCGATGAAGACCGTCGGGAACTGGACCTCCCCGCCGCCGCCGCCGATCCTCTCCAGCTCGTCGGCCACGCGCTTCTCGTCCTCCTCGTCGACCTCGTAGACCGCCGGGTTCACGCCCAGGCCCAGCAGCAGCCGCTTCACCACGTGGCCCATGCAGCACCCCCGCCTCGCCACCACTATGAGCGCGTTCTCCGACACCATCTCCCGGACACCGTCCGCCGCTCCCCCTCCCCCCTGCTTGAGCAAGCCGCCGTCCTTGCCGTCGTCGGCGGCGGCGCTGCTCCGATTCGTCCTGTCGCCGAGCAAGGGCCCGGCCTTGAGTGACCCGCCGCCGGCGTGGATCGGCGGCCAGGGCTTGTACGAGATCGCCTCTTGCATGGTGTCTCTCTCTCTTTTTCTCTCTCTCTCTCTCAGTGCGTTTTCACTTCCGTCAGTACGTCTGCGTTTGTGCGTTTGTGCGTTTGTGCGATGATGGTGAAGGTGGGCGATGGAGGAAGGAAGGTATAAATGGTGAAGTTGGGGGGGAGGGGAGGGGAGGAGATCACTTACAAAGTCATACGTCAACGGTGGTTGGGTCGGGGGGCTTCCTTGGTTTCATATCTCGGATGTGTGCGTGTGGGGGGGATGTGTGTGCGTGGCTTACGTCCGATCCGCGTCATCAACTCTCGCCTCCCTTTTGGCCTCCTCCCATCCCACGACGAACGTGGTAACGTGAGAAAGAATAATAGTGTGTATTTTTACAGGGACCAGATCACCTGTACACGCACCACGACAGCCTCCTTCACTTCCCCCGAATCCGAATGGATCCCCGACCCGATTCGGGTCTCGAGGAGGAGCGCCCGTGATGAGGAACGAGTCGTCGGATTCGATGCGTCCGATTCGTGTACGATTCCGATGAGATCCGAGAAGAAGAAGAAAAAGAAATGCGATTACGTCCGTGTCTTGACGAAGTGGGTGACGTGGGTGGTGTGGGGCTGTCTTTTTCTTTTTCTTTTTCTTTTTTTCTTTTTTTTTGGGGGAGAGGGGGAAGCAGGGGGAGGTAGTGGATTACGTACTTCGTAACGTGGAATTCCTGCTTGCGGGTGTAGGGGGGGGTGGGGGCCCACGAATACCGAGTCGGGCGACGTTGCTGGCGTCACAGCTTATGACATCGACGATATTAAGAAAAGGAATTTGGTGTTGATTATTCCGCAAAAGGACAGAGAGAGCGTGCTTTGACTGTTAAGCCTATAATGCCCGGGAGTTCCATGCACTTTTCTTTTATATATCGTAATCTCTGCTGGGGCGAGACCATCCGCATTAACTATGATTTAACGTGCTCCGCGATGATCCATGGATGATTTTATGTTGGTATTTTTGTACACCCGTCATATTAATAATATAGCTAGTACCGCTTCAATAACAATAACATGTGCTCATGATAAAATTGAGCAAAAGTTTTCTCAAATTTCGAGATCGGTAACTCTTTGCTTCCAACTCTAACATTTAAAGGGTAAAAGCCAAATTACAAAATTTGACAAATGTATCGATAGAGTAAATGAAAAATGCCTCGTTTAAAAAAAAGTCAAATTACAAAATTTGGACACTCATTACCTACATTTAGATAGTTATGTATTCTATGCAACGGTTAAAAATTTGATCACAAATATGATTTTTTTTGGAAAGATAAGGAAAGCTGGCGAGAGCTTTGAGAAAAAGAAGAAGTTGTGAACAGTAATTTTACCATCAAGTTATGTTCAAATTGACAATTCACCTTCCATATTGGAATTACTTTTGACCCAACCACGATTTGGATTGTTCACTGATCGATAAGAAAAAGAAATAAAAAAAAGAAAAAGGAAGGTTTGAAAAGCCGGCCTATGATGAAACTCCCGATAATCACCTAAAACATCACACGTCACGCATTGGAATGACCCCCCAATTCATCGTTGTTGATGTCGATGCCACGTGTGAAACTGGAGACCCCCAAAAAATAAAATAAAAAAATAAAAAGAAAAGAAATTAGAAAAACGAATCAGGGACAACCGAAAAGCAGCCGCCCCCGGACGGTGCGGGTAAAGCTGACGTCATGGCCAAGGTGGGGGGGGGGCTCGACCTGGGGACCCGAGCTCGCGTCATCATCCCCGGCCGTGACGCCAGCGGCATGGGGCCGCCCCACGTGGCCACGACAACCGTCGACGTCACCCGCCGAACCGAGCAGTGACCCTGCGCCCCCGCTGTTATCCTCCACGTAGAAGCTACGCGGAGCTTTCCCGGGGGCGGTGACGTCACGTGGGGCGTAAGCGCGGGATCCCGCCCGCGTTTTCTCTCCAGGCCAGGCCGGACCCCAGCGGGAGCGCCGATCCGGTGCGCGGAGGGACAGCGCTGGCTTCGGTGGACGCGCGTCGTGATCCCGAGATGAGATCATCAGACGCGTGCGCTGATCTCCTTCCAACATACGGCGTCGTGTCCTTCACGAGATTTTTGTCACTGTCGCTTAGGCAATTGGAATGTCGCGACTGGTGCAATCGTTTTTTTTTTTTTTATCCTTTCGGGACAAAACATTGTGTGCACTCCGTTTCTCACGATTCGTCATTGGCTTGCGTATACCAAACAAGAGTTGATCAACAATTCGAAAAATATGTGGAGACGTCATGACATAAATGAATTTTTTTATTTTTTATTATTTCAAGCAACACAAATAATTATTTTTCGATAAATCATTTCCATAATTCATTTTTTTACCAAAATGAATGGAGCTTAAATTCAAGTACTAGAGCCTCACCAAAAGCTTCATTGACTAGAGCGAATCACTGCAATTTATTTTTGCCGTGAACCCATTAAAGCCACCATTGGCCACTACAGGTGGCTAACTAGAGAAAAATTGATGTCGCATTTTTTTTCCCATAATGTTCCATCATTACATCCTTGATTGAGTAAAGAGCGAGTCGAAATTGGGTGACCAATTCAAACACGAATCGGATCTCGCTAGGCGACACGGCACAATGAACTCATGCAATGTGCACAATCAATGTAGCCATAGCCCAGGTGGCCCCTCAGCTGTCAATTTCCTAAGCTTGACCATTCTATTTCACTAAACAGACTTTCCGGTTCGTTCTTATCCACAAAATTCCTTTCTCCTAACCTTTCATGACATTGCCCGTAAAAAAAAAAAAAAAAAAAAAAATCTTTTGAAAACAGGAAAACGTAATCGGTGCTTCAAGCTTTATAAAAATTACGCATCAACAACAAATCACGAGGGATGGAAATACTCCAAAAAAAAGACAATGAAACTCAAAAGCAAAAGCAAGGTGCACTTCATCTCATGCGTCGCGCACGATGCTGTCTCGAGCCACGCGTTACCATGTACATAGGCGGAAACGAATCCCGAGTCCTTTATTGTTTTTATCTTTGCTTTGCGTTTTGGACAGACCTTCGGGGCAGGTTCTCGGGGCATGTCGGCGCGAGAACCGGTTCAGCGGTGGAGAAGTTGGACTTTTTGGACCGTTCGAAGTCGGGTAGAATCGACGCTAATCACGTCCCTTAAGCAAACCCCCGTTTTAGTTTAAAAAAAAAAAGAAAAAAAAGAAGAAGATCAAATGCGGGATTCGAACCGAAAGGCGGGCATTGATTGAGCAGCGGCAAGTGGCGGTGGTGGTGGGGGTGGGGGTGGGGGGATTGTGTTTTCAAATGTGTAATTAACCTCGAGTCAAGTCTTACTTAAGGGATCTATCTTTAACGTTGTGGGCGTGGTTGCACCGAGACCGCTGATGATAGCTGGCGCTCCGACACGTCATGGCGTGAGGCACATGCAAAGCGATGCGATGCGATGCGGGACCCCCACCCCCCGACGAATCGTCAACTGGACGTGACGCCAGGATTAGGTTTTGAATACGGGCGCGCCAGATATTTGCTTAGCTCGGTTGGAGAGATCGACGTGTTGAGAATCCGCTGGAGGCCAGAGCCAATGCTGGCGTCGGTGGGACTGTCCCCATCGGATTTGGCCAGTGGTTGTTTGCCTTGTCCTTCGGGTAGTCCCGGATTGGCCGTATTCTTCCGGAAACGTTCTTGGATGATTGCCGGGCTTTATCAATCATGGGTGTTGGCCACACCCCGTGGGTCGGATTTTCTCGGTATTTCGTGTTTCGCCTTGTGTGGTGATCGAATTGTTGCTAGTCAGCAACAGGGTGGGTGCATCGTGGAAGTAAAAGATCGCAGAAAAGAGTTCCGTACCGCTCGATTTCTTTCTCCTGACGCCCGAGCTCGTTCACACTTCGTCACTGTGCGTTGCTTGATCTGAGAGATAATCCGAATATCAAACGGTAAAAGGAAAAAGGAGAGAGGCCTCCCTTTCCAGGAAAGCATAAGGACACGGGACAGGATATGACAGGCACGGAACGGAACGGAACGTACAAACGATTTCCAGAAGCCCATCATTTCTGAGACCATCGATTTGTCGGGAGACCATCTTTGCGTCGACCAAAGAAAGTGTCATCCCAGTGACGCTGGCTCTGAACGAATGGTCGAAGCACAGTTTGCACTCAAAAGTCATTAGAGAGACAAAGCAGAGTGAGGAACAGAGGAAGCATGTATCCACGTGAACCGGGCAATGTTGAAGGCAGCGACAACATCTTTATGCAAGCACGAAGAAGATGAGTGCATCAATAGAAAGAGCTGGAGAACCGCCTGGTCTCACATCGCCAATTTGGGATCTGGAAGGGAAGTCGGAAGACCGATTATACATGTAGAATTCGCTTGCACGAAGCCAACAAACTAGGCATTCTCGGCATCACCATTCTGAGAATTTCC
The DNA here is from genome assembly GCA_014182735.1 of Corymbia maculata. Classification (NCBI taxonomy): domain Eukaryota; kingdom Viridiplantae; phylum Streptophyta; class Magnoliopsida; order Myrtales; family Myrtaceae; genus Corymbia; species Corymbia maculata. Next base: position 15,579,207 of record CM024682.1, read on the forward strand.
CCTGCTCTTCCGTGAGCGCGAGAAAGAGAGGCCCGTCCAAATATGGGAGAACAAACTAAATATCAAAAAGTTGACTGAATGGCATTATACACGATCAAATTAGTACCTAAACGATCCGGAGGAGATGGAGTTGTGTCCATCAAGGAGTAGAATATAACTCATCAAAAACAATTTAGTTTTTCTGCCAATCCAAAAAATGGCAATGGCCATTTACTTTGTCTGCTCCTTTCTGAAATCCCCGCCCGGGATGAGACTGACAATAAAGAAGGGAAAACAGAGCAAGGAGTTCCTACGTGCTCATTTCTTCCCATGGGCTAAGCTTCCCAAATCCATGTCCTGAAGGTTCAGCAAAAGATCATTGGAGTTCAAGAAGACCCTGTTGTTCGAGTTTGAAATTGTCTGTGCGATTTCTCTCGAAGCTTCGATTCTCCTCAGGGTGATGAAAGCAGGATTATTGGCGATGGCTTGCCCAATCAGCTGAGCACTTGTCGCCTCACCCTGTAAACAGCAAAATGCGCATCAGCAGTCAGTTTTGAAAAAGAGCTGAGAGACAACTAAAGCCGCCTTCTCTTTTTTGATACTCATAAGCAATCCCAACAACCAAGCTTGTCATAGGAGAGGAACATCTTTCTTGTCCTGAAATGTTTCACTAAATAGACTTTTTAACATTTTTCTGCACTTACCTGAGCTCTGATAACAGCACTCTTCTTGTCTTGCTCAGCCTTCTCCACGACAAATTTCGCCCTTTCAGCTTCTTGTGCAGCCACTTGCTTGGCCTCAATGGCAGCAGTAAACTCCTTTCCAAAAGTCAAGCTCGTGATGGACACATCGTCCAGGGCAATGTTGAAATTAGCAGCTCTCTCTGTCAGAATTTTCCGTATCTCTCGACTGACAGCCTTCAATAGATAGAACAAAATTTCAGCAAGGAACATAGAAGTAGAGAAGGGGATTGTGAGGATATTTTCTCTGTTTGAAAAGCGAGAAATTACAAAAAAAAAAATCTAGGACTAGGAGTAGAGAATAAGATGGACAAGGAAAGAGATCAACAAAACAAATTCTTGCCCATCATACTTTAGGAAAAGCTACCCTATAAATCGTTGCTTAAATAATTTCAATTAATATATAAGCATCTGAATGCTCCAGCACTGCAAACAAGGAACAAATGCCAGAATTTCCACTTCTATATTGTTCTCGACAACGTCCAGCAATGTTGGACCATCATAGCAGGAAAATCTTTCTTATAGATCACCACATAAATGCAATTAATATATAGGAGCATCTGAATGCACGAGCCCTGCAAATGAGAGGCAAGTGCCAGAATCTCCACTCCTATGTTGTTCTCCGCAATGTACAATGCCGTTGGACAAACAAAAGAGGAAAGTCTTTCTTATTATATCGATACCTGAATGCAATTAAAATATAGGAGCATCTGAACACACAAGCCCTGCAAAAGAGAGGCAAATGCTGGAATCTCCACCCCTATGTTGTTCTCGGCAACTTACAGTGCTGAAAATGCTATTAAGCAAGCTCACCAATGACTCTAATTTGTTGGCTTGATTTTGCTAACATGTTAGGCCCCCCTCAGTAATTAACAGGTGAAAGCCACTAAAAATAGCGAGTTATTTCAGCTTATGGAAAATTCTTGATATGCAGTGAGTCAGTGACTGAAACAATTATCAACTGCCTTTGGAGCATACCTCTCTCTGAGTAATGAGCTGGCTAGCATTATATTGTGCAACGACAGCCTTCAGAGTTTCATGGATGATTGACGGCAAAACCCTTTCATTGAAATTTTCACCCAGTGTCCGATATATTGTAGGTAGCTGCTCTGGCAGGGGACGCGTAAGAACCCGAAGCCCAATCTTGACCTATGAGACAAAATGCAGGAGTGACTTCAATGCAAGCAATAGATTTAAAGGAGGATATCTCACAACGTGTCAACTATATTCATATGATAGTTTCCCTTTGTTTAAATTAAATGGCACCACGATTACATTCACTTCATAAAAACAAACCACAATTTACCAAGGTAAAACCAATACAAATGCCACATTTATCGACTATCTATTTGAATCCTTGCTATCAAGTGGCAGTTAAAAGGAAAAAGCAAAATTTAGAAGAGCGGTAGTACTGAAAGATAACGGATAAGTATCTCAAAGGCTGAATTAAACCCAGAAAAGATACTCAAGAGACCACTGGATAGTTTCTCAAATTGTGAAGGACAACATGTGCTGGGGTATTTACCACGGACACTCAATCAGAAACTTCATGGCTCTTCTAAAGGAAACTTTTATTTATATCCTGCAACTCAAACTTCTGTTCCATGGTGGGTATTATCTGCTTATATAAACAGAATGTAGCATGTGACTTGTACCAGGAGACTTGTTTGAGGACATAGGTACAAACTAAAAAACTCAAAAGACAAAGGAAAAGGTGAGAGAAGCACTTCTTTTTCTGTTTTTAGAAGGGGGGTGTGGTTGTTGAGGTGGGTTGAGGGTAGGGACCAATAGCATGGGGCAAAATAAGAAGTAGAAAACTGAAATCACAACTGACCAAAGATTCTAAAGTACTTACTTCACAATGACCAAAACTTCACTACAGAAGAAAGACATAATTTAGGATAACTTAAGTCCAATGCCGATCAAGCTGGTAATAAAAAATCTCAAGTTCTTTATTTAAAATATTGATGGCTTTAGCCAAAATACTAGAGTCGAAATGAATCCAAGTTTCTCAGTATCATCATTCATGATCAAGTCATCCTCCTAAATCCTTTGAAAGATTAATATAGAAGTTCAACATGTATTTCTCTGTCTAACACCCAACCATAAAAAGCAAGTATATCAGCATGGATCGACTGGGAACATATGAATAACAACTAATCCACTCAACATCCCACAAGCCAAGTAATATTAAGTGATTTAGTTACGATAATCAAAGGCATCCTTGCAAGAGAAATTTCAGAGACAAGGCTGATCTAATTCCGCAAATGCATTGTCCAGTTCCCCAATGCAACCATTAAAACCTAACTTGGGGGAATTACATCATAAAAGACTTCAGTGCCAAATTACCGTAGGGAAAGCTGACCTTTAGTATCCTAAAAGCAAAGTGGCTGTATGACTTCAATAAGAGGAAACAGATATTCTCAATATCATGATAAAGTAAGAATCATATGTTTTAAACTTCCACAACCAAATGTCGCTGTTAAGGCTACTTCTTAATACGGAGATTACCATTTGGAGGTCACGACTGCCAGATGTACTCTCCACTAGATGAGGTCTTGCACGGACATCGTAGATAACTGGCCTCTCAAACCATGGGATCATTATGTGTGTCCCTTCAGGATAAACCTGCAACCAGTGATGCAAAAATAGTATTAAAAAAATTAATGATGCAAACTCCATGGGTCAGGTAATCTGTTGGATTTCAAAAATCAGTAGCCTTCCCTATTGAGAGGTTATATAAAAAAGCATATGCAAAATTCATTGAGATTAAATACCCATAGTATTCTGATGATCTACTTGTTCCACTAGAGAAAATTGACCAAAAAATGACAGATACAGCTTAAACCAATTCTGACATGGACCAATTTTTTTCAGATGGGATGAAACTTGTAAACAACAGCAACACCTCTTTTGGTGAAGATGTTGAAACCATTTGCAGCTTAAAGACTCTGGTCCAGTCAAATAATTTAATATCACAAAGCCAACATACAAGAGTCTTCAAATTTCATCTCTAGTTCTTTGTCCAACTCCTTAAAAGTAGAAGCATGATGAATAATAAGGACAAAATATTGCAAGCAGGCATGCACAGAAGAAAGATGATATAAGATACTAAACAGGGCAAGAAATTTCAATTGGTTTAGTTCAAACAACCATAGGTGTATACAGAAAATGACTTACTAGGTGATAAAATATCAATGAAATGCCACACTTATATAAATTGTGACTAAACAACACTTGCATTAGCCGAGCTCATATGCAAGTCAAACAGGAACTGCCACAAAAATCATAGGATTGGTAATTGCAATCAAGAAAAGTATATTTCAATTGCTTTGAATTTTCTATTAAGAACTTTAAATCTCAAGGAGAAAGATAACCTTGTCCTTAACACCAACTAGCCGATTGAATACAATGGCTCGATGACCTCCCTCAACGTTGTAGAGACTGTTTGCAGCTGCATACAGGCCAATGCCACCAATGACACCCAATTTGAGCAAAGCAGAAGCAGCCCCTCCTCCTGGCACTTTTGGTACTTTGACATTTCTAAAATCCATTTCCTACAAGAAGTAGAAAAATGATGAAGTGGCAGCATGACTCAAATTAAAACCTCATGACAGCACAAAAGATGAGCAAATATGTAAATGACTATAGGACATAAACAAATGCATCGTATGAGCTAATGAACTGCATGAGAAGACTGACTACCAGATGAAAAGTAGAGACAAGTGAGATTTCATTCATATATCCCTTCCCTGATACAAAATGCTAATAGATTGACCAACATTCTGTAAAAAGCATAACAGCATGAGAGCAGCAGAGGGAAGTGATGGAAAACAAAATAGGAAACAGTTAGTGGAAGGGCACCGATGACCATTTAAACATAACCCAACTCATGAAACACTAATCAAAAGAGGAACATTTTGCATGAGGATAACTGCGACAGCAAGACAGTTAAGAAAAATTCCATCTCAGCTATCTTAGACTCTTCATCGTTTGTCCAGTAGGACGGAAAAAAATGGCATTTCTCTCTTTGACCAAAACCAAAAGTGATTCCTCCGCAATTATGAAACCATTCATCCTGGCAGGAACAGATGGTTCAAACAAAGCATAATGAAAAAAAAAAAAAAACAAAACCATTTTTCCAGGCACTTGACTTCGACCTCAACCCGCAATAAGAAAAACAGAGAATTTTCCAATCCAATCACGCCCAAAATATTATAACATGTGCGCAAAAAATCTCCAACATTTCTTTTGCCCTTGCAAGACCAACCAGGACAAAAATGCGGCTCGCATGAATGAAAGCTCGAAAACAAGCTCACAGTCCACCTCCGGAAAATGAAAAATTTAACGGAGGCAATGAACTACTAAAAGGCATCTAAGCAGCGTGCGCAAGCGACTCTCAACCATGCCTAGCTTACACGCCTCATTATCAAGCAATGAAACGCCTCTACCTCCAATCGGAAAACATCGGTTGACTCCCGAATTGGGTCAAACGGGCGAAGCGAACAAACCCAAATGGAAAAAAGCCAAGACTGGTCCACAATGAGAGAAACGAAAGCAGATCCCCCAATACCCGGTTCGAAACGGCATGCATACCTGAGAGAACTGAGCGACCGGTCGCAGGAACCGGAGAAACGGGAGGCGACGGAGAAGCGATAGCCGGAGAGAGGATCGCGGTCGTCGCTGTACGGAACCAGTCGGAACGGAGCGAGGAGAGGGATAGAGAGGTTTTAAGGGTTTAATGGATGGCTCCTTTCTCTGCCGTGACGGAAAAGACAGGGAGGCGGTGTTGGGCTTCTGGGAGAAGCAAATGCCGGCCCAATACCCGCTTCCTTGATGGGGCCGGTCCAAAATCCCCATATTTCATCGAATGATTAGTCATTCTCTGAAGAAAATTAGGGAATTTTCATAATGCTTACGCCTTGATAACCACCATCCGATTGAAAAGACACCGACGGTTCGTTTGGTTTGGGGAAAAATAGATCCATGAAATTTGCTTGACTACATAAATTCACGCAAAAGTTTTTGCAGCATATCTCTAGGCAAATTTAATGGAAGAAAGTTGATTGTCACGTTAATTTTTTTTTTTTTTTTTTTTTTGTCGATCTTGTTCCACTCCTACTCTAATGCTTAGACTTTTGTCTTATCTCTTTCTAGGATATGGAAGTTCAAATCCACTTGTCATGCTAATTTAGGTTGATAATTTCTTAAAGGAGTAGGTAAATGTATGTGGTTACTAAAAAAGGCAAGTGGAGATTAGCAACTTGATAGAATAGGTGATAAATTTGAAAGAGTTAATTGGTAACTAATTCAAATGAGAGTCGCCATATCAAAATTACATAGTAATTTGACAGGAAAATGATACAAATGCCCCACGAACATTGGTCCAATGCACAATATGGTGCATAAAACTTTAGTTTATTCAATATGATTTCTAAACTTTAGGTCAATGTGCAATATAGTTCCTAAACTTTTAATTTGCTCAATATAGTCCATGGGTTCTTAGACATGTTTAACTTAGTATCTAAACTACATGAAAATGGTCAATGCTGTCTTTTTCATTAATTCAAGTTCAGAAATATTATTAAACATTTTCATATATTTTCGGAATTAAATCAAATATGTACCAAAAGTTCATGAACCATAATGAATGAATTAAAAGTTTAGAGACCACATTATACACTAGGCCAAAGTTCAAAAATCATTTGTGTCATTATCTCAAATTTGATCTAACAAAAGTTGGTAAATCACTCTATTTTATGTTGATTTTCCCTATGAGAGTTAATAGATTTGTAAGTTGGTAAGTTATGGAGATAATAGTCGGTAGACTAGTAAAAAAATTGCTTCCGTAAGAGAAAATTGACAATTTAATAAAAGTATTATTAAGTTACCAATAAACTACATATAGAAAAAGAGTCGGCGATCATTTTTTCCATTAGTAATATTTTGGAGACTTACCTACGCTTCTCGAAAGATACTAGTACGGAAAAGAAAATCCAAATATCTTAGTCATGTAGACCTTAAGATTGGGTGATTCAGAAGACGAGTGTGTTATGTCAACGTGCTTTCGTCTCTACTATCATTCTCGATTGGATGTGCGTCATGTCCAAATTGATTTTACTGGCCAGACTGTCATGCAAATCACCACTTTCACTCAGTCAAACAATATCATCGCTCCATCGCCACATCGCCTCCTTTGTTATTTCCAATTCCTCTCTCTCTCCGAAAATTTAAGCTATTGGATAGTAACTTGATTTAATATTTGAAAATCCTGTCGCGATGATACCTAATTCACGTGCTCCTCCGTAAAAAACTAATGTGCATGGCAGGAGTTTGAAAAAATTGGCGTCGTCGCTCATATAAAAAATCGAGTTCCAGCTGCAATGTCATGTGCTGTGGATCTGAGATATCCAATATTCGCAAGTGGCCACCATTATTCAATTCATTTCTCCACAATTTGATCCAACTGCCCATAACCAGTCGAGAGAGAGAGAGAGAGAGAGAGAGAGAGAGATTCATGGAGCGTAATATGAATAAGGTCCTCCAAAGTTCAAACAAATAGCAATGGAAATCCAAAGAAGCTCAGATGAAACAAAAGAAGAAAGAAAACACGATAAGTGAAAAGAGGTGCTTTATATGCAGGAACTCACTTCATCTTCATCTCTCACGACAGAAATCCCATGCACATCATCCCAACCCCAACAGCAAACCCTAGCCACGCGTTGCTCCTCCTGCTCGCACCTGAATTGCTGTTAGCCGAAGACGGCGCCTTTGCGGATGTTGTTGTGTTGCTGCTGGAGGAGGTCTTTGGTGTGGAGGCAGTGGACGATGCCGGGGCAGGAGCCTCGAACAACTCCGGTGGCAGCAAGACCTTGTCCACCTGGTACACGGCCAGCGGGGAATGCTGGTACAGCGCGTTGTTGATTTGTGTCTGGACCATGCCGGTCGAGACGTTGACCTGGTTGCCCTGGCTGCTGAAGTTGAGGCCCGCGAAGTTGCCCTGCGTTCTTACTGGGTTGCTGACGCTTTCGAGAGACGGGAGGGTGTAGTATTTCGGGGCGACGTGGTTGAGAACGAGTTGGACCTGTTGTGATCAACGATGGATAGAGGCAATTTAGAATGCGACTCAAGTAATAATTGCTCGACATGAACGATGATGACCTCTCTCGTCAAACTGATTTACTAGGCGATATGATACTATTAGCGAATGTTGAATGTGGCCCACTTATAATACAGCATCAATCGGCAAATCGATTTTGTAAATCAATCTAGCCTCACTCGAGTATATATTTGGCATCAGACTGACAACAATGAAAAATAGAAGATTCAGGGTCTAGACCTGCTGCTCGTTGCTGAGGTCATTGACGGTGCCGGCCTTGAGGCTGTTGAATGCATTGTCGGTGGGGGCGAAGACGGTGAGGCCCTCGGTGGAGGTGTTGAGCTGGTTCTCGATCTGGTTGGCGACCTGGGTGGTGGTGAGCAGCCGGATGAAGTAGGTGTACTGCCCACTCTTGTCGAGGATGCCCGTGAGGTTTGCGGGGCCCGATGGGGATGGCGCTGGGGCCGACGGGGACTGGGCTAGGGCTTGAGGTGGGGAGAGAGTGAGGGAGAAGATGCAGGCAATGAGAATGAGAGAGAAAGCCGAAGAAGAAGAAGAAGATGATGATGAAGCCATTGGCGTGGTGTTTGAGTGTGCTCCTGGGAGTGGAATAATGAGAGTGACGCTTCCGGAAGGGGCGAATATAAATGGGTGGATGTGGGGGCGTGACTTCGTTGGCATGAGCTGGCTTCTAACCTCGATGCACGGATCAAGACAAAATCATACGAAGACAGACAGAAACTGGATGGAGTAGATACAATCGTGTTTAGCACATAATGCCTGCATCATGAATATTTTATCATCAAAGAGCAGCGCTAGGTGTTAATTATTAGAATGGATTTCTTTACCAGAATGTAAATCTTACGATTTTCAATACACTAATCATGCTCGTGTAGTACAAGATCAATATCTTGAAATTTCGATTTTTGCTTAATAAGTGCACATGGATATTTATTAACAAAACTCCATTAAAGTTTGAGTTAAAGTTAAGCTTGAAAAGATAATTCCATTACCTTAAACGATGACAGTGAAACTCAAAATACATCATTACAAATTCAATTTAGAGTACCTAAACAAGAATTCGAACTCTTTCTGACTTTGAAACCCTCATTTTTCAATACTAGGCTAAGCACGACTTTGCTTTCAATTGAGATTAATTGACTTTGCCATATGAAATTGGAATATTAAGTAATAAAAGCATGGCATGGCACTTGTGATTCAGCATGAGAAATTTCCTTTTTCTTTCGAAACATTAGATCTTATATTTTTGGGGGCCAAGGACTAATTGAACTCATTAAACTATGTGGGCACAACTTGAATAACGTTCGTCCCATCTCATATGCCGGATGAACCAGTAAACATGTATGCAAATGCTTATTAATTTCGAGGGAATATAAGCACGTTCTGCAACCACCATGAAGGGAGACTAGACAACGACCAGTCCTTAAATCATTTTAAACTATTAAGTAATGACAAATCTTGGTTGGGAGCAGCAAAGGAGAGCAACCTTTTCACATCTGGGGGAATTAGAATGCACTTCATTCACAGACTGTAAGGTTGACCTAATCCCTCTCGGCCAATCGCGTCCTTGGGTTTCTGATGCGATGAGGATCGTGGGGACTTTTCGAGGCTGGGTATCAGCCAGCAGATGTGGCATGTGGTGGCGGTGGTGGTGGCCGCCGCTAGAAGTCAAACACGAAGGGGGATTGGTTGCAAGAGTAACCCCCAGGTGAAGCAGGCATAGGCGAAAGATGGAAGTGGTGTCAACGCCTCTTTTCTTTGGTGCCGCACTGCCTGCCCGCACGTTTGAAGCATCCAAATCTTGGGACGCTTTCCTTATAGTGAAATCATGACACGAGTTTATTATCTTATTTGGAGTTTGATCACGCCTAAAATAATCCTACACAAAGCCTAATTTTCTTCAAATTCTCCCTTTTTCTTTCTCTTCCTCCTACCATACCCAATCCCAACTCCAGTAATTGCCATCTCTGCAGCCTAGCCTCTAACCACCACCAGTTTAGGAGATTGCGACCTCTGCCGTAGCTTCCACCCTGCCCATCGGGCTCTCTCTCTCTCTCTGATGTATCGAGTTAGGGATCCAGTTGCCATTGAGCTTGTTGATCGTGACAAAGCTCGACACCGATTGTGAAGCTTTAATTTGTCTCCTTGTTATCAGTAAAAAGGGTGATGGTGTTTGGAAGAGGGGCCTCCATATTTTGACCTCTCCTAAGAAAATCACAAGAGAAGAGTGTTGCTAGCTAATGAACGGTGGCAAGACCAACCGTCGCTTAGACTACACCTGGCGAGGCCGCCCTAGCCTAGGCAAGGGTCGGCCTTGCTGGCGCTTGTCCTTGCCTAGGCATGGCCTGTGGCTGGTGGGCAACAATCAACCATTGGCAAAAAGAGAAGGGAAAGAAAAAGAAAGGAAAAAGAGAATTTTTTTTTTTTAAAGTTCACATCAGTATTGATCAGACCATGTAAGACCGGTAGTATTTACATCAGCGAATTCCAACCCAAATTTCCCCAATAGATAGAATTGGCACATAGGTGCAAAAGTTTATGGCTAAATTGGTAGTTGGCGATTTTGGCAAAGATGGATGGGGGCTTTTCTGAAGTGGCGGCAACAGGAGGGACGGTGTGTGGAGGAGGGGAGAGGGTGAATATGGGTTCTTACTTAGGATTCAAGATGCGATTTGTGTATCATGAAGTGCAGATGAGGTGGATACGTATCGACATTTAGTGAGTGAGATTAATGACGAGAGCGCACATGCCTCTTGTGACGACGGATTTTCATCTTGAATCTTGTCATTGTAATTATGTCTACATGATAGTGATATATGTGAAGGAAATATATGCACATTCTAACGCTTTGCTTATTAATATTGCAGCACACCCAAATCCGGAAGTTTCCTTCAGTTACGTTTGACTTTCATGTCGAATATGATTTAATGTATTTCCAGATCTTAAAGGTCAAACCTCCATGAACGAACTACCATTCTTCATCGATTATAGTAGGTTACGAAACATTCAATCAGTAAACGCTCAACTCAAATTTGATTCCAACATCACTTCATCCTTTCTTTCCTGGCTTTTCTCTCTTCACTCCCGTAGACAGCCTCATAGAGACTGATCGTATCGAGTAATCTCCGGCGAGGAATGAATGTGGCCGTGGCCGATCGCCAGCCAAAATCCGCCAATTCGATTTCTTTTGTTTTAAAATTGTGGCGTGGACAGACGAGAGGCGTTTGCACATTCTCTGGTTGGCTGCCTCGCTGGAGCAAACATGGCATGAAGGGGACGCACTAGCTACTCTACAGACTATGATGCCAATGATCAGATATTTGCTGGACAAAAAAAAAAATAGAGAGAGAAACAATCTGCAATACGTATGACTTTAACTAACGAATATATTTTAGAAACATTAGAACTGATTTGTCAAATTCATTCACTAGATAACGTCCAAAACTATGACATAGCGTCAAAGGAAGTGACTTTGTATTTTATAAATTTGACATCAGTCGATTCACATCTCATTTTAGAAACGGGTTTGGTAAGTTAGTTTGGGTTTTATCAGCATTGTTTTTATTTCTATCTATGTAGTTCGTATGTGGTTTTGCCAACGGAGGCTGCTAGACATTCATTTTTTACTTATTTATTTATTTATGTGTGATGATGCCTTGTCCTTGAGTTGGTAGGATGACATGATTTGTGCCATTGCTGACTCTCGAAGAAATCTGGGGAAGGGGGACTCGCTTCTTTTCTGTCTTTTTTGTCGATAAGTAAGTAGGATTCATCTTAATCAATTTGAGTGTTACCCTTTAACAACTTTATCTGCACCATTCTGTATTAACTATACTTTTAGATAGTATCTTACATTTCCTAGCATGATGCAGTTTTGTCAGTTTTCGCTCCACACTTGGATTGGATTCACCGCACTTACACAACCTATCGGGACCATCCCAAGAGTAAAAGCATGTGTGTCTCCAATAAAAATCCATGTAAGCATCGGGGGATTGTTGTACCCGATAGAGATTAATTGAATGTTCAAGGGATCTCAAAAGCCCCATCAATACAAAGAATTTAAATTTTTTATTTGAAATGACTCTACATTCAACTTTAAGATGATAGTGAAAAATAGGTGAAATTACCCAAAATATTTTGAATTTATTATACAAATGTCAATTCAGTTATAAAATTTTCGATTTAGCTAATATAATCTTAAACATTTGGACAAATTTTCAATGTAGTCTATCAAATCAATTTAGACCGAGAAAGTTTAATCAGTGCTAGTTGTTTTACATGGTATGACTAGTAATCTAACGTGTATGACTCCACTTAAATGACATTGTTACGAGATTAAAAAAAAATTGATTCTTTTCTTTTCTTTTTTGCCCTTTTCGTTCATTGTCTCCTTACTTAGCCATTTTTAAACCTTTTGCTTTTTGATCATCGTCTCCTTCTCCCCTCGCAATCTCTTCTGGAGTCATTCTCTTTTTCGCCATTTATGAACTTTCTGTTCTTCCAATCCTCACGTTCTATATCCTTGTCCACAACGCTTCTTGTAGATCTTCTAGCTCTGCTTTGAAGATCCATCTTTGCTCTTCTTCGACTAGGGGAAGTTTTCTTGGTAGTCTTGGTTCTCCATTGTCTTCTCCAAATACTTGTACTTGTTTGGAAGCGAATCTCTTGTCTCTGCAACTTCTTTACACTGTTCAAGAACCCTTCACCGTGTGGCCTCTTCTGCATTGATAAAATTGAAAAATATAGAACTGAATTGACCACATATAATTAGGTAATTTTTTCTCCCAAATTTGGTTCACTTCCGCATTGTTAATGTGTTTTCCCTTTCATAGGTGATTAATAAACGTGGAGGCATGATTCATGATCACCATCTGTGCATAAATACTATGATACTCATGTAAAAGTAGCATTTCTACTTTATGATTTTCTTGGGCTTTCCCTTTATTCGTATGAATCTTCGGAATACGACATTTTTCAACAACCATTCCAGAATATACAAATGTTAACTACCGACCGAATAATGATTTGGATCAATCATACAGAGACAGGTAGTATGGGGACCGGACAGTGGCCATCCGAACATGCGCAGAACTCTAAACATTATCATCACCAACGGGAAGAATCTCCCTGCATGTCTACTTGGTCGGGTTGCGAGGATGTACGCATTTTATAGTGGGCTTGTTAGGTCATCTTTTTCTTTTTCTTTTTCCTTTTTTTTTCATTTTTGTTATCGGAAAAATAATTCGTTTTTTAGACCTTTCCTTTTTTCTTTTCTTTTTCATCTTGCTGTTTAGACCTCAAGAACTGTTTCGTTTACAAGAGAAAGAATTACATACATTTGAGAAAAAAAAAAAAAGTGTCCATTCTCTTTCTCTTCATCAAAATTCTATCATCCGAAAAGCAGCTCTTCTCACGTTGGTTGGGAACATTGTCATCTTAATTCCAAACTTATTTTATGAATACCAAGTCAATCTTAAATTTTTCAATTTTTACTCCTAGACCTTTATATGAAATTTTAATATAGTCATAAACCAACATGTTAGGAGTTTTCCAATATTGAGGTCAATTTGATTTTTTTGGGAGCCGTTTATCCACTTGCCCTTTCACTAGAATTAAGTGACTCTCTCTCTCTCTCTCTCTTCATACTGAGGTCAATTTGATTTTTTTTTGGGGCCTTGTCTTAGGCATGTTACGATTTTGGAGCCCAGTCGGCAAAGGCCAAGCCTTTGGGCTTGATGACCTGGACATTGGCCCATAGCAATTTCAAGAGTTAAAAAGAGCCAACATGCCGATTAAAAAAAGTATACCCTCCGCAATCAATCTCTACGAAAGTCATAGATAGATCCTAGACTTGTATATAATAGCAGTAGTGGGATTGGAAAGCGGACAACTGAAATGATGATGAAAACTGGGCTTGAATCTTAGCGAAATAGTGCATTTCGAGGTGGCAAAACATGCTCCCCCATCGACCTTAAAATACGTCTCGCATTGATCACTCGATAAGTTGCATAAAAAATAAATCAATGGGCGGTTTGCTAGCCCCTCTCCTGATACATCACCATTTTTACCTTCCTCAAGATCTCCCAAAGTTCCAGTATTGGGCCGAGCTTTCTAACTATTTTTGCAAATTCAAAAAAAAAAGTATATTTCTTCGAGGATTGCTCGCCCGTCCAATAGATATATTGCCGGTGGAGTGATAGAATTACATTCTTTATTTTAACGTGCTAGCCTCCACGCGCCGTAAGCCTCAGTATCTGATGAATAGCCTCTAGGTGCTTCATTCATGTACGAGGGATGTAAGAGAAACACAAGTGGAACAAGGAATCCCGGTTGGAGAAGGAACCACAGTTGATTTATTCACCCAATAGGAGCTAGCCACCTCAGCAGCTTCTCTGTGGGGCCCCAGGTGGCCCCCGCCAGCGATCTAAGGAAGAAATCATTGAGAGCTCCCAATGCAATCTAAAAACGCAGCCCACAGACAAGAACACCACCACCTCTCTCCAAAAATCCACCGGCTCTCGCTCATTCCTGTCTCCCTCTTCTTTGTTCCTCCTTCCTCCTCTTTCAGATCTCTCTCTCTTTCTCCCTGTACTTCTTTAGGTGGTGGATGGCAAGAACCAACAAGTACAGCTCCATCAACTTCAACGACATCTACGAGAAGAAGATCTCCTCCTCCTCCTCCTCCTCAACCCCTGCCAAGAACCACTCTTCCAGGCCCTCCCCTTCCTCCTCCTACGCCTCCGCAACCTCCCCTCATAATGCCCTCCCCGGCAGCCCCTACAAGGCCCACCTCACCCACGGCCGCATGCTCGTCCTGACCCGACCCGCACCCCCGCCCGCGCCTACGCCCGCGCCCAAACCCGTTGCCGTCGTCCCTCCTCCTGCTCCTCTGCCGGCCCCGTCGCCTCTCCCCTCCCAGAACCGGCCCGAACCGGACTCGGACCCCATCTCCCTCCGCCCGCTCGGTCGAACCGGGGCTGGCCCGGGGCTGCTCCCCTCCCCGGCCCCGGCGCTGGAGAGGGACAGGGAGGCCTCGCTCGCCGTGACGTCGCCGAAGCCGGACAAGTTCGTGCCGCCGCACCTTAGGCCGGGATTTGCCAGGAAGGAGGAGAGGCCCGGAGCGGACGTCCCGAGGCAGCAGGGGTATTACGGATCTCCCGGTCTGTATGGAGAGGATGGGCGACCCAAATCGGGCGGGTACGATGGGATGAGGAGAGGTGGTCAGGCGGATCTGAACCGGACGAGCTCGTTTGGGAGTAGGCCGAGTTCGAGCGGATGGTAATGATCCTTTTCATGGAGTTTCTATGTTTTTCCCTCCGTTTTGTGTTGTTTTTGCTTTGTACTCTCGTGGGTTGTTTTCATTTTTTGAGATTCGGGTTGAGACTGGGTCTGATCCATTTGTCAATCTTGTCTTGTGGCTCGGAAATGATTCGAATTTTACTTGATGGGTTAATTTGAATTGATGATCTTGATGCGGCAAGCAGTCTGAGAGATGTGTATGTTAGCATGAGAATAGCGAAAAGTGTTGCAGTTGGTTGGTTTGTTGATGGGCCAGGTTACTTGCAAAGCGGGTTTGGCAAACACCTTTAATGGATGAGAGTATGTTTAAGATGATTACCTATTGTTTGAACCTTTCTAAGACAAGAAACTAGGACAGCGAAGCGAATCTGGGAAGGTGTAATGTCAAATTTTTTGTCGACTTGTCAAGCTTTTAAAGTAAATTTAAGCAGTTGTACTTTTTCAATCTCTTAATGTTTGGAGTTGGACCACATTAGCTGAAGTGAAGAGAATTAGGTGGAGGAACAAAGATGATCTTTCCTATATTCGCCCTTACAGATGTGATAGTTGGCGTGACAATCTTCCAAATCCTCAATCTGTCATTCAGTCAAGACTTCTTTTCTTGTTTTGTTCATTCTAAACAGGCAATTCCCATTGCCTAGTAGCAAAAATGGTCTCTTTGCTTGATGTGATATGTCCTATTGCTCTTTGAAGATGCATGATCGGCAGAGGTGCATACACAGTGCTTATTCAGGTTCATCTATTATCTGTAATCTTGTGAAGGACAGGACAAATTTTAATTGTGGGTAGGTGCACGGCTCTGACGTAGTTTGATGCCATCATGTTTCATTTGGCAAAGTATCACCAATGATATGATATCTGGCATAAAACTAAATAAAATGTAGCGAAATTATATTGAGCTTGGCTTTACTATTGGTTTTGGCTTTCATTTGAATCTTTTCAAAGGTGTGCAAGAATCCATGACCATGTCTTGTATGATTGGAGCTTGATTTTGGTGATCACCTGGCCTTTGAACGTCTAGTTTATGAAAGTTATATGGACCTAGAACAATTATTCACTACATCAGCCCATTAAGAAAGAAAATCTGTTAATCAGGACCTTAGAGCACTCACATTCGTTAACTTTCAATGTTTTTTCTTTTAACTTTACCAAGTCGGAACAATTATGTGGGACATATTTGTGGTCATTGTCTATTTGTCTTCCTTTGATCCTGTCATTAATTGCTTTTGCACTTGCTTCCATCTGGCTCTATCTTCATATGTCTGCACTTTCCTATTGTCCAAAGCCTAAATATTTTTCTTCTTGGGTATTGATGGGAAAAACTGCACTGACTCACCTTTTGGCTTCCTAAGACTGAACTTAAATGTTAGCTCTGTTCGACACTCATTCCTCTGAGTTCCATAAATCATGACAAATTCTAATGAAGCTATAATTGCATGTTTTTTAATGTTCCTATGCCGATCAAACTATTGTTCAAAGCTTGCATTGATAGTGTTGCATAGAGCATTTTTGCTATTTTTCTGAGGTCACTGTTGGCATTTTGAGAAGCGTTCTTAGGTCTATTAGGACAGTGAAGGAATGCAAGAAGAAATAACAGCTCCCAGGAGTTTTACTCGTGGGCTTGTACTTATCATCTGCTTGGGAAACTCAATGGATTTCTTTTTCCAAGCTACAGGGAGCATCTTAGCTTTGAGAATATGTTTCTTGGTCCCAATCTGAAGCCGTTTCATCTAACAGTTTATTGGGGTTTAAGTGCAGCTAACCCTTAAGAGTCTTAACATATGTCGCGCTTCTATGTCATGTCTATCTCCTCCTGTGGTGAAGAAACGGTGAATCTCGTAATATAGAGGCTTGACTAGAATTCTACTTGTTTCAAAAATTTGAATCTGTGTATTGCATACCATTATCCTCAGTCACATATTGTTAGATCCTTTGCCTTATCATCATTTGTCTCTCTCTTAACTATAGCTGTTGTGCTGAATTTTTTTGCCACTCCTAATCATCTCCAGAAATGGCTTTCTGAAGTTGGAGATGGATTCTTCATCCTGATGGTCCTGGCTTAATCATCTCCAGAAATGGCTTCAGTTTTCCATACAACCCCGATCAAATGAAGTTAGATCGAATCATCTGACCCAGCGTGTCACCTCATGACAAACATTGTTTAGTACATCTTAGATTGATGTGTAGAAAACGATGCTTGAGACTCCAAGTCTCCATCTCGCCCCTCTGTGGGCTATGTTTAGTGTTTACATGATGACACGGACAAAAGGTGCAAATGAATTATAAAATTTGATTTTTGCTGTTTAATGTTTTGGCTGCAGTTAAGGCAGGCCGGTTTGTGTGGATCCTTTTTGTATGAATGCTTCTGCTAAGTTTATACTTGAAGCTACTGTTTTGTTCATCGAGATATTACTCTCACGCTTTGCATATTGTGGAAGTATTTATACCAATACCTGTTCAACTGTGCCTATTGGTTGACAAGACGAGAACATCATTTATGCAGTGAAGCAGCAGATATCGCATGCCAGTCGTTTGATTGTGCCCGGTTCCAAATGAAGCTTGAATCTTAGTTCTGTTTCAATAACTCAGGATTGATTTACTTGGGAAGTGTTGGGAGCACTTGACGTTTCTGGAAAATTTCTTATGTCTGAACTTGTCCTTTGCTTCTTTGGTTTTTTCATTAGTAGTGATAAATTTGGAACAAAATTTAATTCCTACCGGCCATTTTGAATCTTTTATCTAGCCTCCAACGTACAAATGAAACTATGTATTAAGAGTATTCTTAGGCATTAAAATTGATTTATAAAATTGACTCACAAGTGATTGAGAGGCTCTAAAAAGAGCCTCAAATATGATTTAGTTACAATTTGTCATACCAGTTTATACAATTTTTTTATACCGAATCATATCCATCTATTTGAGGTAATTTTCTGAGTCACTGGCTACTATTTACGAAGCGAGAATGTCGGCTTGAGTAACGCAAACATTGGTGAGAATCCAATGCCCCGAAAACCTAAGGGTACAAATTGGGTAGAAGAGTAGTGGTAGAGCATTGCATACAATATTACTACATAGATTAAAAAGATGACGTCCTCCTTTATTTTGCCACAGAAAGTGATGAGCCTCTTCATTAAAGATAGTAGCCAATCAAGAAATCCAAGATTGGCCTTGAGGCACCAATTGATTCACTTGTTTTCGAAAGTATTAAGGATAAACCTCAACAACAGATCTAAAACCCTTGAAAGGAGTAATCCTATAGTTACTAAAACCAGCTTCTTGAAAGAGCTTTGCCAATTCTTTCACATTACTCTTTTTGGGGAGAATTACCAGAAAAATCATAAACTTTATTGCAATTATGCAAATTTAATTCTAAATCTTTGGCATTTATGTTAATTCAATCCATCTAGGTCACTTTGGCTAGTCGATGCTGATGTGGCAGTTTTAAATAATATTTTGATAGTTTTTTTGAATTTTTTACAATTTTGTTCTCTTTCCTTTTCTTTTCTTTAAATTTTCCCCCTTTCCTTAGAGCCGACAAGGGCATTGCAGCTTTCACCAAATTTGGGCAAGGGGCTGCATGCCCACACCTTGCCCAATGAGGGCATTTCAGCTCTCACTTCTTGTTGGTGACTCTTGCCAGCCTTAGGAAAAAAATTATAAAAAAAGGAAAAAATTATAAAAAATTCAAAATCATTAAAAATGATTAAAAATCGTCATGTCAGTGTCAATATTGGCTGGATAAAATTGGCCAAATAGGATAAATAGGCACAAATATAAGAAATTTATGATTGAATAAGCATAATTACACTATATTTAAGAATTTTTTATTATTTTCCCCCTCTCTTTGCCTGTACCCACCATCATGATCATGTCATAGAAGAGCTTCCTGGTTATGCCTTCCTCCGGTTCATCTCCTATTGCCGCTTCTACTATCATCGCTTTCCTTGTCTTGTCATTGCTCATAATTGTTTTCTTATACCGCCGCTTTGGTATTTCTATGCACTTTTCATCGTTTCAATCTGTAGCACCTGCTACATAATCAATCGGACAAAAATATATAATCAAGTATCCTCATTAAACTTGAAATGTATTACTATATGCACGAATATAAATACGACTAATGTAATGTTACCATGAGTACATTCTTCCACGGGGATTTCGAATTATGATTGATTGTACGATTCATGACTATGTATGTGCGAAGGGCAACATTACTCGGAAATTAATTAAAAAAGAACAAGAAAGCGGACTATTTCCAAGCTATGCTTTTTCGTACTTTCTTACGGAGAAAACATCTCACACCTGGAGCAAAACAGCGTCCGCCGGAGGAACAGCGTCTAACATGTCGCCATCGACGTACTTCAAATTCCTCGTCCTCAGCCACCACGCACGGCAGATCGAGCACCGTCCGGCATCCACTCCATCTCTAAGAACGCCTCCGCCAGCCCTCCAGTCCCTCTCCCAGCATCGACTGCCGTCCTCAGCCCCTCAAACAGCCGCCCCCACACTTGTCCACATCATCAACCTCGCCATCCCTGGCCCGTTACTCGCCATCGCCGCATTCATGCGCCAGCTGAACTTCTCGTCTTGGATCTTGATCTCCCAGAAGCTCTTCCCGTGCTTCATGTGTAAGGGCGTTCGGGACGACGACCAGCAGTTCTCGCTGTTGCTCTTGAACCACTCGCTCATGCAGTGAAATCGTTCGACGAATGTCGGGTCAAGCGTGAGCAGTACCTTTGGCGACAAGTCCAAGGATTGGCCCTTCACAATCGCAAATGAAGCTGGAGTGAGAGAATACTCAAGCCCTAGTTCCTCAGCCTCGTCTTCGGATATTTGGTTTTCTTCAGAGGCGAGCTTCTGGCAGGATAGGAAGCCGGTGTGCGCGAGGACGGCCACGAGGCAGCCGAGGAAGGCTGCCTTGGAGGCCGGGACGACCAACGCGGTGGCAAGCTCAGGGAGGGTCGTGGGGTGGCTGCGGTGGTGGAAGGCGTAGAGGATGCCGAGATCGATGGCGCATTTGAGGGACATGGAGGAGATGAAGTTGAAAGTGTAGATCTCACTCTTGCTCATATCTTCGTTGTTAGCCGAGTCCATCGACGTCAAGAGGAGTAAGATTGGATTAAGAGTTAATGCTGAAAAAAGAGAGGCTTCTACATTATTTGTTTATTCAGTAACACTTAAATAAGCAAATTAATATAAAGTACCTAATAAGTATTTGTCACTTCAATCAGGTCATTGTATGTATGATCACATCTCATCTAACTTTATTTTTAACTTAGGATTGATTGGTTTGTAATATTGATGTTACGTGATATCTTTATATAATATGATAAAATTACTCAATTACAACTTGAGAAACTTCAAGTTGCGCAATGTTGAAGAAATTATCATAGACGTTATTAGATATTAGGGATAGTATTTCATATTTTGCGATATCCCTATGTGAGAGAGAAAAGTGTTTAGAAAGGGAAACTTTCAAGAGTACTTTGTATTGGTTAGTTTTAGGATGATCAAAATGAGGGGAATGCATTCCTATTTATACATGAGTCCATATTTTGATAGTCGTTAATTCACTTTCAATCTAAAGGCAAAGATCCGGTCTACTTGCTTACCACTTACCCATTATGTCACGCTCCAACTCTCGGGCACGCGGCAACCCATGTTCTCTTGCGATCATTTGATTTGCGACTCCCCAGGATCCGTCGTTGACCGTTATTTTTATCTTTTAATTAAACACATACAGAAGTGAATCACAATCTCCAGTCAATTACAAAAGCAGGGATAGCAGGAAAACCCAACAAGAACACATTCCAAAATGCTGTTTTATTTATCTACTGATTAACCCTAAAAGTTTACAAGTACAAGCCCCTTACCACGGGCATTTTTCTATCGAGCCAATGAAACCAACAAGCAGGGGTTAATCTACTTCCTTCAAAAACGGCCATGAGCTGAAACACGCGTCGATCCACCATCCTATGGACCTGAAAATGGTTATTCAACAACTAATGAGATAAAATCTCTTAAGCCTCGGTTAGGAGTTTCGCTTGCCTTGAGGGTAGTCTAACCATGCAACTTAGTTCCAGCAAACAACACATACCACTCCTCAAGCAGCATTATCAGATGACAGTTCAATAAGTAGATGCAAACACAAGCGACCCTACCTAGTCTTGGCACATGCAACCTACAAAAACTGTCATTTAAATCATCATGACATTAAGAGGCATGCGAATAATCAGAGCGTTGCACACAGCTTTCTCATATTTTACACCCACACATACTTCAATTATTACGACTACTAAGGCCACGGCACAACTTTATGGTTAGCGGTCAACCGATTATAGACCAGGCATTTTCCTCCCTCATGAGGCATGGCGACATCACGGGTTATCCCCCATCTACGGCATTCCCTAAGGAGCATGGGTCCGACCTCTACCGTGACTCAACCGACCACTATCGTGCAAACCGATCGAAATCGGGATGACCAAAGGCCACGGCACAACCCCAAGGGTTGGCGGTCTACCGGCAGCGCCGGGCTCTCCTCTTAATGTGACAATGCAACACATTATTAAACAATCTATTCATTTCTTTGCTCGGTTATGAATGCACATATAGTTCGTGCTCACGTAAACATACTTTTGCATTTGACACACGTATAATGAAATGCAATAATGTCCAGCAATCACGCACAACATCAGCATTTCAATCACTTACGAAACTTGCAACATTAGCAGTTCAAATCACAGTTTAACAATCAATTCTGACCAATCAACATTACAGTACTTACATACTTTTCCCAAAATCATCACGTATCTCAATAAATACGGTGCCCAACCACACATCTCAATCCTCAATAATAAATAAGCACTTGTTTTCACAACTATGACAATTAACTATTCCCATCAATACTTGATTATCCCAAAATAAAATACTCATTTAAGAAGTATGCTATAGTCGATTGTTCCCATAAAATAATTTACTCCACAAAATACTTATAATTATTTTTCAATCCTATAATTAATTATCCAACCCAAATAATTTCATTTAATAAAATCATTCTTTAATGAATCAATGTTATTTGATAACGTAGTACATGAATGCTATTGACATTAGAAAATTTGACCATAGTAATTTTCCTACAAAATTACTCAATTAAAATCATTTTCCATAAATAATCACAATTAATTATTTTCTCCAAAAATAATTAATTTCATAAATGAATAGTAATAAAAATAATTTGAAATTATAAATTAATTTAATTAATTAATAATTCCGAAAATAATAAATTATTATTTATTCCAAAATTAATAATAATATTTATTAATACTAACCATGGTTACTATTATAACCCAACTGCAGTTAATTAACCCAACTACGATTAACTAACCTAACCACGATTACTTTAATCTAACCGCAGTTACTTTAATCTAATTGCGATTACTTTATTCTAACCATGCTTAACACTAAGCAAGCTTAATCACATAATATTTTATTGCTAATCAATCATCATCCAAAGCATTAATCAAAGATTAACTAATTAAACTACTCCTAAGCAAGATTAATCCTTAACTAATGGATTAGGAAATCGACTCACGGTTTAGCGATTCTGACAACACGGGCGCGATGGCGGTGGCGAGGGTGATGTGTGGCTACGTCCAAAACATTGAGACAAGCGGCAACAAAAATGGGTCTCGGCGATGGGGTGGTTCCGATTCGGTGAGAAAGAACGGCATGGATGCGGCTCACGGACGGGCGATGCCGAGACGCGGCTTGGACTCTCCGGCTGTGTATGGCGGCTCCGACATGCGGCAAAGGTGACTGATTATAGGTGAATCACAGCAGCATGGGCTGCTGTTTTTTGGAAGAAAGAACCGAAAGAACTAGAGAGAGAGAGAGAGAGAGAGAGAGAGAGATGGCCGATTTAGGTGAATCACAGCAGCATGGGCTGGGGTAGGGAGTGGGGTTGGGGTGGGGTGGGGTTGATCACTGAGGGAGGAGAGAAAATGAAAAGTGGGCGGGGGAGAGAAAACGCGGAGAGAAAGTTGGGAGAAGAGAGAAAAAGAAAGAAAAGAAAAAGAAAATACTAAACAAACTTCTAGAAGGGGCAATTTGGTCTTTTTGCCCTTGAAGCACAAATTCCCAAATATTTGGCTCCAAAACTCGGTCCATTGAATCCTTTTCCAATAATTTCGGGCTTACCGAAAAATTCAAGAATCAATGAGGCAACGTTCAATATTTTAGTTTCGACATTTTTAAAAGTTCGATACCCATTACCGGATTGAAATTTGTGGTTAAAATCAATCAATCGCGATTTTAGTATGACCTAACTTTTGGGCGGCGTTTAGGGGATCTCGCGCATTTGACCCGTGGTTGATAGCTTTTCAATCCATGATCGTGCATATTTAAATCAGGGTGATCCTCGATTGTCATGTAATCACGAGGGGTTAATTTCTCATACTGAGTACATGACCAAAAGGAAATCGGTTTAACGTCGCTCGCAATTAATATCGAAGTCGTGCGGAATCACCCGCAATCCGACCTTGTACTTTTGCCGACTCAATTTATTTCCGTTCGCTAATTGGCATGCGACAGTGTAGTATTATTCCTCTTTGATCCTTATGGTCGAACGGCCTATCACTGATTAAATTCACTAGTCGTATGCGTACCAATCTTTAATTGTTTTGCCGAACAGTTAGTTAACTCGTGAGGGGCCAACTCAGAGTAAACGTAATTAACAGTGCATTAATAAAATAACCATTTCATCTATCTCGGAATGGGTTGAAATTCAAGATGTTACACATTAATTACGAGTATACATCACCTAGTATTCACTTGAAATGTTCTAAAGTCTCTTTAGGAAACCTATGTACAAGAAGGTTATGGGATTTATGGTTCTTTGGGCCCAATGGGCTATTTCCTTGGTTTGGTGGGCCTTGAAATCTCCGATCCGTGATAGTAATATAGCTAGTTTCTATGTTGGATTAGGATAGCTAGTTTTCTTGCTAGACTTAGGTTATTTTTTCCCAGTAAAAATTGTTATGATATCAATCCATATTGATTATAACCCTTTATATTGTTTAGTAATACGATAACGCTTTCCTTATTTTGGTTCTAACTTGGTATTAAAGCTAAGCAATCTTAAAGAATTACACTTGAGTGCACACCAGAAACATACCTAAAGCATACCTTGCATCTTGTGTTGTTGTCTTTTTCAATTAATGCTAATATCTCTTTCTCGATATCGATCCTTAAAATCATCTGTCTCGTTTGATTGTGTTCTAGCAATGTGATTTTATGGCAATTTGTTCACTTTTTGTTAGTTCAATCTTTACTTGATTCAATGATATTGTCACTCATACATTTTGTATTGACGAGATTATGTAGATACTTCATTTATTTTCATGTAAAGTTCATGCTTACATACGATTGGAAGAGTAATGCCCACGCCTTCCACACAAAGATATATTCGGATCTGTTGCGTTGCTGCCTAGGGTAGTCAAGAAATAGTGCAACTTTTCATGGTATTGGAAATTTGGTGCTACCGAAGTTAGTTAAAAGTTTGAATGACTTTTGATGGTATTGGCGACCAACAACAATTTAATACTTTATTTGATGTGATTACATCCACATCTATTTTCGGCAAGGACCATCTTACGCACTAAGTGGGAGTGCTTGCACTTCAGTGCTAATAGGCTATTACTTCTCAAATCTATTTTTTATCATTTTAATTTCAAGTGTCAATAGTATTTGAAGACAATATTTACAGACTCAATGTTACATTTTAGGGATATCAATTGATATTTCGTTACATCTTAGGCTAACTAATTTGCTTGTTAGATCAGAATAACTAATTTTCTTGTTTGATTAGATTACTTGCATTGTTGGTGTACAAACACTCACCAATTACAATTCATTATATTGCCTAAGGAATATAATAATCTTTTCTTACTTTCGGTTCTAACTCTGAAAGTTCTATTATTCAAGTGCGTACTGCGTAGGTCATATAGAATTCAGAAGTTGCAACTCAGTTAGTTTGACTAAGCCCGGCTTATAAGTTCTTTTAAGCACCGCAAGAATTACCTTAATTGATCAGCTAACCATTCTTTTTAAAATCTTGATCAATATCATCATTTTCTAGCTTTGATCATTAAGGAAATCTTAGAACAAGATCATTGCTAATTGACGTGAGATAGCTAGTAATCATTGTTATTGACAGAAGTTGAAGTGGATTTTATATAGAGAAAATAGTCAAAAAAATCCTAAATCAATTACAATTTTGCCAATTCTGTCATCAACTTTTTACTTTTGTCGATTGAGTTCTAAACATTTTCATATTTTACCAATTAATTCAATCGAGCCACAATGACAAGGAAAAAAATATTATAAAGTTTTTTTCTCTCTTTTTCCCCTTTTTTCCTTCTCTTTCCCTTCTTTTCTTTTCTATTTTTTTTCAATTTCTCTTATTTATTTCTCTTTTCTCTTTTTCTCTTTTTCTCCTTTTCCTTCAGCTAGCCACAATGACAAAAAAAAAGTATTGAAAATTTGTAAAAATAATCACATTAGCACTATCCCCACTATGTAGGATTCCATCATTTACATCAGCGATTTCCATTCAAAATTAGCCAGATGTACGACAATTGCAAATTATCAAAAAGTTTAGACAAAATTGACAAAATTAAAAGGTTTAGAACTAAATAGACACAAATGCAATATGTTTATGATTTTTTTTGGTAATTTTAAGTGTAAAATTGAAAATTTTAGGATTTTGGTTTGCGGACCATTTGTAACATGATTAATTTAGAAAGTAAGTTTCTAAAATTAAGAAGTGTCCATACCAACGGTAATAGAATGACTTCTATAAACAATTAAGTTAGACAACCTACATAACTTAACAAGATTCAGCATAATGTTATAAACACATCACCCAAAACATCAATGTCTCTTACTAAAAGATTATACGGGTACATCATTTTATTTAGAAATGTACTGACTTACACCGAGCTTCAAGCACAATTCACTGATAGATAGATAGATAGATAGATAGATAGATAGATATTCAAGGTTAGGTTTCCTTGAATGGTAGACCAAACATACTAAAGACACATCTCTTAAATCACACTGAAAAAGAAGAAAACGAAAAATTGCAACCACACCCATAAAAACCAAGCTTGATGTACCGGCACTGATTACTTCAATTAATCTCAATCATCAAGGATAAACCTCGATGAGAGATCTAAAACCCGTTAGAGGAGTGATCTTATAGTCACTAAAACCAGCTTCACGAAAGAGCTTTGCCCATTCCTTTTCATTCCTCTCCTTGCCTGTGAGACACCCCATTAACATCATGTCATAGAAGAGCTTTGTCGTTTGGGCTTCCTCCGGTCCATCTCCGATCACTATCTCTACTATCATCACTTTTCCCATCTTGCCATTGCTCGTGATCGCTTCCTTACACCGCTTCAATATTTTTACGCTCTCTTCGTCGCTCCAGTCGTGTAATATCCACTGCATAATTAATCATTACATTAATACATACCAAGTAATTCTAATTAGCATAGCAGTGAGGATATCGCTTTTATTGACTGTACTATTCAGAAAATGAATTACTAAAAAGTGGGCTAATGCCGAGCAATTATGGCAAAAAGAAATCATATCCAAGCACCAATAAAAAATACTTAGCATAATAATTTATATAAGTTAGCTAAAATTAGTCTTAAACATATTGTATAAATATCAATTAATTTTTATATTTTTCACTTTTACTGAATTTAATTTTAAACTTTTGCTTGAAATTGAAATCATTGATGTTTTCCGTCGAAATTACTGATGTTTTGGTGTGTTACGTAGGATGGTTGGCAATGACTAAACTGCCATATTAGTGAGTTTTCACGACTGGAAAGATTACATTAGAATTTCACGCAAAGATAATTAGCATCAGCAAAATAAGTTTGAACTTGATTGAATATTTTCTCCATGTTTTTTTGTATTTTCTTGCAAATAAAAAATCTCTCCAACCTTGAGCAAAATGGCGTCCGCCGGAGGTACAGCCTCAAGCATGTCACCACCGACGTACTTCAAATTCCTCGTCCCTTCCAAGTCGGCCACCACGTGCGCCAGGTCAAGCACCGTCCACTCCATCTCCGGGAACGCCTTTGCCAACTCCTTTGCCAGCCCTCCGATGCCTCCCCCCACGTCGACCACCGTCCTCAGCCCCTCAAACAGCCGCCTCCCGCACTTGTCCATTATAAGCCTCGCCATCATCGGCCCATCACTCGCCATCCCCTCGTTGATGCACCGGTTGAGCTTCTCATCCTGGCTCGCGCACTCCCACAGGCCCTTCCCATGCATCATGTCGAAGGGGGTCCGGAACGACGACGGGCCAATCTCGCTGTCACTCTTGAGCCACTCGCTCATGCAGTGAAATGGATCCACTAATAATGAGTTAAGCATGACCATTGCGATCGGCGACATGTCCCAGGGTTGGCCCTTCACGATCACCCGTGAAGCTGGAGTGAGAGAATACTCAAACCATAGTTCGTCCGCCTTGTCCGCTGATATCGGGTTGTTTCCAGAAACGAGCGTCTGGCGGGAGAGGAAGTCGGTGTGAACGAGGACGGCCACAAGGCGGCCGAGGAAGGCTTCCTTGGAGGCCGGGACGGACAACGCCTTGGCCAGCTCAGGGAGGGTCATGGGGTGGCCGCAGCGGTGGAGGGCGTCGGGGATGCCGAGCTCGATGGCGCATTTGAGGGACATGGAGGAGATGAAGTTGAAAGTGTGGGTCCACACGTGAGCGTAGGCTCGGAAGATCTCGCTCTCGCTCATCACTCCGCTATTAGCCGCGTCCATTGTCGTCAGGAGGGACTAAGATTGGATTAAGTCGGACTTGTCGTACTTAATGAGAGGGTTTAATAAGCAAGATAACTTGAACTCCTTATATAATGCGAACCATATCGTACGAATTTAACGTATGTGGGCGGCTCGGCAAAAGCAGGATATAAAACATGTGGTCTTCCTGTTTTAAGAGTAATGATAAGGAGAAAAGATATTTTTTACACAATAGTCATTTCAACGAGTAATATGACCGGTGATAACTGAGTCTTTAAATAAGTAGTTGATATTAAATACCAAATAAGAATTTTTAAAGTTATTTAAGTTTTGTTTGTTTTGCGGAAAATAACTTTAACGAATGCATTTTATGGATTTTTTTGCGTTCGTTCCATGGAAAAAGAATTAGTCAGGAAAAACATATTCTATCAAGGAAAAATGTCTTCAAAAATAAAAGAAATTAGCCATAGGCGAGTCTTGGGCCTCGGCAGAGGCTTGCCCTCACCAATTTTTGGCAAAAGCAGTGAGCTTAAGCTCGTCGTCAAATCAGCAAGCACAAACCTTTGGCTTATTGATCTAGCAAGGCTTGAAGGCAACAAGCTCGAGGCTTACTAACGCTGGACTCGAGCCTCGCCAAATTGGTGAGCCAGAGGCTTGCCTTGTGCTTGTAGATCTCTGGCAAGTGCTGAGCTAGAGGTCGACGACCTCTAGTGAGCTCACCTTTGGCCGATTGCCAACTGTTGTGTGGCTGGTGACCAGCCAAAGAAGAAAAAGTGGAAAAAATATAAAGAAAAAAAGAAAACTAAAAATAGAAATAATTAAAAATTTGATTTTTAAAATTAAAATAATTAAAAGTTCGATTTTTAAAAAATAAAAAATATTAAAAGGAGTTTATGGAGGAAAATCAAATCGAAATTTACATACTGAATGGCAAAAAATATTTTATAGTTCATTTTCAAATTTCAATTGAATACCAAAAAATATGATTATTTTTCTGAAAAATGACTTTTGGAATATATTTTTCAAAAATGACCTATTTTCTGTAAAATGAATGGAGGGCTAGACATCTTTTTGATCCAATCTTAGGGTGCATTTGTTTTAATGAAAATAGTTTCCTAGAAAGTGTTTTCCGGACTTTCCGCTATTTGTTTTTTCAAAAACGATTTGGTCAATGGAAAATACTTTTCAGTCAACATAAATATTATGTATTATTTTAGGAAAATGAATTCCTGTGCATAGGAAGGGGAAAACACTTTCCCTCTTTTATCAGGTCTTTAGGTTCTTCTCTTTTTATTATGTCATCTTCTTTTCAATCATTTTCCAAATGCGATCCAAATGCTTGAAAACATTTTCAATCACATATCATTAAACACAAGAAAATTAATCATTTTCATGGAAAATGATTTCCTGGAAAATATTTTCCAAAAATTGTACGATTTCCGCGAAACAAACACACCTTTAAACTTTTTAATTATGCCAATTTAGTTTTAAATTTTTTTTTTTACCTAGTGTCAATTCAATACTATTGGCACAAAGTTAAAAGTTTTAAGATTAAATTGTCACTAATTCAAAAGGTTTAGAGCTAAATTAATACTAAGTCAAAATGTTTAAAACTTAATTGGTACTATTAAAATGTTTATGACTCAATTAGTATCAATGCAATAGGTTTACGATTTTTCTAACACTTTTTTCAAAATGAACAAAATTCAAAAGTAAATTTGTTCCTTGAATATAGATGAGTCCTATCCATACAAAAACATATATTATTTGTTCTGTTAACTTGGTAAAAGTGTTCATTCTATTATTTGCTTTCCTTTCGCCAACTTTATCTAATAGGGAAGTTTATATTGAAAAACAAGTTAGATGATGAATATGTGTCGCACTCATACCTTCAATAGAATTGCATCTGCAGGTGGTATGGCCTCAAACATGTCCCCAGGAACACATCTCACGTTCTTGCTAACTTCTAAATTAGCCACCACATGCGGAAGATCAAATATTGTGCATTCCATATGTGGAAAGGAGCTTGCGATGGCCTTGGCTGTCGTTCCGGTTCCTCCTCCTACCTCGACCAATGAGGTTATTCCCTCGAACACCCCTTTGTGCTCGTTAACCACCACGCTAGCAACCAATCGAGCATCGCTAGCCATGCCATCATTGAATAAGCGATTAAGCTTCGGGTCTTGACCAGCATACCTCCACAATGACATCCCTTGCACCATTTCGAACGGGATCGGGTCAACACCGTTGTGGAACCATGCGCTCAAGCCATGCCAAGGATTCATCATAATAGGGTCGAGCATGGACAATGCAAATGGTGCGACGCTCAAGGGATTGTCCTTAGGGAGGAGCTCAGACATGCGGTTGAGTACATAGGCATTTCGACCATCTAGCGTGAGCTTCTGTTCTCCGAAAAAACTGGAGTGGACAAGAATGCGCATGAGGCGGTCGATGTAGTGAGCTCTTGAGGGGTGAATTTGAAGTGTAGAAACCAAGGCATTGAGGGTCATGGGTTGGTCATGGCGGTGGATGATGTCGGGAATGTCCAATTGAATGGCACATTTCTAGCACATGGAATTGATGAAGTTGAAGATGTGGTTCCATATGTGAGCTTAAGCTTGCAGTTGCTCGCTTCCCACCTCAACATTCACCAAATCCATGGTCTGGAGTTATTATCTCTCGCCTCTATGGTGCAATTTCTTGTTCAAGAAATCCACGAGTGAACTTCTCCCGTCTCTACAATTTACTCTAATCGTTCATGATGAACTCCAAGAGTTAGGGGTATTTATTGGATCGTGAGGTTAATTTGACTTGCAGATACTAAGGCATTGAGGGTCATGGGCTGGACATGGTGGTGGATGGTGCAGGACCGTCTAATTTTTTGAGTCAAATTTTTTCATGATATCATAATAAGATATCTTATGTTTGAATCTTTTCAGATTCATATTTGCCTCCCAATGAAATATTCCTTAATCTAACAGCTTATGATATCAAAGTTAGTGAATCCCTTTCGTAAATATACATAGTCAAAATTCTACATACAACTCGTAATCCTACCTAAACATAAAAGTAGATGTTAAAGTACTATTCAATATCGCTTGATAAAGTCTTCTTTCACCTAGTAGCTTAAGTTTTGGGTCGGACTTTCTAACATAAGAGATCGGTATTAGAAGTTCCAAAGTTAGATTCACAGAAGATAAAAGAAAATATAAAAGAAAGGAAACTCATTTTTCATGCCAATATTCTATTTCTAGACATAGTTACACCCTATACTGCCCCCAATATCAGTAGTATTTGTTCTTAAAACTGCTATTTCTTCTCCTCGAAATATCCCTCTCACAAGCACCCAATTATTCACCTACCTATGGTCATAAATTCAAAAGGAAGAACCCTGATATAAACTTCATCCATTGCAGATGCCGCTGCCCTTGCCGCCCGCCGTTTCGACGGCTACGCTGCTGCTTAGTCAACTACAACCGCCCGCCCCCCTTGCGCCCCCCTCTATCTGAGGATAAAGGAGTAGGTGGAGTTGCTGCCGATGGTGGTCCACGCCAATAGGAGTAGTGGCCGCTCGATAGAGAGAAAGTTAGGGTTTGTTGAGTGGTAGGCCTCGAAAGAAAATTGCATTTGAAAGACCTAGGCAACAGGATAAAGGAAAATATGCATAGTTATTTTGGGGTTTTACGATAATGAAGGATGCGGAATGAGGACAAGGTTAAAAGTCATTAGGAAACTTAATAATTTTTTGTTAATATCAAGAAAATTATCAAATCGGTATAAATATAATAAATTTATCAAATTAATTTTTTTCATTACAAAAAATCCAAAACTATCATAACTATAACAAATTTCTCCTAAATTAATATATTTGTAACAAATTTAGTCTCCATTAGTTTCTATTAAATTTGATTAATGCTACGAAAACCATAAATTAATATATCCGTTAATTGGTGCGTGTCTTCCAAGGACAATCCCTTGAGCATTGCACCGTTTGCACTGGCCATGCTCAACCCTATTTTGATGAACCTTGGCACGGCTTGAGTGCGTGGTTCCACAACCATGTCAACCCGACACCGTTGGAAATGGTGCAAGGGATGTTGATTTGGGATATGCGGATAATGAGCCGAGGCTCAATCATTTTTTCAATGAGGGCGTGGCTAACAACGCTCGATTGGTGAGTATCGTGGTGGTTAACCAGTGCAGCGGGGTGTTCGAGGGAATAACGTTGTTGGTCGATGTAGGAGAGGGGGGACTGGAACAATGGGCAATGGCATAGTGAGCACCTTTCCGCATTTTGAATGCACAAATTAAGATCTTCCACATGTGGAAACCAATTTGAAACTGAGTAAGAATGTGAAATGCGTTGTTGGGGACATGTTTGAGGAGGTATCCCTGGGGATGTCATGTTGGCAATTTCCTATAATACGGGCTTACATTAATTAATTAACTTTCTATTTTAAATAATCGGGTTAATGAATATTTTTAACTTGGGATTGATTGGTCTGTAATATTGGTGTTACATATTATCTTTATATAATATGATAAAATTATTCAATTACAACTTGAGAAACTTCAAGTTGCGCAATGTTGAAGAAATTATCAGAGACATTATTAGATATTAGGGATAGTATATCATATTTTGTGATATCCCTATGTGAGAGAGAAAAGTGTTTAGAAAGGGAAACTTTCAAGAATACTTTGTATTGGTTAGTTTTAGGATGATCAAAATGAGGGGAAGGTATTCCTATTTATACATGAGTCCATATTTTTACAGTTGTTAATTCACTTTTAATCTAAAGGCGAAGATCTGATCTACTTGCTTACCACTTACCCATTAATTACGAGTATACGTCACCTAGAATACACTTGAAATGTTCTAAAGTCTTTTAGGAAACCCTATGTACAAGAAGGTTCTTGGATTCATGGTTCTTTGGGCCTAGCCTTGGGCTATTTCTTTGGTTTGGTGGGCCTTGAAATCTCTGATCCGTGATAGTAATATAGCTAGTTTCTACGTTGGATTAGGATAGCTAGTTTTCTTGCTAGACTTAGGTTATTTTTTCCCTATAAACATTGTTATGATATCAATCCATATTGATTGTAACCCTTTATATTGTTTAGTAATACAATAACCCTTTCCTTATTTTGGTTCTAACTTGGTATTAAAGCTAAGCAATCTTAAGGAATTACACTTGAGTGCACACCAGAAACATACCTAAAGCATACCTCGCATCTTGTGTTGTTGTCTTTTTCAATTAATGCTAATATCTCTTTCTCGATATTGATCCTTAAAATCATTTGTCTCGTTTGATTGTGTTCTAGCAATGTGATCTTATGGCAATTTGTTCACTTTTCGTTAGTTCAATCTTTACTTGATTCAATGATGTTGTCACTCATACATTTTGTATTAACAAGATTACGTAGATACTTCATTTGTTTTCATGTAAAGCTCATGGTTACACGCGATTGGAAGAGTTTTACACGAAAATATATTCGGATCTGTTGCGTTGCTACCCAAGGTAGTCAAGAATTAGTGGAACTTTTCGTGGTATTGGAAATTTGGTGCTACCAAAGTTAGTTAAAAGTTTGTACGATTTTTGATGGTATCGGCAACCAACAACAATTTAATACTTTATTTGAGGTGATTACATCCACATCAATTTTGGGTAAGGACCGTCTTACGCACTAAGTGGGAGTACTTGCACTTTAGTGCTAATGGGCTATTGCTTCTTGAATCTATTTTTTATTATTTTAATTTCAAGTGTCAATAGTATTTGAAGACAATATTTACAGACTCAATGTTACGTTTTAGGGATATCAATTGATATTTCATTACATCTTAGGCTAACTAATTTGCTTGTCAGATCAGAATAACTAATATTCTTGTTTGATTAGATTACTTGCATTGTTGGTATACAAACACTCATCAATTACAACTCATTAGATTGCCTAAGGAATATAATAATCTTTTCTTATTTTCGGTTCTAACTCGGAAAGTTCTATTATTCTAGTGCGCAGGTCATATAGAATTCAGAAGTCGCAACTCAATCAGTTTGACTAAGCCCGGCTTATAAGTTCTTTTAAGCATTGCGAGAATTACCTTAATTGATCAGCTAACCATTCTTTTTAAAATCTTGATCGATATCATCATTTTCTAGCTACGATCATTAAGGAAATCTTCAAACAAGATCATCGCTAATTGACGGGAGATAGCCAGTAATAATTATTATTGACAGGAGTTGAAGTGGATTTTATATAGGGAAAATTGTCAAAAAAATTCTAAATCAATTACACTTTCACCAATTTTGTCATCAACTTTTTACTTTTGTCGATTGGGTTCTAAATCTTTTCATATTTTACCAATTAATTCCATTGAGCCACAATGATAAGGAAAAAATATAAAAAATATTTTTTTCTCTTTTTCTCCTTTTTTCCTTCTCTTTCCCTTCTTTTCTTTTCTATTTTTTTTTTCAATTTCTCTTCTTTCTTTCTTTTTCTTTTTTCTTTTTTTTCTTTTTCTTTTTCTCCTTCAACCGGCCACAATGACAAAAAAAAGAGTATTGAAAATTTGTAAAATGATCACATTAGCACTATCCCTGCTATGTAGGATTCCATCATTTACATCAGTGATTTCCATTCAAAATTAGCCAGATGTACAACAATTGCAAATCATCAAAAAGTTTAGACAAAATTGACAAAAGTAAAAGGTTTATGATAAATAGACACAAATGCAATATGTTTATGGTTTTTTTGGTTATTTCAAGTGTGAAATGAAAAGGCTTAGGATTTTGGTTCGTGGACCATCTGTAGCACGATTAATTTAGAAAGCAAGTTTCTAAAATTATAAAGTGTCCATGTCAACGGTAATAGAATGACTTCTATAAACAATTAAGTTAGACAACTTACATAACTTAACAGGGTTCACTATAATGTTGTAAACACATCACTCAGAAACAACAATGTCTCTTACTAAAAGATTATACGGGTACATCATTTTATTTAGAAATGTACTGACTTACACCAAGATTCAAGCACAATTTACTGATAGATAGACGGTCGGCTTTCCTTGAATGGTAGATCAAACATAGACACATCTCTTAAATCACACTGAAAAAGAAGAAAACGAAAAATTGCAACCACACCAATAAAAACCAAGCTTGATGTACCGGCACCGATTACTTCAATTAATCTCAATCATCAAGGATAAACCTCGATGAGAGATCTAAAACCCGCTAGAGGAGTGATCTTATAGTCACTAAAACCAGCTTCACGAAAGAGCTTTGCCCATTCCTTTTCATTCCTCTCCTTGCCTGTGAGACACCCCATTAACATCATGTCATAGAAGAGCTTTGTCGTTTGGGCTTCCTCCGGTCCATCTCCGATCACTATCTCTACTATCATCACTTTTCCCATCTTGCCATTGCTCGTGATCGCTTCCTTACACCGCTTCAATATTTTTACGCTCTCTTCGTCGCTCCAGTCGTGTAATATCCACTGCATAATTAATCATTACATAAATACATACCAAGTAATTCTAATTAGCATAGCAGTGAGGATATCACTTTTATTGACTGTACTATTCAGAAAATGAATTACTAAAAAGTGGGCTAATGCCGAGCAATTATGGCAAAAAGAAATCATATCCAAGCACCAATAAAAAATACTTAGCATAATAATTTATATAAGTTAGCTATATTATCCGATTAGTCTTAAACATATTGTATAAATATCAATTAATTTTTATATTTTTCACTTTTACCGAATTTAATTTTAAATTTTGCTTGAAATTTCAATATAGTCCTTCCGACTAATTTCTATCGAAATCATTGATGTTTTGGTGTGCTACGTAGGACAATTGGCGATAACTAAACTGCCATATTAGTGAATTCCCACACTGGAAAGATTACATTAGAATTTCATGCAAAGATAATTAGCATCGGGAAAATAAGTTTGAACTTGATTGAATATTTTCTCCATGTTTTTTCGTATTTTCTTGCAAATAAAAAATCTGTCCAACCTTCAGCAAAATGGCGTCCGCCGGAGGTACAGCCTCAAGCATGTCACCACCGACGTACTTCAAATTCCTCGTCCCTTCCAAGTCGGCCACCACGTGCGCCAGGTCGAGCACCGTCCACTCCATCTCCGGGAACGCCTTTGCCAACTCCTTTGCCAGCCCTCCGATGCCTCCCCCCACGTCGACCACCGTCCTCCGCCCCTCAAACAGCCGCCTCCCGCACTTGTCCATTATAAGCCTCGCCATCATCGGCCCATCACTCGCCATCCCCTCGTTGATGCACCGGTTGAGCTTCTCATCCTGGCTCGCGCACTCCCACAGGCCCTTCCCATGCATCATGTCGAAGGGGGTCCGGAACGACGACGGGCCAATCTCGCTGTCACTCTTGAGCCACTCGCTCATGCAGTGAAATGGATCCACTAATAACGAGTTAAGCATGACCATTGCGATCGGCGACATGTCCCAGGGTTGGCCCTTCACGATCACACGTGAAGCTGGAGTGAGAGAATACTCAAACCATAGTTCGTCCGCCTTGTCCGCTGATATCTGGTTGTTTCCAGAGGCGAGCTTCTGGCGGGAGAGGAAGCCGGTGTGCACGAGGACGGCCACGAGGCGGCCGAGGAAGGCTTCCTTGGAGGCCGGGACGGACAACGCCGTGGCCAGCTCAGGGAGGGTCATGGGGTGGCCGCAGCGGTGGAGGGCGTCGGGGATGCCGAGCTCGATGGCGCATTTGAGGGACATGGAGGAGATGAAGTTGAAAGTGTGGGTCCACACGTGAGCGTAGGCTCGGAAGATCTCGCTCTCGCTCATCACTCCGCTATTAGCAGCGTCCATTGTCGTCAGGAGGGACTAAGATTGGATTAAGTTGGACTTGTCGTACTTTATGAGAGGGTTTAATAAGCAAGATAACTCGAACTCCTCGAACTCCTTATATAATGCGAACCATATTGCACGAATTGAACGTAGGCGGCTCGGCAAAAGCAGGATATAAAACATGTGGTCTTCCTGTTTTAAGAAAGACAAAAGATATTTTTTACACAATAGTCATTTCAACGAGTAATATGACCGGTGATAACTGAGTCTTTAAATAAGCAGTTTATATTAAATACTGAATAAGAATCTTTTAAGTTATTTAAGTTCCGTACAGAAAATAACTTTGAGAAATGTATTTTCTGGATTTTTTGCTTTCGTTCCATGGAAAAAGAATTAGTTAGGGAAAACATATTCTATTAGGAAAAAACATCTTCTAAAATAAGGGAAAATATTTTCCACTTTTTAAGTTTGGGAAAACATTTTCTTCACTACCTGCTTTTTATCTCATACTCTACTAGCTACTCTTCTTTCTTCTTCTTCTTCGTCTTCTTTTTTTAATTTGAATTTTTAATTAATTTTCTCTCTCTCTTTATCTTTAATTTTTTTTTTTACCTTCTTCTTCGACCAGTCACTTGCAATCAGCCATAGTCTATTCTCTTGAAAGGCATTGCTGATGTTATTCAATCTCAGTAATTTAATGGAAGGACCAATAGAAAATTCTTAAAATACTTCGAATGAATAAAAAACATACAACGGCGATTTTTATCTTAGAGAGATTAAATTAAGACAACCAGTGATATTATCCCTTCAAAAATAGCATGAAACATCGAATTTGAACTATTAGTTACCATATCAATTAACGAAAGATACTTGACATAAATAACACGTCACTATGTGAAATTGATTTATTAATCAAATGATTGTTTTTATAATGATTTTTTTTTGAAATTTTCATTACAACCCCTTATGACCATGATGCTCTTGCTTTATCCCCCAAACATTTGCGGCGGCAATGGAACCGGTTTTGTCACCACGGCGACGCTCCCCATGCAAAATTAGCCGACACTTAGAATTAAAATATACAAAAAAAGAAAAGAAAATTAAGAAGGCAAAAGAAATTATTTTCTCTCATAATATGAGAAAAATAGTGTTTCTAAATAAAAAAGAAATACACACATTGACCGTCCTGTGGTTATGCGTCACTTGGAATCATCATCACCTCCTACGTTTTCAT